>OU343218.1:239083729-239456383 GCA_910596185.1 Chrysanthemum makinoi
CGCTGAATAAGCTTTTTCCCCCTGATCTGTGCTCCTAAATCCTAAGTTAACATAAAAACATGAGTGAAATACACCATTCGTCCTGAAGTGGTACCTAAAATACATGTTTGAACCTATTTCAAAATAAGTCTACCATTCACCCTTTACATCTTCATTTTACACCGGCGTTGATCCCATTGACCAAGTCAACTAACGCTACTCTCGTTACTCATCGTTAGTCCCAAATAAAGAGGCCGTTTTAGTCTTTTTGTCATCCTGTCCTCACCTAACACCTAACACCACTAGTACACAATGGTTTATTTGGAGCACAAATTTGTAGCGGTTTAAACTAACAACCGCCTCATGAGATTAAATAAAAAGGTTATACAAGGAACCGTCTTATAAAATACTATTTTTGGAAAGGTTTTGTTTAAAACTGTTAATACAATATTTAAACCAAACGGTATTATAGGTTTTAATAATGACAAGCATGTAGCTTGTAATACATAACGTAAAATGCGCAAGTTACTCGTAACCACAACTCATCAATGAATACTTACATCAACATCTTTCGACATCTCGAGTATGCTTCAACATACGCTCAAATATGTTTCTAACAATTTAACAAACTATTGACAACATCTAAATAATATGTTGGTGTCACTACATAAAAGTTGACGTAAACATTTTTGTTTAGACATAAGTTCCCAATTGATGAAAATCGCTTAAGATAAAAATAACGTAACTATAAAACTTGGTTAACGATCAAAGAAATATTTACACTTTACATTTTAATGTGTACCAAACATTTTTACAAATGTTAATTTACAAATTATTGTGTACAAGCAAAAAATGTTTTAATAAAATGTAAACTCGAAGTAGGCGTCTAAAATCATAATCTTGTAAGATTATGCAGGTTTTAACAAAGATTTGCAAGTCACAACAAAAGACAAACTAGAGATGGAATCTGGCAAGCCACGACTCCCTTATCAATAAGGGAGTCATGGAGCCGCAGACGAGCGTCCAACTCTTGTTTGCCTATAAATGGCGGCTCATTTGCGCACTTTAAAAAACCACCTCTTGCACACATTAAAACCAAGTTTTGTGCAATTTCAAACACACTTTTTCATGTTCTTAAAACGCAATTAATCCCTGATCATAATGCTTTTCACTCTCATGTGTTGCAAGCAGATTTCTACGTGATGATCCATCCATGCAAGCTTAGAGATCTTGCCATCCTCATCCATCACAAGCACACACACATATGAAGATCCACCACAACAAGATTAGTGCCCTTCTTATCTTCATCCATTGAAGCCTTCTTGTCAAAAGAAGTTTATCCATATCAAGCTTAGAGTTCTTGATATTTTGATTAGACACTTATATCCATTTGACAACCATGTCTTGGTTCACACATTGTATCATCACCTTACAACACTTGTATCACCCATCATACACCAAATTAGAGGTTAGATGGTTTATGTGTTTGGGCCTTAAACATTAGGTTATATGGTTTATGTGTTTAGGCCTTACAACACAAGGTTTGTTATGTTGGACCAAAATATAACGGGTTTGGTTGTACTCGAAAAAGAACTCAATATTTTAGCTTAGTATTGGTAAAACTTTTAAGTGGCATTGTAAGATTTTCTTCATCAAGAAAGGAGTTTGTTGATTAGTGAAGTAATTCTCGAGTTGGGTACTCGGGGAGTGGAGTAGGGTGAAGATGAGCTTAGTGACCGAATCACTATAATCATTGTGTCTAGGGATGGCAATGGGCGAGAAAAAACCCGCAACCCGTGGGTACCCGCACATAATGGGTAGGTAAAATCATCAATTTTCACCCACGGGTGGGTCGTGGGTGAAAATTTGTACCCATCAGTGGGTGGCGGGAGGGTGACGGGTAAGGCATACCCATCGCGGGTAAACCCATGACACCCATTTAAAATACCCACGGGTATACCCATCAAAATACCCTTGGGTGTACCCATAAACCTATGTTAAATTTAATTATACTAATTAAAATATTTATGATATTGTTGGTATACATTTAATAGTTACCAAGTCTCAAGAAAAAAAATTAACCTAAAAGTTTGTTTGAGTTTCAAGACTAAAAAAATAATATGAAAGATCAAATAATCAAAGTTGTATACATGTGATTTCGTGTAATGATGTTTAATTGGTATTTGGAAAATTGATTGGTGTCTTGTTATACAATTTCATAGTTAGTTTTCATATCATGGTTTTGTAGTTTTGTTGCATTAAATTAATAAATACCCGTGGGCATGGGCATGGGTAGAAAATTGTACCCATTGACGGGTGACGGGTGAGAAAAAAATTACGTGAGTGGGTGACGGGTTAGAGGTACCCGTGCTCATTACCCTCGGGTGCCATCCCTAATTGTGTCTGGTTTGCGTTTTCTTTACTTATCGCTTTACGTTTTTATTTACTTTATGTTTATATTTGTGTTGTAGCTAGGTGTTTATACTTGTGTTGTGATGACACTTTTTATCATTGAATTTACAATCCATCAACTTGATAGTCGATTAAAAAAAAGTAGAAAATTAATGACTTAAACATTTTGACTTTTTTTTTGTAAAGGTTTTCCCTGGTAAATGTATTATTCCAAAAAATGTTTAAGTACAACAGATATGGGTGAAATCCCACATCTCAGTCTGTTACATAGGCGATAAAACTAACATAACAAGCAAACCTACTTTTAAGAATGAAGTAACGACTATAGCTAGATTACATTTGACTCAAACGACTCCAAACATAATCTACGACTTCTTCCAACCGCGAATCTTAATAACCCAAGAATCAGAGAAAGCCAATTGGTCTTCGGATAAATCACGAACATTGTACTCATCTTCATCATCATATGGATCATATGAATCATCATCCTTAATTTGCTTCTAGTGTTCGTACAAACTGTTGGTCCCGTATCCACTCCCACTTGACTTTTAGAAGCTATGAAAGTCCTAGTTTCGTCAAATATATTTTCCATATCACAATCACTATCCTTTCCCGCACACAAACTCGAAGAAGCCGGTTGTGTACTTGTTACCATTAGTTTCACACTAATAGGGGGAGTATTCTCATTAATATTTTGCACCTCATTCACTTTATGTCCCAAGTCCACTGATGTATCCACATTAGTTGTAGTACTCGACTGAAGAGTATGCTCTTTCACATATTTCTTTCCTTTGTCCAAACTGTTCAGCAGTTTAAAAAATTTAGATATATTTACCACATTTGCATCCTTTTTTTGTTGTCTAGATGTAGACGCGTCATTTGAGTTACCTTTGATGTATACGCCTTGTTTTTCTTTCCTTGTTTAGCTGCAGGCCAATAGGCCATCTTCTTGGTTACATGTACATGGTCAAACTTCTTAGAACTAGGACTTCTTCGTTTAACTTCTGTAAACCCATCATTTTGTTCACAATTCACTGTAACGCTAGGCATTGGAACATCAATATTCTTTGAACATTTAACATTCATATGACAAAAATATTACATGAACCATATCTAGGGGGTCCAATCGTATTCCACTCGAATGGAATATCGAGTGTACCCTGGTTTGTCTAGCAATGTGACAGCAACAACTAACCGATCTTTCAATACATTGTCGGCATTTAGTTCGATAAGTGCCCTAGCATAGCTGTTCCTACCCCAATGTTCCTCACACATTGTAGTTGTATAAGAGTCAAGGAGCATATGAGTACCCAATTTTGAAATAGTTGTACAGTTGTACTTAAACCATCACCAGTAAAAGCGCTAAAAGGAAGTCATGAAATTTGACCCACACTAGTAACTTCCTCAAATATTCTTTTAATCTATATCTTTACTACATAAAATAGAAAAATGGTCAAAGTGGAAAAAGTAAAAAATCTTGAAAGTTGAATGTTGAAAACATGGTCAATGGAGAGAGAAATAAATAATATTATTAATACTCTTATTAAAACACCCCATTACTTAAAAGTACAATAATTTATTCACATTGTACAACAAATTAAAAGCACATCTACCAAATTAAAAAAAACCAATTAAAACACCCTTTACTATAAAGTGCAATAAAATTTTCATAACGCATAATTTAAAGAAACTTACCATATAATACAAAATATAGAATAATTAAACACACTAATTAATGTTATTTTTAAACACCCTAAAATTAAAAGTAAATGTTATTATACACATTGTACATATTTATAAACAACAAAGCTTCATACAAGCTAAAAGTTGATGGTACATATAGTTTTGAAAATTGGACCAGGCCAGGACCAACGTGTTCAACGGGAACGGTGTCACCACCGGTTCGGCTAACCAATTAAAGTCATCCTAAAACGAACCAGATAGGACCCGTTGAAACCGATACGGGTTGACCTGACGCTTCAAACCGGCATGACGGTTTAATTTGACATTTTTCGACCCAACCTATCGGTTTGACTCGTGTTTAAATCGAATTGCTTTTATCGGAACGGTTCAGCCAGTTGAACCACCCGGGTGAAATCGGGTTTCAAATTTGACAAAATTATATGAGAAATGATGAAGTAGTTGTGGAACCCGTGACAATTTTTTAGAAAGGAGAGACCAAGTAATTGTAGTTTTGGTTTATTTTGCTTTGACACATGTAATTTGTCATTTGTATAATGTTATTTGAAAAAATGTTGCTCTTGCACTATTTAAGGGACTAGCATATATGAATCGTCGTTTAAAAGTTAATATATATTGTATAGCACTATAGCCATTTGTCCAGTGTATCACTAATGTTATGTAAGTTTATTAAAAATCACAAAAAATAAATAGTATTGTTATCTTTAGCGATAATTATTTGTACCTCAAACAAATAGCTTTGAACGATGCATAAATATCTATACTAATTGATAGTACAAAATAATCTTATATGGTGATATCCAATTTGCAAAGTTACAATTTTAAAAGCCACACACCAAATGATAAAAGCTACACATGTAAAAAAATAGTTATCACTATCTAAATTAATGACAAAAAGTTAAAAAAACGGTACCACACACGCGTTGGCTATACCCTAAAACTACAATATAATATTGCTTAACTACATAATACCGTTGCTTTTTATAATGCTTGAATCTATTATTAATAAAAATCTTAATAACTTAAAACAATCCTATTAGAAAATATACTCACACACTTAGATCGACTCCACATAATTTTTTAAAACTATACATTTATGCTTTCTATGCAACCACACATCAATTGTAGTTATTAGCGATTCTTAATGCTACAAATCAGTTTGTTGAAAGAAAAACTTATGGGTCGTCGGAACTTTGCAGAAAACTAGACATCGCTGCCGCTAGGCGCGGGTACTCGTCTAGTAAACAAAAATAAGTCGACCGTTTTGAGAATAGTGGGCACCATTCGAATCATCCATTGACTGTTTATAAGAACAACCTCCAAGTTTTTTCTTGATGAGAATTTAAAGAAAAAGAGCAGTTGCGAGTTCATCATTACCCTTTGAAGACCATATTTTGTCCATATAGTTTGAGCAAAATGTTGTACCACGGGAAACACCACCCTCTTGCCAATGAAATAGCCATACAATGTATCGCACGTTTATTGTTAACCTCCTTAATGAACGATTTGGGAATGATAAAATCAACATCATTGATAGTATCGTTGGTTTCAATAAAACGAAAGTTAATTTTTTTTCTTAGTGTCTCATCAGTAACAACCAAAGAGGAGTGCAAACAAGGATTAAACTTGGTTGCATACGAGCTAGAAATATCGATACTGCTCACGTTAGTAGGATCCAACACAGTATTAACTTGCATAGTAGCTTCATGCATACCTCTTTAAAGCTATCGCAAATATTTTGAGTAGCCCGGTCATTCACAAGGTCAATTCCAATGTTGTCTTTAATTATTTTAGTTGGTTTGACATTATCAACAACATGTAGTATAGGACTAGGCTGTTTAGACACATTCATCTCAAAGTTATCTCCACCAAACGACTCATCATTATTAGGTTTTCATGGTAGACCATCATTATCCAATAATATTAGTTTTCCACATTTTCTTTTCAATGTCACAATTTTTACCAGCCAATGAAGAAAGATTAGCACTACCATATGCATCAGACAAAGATGGAAAAGATTTGGTTCCAGTAGCTTTTAGCTCAGAAGTAGCCACGTTTTCTCTAGCACTATCAGAACTCGACACAATCGTCGAAAGATTATGTTTTTTTTTTCTTTTTTTTTCTTCTTCTCCTCTCTCCTTTCTGAATCCAAAAACCCACTTTCCATTCTCTCCTCATTCGCAAAACAAAAAAACAAAAAACACTAGTAATGGCTGATTCTTCACTTCAAAGCAGAAACCCTAAATAAAATAGAGTTTATAAACGAATGCAGAACCACTGATCCTTACATGATTGGAAACCACAAACTGAAGTTATTCGATGAAGCTCAAGAAACAATTAATGTTGCGATAAAAAAACAGTAAATACTTAACTCAGCAAAACCCAAGACATTAGACATTAGACAATGACGAGACCCTAAGAAACGCAACTAAACCCTAATAAATCACAAACTAGATCAGCAACGATACACTAATGATTAGGATCATGAACGATTAGTTGGGACGGATAAGAGTAAGGAATGATTTAGGGTTTGTGTTGTTCGAGGTCGCCGATACCGCCAGAGCTGGGAGAAGTTTTTTTTGACTTTTTTGCTCTTAAAAATAACGAGCTTTGCATACAACGAAAATCATTTGAAGGTTTCGTTATCATCTCACTATCACCAATAATTTAATCAAACAATGTATGAAATCAACTTTCACAAATATATATATACAAAATTATTTTTTTGTATGTTACCGTCCTAATTCCAGTTTATTACGACATATGAACACCGAATCTAAGGCTAAACCACCTTTCTGATGAGTACAATCGATTTGGGTCATCGAGAACTTAATTTTTGTCGGTTTATACGAGTCCTCGATGACAAATTCTCCAACACGATATTGTAGCCATTTATCTTGTTTAGTTAGAAAATGTTCTGATGTGACATGCTCACCGTTGGATACTGAAAATTGAAACCTAACTGGCTTGATGTTCCAACCATGAACTTGTTGAGTGGTCGATGAGCTTTTGCTGTTTTGTCCTTCGGATGGTCTCCCAAGTCGTAGTCGAAAGAAAAAGCTATAACTCCCTGCTGGAAATGAAAACTCCAAGTCTCCATCAACTTCTAACCACCATATTTGTTGGAGATACGCAATCGTGTGAAATCTACGTTGTACATAAAATATAAAGTTTCGTTAATCACATGTTGACAACATTATTGTAAACATATATTATACTAATAAGAAACTTAACTAGCAGAGATCACGACATTTTGAGCAATACTTATTTTTGTAAATATTATTTTGATATCTTAGATGAGAAGTGAAAGTGTTGAGTGTAGGTATCAATTTGGAATGATGCATTAAGTGTAACTTTGGACCAGCATGAATCGACGAAATTTTTGAAGGTCATGTACGAAATTATATGCTGATGCTTTTTGTTAAGAAATACTATATATAAAGTGTCACCGTTTATAAAATATAATGCAATTAGTTATCTACACGTTCTAACATATTACCCATTTAAGATATTTTCTCATCTAAATATTTTTTTTTGTGAAAAATATGTATACACATGCATATATTTATTAACGGGACAAATTTTGAGGCCCTATAAATTGGCGCTGAAATGGCAGCGATTATTTCCTTAAAAAACACCCACGAAAGATACCTGCTCGGGACAAATGCCGTTTGAAACGTGGGAATAAATGTAAGCTATTAAATAAAAGCCCGTTGAAATTTTCAAATAAGAATATTTTTGAAATAAAGAAAGGAAAAAAAATAGTAAATAAAGAAAAATCTACAATTTGGTCCATGATCCATAATTGCTCGTCTTTCTTGGTCCATATTTGATCTTTATGACATAATTCATAAAGTTGTGGTTCAAAGTTTTGCCACATTTAAAGCTAAGATAATTTATAATAATGTTGATAATGTAATTGAGTGGTAAACAAACAATTTTACGTAAACCATATACAGTACTAATTTGAAAATGTCAAAGTAACAGTTAATAATTGGTTAATCATTATTAGACTGATATAGTAATATGGATGTTGAATGTCAAATTAAATGAACGTGCTTCAAATAAGAGAAATGACAGAGGAGCATAAACTTAGCCCTAATTTTAGGCTTAAAATCAAGTGTCATCATCCTGAGGGTTGTAAAATAAATTGGTCCCTTTATATATCAAATAATTCTACACGATTTTGTGTTCTAAATTTTGTGTTCTATATTATTTCTCAGAAATAAATATCTGGTCAAATTCTAATATAAACCATACGTTATTGAATCATTTGAATGAGAGGAAAACGACATTTGCGTTAGCAGACACTTCTTTTATTTAGAACACGATATTATACCGTTAGAACTTTTGCAAGTTGCTAGATCGAGGAAACGATTACAGCATGTTACAACAAGTTCACACAACCTCATTTTGGATCACTGATCCAACTGAACCAAGTATATATATGGATCAACTTAACGATATATTGTCAAACTGTTTTTTGATCATCGATCATATGAAAGTTATCAAATCACTGTTCCAAATTCTCATATATAGTGACTGGGAGTAGCTAGCTAGCTAGATTATATAAGGCTACTCGCAGTAATAGCAAACGATCGACTTATGCGATCGATTTGCAGTCGATCGCCCTTGTGTGGTATTCGATGGACCAACAACTTTTACAAATGAAGGTCGTGTACATGATCGACTTGAAAAACATTAAACACTAATATTTTTATTTTACTTGTTTATATATATATATATATATATATATATATATATATATATATATAATCATGGTCGACTTTACTGTGCGACCCAACGCCTCAAAGTCAGTGCTTGAGAGAGAAAAGTTCCACGAGAGAAAAATGAGAAGAATTGGGATCCCTTACTGGGGCAGCCTAAATGCGTTTACAAGATATCATGAAATGACAAAATTTCAGTAAGAAACTATAGAATAAATGATCAAACCTTGATTGGAGAGTGGGGATATGACTCCAATATCTTCGATCATCGATGCCTGTAATCTTCATTCCTTTCCATGAACATAACATGCAGATCCCTCCTCTTTCTTTATCTAGCCACACTTCCTGCATAATCATATCATATCACACTCCATTTATAATATAGCCTAATAGCTAGAAAGGGATATATATCTAGCTAGCTCCTACCTTTGTACCACTCGAAAATCGAACAGGAGAACACAATCCAGCATAAATATCTTTCTTCACCAACCATGATTGGGGACTCCCTTCATAAAACATTAGTTTCTCGGCTAGAGTCCTATAGTTTTCAGGCAACTTTGATTCCCATATAAAATCAGCCGATGAGGCTCGATGAAAAGCCTTACTGGTTCTTGCCAAGTTACATATATCCGGAGGGTCCAAGTTTGCTAGAATAATAGCTAGACAATTCTCTGGTAAGTCTCCAAGACCGGTTGGACCGGATCGTTCGTCATTGCTCATTGAAAAACTAGAACCCATTCTTGAGAGAAATGTTTGAATAGGAAGTTAGTTCATGTTATTGTGGTTTAGTAGAGAAGAAAATGAAAAGGAAATGTGTGTGAAATGTTAAAGAAAGGTAGGATGTGGCCGGAGACATTTGTTGGCCAATGTGGATCATGCATTCTTATTATATTAGCATGTATATTGTTTTGTAGTATTTGTAATATCATATTGATTAAAAATCTTGTTATATCTTTGAAGTTTGAATGGATGGTTTTCGTTTTTATATTATATTCTGAATTTAGTGTATCCAATAATCTTAACCTTATGAGAATCATATATACTTTCAAGCAATGTTTTGAAAACCGGGTTTATAATCGACTCGGTTGAGTCATCAGTCATCGAGTCAACCGGTTTGACAAGTTCGAACGCCGAGTCAACCCGGTTTTTCATTAAAAAATATTAAAAAAGAAAAATCGGGTCAACCGGTTCGACCGCCAACCCAGTTTTTATTAAAAAAAATTCAAAAAAACCAAACCCGACCTGGTTTCGTTGAACCCAGGTTGACCCGGGTCACTCAAAACCCGGCGGGTCAACCCGGTTTTGAGTCAACCGGTTTGACAAGTTCGAACGCCGAGTCAACCCGGTTTTCATTAAAAATATAAAAAAGAAAATCGGTCAACCGGTTCGACCGCCAACCCGGTTTTATTAAAAAAATTCAAAAACCAAACCCGACTCGGTTTTCGAGAACCTGAGGTTGACCTCGATCACTCAAAACCGCGGTCTAACCGGTTAACCGGTTTTAGAAACCCGGTTATTTTGACCCGTTTTTCCCCGAACGGTCCAAGCGCTTAACACGTAGGCCATCCGAGAGTTTCAAACATTGCTTTCAAGACATTGTTTAGGAATTTCAAGCGTTTATCGCTCGATCACCCATGTGATTATTTCGTTTTTTATTAATCTGGTCATTAAGTAAAATTATATTTCAATTTACCTTTTATATAGTGTATCATACAACAACTAGTAGTTTCACGAGTCTTGTTGAAACCATCATATATGGAGCACAAACTAAAATATTTATTTTGTACGAATAAATATTTACGTAGAATAACGTCGTTGGTTTTCAATTATCATTTAGTATTAACTATGACACAATGTAATGTCCTTTTAGAACAAATAAATGCGAACGCGTGCAAAAGAGAATAAGTCTACAATAAGACACACATTCGTATCTACTATAGAAAGTGTGTGGGAACGTGCTTCCATGCATTGACACCACAAAGTCCGAATGATTGGTACCATACTTAACTTAATCCTGCAAATGCTCTTTGTTTTGTTTCATTATACTAAGTATTACACACACCTAACACACACGTACTAATATAGTTGAAGTGCCATATCAACATTTTCCATCTAGTTTGCAAGAGACGTGTAAAAACATATTACTTAATTGCATAGGGTAAATTACACTGTTGGTCCTTATGGTTAGAGTGAGTTGCGGATACAGTATTCATGTCTAGGGTTACATGTCTGTACTTCTCATCGTTACTTTTTTTACTCTCTCACGGTCAAAAACACCAACGCCCAGCACGTTAAAACCCTCATTACCTGCTAGGGTTTTTTTTTGTTTTTGCGTCATTTCATATCCAAACACCTTTTACTAGATCTAAGTTTGTATGGCATTAACTTAAACTTTTTGGATTAATATTTGAGAAATTACAATTAATGTAGAAGAAAGAGAAATTCTACTGAACGGTACGTAGATATCTTATTTTTTCCCCTTCATTGAATTATTTTATGGAAAGTGATTAACACACTCTCAATTTTTATTGAAACACACCATAGTATGCATTAAACAGTTGTACTTTAAGTATAACTTGTTTTAATTATTTGTACACTCCATAGTATGCATTAAACAGTTATACTTTAAGTATTAACTATAGAAAGTGTATGTGAAAATACGGATGTTTTGTGGGAACGTGCTTCCATGCATTGACACCACAAAGTCCGAATGATTGGTACCATACTTAAACCTGCAAATGTTCTTTTTTTTGTTTCTGTCCAAGCTTTTCCACTATATTAATACACACACCTAGAGAAAGGTTTGGAACCCTAGTTTGGAGTTTTCGCCCCAACCTAGCTAGGTGTTGGGAATTAAGGTAAACTACTGATTCTGCCGAAGATTACAGCGAAGAGATTCCGCCGAAGAGGTGCAGAAAGGATTCTCACTGAAGTTATACTTGGTGAAGGCGTCATAGAGATAGTGTGTTCTGTGAAGTCAAAGCGAACCACGTAGGAGAGATAAGCTCAGGTAGAGTAAAAGTCGGGCAGTATTAAAGATAGGTAGGCGCCGTATTATGTAGAGCTTAATCAGAATAAACAATATGATGAACAAAACAATATGATTAGTTGCATGCTTGTCTAGATGCATGCTTGGTCTATGTTAGTATTAGGAGCGTACATTGTAAACGCTCATTTTAGGGTTTCTTGCCTATATAAGGAACCATTATAGTTTGTAATAGATAAGCTTTTCTTAAGTCTTTTCAAGTCTTGTAAAACATCTGAAACATAGAGTTTCTATAATCAAAAGATCCATAGAGGATCAAAGAGTTCTTAGTTATTGTAACTTGTATTTAATTTCCGCTACAAAATACAAGTTGTAGAGATCTTCTATTAGTTTGCTTGTGATTACATAGGCAACACTAACGATCTCCGAGAGTGCTTAAAGATCTTTCAAGGTCTTTGTGTTCAACAAGTGGTATCAGAGCCTCGGGAAGTCTCTACCATACTAAGAACCATTCATACCCTCATACAACCAAACATACCTTCACCATGCCGGATCCGATAATGGCCCGAAACCGTCACCAACACAAACAACACCAACACCACTTCCATGCAATTTCGGTCTCTCAAACGGTAATGGTAAATTTCCTTATTTGAAAAGGGAAGAATATGATCTTTGGACTATGAAGATGGAAAGCTGGATTTCCAATATTGATTGGAATCTGGGAGGTAGTGAAGAAAGGAAACAAATTAAAGAAAATGATTCCCATGTGGATGGGAAGTTTATCATGGCTCCTCCAAAGACTGGCTGAAGAGGTATGGCTATGCGAGAGAGCATAAGGTAAAACTATTCTCGCTTCAAGCCATACCGAAGATCATCATGTGTGATTTTCACCACATGGATGATGCAAAGGACATATGGATGGCTCTCAAAGCAAGGTTCGGTGGAAATGAAGAATCAAAGAGAATGAGGAAGTCCATGCTGAGACAACAATTTCAGGACTTTAATATCTCCGAAGAAGAAGGTATCCACAAGGGATACGACAGGTTCCATAGGATTTTGAGTCGCTAAACCGGTGAATGCAAAACTGAAAATGATGACTGCAACTCAAAGTTCCTTCGATCCTTGCCTCCATCATGGTTGCATGTAAGTATAGCCCTCAAGGCTAAAGGTGGGTTGGACATGCTCACCTTTGATGAGCTATATAACAGACTCGAACTCTTGAACCCGATGTCAGAACTCCCTACCGTACATCTTCTTCGGCCATGCACTTTTGTTGGGACATCTCACTCCAACATGATGGTATCTGCTCCTAGTTCCAACTATTTTCCATCATCTCCTAGTTCCAACTACTTTCCATCATCCTGCTCTCCCACTCCACCACATAACACTTCGTCCCACTCCACCATGTTCTCAAAATAAGTCTAGTAGTGTGATGGAGGATGTTCTTCATTCATTTGTTCTCGACTATGATACCGCAGGTATCTTGCATATGAAGACTTTGATCAGTTGGACCCACTTGAAATGGAGGAGATGGGACCGAAAATGCGAGGTGGCATTACGTGGTGGACATCAAAAGGTTTGAAGAGAAGTGCGAAGGAAGTTTGCTTTCAAGGGAAAGGAACCGGCTACGCTTTGATAGGAGAAAAGTCAAGTGTTTCACTTGCCACGGATGGGGCATTTCTCAGGGAATGCAAAGACAGGGAAAAGTGGAGATGGAGCTAACTACCTTTCCTATCGCCAGAAATGGCAGGAAGTTGGAGCTTCGGCAGCTCTCCTCACCATGGATGAACAGGTCAACTGACTGCACATGAACACTGTGAATGAGGAAGCTCATGATTATGATAAGCTTGGATTCTCGGGCAAGGTGTACTTAGGATGAAAGGCATGATCAGTTTGCCTTGATGGGACTATCTCAGGTACACAACTGTATATTTGGTTGTAGTCTAAGATACAATGAACTTAAAGAAGAGTATGATGCTATGAAACCTAAGTTTGATGAATGCTATGTAGAAAATGAAGCTCATAAACTAGCATTAAAAGCAAGAGAAAGACAAAAAGTGTGGTTTCAAAAGAATTAAATAGCTTATGAAGAAAAGATAAAAGTGTTACAGTTTGATCTAGAAGTTGCTAATAATTACTTAAAACTGTCTGAGAAAGCAAAGGATGAAGCGTGTCGAGAACCTAGCTTAAAGAAAAAGTAGGTGAGGAAATAGCTAGGAATAAACAATGGTTAATTTCAGGTGATAATCTGGCTAGAGAACTATATAATGATCAATCTGTAACCTCTGGCTTAGGATTAGGCTTTCAAAAATATGCAGGAGTAGAAGCTAGGTATGATGGTCAAATCCACACCGCCAGTAGGGTTAGCTAACTTTGTTAAAGAGGGTGAAATGCATCTGTCCACTGGACCTATTTGAGGTGAATTTATGCCCACTGCACTGCCCATCCTTTGTTGGACTTTGATGGATCACATCATCTATATGGAAAAAGTCAAAAGACTTGCCGGACCCGATACCTCATCTAATGAGTTTGTCTCTTGCTCGGACAGTGACAATTCATCGGATCAAGGGTCTACTTCCTATGAAAGCCGTGATTCAAATGAGAAGTTGACCTTTCCAAGCTGAGCCTACACCCAAGCACACTCTACTTACAAGCCTTCTAAGGAAGCTGCGAGGAATCAACTTCCAAGGCGGTTTCTTAGAGACTTGTCTTTTAAATCTTTGAATAATCGATCTGTAAAAACAATTCCTTAATTGTTTCTAATTTAAGTACTTCTTCATGTAATCAAACATCTCCCTATTTGAATAAATCTTCCAAGAAGAAGACATGTTTTGTATGTGGAAGTAAATTTCATTTGATTAAGAATTGTGACTTTTATGAGCAAAGATTGGGTGCATGTGCTACTCACCAGAAACACAAATCTAAATGGACCAATGTTGCTAATATTCCACCTTATGTCCCACAAGCAGCTAATACCGACTCTCATTGGAGAGGTTCGATCCACCAGACCTTATGTTCAACCAACTAGCCCATACTTTAAACATGGTTATTGGCCTACATATGTTGACTCTATGTATGCGTGGGGGATGGATATGGGAACCTTCTGTGAAGCCCTCGGTGAGTTGTTCTTGGACTAATAAGGGACCCAATTATCAATGGAGGACCAAGAACAATGGTGGATCCTCTAAATACTCTTGTCCTAAACACAGTGATCCACAGGCGTGTTCAAGTCATAATGACTTGAACCTCAATTGAATACTAACAGTATGTATATATTTTATTGTTGTTTGTAGGATCATCCCCTTAAGCATAAGAATATTGGTATTGTTGATAGTGGTTGTTCGGAAGCATGTGCGGGAACAGGGGATATGATGCACAATTTTGTTCCTATAGAAGGAGGAGGCAATGTGACCTTTGGAGGAAGTGATGGGAGTATCACAGGGAAAGGCACCATAAAGACACCTCATCGGATTTTGAAAATGTGTACTTTGTTAAGGAACTTCAAAGATTTTAACTTGTTCTCTGTTTCACAAATGCTGTGACACTAAGAATAAAGTTCTCTTCACGAGAATGAATGTCTTGTCTGTCTAAAGACTTCAAACTGCCGAAGAAACTTCAATTCTTTGAAAGTCCCTCGAACTCACAATTTATACACATTCAACCTTAATGAAGTTCAACCAGGTGGTGACCTCACTTGTTTGGTGGCTAAAGCATCTCTTGATGAGTCCACTAAATGGCATAGGAGGATGGCTCATGTGAATTTCAAGACCATTAACAAACTCTCTAAAATGGGTCTTGTTGAAGGTCTTCCCACCAAAGTTTTAACCAATGATCATAATTGTGTAAACGCTTGTAAAAGGAAAACAACGAGCCTCTTACAAAGCTATCAATGCTATGAGCATCATTATCTTGAACCTCTTGATTGCTTCACATGGATCTGTTTGGTCCAACTCAAGTCGAAGCATTGATCATAAGTACTTACGTTTGGTGATCACGATGGCTATAGCAGATTTTGTTGGGTTTTCTTCTCGTAACCAAAGATGAAACATCTCAAGTCTTGTTGAATTCATCACTCTTGTTGAAAATCAGTTGAACAAAAGGTCAAAGGTATTGGTGTGATAATGGGATGAGTTTAAAAATCTTTGTTCTTATAGAACTCAGTGGGTCAAAAGGCATAAAAAGGGACTATAGTAATCCAAGAACCCCACAACAAAATGGGGTGGTTGAAAGAAAGAATAGGACCTTAATAGAGGCGCTAGATCCATGCTTGAGACTCTAAAGCGCCACTATGTTCGGATGAAGCTGTTGGCATGCTTGCTATGTGCTAAATAGGGTGTCCATTACTAGACCACAACTCAAAACCCCATATGAACTTCTATTTGGGAAGGTTCCTGTCATTCACTACCTAAAACCTTTTGGTTGTCCAGTGACCATTCTGAACACCAGTGATCCATTGGGAAAGTTTGATGAGAAGGCTGATGATGGTTATATTGTGGGCTATTCACCTCATAGTAAGGCATACAGGGTGTACAACTTGCAAGCCAAGAAAATAGAGGAGACGTTGAACTTGAGATTTTTGGAAGATAAGCCTAATGTTCAAGGACAAGGTCATTCATGGTCCTTTGATCTTGACTACTTAGCCGATTATCCGGGTTTCCAGGACATCGGCTAACCAAAATGCAGGTCCTCAAGTGTCTCCAACTAACAATGCGAGTCCCTTAGATGATGACTCACGAAAATGAGTTTGAAGATGATGAGCAACCCATACTTGTACCTTCTTTCTCCCCTAACAATATTGCGGGTACCACCTCCAAGGATACTGGCGATTCGAGTGATGAAGATGACTCTCATTATGCTGAGGACCTTGCTAGGCTACAGACTCAAGAATTTGCAGCTAAGCTTGAAGCAGAGAAACTGAATGGAGGGGTTGCTAATGAAGGAGTCGGTGGAAACCATGTTTCTACTGAAGTTGATTCTGTCACACCTACCTTCCCCAAATCTGGCTGAAGGCTATGTTCCTTCTCAGTATCTTGAGACTTTGGTGAACCCTATACACGCTTTCCAAAACCGGATCTTGGAAATCATCAACCCAAAGGCGGCATCTTCACCTCACCCTCTTATGATCTTTGAATTTGAACCAACTATCACTAATCTTGATTCATCCATTGAAGTCAACCCCACTACTACTCAGAGGATCAACATAGCTCATCCTCAATCCAACATTATAGGTGATCTTACGGCTCCTGTTAGAACTAGAAGGGCTATCACCAGGTCCTCGGTTTGGACGGTGCTTTTCTCTCTTATGTCTCCAACCAAAGAAAGGGACAATCACACAGGCTTCAAGCATTGTCTGTTTGCTTGTTTTCTTTCTCAAGTGGAACCAACCAGTGTTTCTCAAGCTCTTGATGATTCAAGCTGGCTTGAAGCAATGCAAGAAGAGATGCAACAATTTCACAACCAGCAAGTTTGGATTTTGGTTCCACTCACGATGGCAAATATGCCATTGGGACAAAGTGGGTTTTGAAGAATAAGAGATTCTGGGGTGTTGTGATAAAAAACAAAGCAAGATTAGTAGCTCAAGGATTCAGACAAGAGGAAGGAATTGATTATGATGAAGTGTTTGCACCTTGCGAGTTGAAGCAATTCACATTTTCTTGGCATATGCTTCATACATGGGTTTCATGGTGTATCAAATGGATGTCAAGGGTGCTTTTATGTATGGTGAGATTGAAGAGGAGGTCTATGTCACTCAACCCAAGGGATTTGAAGACCCGGATCACCCAAATCATGTCTACAAGGTGGTTAAAGCTCTTTATGGCTTACATCAGGCACCTAGAGCTTGGTATGCTCGGCTTTCATCGTTCTGTTGAAGCATGGCTATAGAAGAGGTGCTATTGATAAAACTCTGTTCCTCAAGAAGAATTACTCGGACATCATTCGGTACAAGTGTATGTGGACGACATTATTTTTGGTTCCACAAACGAAGCTTGGTGCAGGGAATTCGAGGAACTTATGAAGGGTGAATTTCAAATGAGTGCTATGGGAGAGCTTACTTTCTTTTTGGGTCTCCGGGTTCGCAGAAGCAGGATGGCATCTTTATCAGTCAAGATAAATATGTGAGGGACATTTTGAAGAAGTTTGGTATGGAAGGTGTTAGGACTGCCACAACACCTTATGAAGCTCCAAAGGCTAAAGCAAATAATGAACAGGATCTACGTGAATGTTCATATGTACGAGTCCATGATTGGTTCATTGATGTATTTGATGCCTTCAAGACACGATATTACATTTCTTTGTGAGTGTTTGTTCTCCACATCAAGTCACTCCACTTGCTTCCCATCTCAATACTGTCAAGAAGATCTTTAAGTACCTCAAAGGCCAACCTCTTTTAGGCCTTTGGTACCCAAAAGAATCTCTTTTCAAGTTGGAAGCATATAGTGACGGTGATTATCTTGGTGCAAATCGGATAGAAGATCCACAACTGGGGGGTCGCCAATTTCTTGGCAAGAGGTTGATTTCTTGGCAATGCAAGAAACAAACCATCGTGGCCACCTCAACTCTTGAAGCGATGCGTTCTGCTGCAAATTGCTTTGTGGACAAGTCCTTTGGATTGAGAACCAATTCTTTGGACTATGGGTACAACTTTATGAACACTACAATTCATATAAATAATCAAAGTACCATCTGCATAGTCAAAAATCCAGTTTTCACAGTCGAGCGAAACACATTGAAATCAGACACCACTTTATAAGAGATGCTTATGAAAAACATTTGATAAAAGTGGCTAAAATCCATCCTGATGATAATGTGGCAGACTTGTTAACAAAAGCGTTTGATGGACCAAGGTTTCAACACCTCGTGGTCAATATTGGAATGTTAAACCCTTGACTGCATAGTTTAAGGGGAGGCATAGGCCTCAGGGGAGGCATATGCCTCGAGGGGGAAGGATTGTGCAAACTCTTGCATATTTTTGTACATTATTTTGTTTAACTAACACTAACTTCTAATAATTCTCTAGTTTGTTTGTTTTGTTGTTGTGTATGTTTTTTGTGTAATGCATTTTGCGGTTATGCATCTTGCATTTTGTCCATTCCTTATCCGGATTGGTGTATATATCCCATGATCAAGATCAAATTCATCAAGTGTGGTTCATTAGTAAATGGTCGATAGAAGGGTGTTACTTGTTTCTTCGATATCAAATATCAAGCATACAATTTGATTCTTGAAGATAATCTTGAAGAAAAGAACTCGATGAACTGAGGGTTCGGATTCCTGCTTGAACAACTGGGATATTCTAACTCAACAAGTCATTTCAAGACCTTCTCTAGCTCAAAGTATACTAGGTGGAGATTTCCCTCATTGACAATTATGTGGAGCGAATGATGGCTCAGGGAAGACAAAGGAGGCAAGAAGCAATTGCACCAAAGAGGGCCATCCAAGCTCAGAAGGCCAAAGACAAACCCCCTACTAAAGATGAAATAAGAAGAGTGGTGAAGAACCAATGCTCAATGTACAACTCTGGGTTAACAATGAAACAAGTCAAGGCTTTTCACGATCATGTCTGTATACGCAAATATAACCAAATTATGAAGGAAAGATCATCATCCTCAGCACCTTCTACCAACTTAAAAAGGATTTCAGAGAATGAAGCTGCTCCAGAAGCCAAAAGACTCAAGGTTGATGATGCTCCAACCAAGGAATCCTCTCCAGTCATTCCTGCTGAAGCAACTTCCAGTTGCTTCCTCTCATCAAGGGTCAATCTGGCGAACCATCTTCCATTTCTCACGAAGCACGAAGCATCAACTCCTCTCCCTCGTGGCACCTGTTGTCACCCGGAAGATTCTCAGAAGTAAAGGAAGGCGATCTCCACGTAAACTAAAAGAGAGGGCGATAAAGATATTCCACAGGATGAAAACACTTCGCGCTTCAACTAAGTCTCCATCTACCGTTTCAAGCCCCACTACAAATGCACAAGATGAAAATGCTCCCCCTCAGGACATCTATCAGCCTGGGAGGAGGCAGAAGAAAATGGCCAAAAGATCTCCTTTGGATCTTGAAGCTGATGACTCAACTTTCATTGTAGAAGGGTCTGCTGCTGATTTTCCTGATGGAAACTCAGATGGGGTGATAGAGTGGAAATTAAAGAATGATGAGATGAATGTTCTTCTTCGAAGGAACTCCACTTCAATGGAATTCACCTTTCTAAAGGAAATTCTACACTTGATAGACAGGGCAGACTTAATTTATCTGTTCACTCAAGTTACCACCCACTATTGCAACAAGGAACCACAAGGTTCCGGGATGTTCCTACCAGGAGATCTTCAAGTCCTGTTAAACTCCCACATTCCCAATAGCAAAGCATCTTCCATTAGGGAAAACTCACATCGGTGGAAGCACATCACCCGGAGATTCTATCCTCTCCCTCGTGTGCATGTGCTTGAGACTAAGGGTGGAATCACTGATAGCATGTTGTGCGAAAAAGAAAGTATCCTTTGCCTAAAAGACTTATGGAAAAGATCTTTGAGTCGAAATTGGAAATTCCTCCGCATCTTGTGGGAAATGAAAGGCAGGTCACCTTTAACTGTGGGATTGATCAAAACTCAACTTCAACAACTGCAATAGGCCTATTCGTCATCCATATCAGGACACTTGGTACTCTCTGCACTACTTTGTTTTGTTCATTTAGTTTGCTTTATTTATGTTATTTGTCTATTTTTGTCTAAGTTTTTTTAAAGACTTTCATAAAAAGAAAACTCACAAAAACATCTTTTTAAAAAAAATAGTGATAGCGTTTATTTAATAAAAATTAGGTTTTAATTTTCCTTTTCAACTTATTATTAATCTTTTTAGGTTTATAAATTGTTCTTAGTTAAAAACTAACTTTTATGCAGGTTTGTTTGTTGTCCAATTCTGATGGTCTTTAACTCACCGGATGTACCTTGTGTATGTCAAAGAGTTGGCTAGTCAAAGTGCGACTTTGGTAAAGACACATCAAATCTGTTGATAGCCGTAATGGTTTGCTCAAAATCATAGGGTATGCAACCACCCATGCTTCACTGCTGAGGGTTGTATGGTCATCAATTCACCATGGTTTATTCCTTTTTGGAATCCAATAATTGGCTAGCCCACATGTATATGGCATGTGGTAAAGGCAACTGAATCCATATTTGGTTTTCAATTCACCAATTCTAAGAATTGACTAGTCACGAAAGCAAGCGGACTAGGTAAAGACAAGACAAATCCGTTTATATGGTTCTTTGGTTTGCCAATAAATCAGATGGTTATCAATGTACCATAGTTTTCGAACTCAAACATGTGGCTACTCAGTAGTAATGGCTATTGGTAAAGAGACATCAAACCCATTAATTTCAATGATTCACTCTCACGAGGTTAACACACCGGAAGTGATGAGAATAGTATTGAACTTATATGTTTTGATGTACATGATGTCATATGTTCTTTGCAAAGATGCGGTGCTTCACGCTTAAGTCATCATAGAGTTGTTCTTCTTGAATCTTTGTTCTTTGATCCTCAAGATCTTGGCCATTCATAGCTCGAAGTGTTTAAGAAATGGGAAGATCTTGCTTGGGAATTTTTCGTAAATGGGTACAATCCTCAACAGCATTATCGATCTATCAAGGAAACTGGAACTTAACCTAGTCAAATTCGGTTTAGGGAGGATTGTTGGGAATTAAGGTAAACTACTGATTACGCGAAGAGATTCTGCCGAGAAGAAAGGATTCTGAAGTTATACTTAGAAGTGCTAAACTTGAATAGTGTGTTCTTTGTGAAAGTCGAACCACGTAGGAGAGATAAGCTCGTATAGAGTAAAAGTCAGCCCGTATTAAAGATAGGTTGGCGCAGTATTATGTAGAGCTTAATCAGAATAAACAATATGATGAACAAAACAATATGATTAGTTGCATGCTTGTCTAGATGCATGCTTGGTCTATGTTAGTATTAGGGCGTACATTATGTAGCTCATTTTAGGGTTTCTTTCCTATATAAGGAACCATTATAGTTTGTAATAGATAAGCTTTTCTTAAGTCTTTTCAAGTCTTGTAAAACATCTGAAACATAGAGTTTCTATAATCAAAAGATCCATAGAGGATCAAAGAGTTCTTAGTTATTGTAACTTGTATTTAATTTCCGCTACAAAATACAAGTTGTAGAGATCTTCTATTATTTTGCTTGTGATTACATAGGCAACACTAACGATCTCCGAGTGCTTAAAGATCTATCAAGGTCTTTGTGTTCAACACTAGGTTAGCCACATGAGGCAAGCGTTAGACTGTAGCTTGTTGCTGAAAAATGTAACATGCTAGTGCAGCTCACTTCGTACTTCAAGCTCGCCCTTTATTAGTAGCCATGATTGGGGATGCGCTCGCCTAGCGAGAAAGGCCCTGACCCTGCCAACACACACAAAGATATCATTATAGATAAAGTGTCATATCATCATTATTATGTAGTTTATAAACTTTTTGTTTTCATGTCTATCGAGCAACAAAGTTCCCACTTAACAAAGCTTAATTATTTACGTCAACATCTAAGATAGAAATGCTTCACTGATTTAGACTTGTATATATGCAATTAGTTGCAGAGGCAGTCGAAGAACCAAAATGGTTCCTTTGTTTGGTCAAGGTGAAATTTTTGAAATTTTTAATGCTTCAACCAACCAACCGGGCCATTTTCGGGTCGAGTCGTGTTGATGCTCATGATTTCTTACTGGATATATACATAACTCAATTAAAAAAATTAAAAGCAATGTTATAAAACATAGACCATGTGTTATTGATAACATCAAATAGTCCTGAATATTAAGTGTCAATATTCCCCGATAATGCTCGTATTTTATATCTATACTACATAAAATGGAAAAACAGTCAAAGTGAAAAAGTGGAAAAGTGAAAAAGTTTAATGGTCAAATGAGAGAGAAATATATTTGTGTAATTAATACTCTTATTAAAACACCCCATTACTTAAAAGTACAATAATTTATTCACATTGTACAACCAATTAAAAGCATACCTACCAAATTAAAAACAACCAATTAAAACACCCCTTATTAAAAAGTACAATGAAATTTTCACAATGTACAATTTAAACAAGCTACAACATAATTCTAAATATAAAATAATTAAACAAACTAATTAATGTTATTTTTAAAACACCCTAAAATGAAAAGTACATGTTATTAGACACATTATACAAATTAATAAAACACACAAAGCTCCATACAAGCTAACAAGTTGATGGTACATATAGTTTTAAAAATCGGACCGGACCAACGGGTTCAACCGAAACCGCTTCGCCATCGGTTCGCTAACCAATAGCGACCATCAGGTCTCATGAGATCTATTTCTCCGGTTAATAGTCACATGGTACTTTCGCCGCCTAGCGGTACCTACTGCTATATTATATATAAAGGAAAAACCAAAAAGTAAAAAGTAAAAATTTGAAACTATTAACACATATTGAAAACCGGGTTGACACAGATGCGCTTCAAATCCGATTGGGTTGACCTGTTTAATTTGACCCTTTTGACCCAACATGTCATATTATTTCGGTTTAAATCGACCCGTTTTTTTCGGCGGGAACGGTTCAACCGTTGAACCACGGTCGAACCGGGCTTCAAAGCGTTATGTTTAATCCCCAAATCTTCAAACTTTTATTATTTTTCATTTAGAACCCATAAACTTTTTTTAACACAAAACGATCTTTCGCTATATAAATATATTATCTATAAGTTTTTCTTCAAAAACAATTATAATGTTTTACAATTATGAGAAAATATGTGCCCGTTAGGGCATATTTAACTTTTCAATATGCTAAATACGCCCATTTCAAAAAAAGATGGGCTAAATGTGCCAAAAATCTTTACAAAATAGCCAAAATTAGCCAATTTTATTTTATTTTGGGCTAATCATATTCACGCTAATTTTAGTCACCATTAATCCCATCCTTGATAGTTTTCACGAACAAGTAGCGTGTGTTGTTAGTTTTTTATCCTATAACTGATGTAATGTTTACTTTCATTTTCATTAAATAATTTTATATGTTGTTTGATAGATGTTAAGAATTTTGTCTAGACTTTAATTATCGTATAGTACAACCGTTTGCAATTGCATTTTTATCGGTTCACGCTCTATTTTAAACGCTACACAAAACACTCACCACAATATCACAAATCATTAATTATCTGACGCTAGAAACAGCTGCCGCTAGGCGCGGGTACTCGTCTAGTCATTTATATGGATTTACGCTTGTTTTCCTCTATATTTCACTTTCAGGTAAATTACGAGCATTGGAGCTAATGAGACGCGGATTTGGAGAGTTTATTGAAGATATATGATGGTATGCCCATTTTGAAGATGTTACGGCGTAACTCTCCTCTCACATTACGCCGCAACAGAAGCGCGGATCAGAAAACCAACTAAACTGAAGATTACGGCGTAACTCCTTCCTAGGATTACGTCGTAACTAATTAGGTCAAATGATGTTCCTTTACGCATACGCGCAAGCTACACCGTAACTCATTCCACAAATACGAGCGTAACCATGATTTATTGAAGATCTGGGCGTAACTCATTTCTACTTATTCGCCTTACGTAACTAGCTTTTAGCAAAATCTGAAGAATTGGATGTTACGTAACTCTCAACTTAAGTTACTGCCGTAACTGGTCGCCTATAAATATCACCCAAATTCCAAGGCATTTCTAATCATTTACTTCACACACCAAATCAGAGAACGTGGGTAGAAGGTTGAAGGCAGAAGGCAGATCTTGAGGAGCATACGGAGCCATCTCCAAGGGAGAAATCACTCCCCTATGATAAGCATTAGCAATTTATCATTTATTTACTTTCAATTCATGTATTTCAATATGTTAAACATTGAATCGATTGTTTTAGTTATTGTGAGCGGCTAAGCACCTCTGGTGCTAGCCTAGTTATGATTTCTTGATTGTTTTGTTTATATTTACATTGCTTCCATATAATTGTTTCTAGTGTATGCATGCATAGTTTGTTGGTAGCTACCTTTGTTTCTGTAAATTTAAATGGCGGTAGTGGCTAGTTACTTAGGAGATATGACCAATTGACCCTAAGTAGTTAGACTGAGTGGGAAGGGTAAGAATTGACCAACTGACGACCCTTATTCGCTTGTGCGATTTGACCAACTGTTCACCTACCGTTTGGATGAACTTAAGAAGTTAGGGATGAGTGTTTAAGATGATAGTGCCTGGGCACTCATTGTTATGAATCTTGCATGTAGCGGCACTTAATGACTTGGGTTAGGGGACTAAGAACAACTGGACTTACAAGGGTAGTAGCTTGTTCTCCAGTGGAAGCCTTTGCTGATAGGTTATGACGAACTGACCAAATGCTGTCCTAGCGACTTTTACCACCACTTGAAGCAATTGGAAGTAATTAAACATGAACTTAACTTGATAGGATGAGTAACTAGGTTAGCACACTTCTCCTCTTTTAATCACAACCCTCGCCTTTATTTGCTTTCTCCTATTTTCTTGTCTTTAGTTATTAATTAATCATTTCAACCTTAAAATCCGTGACACCTAGACTTAGTTAAAATCCGCACACATAGCTCTTGGGACGACCTTGGTTTTACCGAATACTACACTACACATGACCGGGTACACTGCCCGTTAGTGCATTAGGGTAGACCATAGGTATAACGAGACTTTATAAATATTAAAACCTGGTCAATAAAACCTGCATCAAGTTTTTGGAGCCGTTGTCGGGGAGTTATATTAGGATTTTCGTTAAGTCTTTCATTTTTATTTTGTTTTAAATTTTCTCAATTTTGTACGATCTTTTTCAAGTTTCAGGTACCACGAAAGTTGTCAACATTGATGACCTCACTCTTGAGGAATATTTGGCGCTGACCAGAGAAGAACAAGGATCGGGGATCGTTAGGCCAGCTATCACCGAAGATGCTCAATTCGAGATCAAACCACAATTTATGAGGGAGTTGCGTGCAAACCCTTTCTCCGAAAGCATTACCGATGATGTTCACGAACATGTGGACAACGTGGAATACATTGTCAGCCTATTCAAAATTCCAAGAGTCTCAAACGATGCTATCATGTTACGTGTGTTTCCTATTTCTCTCACTGGAGCTACTAAAATATGGCTTGATCGATTACCTGCCAGGACAGTTAACACCTGGCGACTCCTAAAAAAATATTTCATTCAAAGGTATTGTCCTTCATCTAGGACTGCAAAGCAATTAGAACAAATCCATAACTTCAAGCAGGAGGGTGATGAAACATTGTACCAAGCATGGGAAAGATACAATAAATTATTATACAAGTGCCCTACTCACGACCTTAACAGCCAGCAGAAGGTGAACGTCTTTTACAAGGGTCTAAACATCTCCTCAAGACAAATGAGCGATTCTCAAGGACCAATACCTGGAATGACTCTAAAAATGGCTTTAGAAACTATTCAAAAGATGGCTGACCACTCTCACAAGTGGCACAATGGGGGGAGCAATCGAAGTAAAAGTAGAAATGTGGAAGGCCTTGCAGCGATAAATAACAAATTAGAGAGTCTTGGAAGAGACATGAAAAAGCTCAAGGAAAATGTGCATTCCATACAAGTTGGACGAAACGAACACGATATCACTCTCGCTACCAAGGAGTGCCCATCTAAGGAGGAAGTCAAAAGGACTGAAGAAGTGAAATATGGAAGTGGAAGTCCCTTCAACAGATACAATGGTAACGGGGCCAGATACCGAGAAAAATCCCCAGGATTTTATACTAGAATCAACAATAACCTTCCTGGACCAAGCCTTGAAGAAATAATGCATAAATATATCGAAGAATCTACAAATAAAAGTGATAGACTCAAAGAATGGATGGTAAAAGGTAAAAGAAGACACCAACATGAATTTACAAAACCAGGATGCCGCAATTAAAAACCTCGAAACCCAAATTGGGCAGTTAGCTAAAAATCTCGAAACCAGTAATGACAAAGCCATTGCATGCAAAGCCATATTTGCACAAGATAAACCGAAGGAAGAATAGTGCACCTCTTCTATCACTAATGATCTTTGCGAGATTAACTACTTAAGAGAAGATGACAAATCTGAAGACGACGAGGAATTGCCAAGCCAACTTCCTGAGAATGAACTTTATCAAGAAAGTTTTCTTCTACCATGCACTATCGGTAATCTAAAAATTCCCGCTTTAGCTGATTTGGGCGCTGGGGTAAACCTTATTTCTGCTTCATTGTTTGATACACTAAAACTTACCAATTTAAAAGAAACAACAATGATGATTGAAATGGCTGATTCCTCTAAAGATGTACCTAGGGGAGTTGTTAACAATGTTCTCCTAAAAGTTGGTAAATTCCTCTTTCCTACTGATTTTGTGATTATCGACATGGGCAAACGGGAGACTTACAACTTAATTGTTGGAAGGCCTTTTCTTGCCACTTGTCGAGCACATATAAAAGTCTTTGAAAAACAAATTTCTTTGGGAACTGAAGGGGAACGAATTACTTTCAGCATGCAGGAACAATTGAATCCCCGATTGGAATTTTCAAAAAAGGTCGATGTTGTCAATGTTCTGTCTCTCGACCCGCCTTTATGTTGTAACCCAAGAACTAACAATTGTAGGCAAGATTTTGATAGTTGTGAACAGGAAAAGGAAAAGATTATCCCGATTGGGGGCATTAAGGAAGCTCCGGACCCTAAAAGCATTACTGCATCCCTATAATGACGGAGTATGACGGATCAATAAAAGCATGGCCCTCGTGTAACCCTTTTCGTGAATTTTGTGATGGAAATATAAAGGTGGAAGAATGGACGTGCCCTCACGAGATTGAGAGACACGACATGAAATTTGGAAATTTATCTTTGGAAGATTGGTACAAGGTAAGATTTGGAGACTCAAACATTAATACGAGATTAATGAAACAGCTAAAACGAGATTATAATGAATATCACCTCATTGATAAAATGACCAATGATGAAAGATCAAACATAAGTGCAACGATTGATCCTATAATTGAAGACGACTACGAAAAGTCGTGTTTATCATTAAATGAGTGGCTCTCGCAAGAATTTGGTACATGTAGCATCGACAACACAACCAGAAAAAGAGTTTTTGTCGAATGGATGAATGATTGCCGCCAAGTAATAGAGGAAGTCCAAAGGCCACCATAAAGCCCCGAGGCCTTGAGTCTAACTTAAAGACTCGTAAATAAAGAAAAGTGCTCTTTCGGTAGACAACCCGAATTATCCCTTTCATTTGTTATATTTTCATTTCTGTTGGGTTTTGTGTTTTTAACCATTTTTGCAGGAAAATGGAGAAAGTTGCTTGCATCTTTGAACGGGGACTGATCTCGTCCACGATTACGTCGTAACTCATTCTTACAGTTCTGTAACATACTTTTGCGATAGTTCTTCTCGAGCATTACGATTCTGGCGTAATCCCATGCAATGGTTACGCCGTAGCTACACTTTTGTAGCATCTGCCAGGTTTTGCACTAATTACGGCGTAACTCCTAATATGAGTTACGACGTAACTATCCTCTGTAACACTTCTTTCTTTTTAAACACAATAACCTTGTATTAGTTTTTAAATGAACTTTGTGGGTATGCTCCCTATAAGCCCTCATGAGACTACACTCGTCCACTTGGGAAACCAAGTGGTTTAAAAGGCTTGTTGCATTCGCTAAATGCAACCGTGATTCCTACGAAAGTGAGTTAGGTTTCTTTTTCATTTTTCTTTTTCTTTTTAGAATTATGCTTTTCGGTAGTGTGATTTCAGGAATTGAAGTTTGCTCGTGGATGCTTATGCGAAGGCACGATTCTTTTCGTGGGCATTCTTTCTTTTTGGAGCAAATTTCCGGGAAGTTCTCGCTCTAATTCTACTTTTCTCTTCACCTCTATTTAACGATTAGTACAAAAGGGACTTTGTACATTTCAAATGGGGGGACGGGAGTAGAATTGTCTCTTGAACTTTATTTTTCCCTCTTTTTTCTAGTTTATTTTGAAAAATTATGCCATTTTTAAAATTTTGACATATTTTTCTTAACCTAACTACATTAGACCGTAGCCGAGCACATTATAACCCTTGATATTATATGGTGAGATCCGTTTCCAAATTTTTACCCCAAATCCACCAAATTATGAGTGTGCCGGTAGCGTGTAAATTTTAGAACTTGGCATTTACATCATTTCGAGACCATAGACGAGGTATGTTGAGTTAGCTCGATGTATTTGGACTTTTCGGTTTAAGAAGGCAATATCATTGGAGGGAACCGTGGGATCCGGGTGACAGATTCATGTCAACTCTAGCTAAAACGATCATTTAAGTCCATCTTCATATAAGACACTTAATAGACTAAGTAACTTAGGGTATGTAGGTGCTAGACCTTGCAAGAACCCCATCACCTCATTTTCACCTCATGTGGAACAATAGGTACATTATCTCTTTGGATAATCATTTCAAATTTCCTTTTCCACACAAGCACTTGCTCAACACTTAGGATTATCATTTTCGTATATGTTTATAAATGAGTTGCATTTATATGATTCTATATGTGTTATTTCTTTTCGTTTCATGATTTTATGTGAACAATTTATCCATTTATATAAATGTTTTCCTTTTGTACTAACTCTTTTAGATTCTTGTAGGATGACAATGGTCGATTTCACCATCAAGTCAAGTTGTGCTCATTCGCACATTTCTTTATATATTCCTAATCTTGCATCATCCTAACCATTTTACTCCACTTTTATCACCACTCACAAAGTCATCACGTCTACCACCTCTAATGAGTCGTCAACCAAGTCAAAGATTCACCTTGATACCTTTCATCACCTCTACCACAACTTCCATACCTCTAAGTCATAATGATAATTTCTATCACTATCACCGTGTCCAAGGTCTAGTTCATGAACTACGTGATGAAGTATGTCTCATGTTCAACCACATCCTACTTGTGTCAACCACAACCTCAAACAACAAGCTACTTGTGTCAACCACATCCTACAAGTGTCTCACTACCACTACAATTCATGGTTGCTCAACCATCCTTCACAAACATCTATGTTGTCAAAAGCCAAGTGAATTTCGTAATGAAATGCGTCTCATCCCTAAGCACATTTTTTTTTCTTAACTTGAACAAACCTTACAACCTCTAAACCAACCATGATGATGCAAGTAGTAGGATCATTCTCTTTTTAACATTTTTTTGTAGGTTCTTCTTGACGCCCTCGAGCTAGGGGAGCTTCCGTCGAGCATTTATAAAGTGCAACATATGACTTACTCGTCCAGGAGGCGAATATAATTTTACACTAACTTTTTGTTTTGTAGATTTTCAAAACATACTAGGAGAACTTGACGCTCTCAATAAAGGGGAGTTTTACGTCAAAACAATAACATTGCAAATTTTGCAACAATTTCGTCTTAGCCTTCCTAAAATACTTGACGCCCTTAACAAGGGGGCAATCGTCAAGGGGGAGCATACACACAAGGGATGATGCAAACTCGCCATTCTTGGGAGAAATTAAGTTTAAAGGACACACCCTTTTGTTTCGACAAAAGGGGGAGAAGAGTGTAAACGAAGAAGGTAATGTATAGGAAGTACGGACACAAGTAACTTTGACATTTTACCTATCTATTACGTTTACATATATTTTGTCATCAACAAAAAGGGGGAGATTGTTAGTGCAAATATTACGATATTTAATCTATACATTCTCATTTGTTTTGTTGATGACAAACATGTAACTTGTAATACATAACGTAAAATGTATAAGTTACTTGTAGTTAGATCTTGTCTCAACATACTCTCAACACCTCTCGACGACTCAAGTCCTTGTATGCTACAACACAGGTTCGTACATGTTTGTTATGTTGCATTATGATCAAACCTCCAACAAACCAATAAACAAGTTTAGTTAAATGGTTTATGTACAACAACTAGTGTTTACATATTGGGTAAATATATACATAGCTAGTATGTATTATAATGGGTAATATAAATGGGTAGAAACTTAAGTATTTGACCCATTGACCAAATACATTGAATGTAGTTGGGTAAAACCCAAAGTCCATGACCCATACCCATTGCATGACATCATGCATAAGTCATATATGGATATTATCCATGACCCATGGTATTGACCCATACCCATAAGTCTAGATATATTGTACCTTGGTGGGCACTCAAAACCATAACCCATAACCCATGGTTTCAACCCAAAAACAATGGGTAAATAGGAGCGTGCACAGATCCCTCATATGACCCACGGATCCCTTGGAATTACAAAGGCCGGATCCCTCCAGAAGGGATCCTTGGGGCAGAACATGGTTTTGGTCTTTTTGCCTATAAATAGCAAGCCACTTCTTACCATTTCTTCACACCTTCACACATAGTTTCTCTCCACCAAATCTAGGATATTTAGATCATTAGGAAACATGTAAACCACCCTCATCTCATATGATCATAATGCTTCTAACTCTAATTTGTTGTAAGCATACTCCCGAAGTGAGCCTCCAAAGCAAGCATAGAGATCTTGCTTCCTTACCTACTGAAATGATCACCCATCACAAGATACAAGCACATGAAGATCTTATACAACAAGCTTGGAAAACTTGTCATCTTCATTCATAGAAGACTAACTACATCATGCTTTGGGTTCTTGATGTTTAGTCTAGGAGTTTATATCCATTAGACACATTGTCTTGGATATTGTCTAGTATCATATTCTTGTATCTATGACTAGACTAGATGGTTTATGTGTTTGTGCCATAAAACACAAGGTTTGTTATGTTGGGCCACAAAACATAACGGGTGTCATATATGTGTCAAAGGCATTAGTGAAGAGTGCCGAAGATCCGTGTTAAAGGCATTAGTGAAAGGTGCTGAAAGATCGTGTAAATGGCATTAGTGAAGAATGCCTAGGTCGTATAATCGATGAGGTGCATCGTTATACATATAGTATTTGTTTAGATCCAAGGATGGTGATATCCTTGATGGTGTTGTAACAAGGAGTGGATCTCCTTGAGATTAGGTGTTGTGTTGTGATGGGTAGTAGTTCCTCTATAGTAATGGAACTAGGTGCTTAGCCTAGTACCTAATAAAGGGTAGGCGACGTTGTGTAGGTGTGGTTCACCTTGGAGTGAAAGAACCCGGTGGTTAGCCTAGCACCGTATAAAGGGTAGGAGACGTTGTGTTAGGTGTGGTTCACCTTGGTGTGAAAGAACTCGGTATTTAGCTTTGCACCGGAAAAAGGTTAAGCGACGTTGTGAAGGCTTCTCCGCCATAAGGAGATTGGTGTAGTGCTTACGAACTCTCGAGTAGGTGACTCGGGGAGTGGAGTAGGGCAAGGAAGGTGTCCTTGTAGCCGAACCACTATAAATCCTCGTGTTGGTTTGTCTATCCTTTTACTTATCGCTTTACTTTTATTCTTGCATTACTTTGTTTATTCTCTATGTGGTTGATGTCTATGTTTGTGATGCATACTTGGTCTTTCATATAGTCACAAACTATATTCAACACTTTACGTATTATGACACGCTTGATCAAGAAAAAGCAACCGGACTAATAATGGTGAAACTTGATTTATAATGAACCATTAATCTTGCGGAATCTTATGTGATGTCAAGGGGTTGGCCTTACATGCCGTAATGCGTTAAATGCATCCTCGCGTCGAGATTAGCAAATGCAATGGTTTATACTATATTTGATACAAAAGTTTTAAGTTTGAAACGGAAACGTATTCACCCCCCCTCTACGTTTTTGGGAATATATATATATATATACACACATATTATATATAAGAGGAGGCATGCCACATATAATTCCACTTGGCATCCTATAATGCCACGTCATAAATCCACCTAAGCAACACATGCCCAGTCATCACATTTGATGCCACCTAAACAATTTTTTTCAAAATAAAATTGTAAAAAACGACACTTACATGGTTCAAACCATGGTTGTTTGAAAGAAAAGCACGTATCTTAACCACTGAACCAACATGTTTTTTGGAATATATGTTGCAAGCTCTATTATATAAAATTCTGCAATTATTTTTACTCCTAATCTAAATACAATTCATTGTAGTATGCAATTCAATGTAGTCGACTCTCTATTTTTTTTCCTCAAAACCCTAATATCATGTTTTCCTATAATCTCTCTTTTTCTCAAAACCCTAATAAAATTCATTATTCATTTATTCCAAAAGGTAGATTTCTAAAACCTAAGAGTTTCTTGGACATAAAGCATCATACAAATTCTTTCTGAGTCACCAAGCTCCAAACTTTTTACTGAGATTCAATCAAACCAGAAGATTGGTGAAGGAGGTCTTGATCGTAAGTTCACTTCAAGTTTCAGTTATTGTTTATGGTTTTGATATGTTTAATTCTTTCTCTTATCGTGAATTTATGGTCTAGATGAATTCTGGTGTCTTTAATTATCCTTTTAAGTCTCACATGTATCTCAAATTTAAATTTTGTTTCATGTAAAATTAGTTGAAAGTAGAGGACAATGAGTTTGCATGTAGAATCAATTAAAAGGGTGCATGTAAATTATTTGTGGTTTGCACACAAGATTTTTTGAATGATACATTACATGATGGATTTTTTCAATAATATGCTATGCAACCTGATGAAGCTTATGGTCTTATTTTCTCATGGGACATGCATTGTGGTGGCAAGTTCTTTACATATGTATGATTATGTTTTAATATAAATTCCATCTTATATTCATAGAATTTCATGAGAACTAAGGTAAATTTATCATATCTAGACAATACGACAACGTCTTTTTCTTTATTGCTTTGGCCACACTTATTCCACTTTTAAAATGCATTTGTTTTGTTGATCATATCAGACGCATACACAAACTGTAAAGTCAAGTGCTTGGAAAGAACTGGCAATCGAAGAAGGTACGTACGTGGCCATTTTTCTCATTTAGACATGTTTCTCTTTAGCACCTGGTATGGATTTAAAAGGAATAAGTAACTATAAAATAGATTACTGTCATCATTCGCACAAGAATAGTTTATATTAGTTTAAAGAAAGATGTATAGTATTGATAAAAGTGTTGTATATAATACACACAGTTCACTTGTGTAGTATTTATGAAGGAAAAGTATTCGTGATGATTATGACGTACAACGGATTTTGCTTCGTGGTGCTCTTACATCATATTTGGGATAAGGTTAAACAGTTTCTAATATTCAAACTTGGTTGGATGCTGTGTCTTCAACCCTTCTAAAACCCTAAAACAAAATCCATTGTGCAAGCCTAAAACACGACGCACAAAACACACACGACGTGAATACATGTATGCATATATGAGCTGGTTTGGTGTTTGTTTGAAGGTTTAGTCATGACGCAAAAGATTTTGATGTTGTTAGATACTTAGCAAGAGGCTTCTGGTGGATGTGGAGGAAGGTATCCTCAGTACTACGCATCATATGACGAACTCAAGGTGATCCAGAAGATACATAAACAGAATGAGATCATCAAAATTATGTGTGAAGAAGATTTCATCATTAATAGGCATTTTTACGAGGTTATTCATCGACATCGTTACGAGGTAATAATTGACGAGGAATCTGTTGGTACTGTAGATTCATTAGAATGTGGTGGAAAGATACAACTTACTCAAGTAAACTAATATGTTGAATAGTTTATCATGAAAACTTGAAGGCATTTAGGAGTTTTCGGCTGATGAGATTTAGGAGGGTCTATTTATATATGGTTATGTAAGGAAGGATTTGTAGCTTATTGATAATTTGATATCATTTCTGCAAATTAATTGGTACTCTAAACAGACCATCTGATGAGAGGGGAAATGACACTTCATAGGTTATTGATAATTTGATATCACTTTTGTCAAGTTTATATATTTTAATTTATTTATGGTTTTTTTTTGTTCTTGGTGTATCAATCGTTTCAATAATTATTTGACACAACCCATTTTAACCCACAAAGAGGTAAACACAACACATTATGTGCAAAAATCAAGGCATTCGTAAAACCAGAAGCAAAACAATACAAGGTGAATCTAATGTGCCTGGTATATAATTCCATCGAAGATGTTGCTGTTCGTAATGTCAATATCCGGTATAGTACTGCAGGCCTTTATATCCTTTAATCATCCCTTAACAATTAAAGATCAATAACCTTTTCTTATACATATTTCAGACTTTTGCAGCATTCAGTAATATATCCTGATTACACTCGATGGCCCTCTGATTTCGCTTCAGGAAGACTTATCAAAATGAGAAACACATTTCCCAACAACTGTATATCTACCTACATCCAAGTTATGTTGGTCTATCATATTTTCTCAATGAATATATCATTCTTTTGTTTAATTTTTCAATATATACCTTTTTACTTCTTTCGTATGGTTACTTGGTAGGTTATTATGAGCTGGTTGATTGTTGTTGCTTGAGCGAATATGCAGGTTTTACTGACCAGGTCTTAATATTTATAGTGTCTCGTTATACCTATGGTCTACCCTAGTGCACTAACGGGCAGTGTACCCGGTCGTGTGTAGTGTAGTAATCGGTAAAGCCGAGGTCGTCCCAAGAGCTATGTGTGATGGATTATTACTAAGTCTAGGTGTCACAAATTAACAATGGTTTCGATAGGGATTTAATTAATTAAACTACTAAAGCAGAATAAAATAAAGCAGATATAAGGTAAAGGGAAATCAATAGAGGAAAGTGGTGCTAACCTAGTTAATCATCCTAGCTAGTTATGTCTACGTCTACTTACTTCCAATTACTTCAGGTGGGGTCAAATTCGAGAGGACAACATTTGGTCAATTCTCCTAACCTATCAAAAAGATGCCACCACATGAGAAATCAGGCGCACCGTCATAAGTCCTGTTGTTCCTGGTCCCTTAAGCCAAGTCATTAAGTACCGCTACATGCTAGATTTATAATAGTGAATGCCCGGTCATTAAGAACTTAGACACGCACCCCCTAATTCTTAAGTTCATCCAAATGATAGGTGATCAGTTGGTCAAAATCGCACAAGTAGAAAGGGTCGTCAGTTGGTCATATCTTACCCTTCCCGTCTCAGTCCGCTCACCTAGGGTCAGTTGGTCATATCTCCTAGGAAATTGGCCTCTATCGCCATTCAAAAATACCGAACCAAGGGTGGCTACCAATAAACTATGCATGCATACACTTAGAAATAATTGTACGGAAGTAAAGTAAATGCAAGCAAAACAATTAAAGAATCATAACTAGGCTAGCACCAAAAGGTGCTTAGCCGCTCATATTAATCATGCAAAAATCAATTCAATATTCAAAGGTACGAAATACATGAATTGAAAGTAAAAGAAATATAAAACGCTAATGCTTATCGTCGGGGAGTGATTTCTCCCTTGGAGACAAACTCAGTATGCTCCTCTAGACCTGCCTTGAGCTTTTTCCCACGGTCTCTGTGTGTTGTGTGTGGAATGGGATGAATAGAAATGCTGGAATTCGTGGGGTATTTATAGGCCAGATCTGGGTTACGGCGTAACTATAACAAGAGTTACGCCGTAACCTTTAATTCCTCTGTAATAGCACTAGATCTGCTAGTTACGGCGTAACCTCATGAATGGTTATGCCGTAGTCTTCAATAAACATGGTTACGCCGTAATTGATGTACTGGTTACGTCGTAAGTATCAGCGGCGTGGATCCTCATTTGACCTAATATAGTTATGTCGTAACATTTGGGAAGAGTTACGTCGTAACCTCTTGATAAGTTGGTATTCTGAGTCACGCAATAGTTACGGTGTAATGTGAGAGAGGAGTTACGCCGTAACTTCTTCAAAATAGCATACTGTGATAAATCTTTAGATATTTCTCGGTTCAGCGTCTCTTTTAGCTCCAATGCTCGTAATTTACCTGAAAGTGGAAAACAATGGAAAACAAGCGTAAATCCATATAAATGATATAAATTACAAGCATTATTGGGGGAAATTGACACTAAATATTCAGGACTATTTGATGTTATCAGATATACTTTCGAAATTTTTTTTTCATGTTTTTCACGTCTTTATAAAGTTTTTTTCGTTTTTTTACGTTACTGAAATTTGCATGAAAAAATCATATATAATTTAACACTAATTTGAATACCACATGTGATATTAGTGTTAAATCATATATGATATGTATATCATATGTGATTTATCATATATGATTTAACACTAGTATCACATATGATATTACATATCATATGTGATTTAACACTAATATAACATGTGATCTTCAAATTAGTGTTAAATCATATATGATATTTCATGCAAATTCCAGTTTCGAAGAAAACAAAAAAAAAAAGACGAAAAAACGTGAAAAAAACGTTTTTTTTTCTTTTTGCGAAAGTATATCAAAGTGCCCGTCTATAGAAAGATAATTAAATGCTCGTTGCGATGGTGTAATTATTTTTGCTTAACAATTAACGGTTTAAGAGATATTTAAATTATAAAAAATAGGTCAAATAATAAAATGCTTTTAATATCAGCTATTAATATCTTTTTAGATGAATGGTGGAGATGAGTCACTTGATATGTAAAAAAAGTTTGGTATGTGTTATTTTCATTTATCAAGAAAAATGAGGTCAATGATAGTAATGTTATAAATATAATGAATAATAATATGAACACAAGAACAAGAGAGGAGAAGATAGAATTCTTATTAAGTTGTTATCCAAGAAGTTACAAGAGTGTATCTACTTATAGAGTATATGATTACATGTAAACCCTAATGGGCCGGGCTAGTAAGCTAAGAGTGAATAGACATAAGCCCATAATATTAAATTACAACACTCCTCCTTGGATATTTATCGTTTATCATGCGCTATATACCGTCTCATTAAAAACCTTATCAACAAAAACCCAGTGGGATAATAAAAACTTGATGAAGGGGAAAAAGAGTGCAGTGCGCATAATGCTCCTCCTCAATTCCATGTATATCTTTCAAGCGAATATTAATCTTCAAGCATTGCTCAAACACTTTTGTCGGCTTTAAAGAGCATTTTGTCCTTTGTAATAAAGTCCATTGAATCATTGATGTTAAGAATATGTCCTGCAAAGATGACAAATTATATGTGTAGCTTCCAACCCAATATCAATGCATTGGTTGGAAAACATATATTGCTAATACAAAAATCAAGAGAGAAAAATACACTCTCTTGACGCATATTAATTATTAAAACCTCAGTTGTACTTATGTATGGTAGTTAAGGACCAATCATTTTATAAAGCCATGTGTAAAAATATTTCATATAATATATGTCCAAATAATTTTTATCCATATAAGGATTCATTCAATTTGATCAAGTAGAGTTAATGAGAACTTTAATAATTACTTCGAGAAGTTAAAGTTGTGAGACAAATTAAATGCTTCTAATAAAAATTCATTTAGAGCAAATTAAACGCTTCTAGAACGTATGTCTCATAAAATATCAATAAGATATTTACATCCACCATAAGACAATATTTCTTTTAATAATCAACTTCATGTTTTTGTGAATTTATTTATTCACAATTCATGCCTTAAAGGACATAACTTCAGAGCTTTTGTGCACAAAGACTGATGTATATCCAATAGATTTTACACAATCATGTGTATGGACTTCTTGTCCCAATACTTCTCGTATTTTCACGAGATTTCATTTTTTCATGTTGGCCAATCATTTCGTTGAGCGCACTTTTGAATAATAATTGATTTATGATCCTCATTATGCATAATACCAAGCGCTATAATGTATGCAAACAAATTTATTGACGTCGTTTTTGTTTCAATTCCATATGATTTTAAACATCATAGAATTAGTGAGACCTCATTAGCTATTTGAGGCTCGTTTGGAACCTTCATGTCTAGTATCTCTTTATGAGACTATCATGGGGTCTTTTATACCTCGAACAACCCTCTTGTTTTCATACTCCATATTTTTCATCGAAGATTTTGTTTGGAATCGATTTGTCTACCATGCTTGAGGCATGTCATAATAAAATAATGTCCTTGAGGGACAACTTCTAAATAGAGCATGAGTAGCTGAAATATTATTTTCGGCCAATGGCTATAAAATTATCCATTGAATAATCAATTCATAAAAAAATTTCTTTCGATGATCAACAGAATATGATAATTCATTCTGAATTTGTAGCTACTTCTCTCTTCCTGAAGGAATTATCCATCTTCTATATCCCATATATGTGCATTTAGGTAGAGTAATTTGCACACACAAAAAAAATCAATAATGGGATATGTTTGGTTTATAACCAAAACAAATTATAAAAGGGAGGATTTATAATAACATATTGGCATGATGCTAATTTTGTTGTTGTGCATATTATAATATGGCCCCATACAACAACACAAGTTTTTCTCTCAGTTTCATTTCATAATTTATAAGTAATTCATCGCATTTTCATGATGAAATACTTACTCTGGAATGTTAGGCTCGCATTGAGCTATTAATCATGCAAACTTGAGGTTGCGATTTAATGACCATTTAGACGATGCATCGATTTTAAACTCTAAATGGTTCATACAATGGATTTGTATGTTTACATGTATCCATTTGTTTTCTTTCCTATTAACATTGAGGAATTTAATCCCCATTCTAGTTGATAGAATAATAATCAACTTTCTTTGAGAGATTATAACATTATATTGAAGAATCTTATTATTCCATAGCTTTCGCATCATTAATGACTCATTATGGTGTAACTGGTCATGCCAAACATATTATAATTATTATTGCTCATAAACTTAAGTTTATGGCAGTGATTAGCTTTTACTAATATTTATATAATGCATGTCGGGGAAGATATAAAAGAATATAATGTATCTTTAATACTAACAATTTCGTTTCTCATGACAAATTTATATTTCTTTTGTGGAGCAAAATGCGCTAGCATAGATTTTTAAATCTATGAATATAGTATGTAATATCTTTGACACACTTGCATTTCATATACATCACATTGCATTTTTGCATAAATAGCATTTTTTGTTTGCTCCTTTCTTATTGTATTTTCGCCACTACTAGTGGTTTGTCATTGTCATACTTCCTCGACCATAGCATTTACCATGATAAATGATCTTTAACCATTTATCGTTACATTATCACATATATTGATCATTTTATCTCATTCACTTGAGGGAATGAAGATCTTTATGTTGCAACTTGAGGTTACCAACCAGTTTCTTTTAACACGACAATATGGAGCAAATTTAGTAAACGGGTTTATCGTGTTTGTTCAAACATTCCCATTTCTTTTATATCAAAGCATCGTTCTCGATATATAAGTATATTCGAGACATTAACAATTTCATCGCGTTTTTTCTTTTCATCATTCAGATGTACTATTTAATATTGCGAAAAATGTGCTTGCATTTGCAAGAATCTCTTGCTTATGATGGTCAAATCTTTCTTTTAGATTTTGACATACATTTAACGGATCTTTCACCCTTATATATTTTCTTTTTAATTCAAATCTAATACTGAAATTTGTGAGATTTAACTTGCGTACACTTTTTTTTTCTTGCAACATGAGGTGCATACAATAGAGCGAGCTTTCAGAAAAAAAAAAAAAACTTTTCTTTTATACTATTTTATTTCTTTCTCAAAACATAACATGAGGTTATGTTATTATGATTCACTTGAGGGAATCATCAAAGCACATTAGGCTTTAAACAAAAATAATCATAACTTGAGGTTATGTTATCGTGATTCACTTGATAGAATCATATTTGAACATTTTAACAATAACTTGAGGTAATTGTATTTTCATTTTATAATCATAATAGAACTTGAGGTTATATAATAATCATAACTTGAGGTTATGATATCTTTTGATTCTCTTGAGGGAATCAGAATAGAACTTGAAGTTCTATTTTTCTTTTTATTTTAAACATAACACGAGGTTATGTTATTTATTCTATTAATTGAATCAAATTAGAACTTGAGATTCTAATAATTTCTTTTTTTTTTCTTTTTTTTTGGAAATCGTGATTGAACATAAAAACAATAACTTGAGGTTATTGTATTTCGATTCCATTCATTATAATAGATCTTGAGGATCTTCTATAGAGAATAACACAAAGGTGTATTATTTGATTCTTTTATATAATCACAATAGAACATTTATTTTGTTCTTGTAAATTACAAAAAGAAGTTTAATTTAGAAGAGAAAAAAAATAATAAATTAATAAAGTTTTACGCTTAACATATGCTTGTGAAAAGCATTAACATTATATGTAGCGAGAAGAGTTATTTTACATACCAAACTTTTCTTACATACCAAGGGACTAATATTCACCATCCATTTAAAAAGAAATCAATGGCTGAGATTAAAAGCATTTTATTATTTCACCTATTTTTTAAAATTTAAATATCTCTTAAACCGTTAATCGTTAAGTGAAAATATTTACACCATCGCGACGAGCATTTAATTATCTTTCTATAGACGGGCACTTTGATATACTTTCGAAAAAGAAAAAAACTCGTTTTTTACGTTTTCATTATTTTTTTTCGTTTTTTTCGTTACTTGAAATTTACATAAAAAAAAATCATATATGATAAAACACTAAATTGAATATCACATGTGACATTAGTGTTAAATCATATATGATATGTAATATCACATGTGATATTATATGTAATATCATATATGATATTACACTAATATCACATGTGATATTACATATCATATATGATATTACACTAATATCACATATGATATTCAAATTAGTGTTTTATATCATATATATTTTCAATGCAAATTTCAATAACGTAAAAAACGAAAAAAAAAAAAAGAAAAAAAGCGTGAAAAATACGAAAAAAAATTTTTTGTCGAAAGTATATCAAAGTGCCTATCTGAAAAGATAATTAAATGCTCGTCACTAATATTCTTATTTTTTCGCTTAACGATTAACGGTTTGAAAGATATTAATCTTTGAAAAAAAATGATGAAAGTGGGTTTTTAAAATTGTTAGGATTAATCTCATCCATTAGATCAAATAAAAATGAAGGGTGGAGATTGATCCCTTAGTATCTAAATAATCTTTTGTCCTCAAATGATCTTTTATCTATATGTAGCGCCAATCCGTTTCATGCATTGCCATAGGGCATAATAATTAGTGGCATCACTGTTTATTACCTAACATCGGTTTTATATATATCACTAATAATGATGATATCAATAGCTTACGATCCAAAAGATTTATATACATTATCCTATATACTAAAAGGCAGGAACGCAAACATTGCCCCGGTACTGTAGCAACTACAGTAGACGCATTAATTATCTACAGTGGACGCATTAATTAACCAAAACCGCCTCTCTATCTCTAGAAATTTCTCTCCCTCTTTCCCACCGCCTCTCTTCATCTCATTTAACTTCTCCATCTCATCTCAATCTAAAAACGCACAATAATTTAATCATCAAATACACTTTCCTTCTCCAAAAACTACCACACTCAATTTAGATCAACATCATCTAACACTCATCACGAGCTACCACAGTAACTCATCACGAGCTACTACAAAGGATTTTTATGCTATGACAATTTTTTGTGCTAGCTTCTTAGATCAACATCATCTAAACTCATCACGATCAAAACAAACCAAAAAGAATGTAAGTATCTCACCTCCAACTTTCAAAGTTACTTTCTTTTTTTTGTTAACAATGTTTTCTTTTTGATTATTGGTTTCAACAATATTTAAAGTTACTTTCTTTGTTTGATTATCTCCGCTGTTATCAACTTTATTTGATGAAGTTATTTTTTTATGAATTACTGATGAGTTATTCAACTAAATTCTTATAAAAAAATAATTGATGCTAGGCCTTTGTTTATAGAAGATGTTTGGAGAGCTAATCACAAATACCCTTCTGTAAGTTTTTTTATTTTTATTTATTTATTTATTTATTTTTTGGGGGGAAGTAAAATTTTTGGTGATTTTCCTTCGGAGTGATTGGTGGTTTCTGCTTATGGATGCAGTTTGATTCTCGGAATTGGTGAATGAAGATTTCGGTGTCAATATTGGTGAGTTCTCATTTTTCGCTAATAACATGGTCTTCAGTCGTGTTTGGGATTGCTTATCAGTTATGATTCACGTTATTGAGTTTTGATATAGTGGATGAGTAGTCTTTAAGGATTTTTAGGATATGAGTACTGCGGTTGCTTGAAGTTAGATATATGGATAAGCAGTTGTTTAAAGATGGATAAATAGATAAGACATTTTAATAATGATCCCCCAAACACCTTAGATATAGTTTATTACATGTTTGGTCAACCAATTTGTGAGTCGAGAATCCAACAGAAAAATCGTCAATGTTTACATCAAATTGCAGAATACAAAAAGGAACAACCAATTACGCTGAAGTTCATGAAATTGCGATACTGAGGAACGGGAGATCCAACCGCAAGGTAAATGTTAAATCACTTATATGGTTAATAATATGGCTGCAAAATGGGTCTGTCGTTTGTATCATGCAACAACATCGAAAATATACATCCAACATCAACTTTTGTAGCTTAAAAATGGCATATATCAAAGTTTATATGCTTTATTGTTAACAAACATCACATTACAGTTACTACATTACTGTCAGCATTTGCAAAAAACAAAAGCATGACTACTTTGACATTGAACGTTCTCGACCGATACAGAACCCATTGTATCCAACATATTGAATTTTAAAAACTATTTAATGTTATAAACAGGTAACATGAGTCAGTTTTCAGGTGTTGAGACTCAGAAAATAACGATTTGGTTGAGACTCAAGAAATATATAACTTTTTCTATAATCTTATAAAATTTTACATTGGGCTATTGAGACTCAAGAAAAATATGATTTCATTAGTTAACATACCCATTTCATCAGGTAACATATCCAGTTCAGCAGTGGGAATAGCGCTTGGGGTGTTTACTGAGAGTTCATAAGGTAACATGGTTTGGGTGGGTTTGGGTCATGAAATGGGTGGCTTTGGCGGCTGAAATGTGTGGCTGAAATAGGTAGGTTTGGATGATGAAATAGGGCTGACTTGAACGTTTTTGGAGGCTAAAGTGGGACTAAAATGGGTCATTTTGGGGTCTGAAATGGGGGTTACGATACATGCATTTAAGTCTTTGAAATGGGCCTGAAGTGCATGTCTCGACTTATTAGGAGCAGTTTATATTGGTCTCCTGTACCCAACTAACTTGATATAATACATAGATCCTAGCAATAACGAGTAAACAATGAACGACCGACCATGCTAATAAAGATGCTAAACCGATAATTATTTATTTTCCTTAATAATTTATTACTAATTAGAACTACTTATCAGGCTGAGATGTGTTTACTTCGTTTGCATCCCTTAATTACAAATTCTTTTTTGCAGGAGAGTCACTATAAGTGCAGAAATAAAGGTAATCAATAATGTAAGAAACTCAAACCATGAGGAAGAAAAAGAATCTTGCAAAAGAGGCAACTTTTGGTAGGTCAAAAAACAAAATTCAATAAGTAGATCAACTATGTATGCACTTTGACTATATGCAGGCTATAAGTTATTTTTTGTCTGCTTTTCTGTTTACACATGACATATGGACTTACACAAAATCGAACGCAAGGACGGTGCGTCTAGCAGTCGTTATGTATAAATACGAGTTTTAGGTAGTGGGATAGGGACGTGTGATGTCAGTGCTGCAACACGGTCACATGTTGCTCATGGCCAACTGCAGCAAGAACATTGTGATGCTTCTCCATTCACTCTTCGTATGGGTACTGAACGTGTGGCATCAAGCAATGTTGGTGCTCAAGGTGAATGAACTTTTTGCAATATTCTTTGTACAACATGATATTTACATAGTTTTTATTTCCACAATTAGCTTTTGTATTTAACTTTTGCTTTTGACTTTATATAACATCGGATGCAGGTGTGTCATTTTCTTAAATTGATTTGAGTCGCTATAAGTGGTCATGTGAACCTTGCAACGCATAATTCGGTCGCGTAACAGGAGGTAAGTGACTAAGCGGTTGTGTTGGAATCACTCCTAAACCATAATCAAGTGTTAGTAATTTATATGTAATAGTTAGCTTTATTATGGCCTTTATGTTTGTTATTAGCCTTAAGCTTATGTAGAAGGCCCATGAGCTTAGGCCCATGTCCAATAAGAAAAGGATGGGAACTAGGAGTGTTGCCCTAGCTTCCCTCCTATAAATACTCTTGTATAACCCTCACTTGATGGTTGGTTGTTCAATTTACTCTTTCACTCACATCTACGCCTAACCTTTCACTATTATACGTGTGTGTGTGTTTGGATAATTGTTCAATCGCCTCTCTATCTTTCTATTAAGCTTGTGTTGTAAAACTAGTGACCTAACAGTGGTATCAATCGCCAAATAGTTGGGTGAATCGCTATTTTGTTGTTTTGAAGGTTTTTGGTCTTACGCGTAAAAGAGGTTCCATCTTTGATTCCCTTAAAAACGTATTTTTTACACTTTTTATTCCAAGATTCTTGTACTTTCAATGTTATAAGGTGTTAAACTTACTGTTTTTGGCAAAAAGTTTTGAACTTTATGCGTGGATCATTGTTTTTCAACTAGTTTTTTGAACGAGGGTGTAAACCTACGCGTAACCGTTTTGAGCACTTTGGATCATCAAGTTTCACACTTTTGTGTCATTTTGGTATTGTTGAAGCTATTTCATCACACAAAAACTGGTTTAGAAACATCTTTGGGCAAAATCATTTTTACGAGTAAGATTACGCGTATCAAAACCCTAATCTTACGCGTAACTTTACCCGTGGTTTGATCTTCAATTTCGTGGTTTACTCCGTGTTTTCTTGCTTGGATAAGCCTGAAAATACGTCGACTTTGGATATCTTTTGCCTTTGTGATAGTGTAATAGATCTTTTGAGATAAAACCTAAACTTACGCATAAGCATAAAGCTTACGCGTAGAAATCCTCGCATAAGATTAATCTTACGCCTAAGCCTTGTCTTACGCCTAAGGTAATCCTATGCATAAGTTTCTACGCCTAACTTTGTGTCTACGCATAACTTTAGTGCCTTTACCCTACTTACGCGTAAGCTAAATCTACAGCGTAACTCTTGTTATTCTGCGTAACTTTGGTGTTTTTACGCATAAGTCCTACTTGGTTTATTGTGATTTCTACGCCTAAGGACTCTTCATCAACAAAGGTTCATTCGACTACAAAGATCCATTTTACCAACACAAGTTTTCAACATGTCACAACCACCATACTCTAACTATTTCCTTTACACTTATTCTCAACGTCAACAACAACTAACTCCACAACATCAACAATGGAATCAACAACAAGCAATTTATCAACAACAATTTAATCAACAACATACTCCACAACTTGCGCAATTCCACAAACTCATATGGTTCAACCACCACCAACTCTTCAAGTTTAACCCTACACAAATGACTTCAATCAACATCCATCAAGGAACACTATGAAGGAACCAACTTGGTTTGCAAAGATGTGTGAAGCTTTAAGCAGCCAATAATCAATTCATGAGGTTGGATCACTTGATAGACCTCAATGCTCACTCCGAGGAAACTACGATCATCGGGTGATTAGGTTCTTTAGGTTTTGTGATCTGAAGAAGCCACATGGAAAGTTCTTAAAGAAGGTTATCTTGGAAGGTCGATTTCAGATGCCTACTGTGTGCATTGTACCGACGATCCAAATGCTAATCCACCAAGAGATGAACAATCAAACATTGCTACTTTATTCTTGACCACGAATGCGAGAGGACTTCTACACTATGAAGCTGATGAGCTTGCAATGCAATATATCCTCTTAGGATTACCTAACCAAATTCTTCGAAGTGTTGATGCTCAAAAGTAAAGGAAATGTGGGAACATATTCATCTTCTTATGGTAGGATCTGCACTCAATCAAGAGGATATGGAATCCAAAATTTACTTGGCTTATGAACACTTCATGATTGAACACGGAGAGACACTAGAGTCTTATCATCATTGATTCTCAGACATCATAAATGATTTGGATAAAACAACATCATCATGCCAAGAATTGCCGTTAATACTAAGTTCCTGAGTAGTCTTGGTCCTGAATGGGAGAAATATGTCATTTTTCTCCGTCAAGCGAAGAACATGCGTCATTCTACATACGGATTGTTGTACGATTACTTGAAGCCTCATGAAAAGGAAGTTGATAGGGAAAGGATTCTCCGTGCTCAAATTGCCTCACCTTCACAACCGGAAAATCAACAACTTGCCTTGTATGCTCAAAGCGGTTATTATTCTCCTCAACCAGAAACTCAACCAACTGCTACAATCACACCATATGATCCTTCACAACCTCAATCTCAACAAACTCAATTGGTTCCATACAACAACAACAATGCTCAAGCACTTGTCGGTGAAGCTAATGAGGAATCTGATCTATTCGAAGCATTGCAACAAGGATTTGCTATGATTGCTAATGCTTTTAGCCGTTATACCAACAAATCCAACAATCGTATTAGTTCCTCATCTAACACAAGGAATCAAGCATTTGTAAACAATGGAGCCAGTTGAAGTTGAGAATCGTGGTTATGGTCGTCAGATGGGCGGTGGTCAAGGGTTTAATGATGTGGGTAGGAATAACAATAGAGCTCAAGTGGTGGAACAGGGAAATGCTCAAAATGGGGTGAATGGTCTTCGATGCTACAACTGCAATGAGAAGGGACACCTGGCTAATGCATGCCCAAAGCGAGGACGAGGGGCTTCTTATCACAAAGAGGCTCTTCTTTTGGCTCTTAAGGATGAAGCTGGTGGAACCTCACAGAGACAAAAACGAGCTTTATGGCAAATCTGATTTCGGATGATATGGAGGATTTGCTGTGATGGCTAATATGCATGAGTTACACATGAGTGACACCAGGCCGGTGTATGACATGATGGCTTGTCTCAGGTACAGACAAACCATATTTATCTCTGATCTCATATCTCGCCAACATCTGAATCCGGCAAGGCTCAGAATGTTCAAAATGAGTCGTCCACATCTCATTCAGACGATTTTCAACTAGACCCGTAGTTATATTTGACGATCAAGATGACCTTATGGTTTCCATTGATAATCAAATTGACTTCGTGGTTATACTTGAGGATCTAAGTAATGATCATGTTGTGACTCACGTTGAACACGCCGAACTTTTGCCTCATCAGTTTGCTCGTTTAATAAAAGACCAACAAACCATAGTGGAAGAATGTCGTGCCATTAATCAGGACTTGAAAAGCAAAAATGCACTGTTAACCAAGGATTTTGAATGTTTACAAAAGCAACTCAACTTTTTAAAACTCAAGAAAAGCGTGAAAAGGTTTTGAAGCGACCTTTGCCAAATCTCATCAAAGCGAACAATATTTAGAGGCAGATCGTGATCTAGCTTGAAGAATGCTTTGTTATGCGAAATAGAACAAGCTGAAACATGAACATAAAAAGCAAATTAGCGCTCTCACCTTGGAAAATCAAAAAGCTAAGGGAGTTGAGTTAACTTGTCAAAAACAGTTCTCTGCATACAAAAAGCATTCAACAAAGCGAATAGATGATCATCTTGAAGAAATCATCGGCTTGCAAAACAAACTTAAAGAGTTTAAAGCTGTTGTTTACAAACATGGCGAGTCGGTCACAGCTATTGAAAAGTTTACTTTAAAACCTAATCCAAATGGCTATGGACCAAATCTTGCAGATTACAAACCTAAGCTTTCAACCAAAGCATTCAAACCAAATCACGAAGTTTCGGTCGCGAGAATATAAAATTGATAATTATTTATGAGTGTTGTTGAATATCATCGTCAAGAGGAATTAGATCACGAAGGCGAGAGTCGATCAAAATAGAAAATGTTGTTTACAACAAACCTTTTAACTATTCAAAAGCGGTCACTTTCGTCACACCAGCGGATTCTTCTAACACACCAGGATTATCATAAAACGTCGAGTCTTCTAATGTTAATCCCAAACCAAATTATGCACAAACTTATGGTCCTTTACCTTCCATCAGTGAAGTAAACTCAAAACATGAAAATCGCAAAATTCTTCGATATTTTGACCTTTTCATAGCTGACCTCAAAACTTTACAACATGAGATAGAATATCATTCTGAAATCAAAGTTCAACATTTTCAATGCGCCTCTGGCGAGAACAAAGAGACATTTTTGAGAAAAATCTTTTACCAAATGTTAAAAATTTGAAAAGTTGTGCATTGTCTTGGGAAAGGGACTTTCATAAGGAACTTGGATTGATGAAGGTCATTTTAGAGAAAGCGAAACATCTATTTCTAATGCTAAATGTAAAAAGAAATTGTTGAGAAAAGATGTTGATCGACTCTTGGAAGATGTCATATGTGCTGATGTCCATAATGCTGTGTTATTGAATTCTTTGTCATATGCATTTGATTATATCTCTGCGATCTTTGTTGATTACGTGGTAAATGTTGAGAACACGATAATGTGCTTGGTCGAGTTCTTAAAAGTTGAAAATAAGCGATTGTCAAACGAACTTTCAAATGCAATACGTCGTCTTAATTGGTGTCAAAAGATATTCACGATCAACAACTTGCTTTTCAACACAAAATCGCCCGATTCGCGTGACAAAACTTCGATCAAAAATTGAGCAAGCTGGATGATCAAAACTTGTCTTTTAAGTGTCAAATCTCAAAATATGAACAAGAACTTGTAAAAGTTAAAAGGAATATGGTGTCATATTTGATTTACTCAAAAGACTCATGATGAAGCATCAAATGAACTTGATCATTATCTTGCACACACTAAAGAAGTTATGCATTTTCTTTGAAATATTCGGTCTGAAAATCAAGATCAGATTCACACTATCTTCAAGTTAAGAGAAATGTTAGGAAAGTATGAACAACTTCCGCCTATAGTAATTAAGAGAATAGCCCGGTAACACTTAGTAATCGTGAACCTAGAATCCTATTGCCAAATCACAAGTTGCTTACGTGCTTCCTACTGAAGCAGGAATAGTTCGTCTTTTCCAAGCGTCCACACTTCACAGCCTAGGAGCACTACATCGAAGAATAGGAAGTTGCGACCTAAGAAAAGATCAATAAGGAATGCTAAAGTAGAAGAACACCCTAGGACTATGAATAAGACTCACGTTGCTTCCACTATAGATATTGCGTCGGGCAAATGTAATAGAAATAGTGATGTAACGAATGCTAAACCTTTAAGCACTTTTGATATTGATCGATGCACCTTGTGTTATTTGTCGTAAAAGTATGAATTTTGATTGTCATGAAAAATGTGTTGCTAAAGCTATCATCTCTCGTTTAAGGAATCCTAAGAACCGGAATACCTCTAGGCCCACTAATCTTTCTAAGTGCATTGCTTGGTAGACCGCCCTCTTTAGATTCTATGAAACGCATTGCCGTCCCTGTAGCTCCGGTTTCACCTCCTAGGAATGTAGTACCACCTAGTTCATTCACTAAGACTAAAGCAAATACTAGTTGGAGATGGAAGAAATGGATATATAACACACTAGGATTTAAATGGATACCCAAAGCAATTAATGTGTGTATGTCTACTATACCTGCTCCGGAACCCTCTAACATTTTGGGTTCCACATCTACTTCTATTCCATCTGTATTAGATGCATTGTAATGCAGGTGTCTGAGATCATTCTCTGGATTGTTGATAGCGGATGTTCCCGACACATGACGGAAACCTTAAAGCTGTTATCAAACTTTGTTGCAAAGTTCATTGGCACTGTCAGGTTCGGGAATGATCACTTAGCAGCTATCATGGGTCTCACGGAGACTATATCAATGGGAACATCGAAATTAGCGAGGGTTTATTATGTGGAAGGCCTTGGGTACAATCTGTTTTCATAGGTCGGTTACGTGATGGAGATTTGGAGGTTGCTTTAGGGGAGAAATCTTGTTTCATTAAGTGATCTACAAAGGAAAGCGACCTTATACGGCTCAGCGTAATTCAAGTCTTTATACTATCTCTATGCAAGACATGGTTGCTTCATCTCCTATTTGCTTACTTTCAAAGGCAACATCAACAAAATCCCGGCTATGGCACCGTCGTCTATCACATCTAAACTTTCAAACCATCACCAACCTTGCTCGACACAAACTAGTTGAAGGACTCCCACGATTTCGATATTCTAAAGATCACCTTTGCTCAGCTTGTGAACAAGGGAAAAGCACTCGTGCTCATTTTCCTTCAAAGGTGGAACACAGCTCTCAGCATGTGCTTCATCTTCTTCACATGGATTTGTCTGGCCCGATGCGCGTGCAAACGATCAATGGCAAACGCTACATCTTAGTAATTGTTGATGACTATTCACGATGGACTTGGGTCTACTTTCTTGGAAGCAAAGATCAAGCTCCACAAATGATCATCACCTTTCTCACGAAAATACAAGTTCATTTCTCGAAACACCGTTCGAAAAATCGAGAACAGACAGAGGCACTGAATTTGATAACCAAACTCTTCATGAATTTTATGAGAAAGTGGGAATTGACAGCGCAGACATCTATTGCGCACACGAGAACAAAGCGGTGTTGTTGAAAGGCGAAACCGAGCGTTAGTGGAAGTGCAAGAACAATGTTAATCAATGCTAAACTTCGATTACTTATGGGGCTGTATCAACTGCATGCTATACTCAAAACCGTTCTATGATTACAAAACCGCACAACAAAACGCCTTTCGAGCTTGTCCACAGCAGAAAACCGAATCTCAAACACTTTCATGTATTTGGATCTCTTTGCTATCCGAATAATGATGGTGATGACTTTGGAAAGCTCAAAGCCAAAGCTGACATTGGAGTCTTTATTGGATATTTTGATAATTCTAAAGGTTTCGAATCGGAATCGTCGAACAATGGAGGTTATGGAAACGATTCATGCTCATTTTGATGAACTTACGGAAATGGCTTACGAGCATAACTTAGAACCGGTCACAACCGCTTAAACTTCCCCAAACCCCATCATCAGGTTGAACAAAGTCCCCGCTCACTCGTCAACAAATGGAAAGGTTATTTGCTCCGGTGCGATATTGATGAGCGTGCTCGGTGTATCATTTGTTTCCGGTACTCAACATACTACTCTTATACCTAATACACGCTACAACTACGGTTGAAGAAGCACCACCGATTGACTCGACAATAGTTGAACAAACGCTTCAACAATGATGAACGGTGATGATGTTACGAATGAAGTACCCCCTTTTGATCCAAATCGTTCTTTAACCCGTTTGCTTTCTGAGGAAGCTGCGCACGGATGTGCGCGGAATCTTCAACTAGCAATTTGAATCCTCAAAATCTGCACAATGTATACCAACATCAACCCTCCACATATAGATGGACAAAAGACCATCCTCTGGAAAATATTATTGGCAACCAGAATCAACGATCGTTCGAGACAACGTCTTCACACAGCGGTGAACATTGCATTTATGCACTCACTGTCACCTTGTCACGAACCTAAAACATCAAAGACGCAATGACAAAGGACAAATGGATTGAATCCATGCAGGAAGAACTCAACCAATTTAAACATCTTGAAGTATGGGAACTGGTTGAAAGACCAACAGGGGTCTACGTCATTGGTCTTAAATGGATTTGGAAAAACAAATGCCGGAAGGAGCGTATCGAAACAAGTCACGTCAGGTGACTAAGGGTTATAGACATGAAGAGGGTATTGACTTTGAAGAATCATTTGCTCCGGTTGCTCGTCTTGAGGCTGTTAGGATTTTCTGGCATTTGCGGCTCACATGAACATCACGGTCTTTCAGATGGATGTCAAAGCTGCTTTTCTCAATGGACAACTGAAAGAAACGGTTTATGTTAGTCAGCCGTGGGAAGATTCATTGATCCAGGAGTTCCTAATCATGTCTAAACGAAGAAAGCTCTCTACGGTCTCAAACAAGTCCCTCGGGCATGGTATGATAAGCTATCATCTTTCCTCATTGCCAATAACTTTACCAAAGGTTGGTGACCGACCAACTCTTTTCATACAATATCACGGGGAATATATTTTAATTGTTCAAATTTATGTGGATGACATCATTTTTGGGTCAACTCATAAAAAGTACTCAATCGCTTTTGCAAAACTAATGAAGAAACATTTTGAAATGTCAATGATGGGTGAACTTACATTATTTCTAGGACTACAAGTTCATCAATCACCCCGTGGTATTTTCTTGAGTCAGTCCAAATATGCCCTTGAATTGTTACACAAATTTGGAATGCAAACCTGTGACACCTATGCCACACCAATGGCTCATACCAAGAAGCTAGACGCGGATTTACATGGGAAATTGGTGGACCCTACAAAATACCGTAGTATTATTGGGTCTCTCATGTATCTAACAGCTAGCAGACTTGATATTGTCTTTGTTGTATATCTTTGCTCCGTATCGCATCAGCGACTAACTGAAACTCACCTCTCTGAGGCTAAAAGAATCCTCCGATACATCAAGGGAATCATTAATTTTGGAATCTGGTATCCGAAGGATTCTGGTTTTGAACTAATCGCTTTTTCAGACGCCGACCACGCGAGGATGCTTAAATTCACGGAAAAGTACTTCGTGAGCTTTACAATTTCTTGGTGATAAACCTGGTGTCATGGCAATCGAAGAATCGAGGATTGTACATCGCCCTCAACCGGCAGCGAATATGTAGCCATGCAGCATGTTGTGCTCAAGTCATTTGGATGAGAACACAACTCAAAGACTATGGTTACGTATTTGACAAATCCCGATGTACTGCGACAATCGGAGTGCTATTGCGATCTCGTGCAACTCGGTTCAACACTCGAAATCAAAGCACATCGATCTTCGATATCATTTCATCAAGGATCCACGCGAACAAGGTACATTGAATTATAATTAGGCAGGAATACCAATTGGAGATCTACTCACCAAAGCCTTGCCTCCCGCTAGGTTTAATGAGTTGGTCCACCTGATTGGTATGAGGTGTTTGACTCAAGAGGAATTGGAAGACCTCCTAAAACAGTCTTAAAAACCTGTCAAACACCAAAATCTCTTTTGTAAATAATTTTTCAAAAACAAAATATAAAAATATAAAATCTGATAAAACAACAAAAATACTCTTCTATCTATTTTTTCTTTCAACATTGTAAGTATTATTTCTTCAACACTATAATCTTTCAAAATTCAAGATTTTCTAATCAAGTGTTGAGAGAGAAAATATATACTTAATCGCCTAAAAACTTCCTGTACTTTCATGTTACTCTATTATGGTTGTATTTTTTATCAATGGTGGTAAACTTCTTCGTTAACCTACTGTACCTACTAAAATTTATAACCTTTCATCATTGTCTTAAGTCGAGGGGAGGTCACAAAGTTATTTCCTAAAAATATTTTGTTTGGTAACCAAAATGGAAGTTAAAAGGCTTTAAATGAAAATGGAAAAGGTGGAGGGACCAAAACTACCATATGTTAAAGTCATTTTAACAAAAACACCACACCTAACATTTCACTTCACATTTATTACTCTTAACCAAAATAATCCTAATGATAGAAATTGTTCAAGAAATCAGGTTTTGATCATCAAAGCGTAAGTGTTTTCATAATCTTAACGTTATTACAAGCAAAGGTTTTGAATTTTATGCAAATCCAACTAAAACGTTAGATATGTGATTATGTGTTCTAATGATAAGCGCATGAACACACAATCATTGGTGTGTGTTTGTGGTTAAAAAGATTGTGTCAAAACGTGTCTTCAACATCAATGATACTAGTTTTATCCTTAAAATCCACCGTAAAACACGAATTGATTGGTTTTTCAAAATTGTGGTTTATGCGTGGTTTTGGGTATTTTCAAATGTGATTGTATATGGTCAAAAAGATTGTTGTGTCATGTCAATATCATGTTGAATTAACGATTTCCAGCCTTATAACACCCTAGAAACACTAATTGATTAAAATTGGAATTTAGGTTTAATGTTCTTAGGTTTGGGTATTTTGATTCACTCAATTTTGGATGTTAAAACTTGGTTTATTAGACTCTCACAATACCTAAGACCTACCAGAAAACGCTTATAATTCCTATGGCTAGAAATCATATGCTGCATTCATAAACTTAGGGTTTTGACTTACGCGTATGACTTTCTACGCGTTAACTGTAAAATGAGTTTCATGCCATGATCTGTCTTAAAATGAATATATGTGTTAAGATTGATGATATGATGATTTTATTTCCAGCTTGCTACGATAAAACTCAATCAAGGTCTTTGTAACTCTACGCAGATAGGATCACCCTACGCCAGAAAGTTATGCAGAGAAATTTTACGTAAGGTTCTACATGTGGACTACTTATCCCGTGGAAGGATACGCGAACGCTGACTCCCCTAATGATAAGGCTCACTGGTAAGCCTTACGCTGTAGGTTTTTATACCACGCCGAAGCTCTACGATAAGGTCCCCTTTTCCCACGATAACATTTCTTACCGTAGTATGATCCCACGCGATAAGTCTTACCACGCTGCATATTCTCCTTACACGATAAGCTACTATTCCACGATAAGCCCTGATCAAACCTTCGCTTTGAATTCACCTGTTACTGCAAACTTGTAAATAAACAAATCATAACGTCACGAATCCAATAATGTCACTAATAAACTTAATCGTTTGATATGTTGTAAACTATAAGTGATAACATAAAGTTTAAAACTTAAAGTTAACTAACTCATGAACGCTTCACCATCATTGTACTTTTGGACAAACAAGTGACTTAGGACTCGTAAATTCATTAACACCGACATTCAATAATTAGACATTAAAACCTTCTGCTGACTAACATTATGTCTTTCGATATGTTGGTTCTTTTGGCTAATGTTATTTCGCATCAACCTACATGGTCGCCAAATGAATGCGGATGCACCGTAAGTTCTCACAATTGCCGACATCCTCCCAATGGTCCGAGAAAGATTGGAAAGAACAACCTTAGGTTGACTTTGATACCCTCACATGCTCGAATCTTCTTGCCCGATTGTCGTGATGTTCTTAGAACCATCCGCACGTAACATGCTCTCACATTCTCGCCATCGCTCTAGAGATCTACATTCAACACTCGAATTCAATGCAAATGATCAAAGGTCAAAGTGCGGTGACTGTGTGGACACTTTATCACAAACAAATCACCATCACAAGCGATCTACGGCCGTTCTTCTAATTCCCGAGATTGACAACCGAAGTTCTATGCCACCTACCTGAAGAGACAGCTCGAAATTCGATATGGTTATGATGAAGCTTCGTGAATAATCACTAAGCACTCTCATGTGGAGCTAAGAACATTCCTTAACCGGAGGAACCCCTACATCATCATTACCAAATCGGTCTCGGTCGTGATAAGGTACGAGCATCCTGTGCTCATAGAACTACAAATCTTCTCGTCATTAATCAACAAAAGGACATCGAAATTAGCATCATATGGGAAGACATGATGTCATTTCTCAAGAAACTTGGCTCAAAGATTCTATGTCGATACACACAAAATTGTTGATCCAGAGAGCACTTGGACTTCATCCCGATATTCCGCAGAGGCTCAATGACCCGACAATCAACGATATGTTGACTGAAGCCTACCCTATCACGAATCAAGGAATCGCCAACAAAGAAACAGTGGTGCCGGGTTACCCGATCACCTTCCCACAAATGAAATCAAAAGCTTGAAACATACAAAAGGTATCGTGCAGACAAGAAGGCAAAGTTGGTCATCTCGATGAAAGCCTCTCGGAACACCTACCGGAGAACCGTAAGAGGTAGCGTGAAGTGCGGCAAGTACAGAAGTCGGGATAATCCCTAAGAGGAAACCTACTCAAAGAAGAAAGTTCTCTAAGGAAGTCGTTCATCCCAATTTCTAAGCCCGAACCACAAAGACAAATTAAGCAAGAAGAGCAACCTGATAACTTCATACAGAAGAAGTTAAAATTGCTAAACTTCAACACGCTGCACAACAATTTGCTCAAGAACAAATGGGTGGCCCCGGAGGGTCAAGTGGTGGAGCTCAACCTTCACTCGTGTCCGTATGCGCTAATCAACCGATAAGGGACTGTGCCACCACTTTGGTACAACAACAAACACGCGGAGGACACTTCAAGAACCGTAACGAGAAGTTAGAGAAGGTAAAAGTCGATGAAGAAGTCGCAGCCCAAAAGCCAAAGTCGATGAACAAGCAAATCGAAATGAAGAAGATGTTGAGTATGATAAATTTCTTCTAAATAGTCCCGCGACGACAAAGGAAGAAACTTCCGAGCCACCAAAGGACCCTCACATCCTTCATCATCATCGGATTCATCTTCTCACTCTTCACCACCACAATCAATGAAATCAACCAAATCATCATCCAAATCAAGAAGAAGCCAACTCTCTATCTTGGATCTCAATCAAAGAATCAATCGTTAAAGCCGCCAAAAGAGTCGAAAAGAGACATGCTCTCAGAAAGTCAATTTCATCACGATCGTATAACGTATCTTCACGATGTGAGACTGACAAGATGAAAGTCAGTGGAGTATGTACGTGGTTATGAAGGATGATCTTCGCGGAGCATGGATCTAAATGATCAAAGGATACTCTCACAAGTTCCTAAATGGAGGTCGCTCCGACACAAAGAGATGTATACCGACAATCGTATCCAAATCTCTTATATTTAGCCAGCAAGCCATGAAATCAACTCCGGCGAGTTTGAGCATCAATCCGCTTGAAACTACAATCTTCTCGATGATGAATTGGAACCTACCGTAGCGAAATGTCGAACGCTTCCGCAACGCTTCGCTCCCATGAAGCTAAACCTTTGAAGCATTGTCGGAATACCAACTCAAGTCATCATTCAGAAGAGGTCAGAAGGCCTAAGCGCTCAAGAGATGATGATGATAAAGATCGATAAGGATAAAGAGCCCAAACGCACAAAGAAGTCCGGTGAATCATCCTCTATTCAAGATCGATGCAACCTCCACCCCAAAGGACTCCTCGCCAACAAAGATCCCCTCCTCCTCTCAGATAAACCTCATGATTCCGAGACACCACCGCAGACCGAAAATCGGTGACCACTTTGAGTATACGGGTGGTGACGATGAAGAATACCATGAGCCCCAACAACAACCCTCTCCACAAAGTTCGAAACCGTAATCCTCATCTACGCCTAAACAAAAGAAGAAGAAGGTTTCAAAGTTGACGCCAGATCATGGCTAGATGAAGATACAGAGGAATTTGAATGGTTCTCTCTCTTGTTAATTCCACTCCTACCCTCAACAAGGTCAAGATTCGGTAGACGGAATACATTGAGCATGCAAAGATCAAGTGAAGAAATTGAAAGAAGGAATCGGAAGTCGGAATGGAATCAACTATGGAAAGATAGGTCGGAAGAATGGAACATCGAATGAATATGGATCAATGGAACATCGATCGACCGACTTAAATGGAACTGAACGATCACAACTGGGATTCCATCCCAACTTCCCATGGATGTCAAAAAGCATCCTGACATCTCCATTCCCGCGCCTGACACCAAACTGCGATAGCTATGAAAGACCTAATCACTTGTTCTCCAACAAAGTGGAAGCATACAACCGAGATGCAATGTACGGGATTCATCATTGGTCGGACCGAAGAATCATCATCAATACGCTGTACGTTGAAGTCTCAACATGCGCGTGTTCAAGACTAAAAATATCATGCCATCAAACACGCGTTGATCTTTCGTCCAAATGGGACTACACTTATCTCAAGAATATTGTGGTCAAAAGACAGACTTAAAGGGATTATGCATTCTCTAAAGCCGACTTTGAGAATTTGTCTATCAACGACATCGAAGACATGTACCTTGCCAAAGTACGTGTGTATTGAGACAATTCTCCACCGGTACAACGCTAATTATCAAGTCAATGCTCATCTTCATCGACGATAGTTATCAAAGAACGGTAGAAGATCTCCACCGCGCTGAATCTTATCGACCCATGTCAAGTTCACTCCATCGTAGCTTGATCTTCCGACATCAACCAGCTCACAACTTACACTCATCAAAGAAACCATTCGGCCGCTTACCGCAAAGGAACTTCAAAGAAATTGCTTGATGGCGCGTGCAGATCTTCACAAGTTTGGAGATCACACTTTGAAGATGGTTAGGGATCGGATTGGCTTATCTTGAAGGATATACATCGAAGATCGGGTCCTAAGCGATGGAATTCTCGTGATCGGGCGGATGTGAAGAGGATCATCACGATGATTGATGAACTATTGTATAAGGATCGGCCGAAGATTGGAAAGCTATGTTGGAGGCTCCACTCCGTGATTAACATCACCGTTTCAACGCCCATTCACACTCCCTGGCGACATCTTCGACTACCGGGTACCCTTAAACCGCTTCTTTCATTATAACTTTGGATGTATGATATATTATGTCGATGGTTTGTGCACACATTACGCTGTACAACCTGCATTTGTAAATAAAGGACCCTATGGTACGCTTCAGTGCCACAATCCTTATAAAAGGAGCGAAAGCTTCTTAATTTTGAGTAAAACCTATCAAACCTTTCACTTTTCAAGGTTTTGCTCAAAAGAACAAGTACTTTCTCTTATGATTTTCAAAACCTCAACCGCTTATATCACTTGTCGAGGGGAGTACTTGACTTATAACTTTGTTCACAATTGTTCACGGTGGTCATTCTTCCCGCAACACTCGAAATGGTCATATTTATTCTCAAATTTTCAAAAATAACATTTTATATGCCATTTCAGAGGGGAGAAAATACTGATAAGAAATATGTTGTGTTTTGCTCATGAATTCTTCGTGCAAAAAGACTTCAACCACCTAATTGACGGAGATCTTAACTGTTAGTAACCTCGAAAAGACTTGTCCGGGATCTAATAACTCGCTAGTTCGCTAGTGATATAAACGTTCTTCAAAGGACTTGTCCGTAGAATGTACCCATTCGAGAAACTCTTGGTAGACATGAACCTTGACGGGTTTGACAACCTCTCGGGTTTGTCCACACCTTCAAGATAGTTATTAGAGCTAGTTGTCATCTAAAAGTGACAATGCAAATCTTTAACTATGCTAACGTAACCGTGTCTCAAGGGAGAATGTCTATCTTGAGTCGATCAATTAAAGTAAGACTTTCCCTCATCGCAAGTGATTCTAAAAACTCTTAAGCACATGTGGAGGGGGAGTATTGCTAAAAGATAAAACTCCCACAGTTGGTTCAAACATGTTTTTCATTTACAAACCCTTTGAGAGATTTTTCTTCAAAATGGTTTTATGGCAACATAGGTTAGTCATGGAGTTATATGACTAAGGTTAGAATAACCGCCCTATGATCCAGCCAGAGTCGGAGGGATCTACCCAAGGACACCACCAATAGTTAGAATTTAGAAGTCCTTAGGTATGATTATAAAAAGGAGAAAATGAGAATCGGAGAAAGAAGGAGTTGAAGAATTAAAAAGAAATACAAAGAAAAGGGTGAAAAGAAATAGCCCTCCAGATTATTCAACTTAGGGCGCATAATCGGGTTCAATTCATATGCTACCGGTTGTCACTAGATGACACCGGTATTGAAGATTAAAAGTCGTCATGGACCCAAAGGACGCATGTACTAAACTTTCTTAGCCACTCAAGTTTCTCTCAACAGAAGCTTGTTTCATTCTCACTGGGAACCCACGAAATCCATCGCTTTAGAGATAGTCGATATTGAAGAAGGAGACCTTATCCCTAATCTCCGCCAGAAACCAAAACGCACTATTAAGTCTAGAGCCACGAGATTCATCAAAAGATCTTTTAGGTACACTTGACATTTCACACTTGTGTTCAAAAAATAAGAACATCACTGGCTATTATCGAGTCCTTCGCAGATCTTAGCAATCTGTCGAGAACATTTATGAGAGGTTCACATTTGTGATCCTCCGTGATTGAATGGAAACTCCTCGCCGTGAAGTCAACATCAAACGCCTCGACAACAGGTCGCCGCAACTCCCGCGGATTGCGCTTAGTGCTCTCAAACCGTCTGCCAGCTTCAGGTGATGCTTTGTACCCCGACTATCTCTGAATCGGTACTTCGGTACATCGTTATCTCACTTGTGGGACTCGATTCAGAACGGCCTTTGTGAGAATTAGAGTTGTGTTTTCACACTATGCCGCTAACACTCTCGAAGTTCAAACTTGTGAGTGCCGGAATCCGCTTATTACTAACCGTTTAAATGTTTTCTTCTTATGGAAGCTCGAGCGAATGATCGTGTGATTCTTCTCATGCTCACGCCAACATCATCACTAATGGAATTTCTATCCAAAAGCAACACAATAGTCGAATGATTCTTCACAAATCAAAGAATCTACAAAGTTAAAGACTTAAAGAACTTCATCAAGATCGATTTCCAACGCCTAAAGAATGCGCGGAAAGCATGTTGAAGAATGACGTGAGACACTGGAGCAAAGAAGCAGACTGAAAGGATTTGATGCGCATAACTACAACATACTATCACTTTCATCACAAAGAACAATGATCAAAGAACAAAGTTAAAGATGACGCCAAAGCATAACTGCTTCATAGAAAACTATCTCTACACCGAGATTGTTCAATCAAGGCTACCTTCTCACAAGAAAGAAGAATGTCAAGACGCCAAAGCTTCTATTACATCAACGCCTTCACCGCTCATCACTAACAATTAGGGGGAGATTGTTGGAATCACTCCTAAACCATAATCAAGTGTTAGTAATTTATATGTAATAGTTAGCTTTATTATGGCCTTTATGTTTGTTATTAGCCTTAAGCTTATGTAGAAGGCCCATGAGCTTAGGCCCATGTCCAATAAGAAAAGGATGTGAACTAGGAGTGTTGCTGTTGAATACAAAGACCTTGATAGATCTTTAAGCACTCGGAGATCGTTAGTGTTGCCTATGTAATCACAAGCAAACTAATAGAAGATCTCTACAACTTGTATTTTGTATGGAAAACACAAGTTATAACGACTAAGAACTCTTTGATCCTCTATGGATCTTTTGATTATAGAAACTCTATGTTTTGATATGTTTTCAAGACTAGAAAGACTTAAGAAAAGCTTATCTATTACTAACTATAATGGTTCCTTATATAGGCAAGAAACCCTAAAATGAGCGCTACAATGTACTCCTAATACTAACATAGACCAAGCATGCATCTAGACAAGCATGCAACTAATCATATTGTTTTGTTCATCATATTGTTTATTCTTATTAAGCTCTACATAATACGGCGCCAACCTATCTTTAATACGGACACTTTACTCTATAATCAGCTTATCTCTCCTACGTATACGACTTTCGCCAGACAACACAATATACTTAGCATTCAACAAGTATAACTTCAGAATCCATTCTTCTTCTTCGGTAATCTCTTCTTAGATCTTCGGCGTAATCGAGTTTACCTTAATTCCCAACAATCCTCCCTAAACCGGAATTTCAAGGTTAAGTTCCGCCTCGTGATAGATCTCAGTAAAATTGTTGAGGATTGTGTTCAACATCGCAACAAAGATTGAAAAGAGGAACATCTCTATGATGACCGAACCGTGATACGCCGCATCTTTGCAAAGAATATATGACATCATGTACATCAACACATATAAGTTTCATACTATTCTCATCACTTCCAGGTGTAACTCCTGGTAGGTGAATCATTAGTTAATGGGTTTGATGTCTCTTTACCAATAGCCATTACTACTGAGTAGCCACATGTTTGAGTTCGAAAACTATGGTACATTGATAACCATCTGATTTATTGGCAAACCAAAGAACCATATAAACCGGATTTGTCTTGTCTTTACTGTAGCGCTTGCTCGGGACTAGTCAATTTCGAGAATTGGTGAATTGAGAACCAAATATGATTGCTTGCCTTTACCACATTCCATATACATGTGGCTAGCCAATTCTTGGATTCCCAAAAGGAATTATGGTGAATTGATGACCATACAACCCTCGAGTTAAGCATGGTGGTTGCATACCCTATGATTTGAGAAAACCATTACGCTATCAACAGATGAGCGGTTTTTACCAAAGTCAGACCCTTTGACTAGCCAACTCTTTGACATACACAAGGTACATCCTGAGTTAAAGACCATCGAATTGGACAACAAACAAACCTCGCATAAAAGTTGTTTTTTTAACTAAGAAAATTTATAAACCGAAAGAGATTAATAATAAGTTGAAAAGGAAAATTAAAACTTAATTTTTATTAAATAAACGCTTATTTTAAAATGGTGTTTTTATGAAGTTTTTTATGAAAGTCTTCTTTAAAAAAAACTTGACAAAATAGACAAATAACATAAATAAAGCAAACTAAATGAACAAAACAAAGTAGAGTACCAAGTGTCCATATATGGATGAGGAATAGTCTGCATTGCGTTGAGTTGAGTTTTGATCAATCCCACCGTGTTAAAGCAGACTGTCTTCATTTCCCACGATTCTGAGGAATTTCCAACTTCCGACTTAGCATCTTTCCATAAGTCTTGTAGGCAAAGGATACTTTCTTCGGACAACATGCATACATTGATTCCACCCTTAGTCTCAAGCACATGCACACACCAGGAAGGATAGAATCTCCAGGATGTAAGCTTCCACCATGAAGTTTTCCCAAATGGAAGATGCTTGGCTATTGGGAATGTGGGAGTTTAACGTAACTTGAAGATCTCTCCGGTAAGAACATCCCAACCTTGCGGTTCCTTGTTGCATAATAGGTGGTAACTTGAGCGAACGAGAAAGTAAGTCCGCTCGCTTCACCAAGTGTAGAATTTCCTTTAGAAAGGTGAATTCCATTGAAGGAGTCCTTCAAGAAGAACATTCATCTCATCATCCTTTAATTTCCACTCTAACACCTCATCTAATTTCATCGAAAATCAGAAGAATTCCTATAATGAAAGTCAGTCATCGACTTCAAGATCCAAAGAAGATCTTTTGGTCATTCTCTTCTTCCTTCCCAGTCGATAGATTTCCTAGAGGGAGCATTTTCATCTTGTATTTGTGGTAGGACTTGAACGTGTAGATTGAGACTTGGTCGGAGCGCCAAGTCCATTCATCCTCGTGGAATATCTTTATAGCCCTCTCTCGCTTAGTTTCAGAGACGCCTTCCTTACTGTATCTTCCAGCAGGACAACAAAGCCACCAGGAGAGGAGTTGATGCTTCAGGCTGCAGAGAAATGGAAGATGGTTGTATCAATTTTTGATTATAGAGGGAAGCAATCTCGTGGTTGCAAATAGGAATGACCGGCGGATTCCTTGGTTGGAGCATCATCGCCTTGAGTCTTGGCTTACGGGAGTACCATTCTCTCAAATCCTTTTTAAGTTGGTAGAAGGTGCTCAGGATGATGATCTTTCCTTCATGATTTGGTTATATTTGCGTATACAGACATGATCGAAAAGCCTTGACTTGTTTCATTGTTAACCCAGAGTTGACATTGAGCATGGTTCTTTACCACCAATTCCTTCTTTCATCTTAGTAGTTTGTCTTTGGCCTTCTGAGCTTGGATGGCCCTCTTTTGCGCAATTGCTTCTTGCCTCCTTTGTCTTCCCTGAGCCATCATTCGCTCCACATAATTGTCACTGAGTAAATCACCACCTAGTATACTTGAGCCAGAAGGTCTTGAAATGACTTTGTCGAAGTTATCCCGGTGTTCAGACAGGCATCTCAACCTCTCGGCCATCGAAGTTCTTTTCTTCTCGAGTTAAAGATGAAAATTCCTCTGCTTCAAGTTGTTAGCCAATGCTACACTTTCCTTTGACTTCTCAAACTCACGACCATCTACTTGCTTGACCTAGTCTTTCCACCTCACTCACCAGTGTCGACCAAGCTCATCTTCATGATGACATTTTTCCTTTATCATCGCTTGGCACACTCTTCTTCGATTAAATCAATGATGTGTACCTCTCGTAGGTACCTAGGTCAACATGTTGATGTTGATCATCAACTGGAGTGGTCATAGTAGTAATGTCAATATGACCACGGTGGGGAAAGATCATGGTTCTGAACTGATGCGATTGATTAGATTCGAAGATACATCTCCATAAGTACATCACAGATGCATCCTTATCAACCCTGGTTCCTTTGAAGCTTCGTAAGAAACCTTATGAGAATAAGATCTCTTCCTTCTTTTGTAAAGGACAAGCTCCTTCTTCTTTGAGGAAGTGGCGGCTAATGATAAAGGATCATTGAGAGAAACAAAGAACCAACATGTCTCGAGACTCAAAATGAGGACCTTTCTTATTCTTCATCGAGGAAACCACAAGTTTCCTTTTGGAGGCCCCTTTTAGTTTGTGCTCTAAGACCTTGACCTGATTTCCCAGTTCTTCAATCTTAACCCCAAGAGAAGACTTGGTCTCTCGCAAGCTCCTTTCTCGCACTATTAACCTCTGCAGCATACCTCATGGACAAGAGCATACAAGATGAGAGTGTAATGGGGTCCTCGGCCCACCGGCCAGATTGCTCGTGGTAAGGGAGCCTTGGACCTTCGTAAGTAACCGGTCATGCTCAATGTGAGAAGATCTTCATCGAGAGGATTCTCACAGACTTGAAGTGGTGGTCTATTGAGATCCGACTCATCATGAGTAGCTAGAGTGGGTGGAGGACCGGGACATGGTGGTTGGTCTGGAGCAACATGAGTTGCTTCAACAGTTGAAAATGGGCCCTCATCAAAGTGAACCAATGGATTACCATCAGTAGCAACAGGTGAGGAAGGAGGATTATGAGCCACATTCTCCTCATCGCTGCCTCATTACCTTGGGGCAACATGGTCGCTAGCAAGGGATGATGTTCCCCGAAGTGGGTTTTCATTGTAGCAAACAATTTAGCGGTTAAAGTACCTATGGGATAGAAGATTGGGCACTGGTAGGGTGTCTAAAATCATTTGAAGAAACACGGGGTACATTAAAATTTTCCTTTGTCTTTTGAATATTTTCAACCAAATTTTCAAAAATATACTTAGAAAAATTGAAAGTTACCCCTTGTGAAAGACACACAATACCATAGCCCGTGTAGAGAACCGGTCCCATCCTCAAGTCTTGTTGCTCATGCATTGGAGCAACAGGTGAACTGTGAACCTCCATTTTGGGCGTAGTTCCTTCTTAGCCACATATCCGTTTCTGTTCCTCGATACCCATAGCTCTTAGCCCATTAAGTACATCTTCCCGATAGAGTGAAATACTCCTTCGATCTTCCGGTGAAGCTTCCCTCCGATCAGTCCCTGGTCACAATGTACTCTATTTCATCAATCACACTCTAATCTCTGCTCCTCCTCTCATTTCCAAAATTGAGTGATCGGTATTCATATATCTCATTTGGAGAATGAGATAGAGCATAGCAAATCTTTGACCTTTCGTGAATTCCACCATAGGTTCGATAGCTCATATCCTCACTGCTTCCTAAAATGCAACTTTGTTGTGATCATGTTTGAATTCAAGAGCCACAGGAATATGAGTGTTTAGGATTATGATTCTTGAAATGGTGAGCCATGAAAGTGGAATGAGAGGGAATGGTTTGTTCAGGCGAGTAATGGTGGATGAAGTGTTTTGCCCAAATTATAGTCAAAGAAAATGGACCGCTTGGTTGACCTTTGTCGAATGTATTGCATCTTTGTCCCAACCCAAAATAACACTTCTGAAACATATGATCAATCACAGTTATAACTTCAAAGAATGCATCAAGATTAGAGTATCTTCTGTAAGTTTCTAGAATTACCGTACACCACTTGCATTAAACTCACTGAACCTCGAATCCGTCTATAAAATGATCCCAATGTAACTCATCTCTTCATCAAGATCCCAAATATTACCATAAACCCTAGATGCAAAATAAACCCACTAATGTGATTGCACCATGAATACCAAACCTGAGATCATAGATCTCACTTCCTCATCTTCATCAACCTCTTCATTATCATCAAGTGGTGAATCAAACCCATGGTTCCATTACTTCCTCAACCCTATTCTACGACTCAAATAAATCGCCCTTTCTCTTCTTCAAGATGATAAGGTAGTGAATCCAAGTGAATCTGGCGCTGAATGACTCCTATAAGGAGGGAACGTCTTACTCCCAACCTCCAAAGACCTTGGTCTCCACAAAGACCTCGCCAGAATCTTACCTCCCCAAAGATGAGTGGTTCTTGGTCTCATCAGGCCATCTTTTGGTGCATGAACACACATCGTTATAGTAGAAGGGCTTAGGAGGGTGGATCGATTGCTTTGGTTGAAATGAATAGATGAAGCACACAGACACGTTAGTTCTCTACGTCATCCCATGTGGTCATCGTCATCATCAATCGTTTGCATCAATCCATCCCCCATTTTGTCCTTAGCATTCATCGAGTTGGTCATGCATATCCAACCGGCCTAAAAGGAATGGGTGGTTACTACCTACTAAAGCAAAGCCAACATCTAACGATATCCAACATTCACTTAGATTTCGAATGAGGATATACACTAGTTTAGCTTTAAGTGTACTGTATCTTGTAGATGCATAGTAGTAGGGTTGACTTTTATGTAAGTCGTAAGTCAGAACTGCTTCTTTGAATGAATGAATGAACAATTTGACTTCAATTTCTTTTCTTCGATTATAACTTCGGAATCAAATATATGCTTCAAGTATCATTGATTTCAGAAGAAACAAGCAACATTCTTTTAGCTATTTTGACCATATACTCATGAACCACACTTGATGAATTTGAACTTGATCAAGGGATATACAAACCTAATCCATAATGAACGTAACAAAATCGCGATGCATACAACCGCAAAAACAGACATAAAAACACGCACAAACAACAAAAACAAACAAACTAGAGAATTATTAGAAGTTAGTGTTAGTTAAACAAAATAATGTACAAAAATATGCGAGTTTGCACAAAATTTTCCCCGAGGCATATGCTCCCCGAGGCCTATGCCTCCCTCAAACTATGCGAATAAGGATTTAACATGCCAATATTGACCACCAGGTGTTGAAACCTTGGTCCATCAAACGCTTTGTTAATAAGTCCGCCACATTATCATCAAGATGGATTTTAGCCACTTTTATCAAATGTTTTCATAAGCATCTCTTATAAAGTGGTGCCCGATTTCAATGTGTTTCACTGACCGTGAAAACCGGATTTTGATCATGTGATGGTACTTTGATTATCTATATGAATGCGTGTTCATAAAGTTGTACCCATAGTCCAAAGAATTGGTTCTCAATCCAAAGGACTTGTCCACGCGAATTTGCGCGTTAACGCATCGCCGAGTTGAGGTGGCCACGATGGTTTTTTTCTTGCATTGCCAAGAAATCAACCTCTTGCCAAGAAATTGGCGACCAGCCAGTGGATCTTCTATCCGCAGATTTGCACCGCGATAATCGCCACTATATGCTTCCAACTTAAAAGGAGATTCTTTTGGGTACCAAAGGCCCAAAAGAGGTTGGCCTTTGAGGTACTTAAAGATCTTCTTGACAACATTGAGATGGGAAGCAAGGGAGTGACTTGATGTAGAACAAACACTCACGCTGAAATGTAATATCGTCTGAAGTCGTCAAATACATCAATGAACCAATCATGGACACAGACAGATGAACATTCACAGTAGACTGTTCATTATTTGCTTTAGCCTTGGAGCTTCATAAGGTGTTGTGGCGGTCCTAACACCTTCCATACCAAACTTCTTCAAATGTTCTCACATATTTATCTTGGATGATAAAGATGCCATCCCCGTTTCACAACCCGAGACCCAAAAAGAAAGTAAGCTCTCCCATAGCACTCATTTGAAATTCACCTTCATAAGTTCCTCGAAATCCTCGCACTGCTTCGCTTTGTGGAACCAAAAATAATGTCGCCCACATACACTTGCAACTTAATGATATCTCGAGGGTTTCAGGAACAGAGTTTTATCAATAGCACTTTCTATAGCCATGTTTCAAAGAGAACGATGAAATCCGAGCATACCAAGCTCTTCCCTGCATGGCAAGCCATAAAGAGCTTTAACCACCTTAGACATGATTTGGGTGATCGTGGTCTCAAATCCCTGGGTTGAGTGACATAGACCTCTTCCAATCTCACCATAAAGCACCCTTGACATCTATTTGATACACCATGAAACCCATGTATGAAGCATATGCCAAGAAAATGCAATTGCTTCAACTCTGCAACAGTGCAAACACTTCATCATAATCAATCCCTTCCTCTTATGCAGCCTTGAGCTACCAACCTTGCTTTTTGTTTTGATCACAACACCCCTAGCATCTCTCTTATTTTTCAAAACCCATTTTGTCCCAATGGCATATTTGCCATCAGGGAGTGGAACCAAAATCCAAACTGGCGACAGGAAATTGTTGCAGATTTGCATTGCTTCGATCCAAATTGGATCGCTGAGAGCTTGAGAAACACTAGTTGGTTCCACTTGAGAGAAAACAAGCAAAACAACAATGCTTGAGGGTCTCAGGTGATTGTCTCTTTGTTGGTTGGAGACATAAGAGAGAAAAGCAATCATTCAAAGCGAGGACTCCAGTGATAGCCCTTCTAGTTCTAACAGTGCCGAAGATCACCTATAATATTGGATTGAGGATGAGCTATGTTGATCCTCTGAGTAGTAGTGGGGTTGACTTCAATGGATGAATCAAGATTAGTGATGGTTGGTTCAAATTCAGATTATAAGAGGGTGAGGTGAAGATGCCACTGGGTTGATGATTTCCAAGATCCGAAGGAAATTAAAGCTGGGTTCACCAAAGTCCAAGATACTTGAGAAGGAACAAAGATAGCCTCGCCAGATTTGGGAAGGTAGGTGTGGGAATCAACTTCAAGAGAAACATGGTTTCCACCTCCTTCATTAGCAACCTCTCCATTCTGCCTTCAAGCTTAAGCAGCAAATTCTTGAGTCCGAGCTAGCAAGGTCCTAAAGATAATGAGAGTCATCTTCATCACCGAATCAGAAGATCCTTGGAGGTGGTACTGTATTATTGTTAGGAGAGAAGGTACAAGTATGGGATGCTCATCATCTTCAAACTCATTTTCAAAGCCATCATCTAGGGGACCCATTGATTGTTAGTGGAGACACGAGGACCCCATTTTGGTTAGCCGATGTCCTCGGTAACCCAGATAATCTAAGTAGTCAAGATCAAAGGACCATGAATGACCTTGTCCTTGAACACATGAGGCTTATCTTCAAAAATCTCGTGTTCAACTCTCCTCTATTTTCTTGGCTTGCAAGTTGTACAACTCTATGCCTTACTATGAGCTGAATAGCCCACAATATAACCATCATCAACCTTCTCATCAAACTTTCCCAATGGATCACTTGTGTTCAGAATGGTCACTTGACAACCAAAATGTTTTAGGTAGTGAATGTAGAACCTTCCCAAAGAGAAGTTCATATGGGGTTTTGAGTTGTGGTCAGTAATGGACACCCTGCTTAGCACATAGCAAGCGCTGCCAACAAATAGTCCGTAACATAGTATGCTGCAAGCATGGATCTAGCAACCTCTAAGGTCCTATTCTTTCTTTCATCCACCCCATTTTGTTGTGGGGTTCTTGGATTACTATAGTCCCTTTTATGCCTTTTTGACCCACGAGTTCTATAAGAATGGCATTTTGAACTCGTCCCATTATCACACCGAATTCCTTAACCTTTTTATTCAGATTTTCAACAAGAGTGATGAACCAAGACTTGAGATGTTTCATCTTTGGTTGAGAAAGAAAACCCAACAAAATGCGCTATAGCCATCAGGATAGCCAAACGTAAGTACTTATGATCAATGCTTCGACTTGAGTTGGACCAAACAGATCCATGTGAAGCAAATCAAGAGGTTCGAAATGATGCTCATAGCATTGATAGTTTTGTAAGAGGCTCTGTGTTGTTTTCCTTTGTTGCATGCAACACAATTATGATCATTGGTGAAAACTTTGGTGGGAAGACCTTCAACAAGACCCATTTTAGAGAGTTTGTTGATGGTCTTGAAATTCACATGAGCCATCCTCCTATGCCATTTAGTGGACTCATCAAGAGATGCTTTAGCCACCAAACAAGTGAGGTCACCACCTGGTTGAACTTCATTAAGATTGAATGTGTATAAATTGTGAGTTCGAGGAACTTTCATAATTGAAGTTTTCCTGGGAGTTTGAAGTCTTTTAACTGCCACAAGACATTCATTCTCGGTGAAGAGAACTTTATTCTTAGTGTCACATTTTGTGAAACAGAGAACAAGTTGAAAATGTGAAGTTCCTAACAAAGTACACATTCTCAAAATCTAGATGAGGTGTCTTTATGGTGCCTTTCCCAGTGATACTACCATCACTTCCCCAAAAGTCACATTGCCCTCCTTCTATAGGGACAAACATCATATCCTGCTCCCGCAGACATGCTTCTAGAACAACCACTATCAACAATACCAATATTCTTATGCTTAAGGGGATGATCCCACAAACAACAACAAAATATATACAACTGTTAGTATAATGGAGGTTCAAGTTACACGACTTGAACCTCACTTATGGATCACGAGTTTAGACAAGAGTATTTAGAGGATCCACCATTGTTCTTGGTCCCTCCATAATGGGTCCCTTGTTAGTCCAAGAACAACCTCACTGAGGGCTTTCTTGCTGCCAGTTCCATATCCCATCCCCATACAGTCAACATATGTAGGCCAACAACCATGCTTAAAGTATGGGCTAGTTGGTTGCATATAAGGTCCGGACCGAATCTCTCCAATGAGAGTCAAGATACGCTTGTGGGACATAAGGTGGAATATTAGCAACATTGGTCCATTTAGATTTGTGGCGGTGAGTAGCACATGCACCCATCTTTGCTCATAAAAATCACAATTCTTAATCAAATGAATTTTACTTCCACATACAAAACATGTCTTCTTCTTGGAAGATTTATTCAAATAGGAGATGTTTGATTACATGAAGAAGTACTTAAATTAGAAACATTCAAGGATTTGTTTTAACAGACCGATTATTCAAAGATTTTAAAGACAAGTCTCGAAGAAACCTGCTTGAAGTTGATTCTCGCCAGCTTCCTTAGAAGGCTTGTAAGTAGATCGGGTGCATGCTCGGTGTAGGCTCGTGCTTGGAAAGGTCAATTTCATTTGAATCACTTTCAGGAAGTAGACCCTGATCCGGATGAATTGTCACTGCGGAGCAAGAGACAAAGTCATTAGATGAGGTATCGTGGTTCCGGCAAGTCTTTTGACTTTTTGCCATATAGATGATGTGATCCATCAAAGTCAACATTGATGGAATGTGTCGCTGGGCATAAATTCACCTCTAATAGGTCCGTGGACAAGATGCATATCACCCTCTTTTTAAAATTAGCTAAGCCTGCTGGTGTTGATTTACGACCATCATTCCTAGCTTCCGATCCTACATACTTTTGAAAACCTAAACCTAGGCCAGGTTACATTGATGTTATAGATTTCTCAGCCGATCACACCGAGATTAACCATTGTTTATGCCTAGCTATTTCTGGCTAGTTTTTCTTTAAGCTCTAGGTTCTCGACAAAGCTTTGACCTTTGCTTTCTCAGATATTTTCAAATAATTATTAGCAACTTCAAGATCAAACAGAACACCTTTATCTTTTCTTCATAGCTATTTGATTCTTTTGAAACCATACCTTCTTTCTTTACTGTTTTTAATGCTTGTTTATGAGCTTCATTTTCAACATAGCATTCATCAAACTTAGGTTTCATAGCATCATACTCTTTCTTAAGTTCGGCAGATCTTAGACTACAACCAAATATATAGCTTGCTTAAAATTCGAGATAGTCCCATCAAGGTAACCGATCATGCCTTTCATCCGAAGTACACCTTGCCGCAATCCAAGCTTATCGAATCATGAGCTTCATTTACAGGTTCATGCGTCCAGTGACCGTTTCATTCATGGTGGGAGAGGCCGAAGCTCCAGCTCTGGCCAACTGGCGATAGGAAAGGTAATTAGCTCCATCTCCACTTTTCCTATCTTTGCATTCCCTTGAGAAATGCCCCATCTGGTGGCAAGTGAAACACTTGACTTTTCTCCTATCAAAGCGAGCCGTTCCTTTCCTTGAAAGCAAACTTCCTTCCGAACTTCTTCAAACCTTTTGATGTCCAAGACAGTAATGCCACCACATTTTTCATCTCCTCCATTTCAAGTGGGTCCAATGATCAAAGTCTTCATAATAAAAAGATACTCATAGTATCATAGCAAATGAATGAAGAACATCCTCCATCACACTACTAGTCTTAGATTGAGAAGATGGTGGCGTGGGACAAGTGTTATGTGGTGGAGTGGGGAGAGCGGATGATGGAAAGTAGTTGGAACTAGGAGATGATGGAAAATAGTTGGAACTAGGAGCAGATACCATCATGTTGGAGTGAGATGTCCCAACAAAAGCTCGCACGTTAAGAAGATGTACGGTAGGGAGTTCGACATCGTTCAAGAGTTCGAGTCCGTTGTATTCAAAGGTGAGCATGTCCAACCCACCTTTAGTCTTGAGGGCTATACTTACATGCAACCATGATGGAGGCAAGGATCGAAGGAACTTTGAGTCATAAATCATCATTATCGGTTTTGCATTCATTTGGTTTAGTCGACTCAAAATCCTATGGAACCCGTCGTATCCCTTGGATACCTTCTTCGGAGATATTAAAGTCTGAAATTGTTCAAAGATGGACTTCCTCATTCTTTTTGATTCTTCATTTCCACCGAACCTTGCTTTGAGAGCCATCCATATGTCCTTTGCATCATCCATATGATGAAAATCACAGATGATCTTCGTATGGCTTGAAGAATAGTTTTACCTTATGCCTCTCCGCATAGCCCATCTCTTCAGCCTTTGGAGGAGCCATGATAAACTTCCCATCCCCAATGTGGAATCATTTTCTTTAGACTGTTTCCTTTCTTCACTACCTCCCACATATTCCAATCAATATTGGAAATCCAGTTTTCCATCTTCATAGTCCAAAGTTCATATTCTTCCCTTCTCAAATAAGGAAATTTACCATTACTGTTTGAGAGACTGAGCTGTTGCATGGAAGTGGTGTTGGTGTTGTTTGTGTTGGTGACTTCAGTTTCATTATCGGATCCAGGCATGGTGACGGTATGTATGGTTGTATGAGGGTATGAAGGTATGAATGGTTCTTAGTATGGTAGAGACTTCCCGAGGCTCTGATACCACTTGTTGAATACAAAGACCTTGATAGATCTTTAAGCACTCGGAGATCGTTAGTGTTGCCTATGTAATCACAAGCAAACTAATAGAAGATCTCTACAACTTGTATTTTGTAGCGGAAAGTAAACACAAGTTATAATAACTAAGAACTCTTTGATCCTCTATGGATCTTTTGATTATAGAAACTCTATGTTTCAGATATGTTTTCAAGACTAGAAAGACTTAAGAAAAGCTTATCTATTACTAACTATAATGGTTCCTTATATAGGCAAGAAACCCTAAAAATGAGCGTTTACAATGTACGCTCCTAATACTAACATAGACCAAGCATGCATCTAGACAAGCATGCAACTAATCATATTGTTTTGTTCATCATATTGTTTATTCTGATTAAGCTCTACATAATACGGCGCCAACCTATCTTTAATACGGCGCTGACTTTTACTATACTGAGCTTATCTCTACTACGTGGTACGCACTTTCAGCAGCAACACAATATCTGCTTTAGCACTTCTGCTGAAGTATAACTTCAGCAGAATCCATTCTTCTTCGGCAGAATCTCTTCGGCAGGATCTTCGGCAGAATCAGTAGTTTACCTTAATTCCCACCAGTTGCCCTAGCTTCCCTCCTATAAATACTTTTGTATAACCCTCACTTGAGGGTTGGTTGTTCAATTTACTCTTTCACTCACATCTACGCCTAACCTTTCACTATTATACGTGTGTGTGTGTTTGGATAATTGTTTAATCGCCTCTCTATCTTTCTATTAAGCTTGTGTTGTAAAACTAGTGACCTAACAGGTTGCTTTATAACTTTATTGTTGTTTTATGATGTATATAATTGAAGTTCTGATTTCGTTGAGCCAAATAAATTTTAAATTGAACATGAGTAAAAAAAAAGAAGCTAAACCATTGTCGCTGTTAAAATTAACACAACGCTTATTGTCTGTCATTTTTTTAAGTATTTGTCTTGAAAAACTTTTATTAGTTGCTACTGTGGTGCGACAGTTTACACGATTTAGATCATGTTTTATGTTTCGTTTGTCAAGAAAGAAAATAAGTGAAGTATGTTAAATGGGTCACCAACACTTATTTTGCGATTTAGGCTTGACTAAAATAGGTTGACGGTGATATATAACCTGTTGATCAGAGGCCCATTTAATTAAAAATATTGTCTGGGTATGTGAGGTTAAAGAATCTAAGCACATGTCATCTTTATCTTGTTAACCTGTTATACCTTATAAGAACTTCAAACCTATTTATGAATGGTTAATGATTTGAGTTACTTATGTGTTGTTTATAGACATAAGAATATCAGTTTTTTTAGGTAATGAATGAACCAAGCTGCCAATTTTCATGTTTATTAGTCAATAAAATAGGCTATTGCTTGCAAAATCTCGAATTTACTAACATGTAACTCAAAATTACGATAAGGTGGTTTTAGCATTAGATTATAGTTTAATATAATTGGCTTGAGTCCGCTGTCATCAAACTATAGTGACCCATGTGTAGATCCAACAACTAAAACAACAAATGTATCAGTATGCATCCTAACCATTGTTGTGCGTCCTTTACCACATTTATAAGTTTTGCAATCAATCACCAAACATGTTATTGGTTGATTTGTATACTATAGTGTGTTGCAATAAGGCTGTTTTGGACTTTGTGTTTGGTTTTAAATTCGTTTGATAGAGACGGCGCGAAAGCAGAGAAAGTGAGGGAAGCGCATAGCAGGCTAACGGTTGTAAACCATCTGGATGCCGCAATCAGCCATTGCTTACCCTAAAAAATCAGCAGAACCAAAGACATAATGCTTGGAAAAAGCAAAAACGCCGGATATGCTTTTGTTGTATTCGTTGATTTATGATGACGAACAACTAATGGTAATATACAGAGGACTTTAATCAAGTGACGTTGATTACAAATATTTATTTATATCTATTGTTTGTTTACTTTTGTTGTTTGATGAATTACAAATGGGGCGGAACCATATTTTTTGTTTATTTTGTGTTTAATGAAGTTAATTGCAATATATTTTGTTTGCCCAAGTGATAATGGGCGCTTCTGTTGCTCCAATAGCAATTTGTGACATGTATGTAGATGTCGACATTATCAAATCATTGGTGTCAATGTACTTTCGCGGCAACGCGCGGGCTACAACACTCGTTTATTACTATCAATGATATCAATAGCTTAGTGATTATTATAAAAAAAATTTACGCAAATTAACATATCATAGCAATAACGTTTCAAGAATAAGATATTAATATCAATTACTAATATAAATCTAAAATTAAGAATTACCTTTTGAAATAGGTCAATAAACATCAACTATTGTGGAATCAGTGGTAATCAAAATACCCTTTCTCGTGGAAGCAAAATAATGACTAGCCATCAATCAATAAATTACAAAAATAAATGGACCGAATCTTGCTCCACTTTTTATTGAGTCAATTCGTCCTGATAACGTGTTATAAATATAATGAATGATAATATGAACACAAGAACAAGAGAGGAGAAGATATAATTCTTATTAAGTTGTAATCCAATAAGTTACAAGAGTGTATCTACTTATAAAGTATATGATTACATGTAAACCCTAATGAGCCGGGCTAGTAAGCTAAGAGTGAATAGACATAAGCCCATAATATTAAATTACAACAAGTAACATTTAGGCAACATATCTAATGAATATATGGCAAAGAATAATATTTGAGATGATAGTTGGCGTATCATACCAACTTCAAATATATACTACATCTACCACTATTTCCGTAACCTTTTCACGACGATAAGTGGTTTTATTTGTTTATAATTCACGTACTCTATATGGTTCCTATGATCCTATCTACAACTAAGTAAATCAGATAAAATACAGATATTGACAAGCATGCAAGATGTATAGAATATTGGTGTAAGTTGGTCAATTCCTCGTGGACAACCAATTCCCACATCTCCAACACCAAGAAGTCTTCAAATAATGCAAGCTGATTTTTATTTTTTATTTTTATTTATTTATTTATTATTTATTATTATTATTTTTAAGTTTATTGAATATTTCATAATTACATAATTAAAATTTAATACACATCAAATATTTTGAAGTTAACATTACTTATCAATCTTAAAATAATTAATACTATATATAATTATGGAAAATATGAGTTCATAAATCTTACAAGCATCATTTATAAATTTAAAATGCTTAAACAAAACTAATAGAATTATGTTTAGCAAATCCAATTTTTAAATCGCCTTTTAATTATGACTAAAAAGTTTTGATTTGGTTTTTAAGTTGAATTTAGAACTAATTGACCGAAAATAATTAACGCTAAAAGTTCAACTAAATCAAAATAACATTTAGATTTTTAAGAGGGTTAATTTAACACGATGTTAGGCCGGGTGCAGTGGGTACCACTCATCTCACGCACCAATTTTATTGTGGCACCCCAATGTCACGCATGAGCAGCACAAAAAGAGGAAGGAAAAGATGACCATTGTCAACTCTCATGTACCGTGTGTTTGTGAACCTCCGTCATTTTTTTTTTTTTTTTTAATTTATTTATTTGATGTGTGAGTGTGTGTGGTATTATGTGAGTTATGTTTGAAAGATGAGGGTAGTGGTTACCATTGCACCTGAAAGATGAAGGGAATGATTAATGTGACGTTTGTTGGTTTGTGGGAGTTAAAACACACGTAAACGACTAGAAGTGTGTGAGCCTATGGGGACACACACGTTAAACACGAGAGTACGTGACGATCGTTTAATCTTGAATATACGTTAGACCCGTTTATGCATGCATGTGACCCGATCCTATAAACTACCCATGGACTTGATCCACTTGCTACTTGGGTCGGTTTGATGCCTTGGGCCTTGTCCAATATATATCTGATCGGGGTTGTTTATTTTATGCTTGTCGCTCAAGTTTTGAGCCCATGCATGGGTTGGTCATTGACCCTATATAAACAAATATATACACGAATAAAAAAAAACGATATCTTTGATATCCCTAAACTCAGAACATTAAAGCGATTATTATATGTCAATTATAATCTTCCAATGGGTTTTAATATAGCACATGCATTCACGATTCACTAGATGAATCCTAAAACCAATTCACTATCTTCAGAAGCTAAAACACCATTCGGCATCCAAGTCAATTGGGATTTTATTTTGAAGTAGTTTAAACCTTAAAACTTGTATCTTTTATTCAAGTATATTGAGGGTTTAATATTCGTACATCTTGGTGAATGTTCCTAGTCGAATCTGGTCACCAAGTTAAAGGGTTTTAGTTGTATTGTTCTTGGGTTTTTTCTTGTTCGTTGGTATTCAAGTAATTCAAGGGTTGATAGTTTTAAACGTTCGACTAGCTTTATCGAACGTACTTGGTTTAAGTGTTTGTGTGTGATACTCTTCGAGGCATCTATTTTAGATGCTTAGTTTCGTATTGGTTTTATTGTCCGTTACACTTGCGTTCAAATAGCCACGAAAGTTAGGTTAGGTTTTTATCCCTTTTATTAATTAATTATTGTATTAATTAATTGTTTATTAATTACGTGGTTAACCTAATTGCGATTACTAGATCCTTATCCGCATGCGTATCGAGAGGTTAATGGTTAACTTAGTTCTAAAATCCCAACAGTGGCATCACGAGCCAACTCGATCGTTTTTGCGATTATGGGTTACACGTTTCTGATATTAATAAACATGTTTTAAAAGGGTTGCATGAAACCTAGTTTAGTTATTTTGTTTTATTTTAATTTTGACAATTACATGCAATACTTGTCAAATTTTAATAAATTATAACTAGTCACACACAAATTAAAATTATATTGATAATTAGAATTAATTTGTTAATTAGAATTTAATTTACAAGTTAATTAGAATTACTTTGTTAATTGAAATTACTTTATTAATTGAAGCGGAATCGAGCAAAGTTGCTAAACACGAGAAAGCTTGTTTAGAGAATCAACACGTATTTACCCCTTTTGCTTTTGATACATTTGGGTTCCTAGCTCGCAGCTGTGGAGTTTTGACTAGGGTTCAACGGGTTGTGAAAAGTAATTTCATGTAACCCCTAAGTCACAAAATTTCATTTTTAGTAGAATTGGTTTTGCTATTCAAAAGGGGGTTGCGGCACAGCTTGTTGCCCGTTTGCCTGCCATCTTATTGTAATCCGTTATTACAAGTAATAATAGAAATTCTAAAAAAGAAAAAAATTGAAATTAAATTGTTAATTAGAATTACATGTTAATTAAAATTACTTGCTAATTAGAATTAAAAGTTAATTTGAATTTATTAATTGTTAATTAGAATTATTATGATAATTAGAATTACATATTGGTTTATAAATACATAAATTGCGTAATTACTTGATAATTGAGATTGCCATGCTATTTTATGTGTTTTCCGGCCACAAGACCCACTCAATTGCTTTAAGCATGTATGGGGCGATCTAGGTATTGTATCCTAGTGACGGTCTTATGGTTCTCCGTTTGGGAAGACTTGCAAGAGGACTTAACAATATGTGTTTGATATTAATGTTTATGCTTATATGTTTGTGATTTCTATATGTGCATTAATACTTGCTTTGACACTTAATTGTATGCAATATGGAATAATACATATCGTAATCATAACATTAATATTGGTCTTTATTTACACGCCTAAATACCATGCTCATTGTGACCTGCTATTTGATTCGTGGAAAATTGTTTTTTAAAATAAAGTGACCTAACATATGAAACACGTTTTCAAGAATTTAAAAACTTGACGCTATGGACACTTGGGATGTACGGCTCACCCACTAGAACAAACTCAAAAGGGGGTTTAAAGAAGTACGACACCGACTGAAAGGATGTCTAAGGTTATGCTTCAGCTTACCTCCGTCCTCCTCTCCCTCCATGTGCGTTCGATTGGAGCTACCGTGAACCATGATGATCACTACAGTGTCATTACCAAAAGTTTTTAAAACTAGTGTTACAAAGTTGTTTTGCATGCTTCTTTGTACACGACTTTTACCACATTTATATGTGCATACCTATTTGTTAATATTAAGTCTATGCCACCCAACTATGGACACGTGCACTTGGATTGACTTCTCTGGTCAGACCTAAGGGCCTTTCCAACTCATGGTAATTATTTCTCACTGGTCAGACCTCTGGTTATTTTTACATGTTCATACTTGGTCGACTTATATCGAGTTAACCTAGTCAGACCTCGGCCCCGAGGCATAAGATGAGAACTAAACATGCTTTTGACATTATTACTTGATACTAATGCCTTAAACAGTCTCATAAATCTAAGAGTTGTATTTTGCAATTAACGCTCGTCGCTTACCTCTTGTCCTATTTTTTTACACACTGGTCAGACCTATGGTAATTTAGTGGGGTTGCAAGATGGATCTTAGTCTAAATTAGTAATTAATTGGGTAGTTAATTCTTTTAAGAAAGTAATTATCGAAAATACTAGATTTGAACTTTTTATGTTCTGATTAATTGTGTTATTGCAATATAATTCGTAAACAAATTTGTTTTTCTTTGAAAGACAAACTTAGTCTCTTTTCCTAGTAAGAAGAGTGAGACTTATACCTATCTTTTCTCATTAGTTGACAAACTAAGATAGGATTCCAAAATTGATAAACTCTTATATGATCTTTCATTACCCTTTTAGTGGTCTAGAGTTAATTGAAAGATAGAATATTTTGTGTAACTGTGTTTAGAGCTACCAAAATAAATAACATCCTGAACTTGTCACGATGTATGAGTTTAAACCACAAAGAGTAAAGGAATTACTAGCATATTTGCTAGATAATCTTCTTGGACTCTTATTATTTTGAAGTGCTAATTACCCTTGGGGCTATGTAGACAATAAAGGAGGAATTGCATGCTAAAGATTCAAGTTAACTGAACAAAAGAATGGCTAGTCCATTGTCTACATAAGTAGAACTTCATATACTCTGCTCAATACCTAAGTACATGTTACTTGTAGGTAATTGAAGAGAATAGGAAAGTATATAAACTGCTATATATCTACTGAAATGTAACACTTACAATGTTGACAAATTCGGGAGCATTGCATTTTATTACTAAAATATCATTCATGTAATGTTGTCAATTTCAGTGGGAGCTACGGGATTTATTCCTTGATAGTCACCCATATCATTTCAAACTAGCTTTGAAATAATCCATTACTTTCCAAATATGAACAACCATTGCTTAAAGGAAAATTGCATTTTATTTTATAAGATAACACGTTGCCTTCCTGGTGTCGCTTCCTGAAACGTTATCCATAGAATAATATTCCACAATTCCTTATTACAGGTTATGGTTCTAAAACTACTTATGATATATATGACATTATCATATTGTTTGAACAATCAATCACGTGTTGTTTGTTTTCATAATATGATGTTGTACCTTTCACAAGTGGGAGAAATCTCAAAGTGTGTGCAAGGAACAACAATATTATTGGTACCTCTTAACCGCAAGGTAAAGGAAACTAATAATTCTACTAGGACTTAAACACGTTAGATGTTTAATGCCCTACTACATGTAAATAAGAATTCTACTAGGACTTAAACACGTGAGATGTTTATTGCCCTACTACATTCTAATACTAGGACTTGAACACGCTAGATGTTTGTTGCCCTACTACATTCAAATGTCATGATATTGTGTATAGATACTTCAACATTAGACTACATGTTTTAGTCAACATAATTATGGTTATATGATAATGATCATAATTCTGAAGTATATAATTAACTTGAAATTACTATAGAACTCAATAGTTTCAAGTTCATGATTACTTTTGTTAGTATAATTATGCTTACATGTTAAGACATAATTATGTCCTTGAATTAGTCAATGACTTATATCATAAAGTATATATAGTAAATGTGCTATGTCTTATAGTTAACACATAAACATGAGGCTTTGAATTATTCAAAGACTTATAATGTATTATTGAAATGTTATGTTTTCTTGTTAACACATGAACATATAATCCTTGAACAGTTCTGTCTTCTTGTGAACACGTGAACATAAGGTTCATGTATTGTTCAATGAATATACATTATTGCATGCACTTGGTTCGTAAATACTTTATATGCAATTTGGCTTGACCCAATTGACAAGTATTTAGTCCAAAGAGAATTAAGTTATCTATAGAATTATGATATAGTTTCACAATTCTAATAACTCATAGGATACCACTTCATTATGGTATGTCTAATGTGTTGGATCAAACCTTATTCATAAAGTTTGGTTCCTGATAGCTTTAATTGCTCTACCTCCAAAACATATCAAGGTTAGAAATTGCGTATCTCATGAATACACTCAATATAGTTCAAACCTAGAAGGTATTCAAGACAACCTATAACTGAAAACCCTAATTCATTAGGGATTTGAGGTTTTACCACTCAAACCAATTGAATCATAAACCCTTTTGGATTTTTGATTTTTCTACACTTCCTAGCTTGAAGATTGTAGTTTTGGTGTTCTTCCTAGCTTGATGAAACACAAAACTATTGCTAGAATTTTTGGTTAAAGAGTGATACTAAATTAGAGTTTTTCTATAAACCATAATTTGAGTTGTTGGAAGGAATTCCATTATGTCTTGATTTAAGTTCTGAATTTGTTAAATCTTATGAATCATTTTATTAACAAATCTTGAAATGAGAACTTAAAATGTATTTTGTGATTCTCCATAAAGAACAATTTATTGTTGCTTAAATACTTAGTATTTAGAGAATTGTCTCTACTTACAAAAGTAAGTGGGAGTATATACATATCTTAATATTTTTGAGAACAAAATACTTTAACCTTCTAAAATCCACTTATTAATATCATACTAAGGTTAAGCATGAAAATGTTGACCAAAGTATAATGATTACTCTCATTCATAAATCGGAAAGGATGCCTCATCACTTGAGTGATATTTTATATCAATGTTGAGGGATATAAGTTAGAAGATTATTGTAAATTAGCTAACTACTAAAATACATTATCACATCTTGAATCTGATAAATATTTTAGAACTATGAATGACAAGATGCAGTCCTTAAAAGGCAAATCGAGTTTTGAACTTGATTGTTATTTCGCCTAACAGTTAACCTATGAGGTTGGAATGAGTTTCTTTTGAAGAAAGACTCACAAGGACGAAAATTGTATACATATTAATGCATGGCATTTTATAAGAAGTTTTTAATCATACTTAAGCAATTGACTATGATTACATTTTCTTATATAATACACGCATTAATTATATAAAGATATTTAATTGTCATACATGTGATTTGTATGTTGAATATGACAATTAGATTTTATAACTCTTTCTTTATATTTACCTTTTGCGAGGACGGTGTGTAATCAAAAGGGTTATGAATCTATATTATCTTTATGAAGTATACAAAATTTGAGCAATCCAAGTTTTGGATTGTATCATGCATCTAAGAGCTGAGATCTTGAATTTAATTACAATATGATTCGGATTGAATTAAGATATCTCTTGAGTACATCTGACATTGAGTGGGAGCATTGTGTTTTTCCTTAAAATTTACATGTTGAAGATATCATTCTATTTAAGCTAGATATTGATCCTTAAGCTTGGAATGAAACTTCACTTGGAATTTAGGGAGTAAAACAAACAACCTTGGAATAGATGTTTATATGGAAGAAACAAATGCGAAAAATTAAGTCTGACACAAATGCAATATATCATTCGAGCAAGTCTTCAATGATATATTTCACTTGGAACAATTTACATGGATGGAAACCTTGTGTTTTTAAACTAAGGATTCATCATGTATATATTATATTGTGTATAAGACTAGTTGTTGATTTTGTACAAGAACAAAATGAGCTGACAACAAAAATATCTAATTGAGAGTGTTTAGATTATTGTTTTTATAAATGTTTACGAATTATAAAGCATAGTGTTGTATAAGTACAAATGATGCTAGAGGATTATTTATACTAGTTGTAGTAGGATTTAATCATTTATGAAAAATCTGCTAACTAGTTATGCTCAACATAGAGCATTGTTGCATTACACATTAATGAATGAGAATACTTTACACTTTTAGAAACTGTAAAGATGATTGTCAGTATGTCGTTGATTTCTAATACCTCATGCAAGGTAGGGCGACATCTCCATACTATAATTCTTGCAATAGTATGAGCATATGAGATAAGACACTCATCTTATATTTCAAATCTCTCACTATAAGTGATATTTTGAAATAAGTATTCAAAAAGTTTATTCAGATGACTATTTAGTTTTTCTTTTAAAGAAAGGTTGAAAATGTTGGAAACATTAAGCTTCAACTTACTAAATGAGTTTCATGCATATCTGTTTTAGTATTTGGATAATTATGATTGAAAGACAATTTTTACTTTATGATGAATAAAGATACTTGGTATTTGTTATTCATTCATATAATAATTGTTATCCTATATTTGCATGTTTAATCCTTGAATAATTTTTATTATTCTAAATATGTCCATTGTCGGTTAACAATATGGGAATATTGTTATGATAAGGCAAATGTGAGTGTTGGTTATAATTCTAACGAGAATTCGGATTGTTCCCACCAAACTCATATGTATTCACCATAGATGCATATTGGATTCCTCAACTTTCAAAACATTTACTTTTGGATCCTTGTCATAAGTAAAAAATTGAAAATGGTTTGTTATCTTCATCCTTTGACTTGAGATACAAGCAAGTTCTGTTATGTGTGGATATCATTCTTTGTAAGTATACGCAAAAAACTATCTGAACAAGGTAGTTATAAAAGCTATATTTCGGAGTGATGTGAAGCAGCATCCACAACACTTGTAGTCAATAAAGGATTTGTTACTCCACTTGATATGTGCAGAAAGATACCATGGCGCCTCTTCAGATTTGATCAGATAATTGTTTGGCCAAATCCAAAGGGTAATGCAAGATGATACTTGATTACATTTGGTATATCTAATTAAATTCTATAACGAGATTCTGAATGGTTAAACTATATGGAATGATTTGAGATCCATAATCTTGGTTTAACGGTATCTATAAGAAAGGATGATTAGAACAAGACATTGAATGACCATGCTGCCGAGAAACTTTTACGAAACTATTCTCTCAGACACTTTTAGTTAAAAAGCGAGTGAGAGCGTTTGCTAGGCATTTCCGTCGTTAGTTTTGTGTGTCATTCAACACTCCAACTCCCAAGTGGGAGCTGTTGGTTTGTGGGAGTTAAAACACACGTAAACGACTAGAAGTGTGTGAGCCTATGGGGGCACACACGTTAAACATGAGAGTACGTGACGATCGTTTAAACTTGAATATAATGTTAGACCCGTTTATGCATGCATGTGACCCGATCCTATAAACTACCCATGGACTTGATCCACTTGCTACTTGGGTCTGTTTGATGCCTTGGGCCTTGTCCAATATATATCTGATCGGGGTTGTTTATTTTATGCTTGTCGCTCAAGTTTTGAGCCCATGCATGGGTTGGTCATTGACCCTATATAAACAAATATATACACGGATAAAAAAAATGATATCTTTGATATCCCTAAACTCATAACATTAAAGCGATTATTATATGTCCATTATAATCTTCCAGTGGGTTTTAATATATGATAAGATCGTTTATAAGCTCAGCTAGGGATCAATAACAAAGATAATAAACATGGTACGCAGCGGAATAATCAAAACAATACTTTGTTATTGAACAAGGTTTTTATCACCATAAACTAACTAATCTTAGACGTTTATAGGAACACGTCTACTAACTAAACTAATAACTTTGCGTTTTACAAGACTATACTTCTAGACACACACACACCCCTTTACTAGACGTCTACATTATGGAAGACACAATTAAAACCTACACCTATGTCCTCTTTATATACTAGAGGATAAGGAATAAATAATAAAACTTCCATTGTAAAGCAAGTCCTTCCATATTTTAGTAGGTTTCCTTCTTGTCATATTAAGTCCCTCTTGTTTCATTCTTTTGTCTTTATCAACTCAAACGTATAATTCCCAACAATCTTTCCCTAGTTGATAATGACAAAACCATTCTTGAACGAACTTCCCTAGACGAAGTAGAGAAATTGAGATCGGGGATCTCACCATGAATGAAACAAGTATGTCTTCCTTTGTCTTCCCCTTAATCCATGCCATGCCACTCAAAACATCTCTTCCCCCTTTTTGTTATTATCCAAATAGGGAATGTATGCAAATAATGATCTTGACCACCACGAACCAATATCATACTTCCAATCTAAGACTTCCAATGCTTTAAATCACCCACCATTACGCATCATAAGAAAAATGGATCCAAAACAATAGAACTCGAACTAGCAGTAGTAATATGATCAACAAAGAGTAAAAATCAAACACTTCCCTTGAGTGATGCATGTATATCATGATTCTTCAAAATCTGTAGGTTTTATGTAATGATTACTTGTGAAGAAAACCAAATATAACGAATTTGATGAAGAAGTAGAATTTCCCAAACTTGTGTCTTAAATCTTGTACTATCAACGGAACTCCATACTTATACGATCACCAAAATATAAGTAGACCCTAACTTGACAAGAATCCTTAACTAGTATGAGACACTGAGCACTACAATGTAACTCCTTTAAGTGATAGTTTACTAGGTCTTCATCCATCCACCCTCTTGACCTATGAAAACTAGATTTTGCAAGTCTTATATAATAAGAACACAAACCAAGTAATTCCACTTCACCTTCAAATAAGTGATAAATAATCCTCTTCGTAATCAATTCTTCAATAAATCTCCAAAACGAGCCTTTTTTTTAAATCCTTTTAAGAACATAAACTTCTTCCTGTGTGTGTGAACAATAACCTGTGTGTGTGTCGTCCAAAAACCATAACAATAATTATGCTCGACTTCCCCTTAAATCAAAAACCATATGAAAAGCAGTACTTTCAATAATAACAGTGCTTTGAGAAGGAGCAGTACTTTGGACAAACAACAGTACTTTCGTATATAAACTTCAGTACTTTCATTAACAAGAGTAGCAGTACCTTCAAGCAAGCAGTACTTTGAGTAATAGGCAGTACTTTAACAAACATGCGCAGTTCTTTGAAAATTCCAACAGTACTTTCAGGGTATAACGCTGTTGTGTATACGAACTTCAGACCCATGCGTGTAATCCCACGTGATCTTCCCAACACATTGACCAAATAATAATCTTAATAAATATAGGGTCATACGTAAACCATAAAGAACCAGTACAATATGCTTCAATAAAAACGTGTGGGGACCACTTAACAAGTCACTTGAACAGCAGCAATTAAATACGAATATGTTCATCTGCAATTTATCTTATCTGATCACATCAATGTTATAACTCTCAAACATGTAGGTCCCATCGTGTGTGAATATGTGATGATCATAAGTATCCCATGTAATCATGTGCGTATGATCACCATAACTATCATGCATCGCATCTCAGGGAATCCATTCACTAGCCTTTAAACATGAAGATACCCATGTGAACCCATATGTTGATCAACCATTCACAATGACATATGTACATCAAATATTATATCATAAACACTACGTGTAAAGCCCATGTGAACATGACCAATCAAAACCAGTATGCGAATAACTTGTAACTTTTAATAACCCTTAAAAAAAACGATCGTAATATCTTCATCAAACCTGCTTGAAAACTGCTTTCTTCGACAACTTTTACTGCTTCAATTTAACGACATAAAACCTTGAATAAACCTAGATATCACGAGCCCCAGGCTCTGATACCACATTTGAAGATCGTTGTAAGCTCTTAGACGAGGTCTAATATTATATCTAGGAACACATAATAATAAAGGCGGAATATTCAAACATATAATCAATATTATTATGAACAAGGTTTTTCATTCACCATCTCTAACTAAACAATAATAAAGATCAAAGACTTGATCTAACACTAACCAACTAATAACCACTAAATCACTAAACCCTAGGCGTTTTCCCTACGCCTAGGTTCCCACACACACACACCTTTAGACGTCTACATCTTGTACGTCCCTATAATAATCAATCCACAGTATGCCAATTGATACCAATTGATAAGATCGTTTATAAGCTCAGCTAGGGATCAATAACAAAGATAATAAACATGGTACGCAGCGGAATAATCAAAACAATACTTTGTTATTGAACAAGGTTTTTATCACCATAAACTAACTAATCTTAGACGTTTATAGGAACACGTCTACTAACTAAACTAATAACCTAGGCGTTTACAAGACTATACGCCTAGGACACACACACACCTTTTACTAGACGTCTACATTATGGAAGACTTAATTAAAAACCTACACCTATGTCCTCTTTATATACTAGAGAATAAGGACTAAATAATAAAACTTCCATTGCAAGCAAGTCCTTCCATCTTTTAGTAAGTTTCCTTCTTGTCATATTAAGTCCCTCTTGTTTCATTCTTTTTGTCTTTATCAACTCAAACGTATAATTCCCAACAATATAGCACATGCATTCACGATTCACTAGATGAATCCTAAAACCAATTCACTATCTTCAGAAGCTAAAACACCATTGGACATCCAAGTCAATTGGGATTTTATTTTGAAGTAGTTTAAACCTTAAAACTTGTATCTTTTTTTCAAGTATATTGAGGGTTTAATATTCGTACATCTTGGTGAATGTTCCTAGTCGAATCTGATCACCAAGTTAAAGGGTTTTAGTTGTATTGTTCTTGGGGTTTTTCTTGTTCGTTGGTATTCCAGTAATTCAAGGGTTTATAGTTTTAAACGTTCTCGCTAGCTATCGTAACGCATTTTGGTTTAAGTGTTTGTTTGTGATACTCTTCGAGGCATCTATTTTAGATGTTTAGTTTCGTATTGGTTTTATTGTCCGTTACACTTGCGTTCAAATAGCCACGAAAGGTTAGGTTTTCTTTTATCCCTTTTATTAATTAATTATTGTATTAATTAATTGTTTATTAATTACGTGGTTAACCTAATTGCGATTACTAGATCCTTATTCGCGGCGTACTCGTAGAGGTTAATGGTTAACTTAGTTCTAAAATCCAACAACGTTGAAGTGAAAAATGCGGGACTGAAAGTGAATGGTTATATAAAAGTACTTGAAACAAAAACTTTGTCAAAAACCTTAGTTTAACTGCAATGCATGCAAATGCATGCTGTCATGTGGATCAATTTCAGCTCAATAAATTCGCGTGCAATGGTTGCATATTTGTGTAAATAGTAATACATGCAAAATAAACAATTGCAATAGAAAAAGTAATAAATTTCACCATAAACATGCTATCTGATTGGCATATTTGTGTAAATCGTAATACATGCAAAATAAACAAATTGCGAAAGAAAAAGTAATAGATTTCACCATAAACGTGCTGTTTGATTAGCAAATTGTTAATCGAATCAAACGCAATTATAAGAAATAATGTTAACCGCAAATTAAGCCATGCATGTTTCATTAGCCAAATCGACCCTTCATATAAACGTGTTGTGATTAAGCTTACCGCAAAGTAAGCTTTATTATTATTATTATTATTATTATTATTATTATTATTATTATTATTATTATAATAATAATAATTATTATTATTATTATTATTATTATTATTATTATTATTATTAGGGATTGAGTCGTAGAATACTAACGATTTTCAGTGCCTCATTCCTGGACGTTCCTTTTAGTTTCTAGAATAACAATGTACTTTTCATAAATGTCCCGTTCTAGTACGTACTTTTTAAGTCGAGAATACTGATGTATTTTTCATAGTGTTCCAATTTAAGACGTGAGATGACGTACCAAATGGAACACTTATAAGTAGGACATACCAAATTGGAACACGTATGGAAAGTACATCTATTCTACAACTTAAAAAATAACGACTAGAACGAGACACTTATGGAAAGTACATTTCTATTCTACAACTTAAAAAAAGTATACGTACCAGAATGGGACACTTGAAAAAGTACATTGCCTTTCTACGACTCAATCCCTTATTATTATTATTATTATTATTATTATTATTATTATTATTATTATTATTATTATTATTATTATTAAAGTTTTGCTAGTCACAACCTAATGAATTGTGATTAAGATTACCTTAACTGAAAAATCAACAATTAATAAACATCAAACATTTCATGTTTATCAACACATTCTATAATTATAGTCATTAAATAAATATAAATTTGAAAATAATGAGTTCATTAAATGATATCTTTACACAAACGGTAACCTTAATCACAACCTCATGGATTTTGGTTAGCAAAACCCTATTATTATTATTATTATTATTATTATTATTATTATTATTATTATTATTATTATTATTTATTTTTTATTATAAACGTCACTTTATTAGAAACTCATACGATTTACATGAAATTAGTGAGGAGCCGAGAAACTATCTGAGCCCTCACTCCTATTATTATTATTATTATTATTATTATTATTATTATTATTATTTTCTTACGAAGAACATCACTTCATTAGAACAACAAAAGAATTTACAAGAAATTGGTGGGAAGCCGAGGCACTAGTTGAGCCCCCATTCCTTTTCGGATACAAAAACTTATTATTATTATTAGACTAAAATACACGGTTGGTCCCTAAACTTGCTGTCAATGCGCTGGGGACGGCCGGCCTTTTCATCGTCGGGGGTCCCTATTTCAAGTTTCTTACACGCATCTGGTCCTTTGACGATATTGCCGTAGTCAAGGACGCCGATGATGTTAGATTTGTCTTTACTTCAAGGCACATTTGTCATTTTACTATCGTCCATTAATTTACCGTGTCAACCCACTTGTTTACCGAGGGGCGGTACAGTAAAACATCGCTAATAAAATGGAAATTTTATCACCACTCATCCTTTATCTTTCCTAACCACTAAAATCTTATCTTCTTCACCGACAGTAAAATCTGAAAAATGGTGGTGTGTTCATGCAAATGTAAGGGCCATTAGAACCTGCTGGAACAACACTAACCCCCAGTTGGGACACTTAATTTTATTTCATTTTAATGTTGGCATGTAGTGGTTTACCTTAAAATGTGTTGATTATAGTAATATATCTGTTTTATTGTAATTGTGATTTTATACAAGTGGGTTTAGTTGGTGTTTATGCCGCAAAAGATGCTTACATTTTGATTATCAATTATAGGCTACAACATGTCCTTTCATTGGGTGGTACGATCCACCCATGCAAAGGAGAGCAAGGGATGTTATCATCTACTTGCAGAGGACTATCTATAAAACGAGGCGCATTACAAGAATGTGAGCCGCTTCCTCATTCTCGGAGACTATGGAAGTGGTCACCGTGACCGCTGCAAACGAGGTCGAGGCTGCTCACCAAGCAGCCTTGGCTGATCTCCTTGTTGAGAAGGATAAGTTTGCCGTCTCAGGAACTTTTGTGTGTTGTATTGGATAGTCATCTTCTTGCTTTTTCTATTGTTCTTCTATAGGGTTTAGATAGGTACTGGTTTTTGTGTTTTGAATCGGTGGTAGATGGTCTAGTTGTGTTTAGAATTTTTATTGCACGTTGACTAAGAATAGTCTTTTGGTGTATAATGTTTGGTCCTTGTACAGTGGTAATATATTTCTTTATGCTATGGTCCATAATCGTGCTTCTTTACTAATAGGCCCTTTGCCCCAAAAATTTATATATATCACTACACAAATACTAGTAGAATGATCAAACTCATAACACATATACAAGTATAAAAGATGGATGAATGATCCTAGATGGATGAAAACACCACTTTCGAGTATTAACATAAACTTGATATGGTGTTGTTCATCCATCTTTGATCCTTCATTCATGTTTGTGATAATAGAATAAAAGTAACCAAACTCAAAACACAGATCCAAGTTGAACAGATCCAAGATTCATAGATATATGAAGTCTCAAAGATGGATGTACAGGCACCACTTTTGAGTATCATCATAAACTTGATATGGTGTTGTTCATCCATCTTTGATCCTTCATTTCTGTTTGTGATAATAGAATAATAGTAAGTTCAACAGATCTAAGAATCATAGACATATGAAGTCTCAAAGATGGATGACCATACACCACTTTTGAGTATTAACATAAACTTGATATGGTGTTGTTCATCCATCTTTGATCCTTCATTCTGTGTTGTGATGATAGAATAACAGTAATCAACTCAAACACGTATCCAAGTTCACAGATCCAAGATTCATAGATATATGAAGTCTCAAGGATGGGTGAACCGACACCATTTCGAAAGTATCAACATAAACTTGATATGGTGTTGTTCACCCATCTTTGATCCTTCATTAATGTTGTGATAATAGAATAACAGATTCAAGTCAAAGAGGAACAATAAAATGACTTTGAAAAGTCAAACCAGCTACTAGTGAAATAGTAACAATAACGTAGAAATACATGGTAAGTGGCATAATCAATACAAATCAAACACCAATTAACCCAGTAAACATAAACTTGATATGGTGTTGTTCACGGATGGATGCAGCGAACGCATGGATATACTGTCACAAATGCTAAACATCATTTGGGTCAACATAAAGTTCACGAAATCATTCTTGGTTAAACACAAGGCAAGATAATATTTAGGGGAATACATATTCGATGGAAAACATTGGCTTTCATATGCTTAACCAACATTTTTTTGTAGTGAAGAAAGCTTTGCTGTTATAATCTTGGTCTTAGTCCAAAATTGATTTGGAGACCCAACAGAAGCAATATCAACTTGACTTCTAGATTGAGACTGGACCACACTTGGTTGATCATTACCTTTAAAGTTGTGACCTGTAACCTTTGCCTTCTTCTTTGCTGTAACTTTTTGGCTGGATGAACCGCTTTTTGGAGACTGTTGTGTACTGCCTTGACTTCCTGTTACACCTCCTTGCCTAAGACATGTTTTCTTGTTGTGTCCAACATTGCCACAAATACCACAAACCACACTCTTACTAGACTGTGACAAGTTACTGGTTTTGTCACTGTTATCATTTTCAGTAAAAGCCCTGGTTCTTTTTTTCGTGGCCTACCTAATGGTTTATGATGTTTAGGTGGAAGAATGGTTGTAGGCACTTGTGACTTATACCAATGCTCATAACCATTTATTGGTTGGATGTGGTGTTTGTAAGTTTCTTCCCAAATCTTAAGCAAGTAACATGGATGAACCCATGATTGAATAGATCCTACTTGCATTCCATTGAACCTCATACACCGGTGGGTAGCACAGCATTTTACATGGCATACTTGTAAGCTCCCATCTTTTACATGTACAAGCCCTAGCTTCAACATTCACAAAACACTTATCTCCCCATCCACTGACCTCATACTTTTCTCCTTCAACCCGTAAAAACGTGTACTTTATAAGCCTCTTTCTTGATTGCATCTAACATGAGTGTTTCCTTTGGTGTTAATGGTCCCACCACTTGTGAATCACATTCACAACGACACTATTCTTTCATACAATATTCTCTAATGTATTCCAAAGCAGTAACGATGGGTTGGTGCCTACCTCCCAATAGTTTCCCATTGAACACCTCACACATGTTATTAAGTAACACATCCGAATGAGCCCTCCCTACAACATGTTTGGTTGGGTACCTGAAAAATGTCGTAGAACAAAAGATGTACAGGTAGACATAGATTTGGTTAGGTACCTGAAAAATGCGACCTTGACCAATGGTTTGGTGGTATCTTACTTAACCAAGAATGGGCAGGTTCGCTAAACCTATTGAATGCCAAAGATTGCTGCCTCAAATTGTTGGACGGTTATTGCTGCCGGGCACATCTCCACAAATGTTCCTTGTATGATTTAGCATTCCATTGCAATTTCATATTATCATGGATGTGCTTCAACAATATCTGTTTTCATCCTAGGGAATACTTCCGCTAATGCTGGAATGATATCCACCCAAATAAACATCAATTCATTACTAATAAAACTTGCATTTATCGAAATACAAGTGAATCTAATCAACTAAATGGTAACATCACCTTTTTCCGCGCTGATAAAAGTGTAATTTGAGTTTGGTTGCAAGTCAAGATCATCTCTTAGACATTCAAGAAACCAAATCCATGAGTCTTTGCTTTCAGCTTGTATAAACCGCGTAGGCTAAAGGGTATATTCCATTGTTGCTGTCTAACCGACTGCTGTAAGAAGCTGGCCAGGAAAAGGACCCCTCATAAAAGCACCATCTAACCCTAACAACTCTCTTTGACAAGCTTTATATCCTTCCTTCAAAGCACCTAAGCATACATACATTCTCTTGAAAACTCTGGTCTGACTTGTTACATATGTTGCAGTTTGTACACTTATCCTAACTGTTGTATCTGGGTATGTTTTCTGCAACTCTTCATCATAGTCTCTTAGAAGGGTGTATTGCTGCTTATGATCACTAGGGGTGAGCAAAACAAACCGAAAAAACCGAAACCGGACCGAAAACCGAAAAAACCGACTGAAAATAAAAACCGATGGTTCGGTTTTTACTTTTTCAAAAGCCGAAAAATACGGTTCGGTTTTGGTTTCGTCCAAAAACCAAACCGCAAAAACCGAACTGAACCGAACCTGTTTTATTATATAATAATATCTAATTAATATAGTATGATTAAATAACTAAATAAATCAAATTTATAAATTCATATTCATTTTGTGAGTGGATTTATAATATATTTATCTTAACGTTAATATTTATATGTATGTTTGTTGTGTCACGTGTTTTGTGTGAATATATATATAAGTATTCGATAATGATTACACTACGTGTATGTTCACGTGTATGTGTATTTCTCATTTATATGTTTGTAATTGTAAAATTATGCAATAAATTAACATTATTATGCTTAGATTGAAAAAAATAAAGAAGAATAACTAATTTTGTACGTAAAACAAGTTTGTTGGTATAATTTGGCCATACCCAAATATTAACGGTTAGAAACCGAAAAAACCGAAAAACCGAACCGAAACCGAAAAAACCGAACCGCCAAAAACCAACGTTTCGGTTTGGGTTCTACAAACAAACATTGTGTTCGTTTCTTTTTTTTAGCCAAAAACCGACCCAAACCAAACCGTGCACACCCCTAATGATCACCCTTAATCTCATTTTCTGCCTTGTTTTTTGCCCTTAATGCCTTTTGCATAGACACATTAACTTCAAATTGTTTACTGAGCTGATCTTGAACAACCTTGATTGGAATATCTGGATTGACTTGAACTTGGTCAAGTATTTGCTTCGAAAGAAACTTGTAGTCACAAAATTTAATCTCTCTTGATTGCAAAAATTTGTGTTCATCCCTGAAAGTTAGAACAACCCATACATCTTTAGCTGTATTTTTGGCTACATACAACAACCAAGGGCAATCTGTTGCTTGCTCCTTGCGTGTTCGCAAATATACATCCCTTCCAAGGCCTCTAGTTATCGGACCAGTTTTCCTCTTTGGGGCTTTTCCCAGCACTGATCCTTCGGTTATTCCACAAACAGGTATTTTTCCAACACACCTAACCCTAATTCTCTGTTTGTCATTCTTAATGAGTTGCAGTTTCCTCTAGTCTTTATTGAGCAGATAGACCCTATCTTCACTTCTTTTGCAGTTACAAAACTTTGACTACAGAAAAATATATTTCGTCCTCCCTGTTTGTGTCTCTCACTTAACTTTTGTTTCTTGTATGCCCTCAATTTGTTCTTCCTAATAACATACTCATCATCATTCTCGAACCACTTGCACATTATCATCAACAGATCCAACTCACTTTTGTTAAAAATCATGGTAGCTGGTGGGTGGTACCTATAGATGGTAACTCTGTAGTCTCCGTCACTTTGAGACAATTAACATCAAAAATCGGTTCATTAAAAGTATTAGCCTCATCGACAACTGTGTTTCCATCACGATTGTTCTCAATATCATCATCATCATCACTCATATAACTGTCTCCTCTCACTCACATTGTCATCACTTAAAGCTTCATTCGATTTCACTTACTTACATGATTTACCTTTTGGGATACGCTCCACAAGGATTACATATTTCCTCCTCATGATGACCTAGCTCTTGATCATTTTGACATACCTCTTCAGGACTATCTATTTGGATATGCTCAACATGTTTATCTATATGCTGGTTGACATCACCTACAACATCTTCATTCTGATAGACCTCTATAGATGAAAACAAGGGTTCTGTTTCTGGCATATGACTAGATTGTATCAAAGTATTGCCTTCCAAAGGTTGATGTGTAACCTAACATATATCCTCTACCACAGATTTATTAACAATGTTTTCTAAGAATTTTTTTTTTGAGCAATATGGAACAATAGCAAGAGCTGCCTTTTTCTTTGTTGCATCCACATCAGCAATAACTGTCCTAATTGACTTAGGTGACATTTGATCAACATCCAATGTTGTCTTACAATTTTCAACATAAACCTCTATCATCTTATGGTCATCAACAAGATCTTTCAATATTTATAAATTAGCACTCTCACTTAAGCTATACAAACCATTATCTAAATTACTACCAGGCTTAACAAAGTAATAGTAATTTTTTGAACCAAGCTCATAACCCAATTCATACATAAGAACATCCAACTCTTCAATTCACAAACTATCAACATCAACCAAATCAACTAAATTTTCCATACCTCCAACGTATATTCAACCAGGCCAGTATTTAAAGACAACGTTGTGATGAACCCTCATGCTAAACATATTAGATCTACCACCTGAAAACATGTCAATATATGTTTAGGGCATTCTAAAAACTTAATTGGCACACAATTAAATACCTCAATTACAAATTCCAATGACTAAAAAAAAAAAAAAAAAAAAAAAAACAGTATCGTATTTCTTCTTAGCAGCGTCGTATAGGACGGTATCAACTAGATAACCTGGATGTCTTCTTACTTTCCATAGAGTAAAGTCCATGTTTCAATTTTATGATTGATAAACAGGGGTTTTGTGACATGCAATTAGGGTTTGTGAATTCTGATAATTCTTGTGACGAAAGTTTTGGGACGAATAATAATAAAGTCTATGTGTTTATTGGGGCCGGAAGAGGGTTACATTACATGTGGCAATAATTAAGAAATTTTTAATTGAAATATGGAATTGACAATTATGCCCTTGGACTAAAGACAAATCTAACGCCATCTGACGTCCTTGACTAACGGCAATATGGTCAAAGGAAAGGACGTAACAGTAAGAAACTTGAAATAGGGACCCCCGACGCTGAAAAGACCCAGCTTCGTCCCAACGCGAAGCACATTGACAAGTTTAGGGACCAACCGTGTATTTTAGTCTTATTATTATTATTATTATTATTATTATTATTATTATTATTATTATTATTATTATTATTATTATTATTATTATTATTTTATTATTATTATTTTTATTTATTTATTTATTTATTATTATTATTATTATTATTATTATTATTATTATTATTATTATTGTAGAAAACTAGAAGGGGGGTTGAATAGTTTCACCAATTAAAACTCGTTTTCATTTATTTAGATCGACTTATGTCAATCTATTTGGATGTGAGTTGGATGTTGATAAAAAAACATATAGAAATATAACTATGTAATGAAAAGATGAAGAGTAAGAAGCACAAAACCACAATGCGAGTATTTATAGTGGTTCGGCTACAAGGACACCTTCCTTGCCCTACTTCACTCCTCGAGTCACTTACTCGAGACTTCGTAATCACTACACAACACCGACTCCTTATGGTGGAGAAACCTTCACAACGTTGCCTACTCTTTTTCCGGTACTAGGTTAACCACCGGGTTCTTTTCACCAAGGTGAACCACACCTACCACAACGCCGCCTACCCTTTTTCCGGTGCTAGACTAACCACCGGGTTCTTTACACCAAGGTGAACCACACCTACCACAATGTTGCCTACCCTTTATCCGGTACTAGGCTAAGTACCGAGTTCCAATACAATGGAGGAACTACTACCCAACACTACACAACACCTAATCCCGAAGGAGACCCACTCCTTAATACAACATCATCAAGGATATCAATATCCTTGGATCTAATACTAATATATCTTGTACATCAAATCACACCATATTGAATGTACACATTAGCACCTTTCACTAATGTCTTGATCTTCAAAGCACCTTTCACTAATGCCTTTGGCTAGATCTTCAAGATACCTTTCACTAATGTCTTGTGACTTGACTTCTAGGCACCCTTCACCAGTGCCTACACTACGGACGATCGACACCCTTCACTAATGTCTTCGTCTTGACACTTGAGACATCTTTCACTAATGTCTTCAACACTACACTTCTTAGTAGAAAGAAAAGAAACATCAACAAGAGGACTTTAGTAGTCTTGATGATGAGGAAGCATGGCAACTCATGGACTTGAGCTTGCTTGACTTCAAAGGTGGTGATCTCGCCTTTAAGAGAAACCTAGAGAATCACACCAAAACAAAACTACATACATAGATCACTTGGATCTGGGTTTAGAGAGTTTTTAACTCAAAGAGGGAATGCGTAAGAAAAAGGTTAGAAACAATGAAGAAATGGCTCACTATTTATAGAGAGAAAATGCTACTGTTCCCCGATCCCTCCCTTTAGGGATCCGTCCAGTGCAATTACTGGGATCCGTGGGACGCTCCCTTTTGCCCATGGGTTTTGGGTCATGGGTCATGGATATCAAGTAGGTTCAATGTACCTTCATATACAATGCATCTAGTCCATGGTTCATGGATTAAAACTATGGGCCATGGATTAAAACCATAGGTCATGGATATTATCCATATATGACATAAGCATGATGTCATGCAATGGGTTATGGGTCAAGCTCCATTGATATGGGTCATGGACTTTGGGTTGTACCCAACTACATTCAATGTATTTGGTTAATGGGTTATGATACTTAAGTTTCTACCCATTTCTATTACCCAATATACTACATACTAGTTGGGTGTATATTTTACTCAAATATTTAAACACTAGTTGTTGTACATATGTATTACTAAGTCATAAAATCACTTATACTTGTTTTAGTGTTTTATGTGAAAACGTAAGTGTTTTGGAAAACTATTGGCTCAAACTATCTACTTATTTTATTTGTTTCGTTAAAATGATTTTACGTTTGTTATCGACAAAACATTAGAAGATCGTAAAATATAAATAAACGTTTTTATGGTTTATTTGTATTAACAATCACCCCCTTTTTGTTGATGACAAAACATAAAATTATTTTAAGAAAAAACTAAAATTCGTAAAAGTTTGAATTTGCAGTTTTTACTTTCTTCTCCCCCTTTTTGTCGAAACGAAAAGAGCTTCGAAAAGAAACTAACACATTGTTTTAAGAAAAACACGTGAAAATTAGAAAAGAAGAAAAAAAAATATAGAGCAAGTAACGGGAAAGGATCTCGTCTTAACTCTCCCTTGACGAGTCCATCCCTATGTGAGGGCGTCAAGAAAAATAATTCTAAGACAGTTCATTTGCAACCAAGTTTGCAAAAGATTTCGTCTATGTGACGAATATGCTCCCCCTTGATGATTGCAACTTTGCAAAGGGACGTCATGAAATGTAATCCTAATATTGCAAGTGATTTTGCAATGTATTGCTTTGACACAAAGCTCCCCTAGCTTTAGGGTGTCAAAGTCTTCATGTGTAAATTGAATAACTACAAAACAAAGGTTAGAAAGCAAGTATAATGCATAATTCCCTGCAAATGACTCAAGTTAGTAGAAAAAGAGTTTTCTGTCTCACGGATCCCACGGTTCCCTCCTTGTAGGGATCCGTCTAGGCAAATTTTCGGGATTCGTCTGGCTGGTGACTAAATTCAGCAATGGTGATATAACAAATAATGTTAACATCAAAGTGAGATATGTATTATACAACATAATCATATACTCAGAAATATAGCAAGTAGCATTTAATTTTATTTAATAAAACTAGAGATATGATATACATGACTCTAAAAACTAAGAGAATGAGCGATACATGACTTGGATTTACTAGACTAATCTAGGTAACGCTTGATACTAGGACACCACTAAAATCCTCTGGCTCAAGTTTGTTTAGGTTTAATCTCGTCGAAACATTCGAGGAGGTGATAGAACATGAAACTTTGATCTTCCCATACTTCATGTATCAAAATTTCAACAAGTTGACAATGATAACAATCTTTGTCATGGCTAGGTAGTGGTGGTGGAAGAAACAAAATTTCTTGATGCGAAGGATAAAGTGAAGCGGGTTGAGGAGCCTCAAACAATGGAGGGATTGGTAGAGGTGCATTTGAAGATGGCTCGACCCAGAGTGATGGTGGTGGTAGAGAAGTGTCCACTTCCATATGGCCGGGTGGTTGACTTTGATAATTTCTCATAATCCAAATGGGATTATTTTGATGGTGACGGCGAAAAGGAAGCCAGAGCTAGTGTTGACTCAACACTTTGATTTTGTACCATTAATTCTCCTAATGAGGAGAATGTTGCTGGTGGAGGAGGATGAGACAGCCTAGGAGGCAAATCCTCTAGATTATAGAGGTGTGGTGATGAGAGTGGAGTCGTGAATGAGATAGCTCTAGGCACCAATGGTGATGGTTTAGTGGAAATGGGATTGTTTGGTTTAGGAGGTATGGTGGTGCTTGGCATAGGTATTTTTGTGAGAACTATCCTTTTGGGGATTGGTTTGACTGGAGGAGAAATCCTACCATTTGTGGATTTACCCGGAGATGATTCGGTTGAGGAGATTTCGTGTACAACACGAGCAATTTTCTTGGGTGGTCCTTTGGTGGATGAGTTACCACTTGGAGCTTTCCTCATGATGAGATGATTCAAAGGGATTTGTAAATGTTTCTAAGTGCTGAAAATGAGGATGAAGATGATGACTTTAGGAGTCCTAACAATTTGGTTTATAAAGCAATATATTTGGCAAGTGCATTCAAGACTTAAGCCACTAAACTTCCTTGGAATGTGATGATTAGCGTGCACAAGAGTCAACTTCATATTTGTACTGATCTAGGAACTCATTTAAGATGAGATGGAGTGTTTAAGTTAGCAAGATGAGCTTGAAATGATTGTTTTAGATAGAGTTGACATAAATTTGTCATACGGATCCCACAGTTCCCTTCAACAAGGGATCCGCCTAGGCTAATCATAGGGATTCGTCTCTCAGCATTTAGGAAAAGATAGCAATGATGTTTTGTAAGGTCTAATTCCTAATTCTTCTTGAGTGTTTCAGTCCATCTAAGTGTCTTAAATGAAGAGGTGCTTAAATACTTAAGGGTAATGAGTGATGTAGCTAATGATTGCCTTTTATGGAAGAAATTGGAACTTTCATGAGTACCAATGAATGAACAAAGATGACACTAAAGATTTTGAGAGTGTCAAATGGAGCTAAATGATCCTTGAGATCAGATAGTGACTTAGGATAATGTTTTGGAGAATATCCTAAAGGCTTTAAGATGGAAACACTAGAATTTGATCAATTTTGACCAATTTTGAAGTAAGGATGATTATGATCAATTTTTCCATAATTGAAAGATTTCCAAAGCTAGATGTGAGGGATCATGTGAGAAATGACGAGTGAGCTTGAGAGCGGAAGAGTAATGAGTTTAAGTGAAATGGTAGATCTACAAGCGTCTTGAGTGTGATCTAAGTGAGTTATGCGTGAGTATGAATTTACTCAACTTTGAAAAGAACTCAATTTGTCTTAAGGCACTATGTCTAGCTTAGTGTGAAGTGATCTAAAGACATGTTTGAAATAAAATGATTGCAATTGCATTTTCTGTTTGCCGGATCCCACGGTTCCCTAAGAGTAGGGATCCGTCTAGCACAACTTTTGGGATCCGTCCTCTGCTAAGCAGAACCTTTACCTAAGGTATGCAAGGATTTTGACAATGCATCATATTTCAAAGTTAGTTTTTGAAAGAGGTTTTAACACTAAGATATCAAATGTAAGATGTTTTATTTCATGAAAGAAATTTGGATTACATTGATAAAGCATGAATACTAAGGATTGACACTATATAGAAAGAAGGCTAAGTTCCTTGAGCATTTTCGCTTGATGGATCATCAAATGGTTGATGAGTGTTTGCCGATTCAGGAATGAAGAAAGTCTTCATGAGAGATGCGTTTAGAGGTTCCATCATCTTGTTCACAAGTACGTACAACGGAGTTTGAAATTGAGGATCAGAGTACATGATGTTATGATAAAGGCGCGTCAAGAACATTCCATAAGGGATTAGTTTATTCTTGGAGCCTTGAAGATTTACAATTCGCCTTGAGAAAAAGTAGGGGAGGTTGTATGGTTGTTGTGTTAGCAAACAATACATTATGTGAGCACAACAAGCGGGAAGGATTTCTCGATTTCCCCTAAGGCTCCAAACATTTTCACGTAGGATGAGTGCAAGAGGCTCGTACTCTTCTCGGATGTCCCGTGTAAAGATAATATTTGGATCGGAGTAATATGGTCGAGGCTTGCATATTATGCAAGTCAAATCTTCCGGGGAGGGTATGTGAACAATATGGACTATTTTCTTCACGAAAGTTGAAGAGAGAATCAAGAGACCAATCTTCAGTGAAGACACATTGTCCATGATTTGGAATCCGGAGGATGTGAGCAAATTGCCCAAGGGTTAAAACAAACTTTTGGTTTTTGATCCAAAACCAAAGAGATAGGGAGCGATCCTCGTTACGAACGAGTTCAACTTGACGAAAGAATTCCAATACAAACCTTGGACATATTTTCTCGTTAATTTCGAGAAGTCATTCTAGTCATACGGCTCGGAAGGAAGTATTGATGCCTTCTTCGAATTGTAGAGGGGTGTCGACAATACGTCCTTCATGGAAGTGACGGGTTTCAAGATTATTGAACCCACGGACATGATTGCCAGGTGTGTTGGGCTCAAGGGAGATGTTAGGAGTGTAGACGCTAGTGAGTGAAAAATCAAACTCATATTCATGCGACATAGCGAAACCTATAGGAGAGAGAAGTTAATAGGATGTGACGTATTACGGGTAAAACAATGATCACCTAACGTTTTTGCAAGATGTTTATTAACAATGACATTTGACTCACTTAATGTTTGACATTCAAGTAGAACATTCCTTTTAGGAAGAAAGTGGTTTTTATTTTGCATGGAAAATCTGTTATCCAGAAGGACGGTTCCCACGGTTCCCTTCTATCAGGGATCCGGCTAGTATATCTACAGGGATCCGTGGATCTATAGTAACAGAAACATATTTTTGATAAAAACATAGTTTTTATAGTTTTATACCAAGATGTGTGTATTAGCCTACATTTTATTTTAACATGCATTAACGGTTTCTAATGTATCACGAAAAGATACGAAGGATATAAATCAATAATGAAAAAACACATTAGGATAATAAACTAGACAAACTAGTAATATTTCATTTTAATACTAAGAATGATACAAAGGATTGGGTATATAACCCCAATATAGATTAACAACAAAAAGTATATGTCTCCGTATGAGAACTTCATCATAGGGAACACAAGAGCAATGAGCGTTAAGGCGATGAGCACGAGAGCGATGTAAACCATGTTGATGACCAAACTTCTTGGTTTTTGTTTGAGATGAAAAAGAAGATGAAGTTTTGAATGAGAGGTAATTTTTTAAAGTGGAAAATTTGAAAAAGTGGGGATTTGATAGAGTGGACGACGGAGGGTTTATTTATAGGGAAGGAGGAATTTTTTAGATTTGTGTTTTGTTTTATTATTAGAAAGATATGATTTTTGGATTGAGCAAAATAAAACACAAGTTTTATATACCACGTGTGAGAAAAGGCTTCCTAATGAAGCTACATGTAATACATGTATATGCACAAAAGATAATCATATAAATACCTATGTAAACAAAGTTATTTATCAAGCTAATGTCATTTAAAAGTAAGTAGAAAGTCATACATCTAATGCACTTAGGAATGTCTTTAAAAATAACACAACAAATGTCAGTAGACAATTCCGGCTCCTTTGTGTTTAAGATACCTTCTTAGAGAAGGTATTCTTGTTACCAAGCGATTCCTATGGCTTGGTAGGTATGAGCTTTAACTAAGCAACATGACAAAGAGGATTAGTGCAATTAAATGAAGAATAAATAATAAGAAAAAATGTTGTCATCTAATCAACATCCGAACAAAGAGTTTTAAAAGACATGGTGTTTGTTTTTATGAAAGACCTTCTTTGTAGTTTTCAATTAACCATGGATCGTATCAAGTTTTTAAAGTACAATATACTCTAAGAAACTTGGTAACAAAGCTCTGATGGCAATTGTGGAAAACTAGAAGGGGGGAGGGGTTGAATAGTTTTACCAATTAAAACTCGCTTTAATTTATTAAGATCGACTTATGTCAATCTATTTGGATGTGAGTTGGATGTTGATAAACAAACATATAGAAATATAACTATGTAATGAAAAGATGAAGAGTAAGAAGCACAAAACCACAACGCGAGTATTTATAGTGGTTCGACTACAAGGACACCTTCCTTGCCCTACTCCACTCCCCGAGTCACCTACTCGAGAGTTCGTAATCACTACACAACACCGACTCCTTATGGTGGAGAAACCTTTACAACTTTGCCAACTCTTTTTCCGGTACTAGGCTAACCACCAGGTTCGTTTCACCAAGGTGAACCACACCTACCACAACGTCGCCTACCCTTTTTTCGGTGCTAGGCTAACCACCGGGTTCTTTACACCGAGGTGAACCGCACCTACCACAATGTTGCCTACCCTTTATCCGGTACTAGGCTATGTTCCGAGTTCCATTGCAATGGAGGAACTACTACCCAACACTACACAACACCTAATCCCAAAGGAGACCCACTCCTTAATACAACATCATCAAGGATATCAATATCCTTGGATCTAATACTAATCTATCTTGTACATCGAATCACACCATATCGAATGTATACATTAGACACCTTTCACTAATGCCTTTGGCTAGATCTTCAAGATACCTTTCACTAATGTCTTGTGACCTGACTTCTAGGAACCCTTCACTAATGCCTACAATACGGACGATCGACACCCTTCACTAATGTCTTCGTCTTGACACTTGAGACATCTTTCACTAATGTCTTCAACACTACACTTCTTAGTAGAAAGAAAAGAAACATCAACAAGAGGACTTCAATATTCTTGATGATGAGGAAGCATGCAACTCATGGACTTGAGATTGCTTGACTTCAAAGGTGGTGATCTAGCCTTTAAGAGGAACCTAGAGAATCACACAAAAACAAAACTACATACATAGATCACTTGGATCTGGGTTAGAGAGTTTTTAACTTAAAGAGGGAATGTGTAAGAAAGAGGTTAGAAACAATGAAGAAATGGCTCACTATTTATAGAGATAAAATGCTACTGTTCCTTGGATCCCATGGATCCCTCCCTTTAGGGATCCGTCCAGTGCAATCACTGGGATTCGTAGGACGCTCCCTTTTGCCCATGGGTTTTGGGTCATGGGTCGTGGGTTATTGGTCATGGATATCAAGTAGGTTCAATGTACCTTCAAGATGCAATGCATCTAGTCCATGGTTCATGGATTAAAACTATGGGCCATGGATTAAAACCATGGGTCATGGATATTACTTATATATGACATAAGCATGATGTCATGCAATGGGATATGGGTCAAGCTCCATGGATATGGGTCAAGCTCCATGGATATGGGTCATGGACTTTGGATTGTACCCAACTACATTCAATGTATTTGGTCAATGAGTTATGATACTTAAGTTTCTACCCATTTATATTACCCAATATACTACATACTAGTTGTGTGTATATTTTACCCAAATATGTAAACACTAGTTGTTTTACATATGTATTACTAAGTCATAAAATCACTTATACTTGTTTTAGTGTTTTATGTGAAAACGTAAGTGTGTTAGAAAACTATTGGCTCAAACTATCTACGTATTTTATTTGTTTCGTTAAAATGATTTTACGTTTTTATCGACAAAACATTAGAAGATCGTAAAATATAAATAAACGTTTTTACGGTTTATTTGTATTAACAATTATTATTATTATTATTATTATTATTATTATTATTATTATTATTATTATTATTATTATTATTATTATTATTATTATTATTATTATTATTATTATTATTATTATTATTATTATTATTATTATTATTTTTATAAAACATCACTTCATTAGAAAAACATAGGAAATTACAAGAAATTAGTGGGGAGCCGAGAAACTAACTGGGCTCCCACTCCTCTAGCAATAGCAAAACAAACCCTACTAAAAATATAGTTAGCACCACGCGCGCCAATATCTTGAGTGACCGAGAACTTTCAGATTCGCTTCAGCAGGGTCACCGCTTCCTTCTCGAGTTCACCAAAGGAAGAGAAAGAGAAGGGGATGAACCCATATCCAACATCAGCGCATTTGGTTTCGTACTTGACACGTTTGCGCTGTGCAGCTTCAATCACGGCACGCCCTGCCACAAAGTCAGTCATACTAGTTTGCGTCAAGGGTGATGAACCAGTAAGATCAACACATACATCAAGGCCTCTCTCCCACGAGTAAAGTAACAAGTCAGCAGGGCGTAAGTGTTTATCCCTCTCTCCGCAGAGCCCGATATCAACTTCTTTACGAGCCGAAACCCCTACCCGAGAGCAGATATTAGCGAGAGTATCACGCACCACATTATGTCAATGTTTAATACCAATAATACATGCGCATGATACGGCATGATCCCCATAGATATCACCCGTAAAAACCTTGGAACAAGCAGAGCACGGCATCTGAGTGGAGAAAAGGGGAACACCTAGACGATAGCATAAAACACACCGGTAGGTTTTAGCATTCATAGTCTGCCCCAGCCCAACTATCGGGACTACTCTGAGCCAGTCTGAAGTATGGTCTTCCATTTGCGATCTCCATAGGGCCATCTGTCTAGTAGATAGGTAGAAGGTGGATTCAGCCTCTTTTGTGACACGTGTGAAATATAAAACTGCCAATTTCTTCATGAGTTTGGGGGCAGCAATTTCACAAGAGCTACCCAAAAGGTCGGTCTCCATTTTCTCGTTAAAAACATGCAGAGCATCATCAAAGGAAGATCCAGAGGCACCAACACCATACTGCCGGAGAAGTTCAGTCTGTAGGCTGGCCGATTGGAGTCTAGAGGCAAGGAAGGCATAATTCAAAACATCACCAGCAGCGTATACACCAAGCCCCCCAAATTCAAAAGGTAGAGTGGCCTGTCTCCATTGCCAATCGCCAAACCCGGGCCCAGAGGCAGTGACAATACGCTCCAAAGAGGAGCGAAGTGCTGCATCGAATGAAACCTGAGCACGTTCAAAGACACGGGGGGAACATGTGCGCATAGAGAAATACAACTTGGAAATGCCGGCACATGCCCGGAGAAGCAGCAACTCACATTGGGGATCATTAAGCTTAGCAACAGCGTCCATAAGTTCAATGGTTTTAGAAACTCGTTTCAAAACAAGCTTACTGCTAAACTCAAGGTCAACACCAACAGGCCCACCCAATAATTTTACACCATGCAGAGGCCGGGCAATATTAGGAGGGAAAACACCTGCGAGTCTGCTTCTAGGATCTTCCCTTGGCCAAAAAACCTCAGTTTTATCGACGTTGAGGTGCAAACCGTAACGAGGTCCATCTATCATAATGAGCTCCAGGGCCTTCCCAAAAAACAGAGTATCTCCAATGATCGTACCATCATCTAGGTACCAAGCTTGAAAAGGGAGAGAAAAGGAGTCTTTGATCTTACGAGCCAAAGGATGTAGCACCAACACAAAAAGGAGAGGTCCAAGAGGGTCACCTTGCTGCACGCCTTGGTGTGACCATAAAGTGTGTTCCCCATAATATAATCTGGCTGGGCTTGAGTAGCAAAATTCAACCCAACGTGATATGGTAGGACGGTGGAGGCGAACCTCTTGTAACATAACCTCACGGTCCACCAGATTGAAGGCGTTTTTGAAATCCACCAACAACATCGAAAGACCCACCTCATCTCCACGGTCTTCAACAAACCGATTCACGGCATGAAGAATGGCCTCCCCTCCTCCAGAAACCCCAACTCCGAACTGTAGAACATTCAAGTATCCATCTAAAGAGTGGCCAATCATGGAAGCTCCCACCTTGGAGACTATTATTATTATTATTATTATTATTATTATTATTATTATTATTATTATTATTATTATTATTATTATTATTATTATTATTATTATTATTATTATTATTATTATTATTATTATTATTATTAAAACATCACTTCATTAGAAAATCAAAGGGTTACAAGAAATTAGTGGGAAGCCGAGATACTAGTTGGGTTCCCACTCCTCTAGCTATAACAAAACAAACCCTACTAAAAATATAATGAGCAACACATGCACCAATATCTTGGGTGACGGAGAACTTTCGGATTCGCTTCAATAGGGTCACCGCATCCTTCTCGAGTTCACCAAAAGAAGAGAAAGAGAAGGGGATGAACCCATACCCAATATCTGCGCATTTGGTTTCGTACTTGACACGTTTGCACTGTGCAGCTTCGATCACAGCCCGCCCCGGCATAAAATCAGTCATACCAATTTGCGTCAAGGGCGATGACCCTGTTACATCAACACACACATCAAGCCCTCTCTCCCACGAGTAAAGTAACAAGTCAGTTGGGCGTAGGTATTTTTCCCTCTCTCCACTGAGCCCGACATCAACTTCTTTACGAGCCGAAACCCCTACTCGGGAGCAGATATCAGCGAGAGTATCACGCACCATATTATGTCGATGTTTAATACCAATAATACCTGCGCATGATACAGCATGATCCCCATAGATATCGCCCGTAAAAACCTTGGAACAAGCAGAGTGATAAGGTTTTAAAATGTACCTTTTTGAGGGGTCGTTTAAGCCCTTATTTGATCACTTTTGTATCCGTTATTAGTTAATATCGTTCCTTTTCACTTTTTAGGTCTCTTGAAGGCAAATTGCTGGAATGGCATTTATTTGGATGAAAAGGCGCGGATATACTAAGAAAATGGCCAAAGTCAAGAATCGAGCCACTCAGACTGCTGAAATACAAGGGGACGGCGTCAGGTTCTACAAGTGACGGCGTCAGGTGTTATCTGTGACGCCGTCGCATAACTTTTGTGACGGGGCAGTAGCCAAATTGCTTATTTTTAAGTGACGGTGTCAGGCTTTAAAAGAGTAGGTCGTCGCAACTCAGACGGCCTAGATTTGATCCAGACGGCGTCAAAGACTGAAGGAGACGGCGTCACAAGCATAAGGTGACACCATCGCAAGACTAACGTGGCCAAGACGAAACCCTAATGACGGCTACCAGACGGCGTCACAATTCATAAGGTGACGCCGTCGAGATTGTAATCTTATATATAGAATCCGAATTTTTTAGTTTTTAGTGTGTAGTCTTTTGGAGTAAAAACCTAAACCGAACCAAGGCTGTCTTGTACAGTATTTTAGGGTTCCAAACCCTATCTTACAACAAGATAAGTGTTTTACTTCATTAATTCAATTATGTCTTCAATTATTTGTGTGTATGCTTGCATGTTCTCCATGTCCGGCTAATTTTTTTGTGTGTTTGCTTAGGGAATATAAAACTTAATTATTGAATATTGATTGGTTATCTCTTATCTTAATTGTTAATGATCTAGTAATGCGATAGGTCATTCGTTGTGTAGTTAATGCTTGATAAATCTTTGTGAACCTTAGACTATAACACCTAGAGTAGTTGTAGGCTAAACCATCCAAAGAGTACCTTAGAGTTAGAGTCTATAATTCCTAGAGATTTTGTAGACGAGACCGTTTGGTAGTTTCAAAGAGTTAGGGATAAACGCATACCCTACGACTTTAGACACACAACGCGATTAAGAATAAGGATGTGACAATTCAACCATCAATAGGAGATAATTAAGGAGTAAGAAAACCTAAGTAAACACATCTTTAAACCATCATACGAGCACACAATAATTAGACATAGACTACCCTCACCTTAGATTAGATAATTAGATAAGTAGATTAATCGGTAGAAATACCAACCCCCAAATCCAAACCCCGAGATTCGTACCTTTCCATTTCCTAAAAAACATAAAAAGATAAAAAATAATCTTCCTCAACCCCAACCTTAGCGTAATAATCTTCCTCAACCCCAACGATTAGGTTCACTGCCTAGGGTGTTATAAAACATGCTCGAAGAAAAGGAAGTTCCTTTGGCCCCGAACGACGCGTGTAGCGTTATCACAGAGCATGGCATCTGAGTGGAGAAAAGGGGAACACCTAGTCGATAGCATAAAACACACCTGTAGGTTTTAGCATTCATAGTCTGCCCCAGCCCAACTATCGGGAGTACTCTGAGCTAGTCTGAAGTATGGTCTTCCATTTGCAATCTCCAGAGGGCCATCTATCTAGAAGATAAGCGGAAGGTGGATTCAGCCTCTTTGGTGACACGTGTGAAATATAAATCTGCCAATTTCTTCATGAGTTTGGGGGCAGCAATCTCACAAGAGCTACCCGAAAGTCCGGTCTCCATTTTCTCGTTAAAAACATGCAGGGCATCATCAAAGGAAGGTCCAGAAGTACCAACACCAGACTGCCGAAGAAGTTCAGTCTGTAGGCTGGCCGATTGGAGTCTAGAAGCAAGGAAGGCATAATTCAAGACATCCCCAACAGCCTATACACCAAGACCCCCAAATTCAAAAGGTAGAGTGGCCTGTCTCCATTGCCAATCGCCAAACCCGGGCCCAGAGGCAGTGACAATACGCTCCAAAGAGGAGCGAAGTGCTGCATCGAATGAAACCTGAGCACATTCAAAGACACGGGGGGAACATGTGCGCATAGAGAAATACAACTTGGAAATGCCGGCACATGCCCGGAGAAGCAGTAACTCACATTGGGGATCATTAAGCTTAGCAACAGCATCCATAAGTTCAATGGTTTTAGAAACCCATTTCAAAACAAGCTTACTGCTAAAATCAAGGTCTATACCAACAGGCCCACCTAAAAATTTAACACCATGTAGAGGACGGGAAATATTAGGCGGGAAAATACCTGCAAGTCTGCTTCTAGGGTCTTCCCTTGGCAAAAAAACCTCAGTTTTATCAACGTTGAGGTGTAAACCATAATGAGGTCAATCCATCATAATGAGCTCCAGGGCCTTCCCAACTAACAGAGTATCTCCAATGATCATTCCATCATCTAGGTACCAAGCTTGAAAGGAGAGAGACAAGGATTTTTTGATCTTGCAAGCCAAAGGATGTAGCACTAATGCAAAAAGGAGAGGTCCAAGAGGGTCACCTTGCTGCACGCCTTGGTGTGACCATAGAGTGTGTTCCCCGTAATAAAGCCTAGCAGGTTTAGAATAACAAAACTTAATCCAGCGTGATACAGAGGGACAGTGGAGGCGAACCTCTCGTAACATAACCTAGCGATCTACCAAATTGAAGGCGTTCTTGAAGTCTACTAACAACATCGACAGGCCCACCTCATTTCCATGGTCTTCAACTACATGATTTACAGCATGAAGAATAGCCTCCCCTCCTCTAGAAATTCCAACACCAAACTGCAAATCTTTAAAGTAACCATCTTAGGAGCCAATCATAGAAGCACCCACCTTGGACACTAAACGCCTCCAGACAGTCCCTACAGCAATAGGACATATACCACCACCTGGTTTGATCAAAGGCGTGAGGGGAGCACTAGCAATATATTCGCCCAACACTTTAGGGCATTTTCTATCAAGAAAAAGATTTACCACTTTAGTGATAGAATCAAGTAACTCATCCGATATAGCCACAACAGCACCACTAAAACAATCCAAAAGGTATTGGGCACGCAAACCATCACGACCACAAGATGTACCATGGGGGAAACTGTTAATCATATCAAGAACCACGGCAGAAGATGCAACAAGGTTATGTTGATCAATAGGTATATCCGGCAGGGAGGGGGCAGACTTGAAGGGATGCTTGGCCTTTAAATCCTCAAGAGTAGTATCATTATAAGGGGCAACACCTGAAGAAGAAAGAACTCTGACAACAGCAGTATATACAATTATAATCTTACACAATATATACCACAATCTATCTCACACGTCCTCAACATATTTGAATCTACAACAATTTGATTAAGGATCTTCTAACATAACATGTGATATCATTAAGACACAATTCATTTGGTTATTATTAAATTAAATGAATTTATATATTTGAACTTGATCAATCGTGTTGCTGGCTTGCAATATTTAGAAAACAAGAAAGAAAATTGCTAGTTTGCGCTTTAGTTATTAAAATCAATTTATCAAAAACTGATGATTGAATGATTTGAACAAAAATAAGTACTTTAAACCAATTAACCAAACTAGCTAGGAAACCCAAACTTTTATCTTATTTATACATGCCTATACATCAACAAACTATCGCTAAATAAAGCTTTTTTTCCCCGATCCGTGCTCCTAAGTTAACATAAAAACATGAGTAAAATACACTGTTCGTCTTGAAGTGGCACCTAAAATACATGTTTGATCCTATTTCAAAATAAGTCTACCATCCATCCTTTACATCTTCATTTTGCACCATCGTTAATCCCGTTGAACAAGTCAACTAACACTCGTTACTCATCGTTAGTCCAAAATAAAGAGGCCATTTTAGTCTTTTTGTCATCCTGTCCACACCTAACTCCAAACACCACTAGTACACAATGGTTTATTTGGAGCACAAATTTGTGGCGGTTTAAACTAACAACTGCCTCATGAGATTAAATAAAAAGGTTATATAATGAACCGTCTTATTAAATACTATTTTTTGGAAAGGTTTAGTTTAAAACTTGTGGAAAACTAGAAGGGGGGGTTGAATAGTTTTGCCGATTTTACGTTAGTTTCAAAAAACTTTTAGATTCGTTAATATGTGAGATCTTATGGATGTAGAGAAAGTATAGATCTAATGATAAAGCAAGTAAATAAAGTAAAGCGAAGGGAAAGAAAAGACACAACCGATGTATAGTGGTTCGGCTACAAGGACACCTTCCTTGCCCTACTCCACTCCCCGAGTCAGCTACTCGAGAGTTCAAGCACTATGTCAACAAACTCCTTCACTTGGCGGAGAAGCCTTCACAACGTTGCTTACACCTTTTTCTGGTACGAAGCTAAATACCGAGTCCGTAACACGGTGGACCAAACCAACACGACTATTACACAACAAATATGTGAAATATCAAATACAAGATCTTCGCTACAGAAATCTTGCGGAGTGACAAATCAATCAAGGACCCCTTGCTTGGATGACTTGTAGAATGCTCGTGATCTCGCCTTAGAGAATGACCTATATGAGAATCACAATAGAAAGAAAGAAGAACAACTCTCTAGATCAATTGATCTATATGTTAGAAGAGAATGAGAATGTTTGAGAGATTTAGTAAGAAGAGGGGTGAGTTATAATGAAGAAATGGCTCTCTATTTATAGGCAATTTCTTCCACTGTTCCTCGGATCCCACAGATCCCTTCCACTTGGGATCCGTCTAGTGTAATCCTAGGGATCCGTGGGACGCTCCTCTTTGCCCATAGGTTTTTTGGTTATGGGTCATGGGTTATGGGTTGGTCCATGGGTTTTCCTTAGATTCAATGTATCTAAAGTATACATTGTATCTAGCCATCTTGGGTATAGGTTATGATCCATGGGTTATGGTCCATGGGTTATGGTTTTTACCCATCCTAATAAACTATTACAACAAATGATTAATTACAACATTTTTGTATTAAATGGCTATATGTAAATTCTTTACAAAAATAACATGTATCCTTATAATTGTACTTAAGATAACATTATATTTGTTATCAACAAAACGCAAAGAGATCGCAAAATATTAATAAATATTTTTACGGTTTATTTGTATTAACAATCTCCCCCTTTTTGTTGATGACAAAACATAATGTTATGATGAGTAAAACTTAAGAATAGATGCATGTTTTGAAAGCCCCTAAGTTTTACTTCTTCTCCCCCTTTTTGTCGAAACAAAAAGTTAACCCTTCGAAGAAATAAAAGTGTGGAAAAATTAGTCCACGAATCGCTTACTCCCCCTTGACGGTAGCTCCCCCTAGTTTGGGGCGTCAAGTGAAGAAAAAATAGAAAAAAATCCTACAAAATAGAAAGGTTAGTAACATGCTTATTTAATCTTGTGATTGACGAGAATCAAGATTGGGAGGCAAGGTATGTAAACAAGGCCTTGTAATACAACAACAAAGTCTAGTGGTTTTTATGCCACCTACAAGCATGTAAAAATAAGAACAAGACTTGTTCTTGAAAATGACTTCAAAAAAAAAATACTAAAAATAGAAAATAGTAGTAATGATTCCTTCCATGCTTGCATAAGGTTATGGATAAAGGTTTGGATGAGTAATGGTATTGATGCGATCAAGGATGAGGTTGAGTATGAATCACATTTCTTCCCTAACTTCTATTGCAATTTCCCTAGTGGATTGGCAATGATCACAATGTAAGTGATGTGGGTAATGAGTACGGAAATCTTCCGGGTTGTTTTGATTTGTGAGTTGCGGAAGTTGTGGTGGAAAAATAGAAAAATACGGATCAAAATCCGGAATGATTGGAAGTGGTGGTGGAAAAGAACCTAGATGTTCTTGTAGTTTGATGGGAGCTAAAGGTGGTGATGTTTCAAGATCATTGAATATTGTGTTTGGAGAGGTTGGAGGTGTCAAAAAGGCTAATTCTTTTTGCTTTGGTTGTTGAGATCTTGTTGGAGTCGTAAGGAGTTCCAAAAGAGTGATTTTAGGTGGTGAATGATTTGGTGATGAAGTTGGTGTACTCGTTGGTGATGAAGGAGGTGCTATAATTGAAGAATTTTGTGATGAGTTAGTTGATGGTGATGAGCCATATGATGATGATTTTCCTAACCAACAAGATCGTATGTTAATCCATGCGGATATCCTAGAGTTTGATTTTGGTCTTTTGGAAGGTGGAGCTACAAAGGTTTGGGTTTCATGGAGATGATTGTTTGTACTAGGTGATTCATCTAAAGGGTTCGTGGATGACATGGTGTAGTTTGTTTGTAAAGATGAGATGGATTATACAAGCATTTTGGGAGTTCTATATATAGAAAAACAAAACATTGTAATGAATGCTTGACCCAAAATGTGGATTAAAATCTAATGATTAGATATGAATTTAAGGCATGTGATCATGAGAACACAAGCATTAAAGAACATACTCCAAAAAATAAAACAAATGTGGATTTTTCATCCAAAGTGAGAAAAATATAAGGTAAAAACAGCTTCTGTCTCACGGATCCCACGGATCCTTCCTTTGAGGGATCCGTCCAGCATGAAGGTTGGGATCCGTGGGTCTGGTGTTCCAAGCAGCACAAAATTTTCCTTTTGGAAATTTTTTTGCCTAGTGTGTGCCTATTTGCAAACTATTTGGAGTTGCGGTTATCTCGACCCCTAAGAAGAAAAAGGAAAAAAAATAAACTAGATGTAGAAAAGCATCCTATTGAGATAACCCGAAAACACATATTTAGTACTCGAGTACGTAATATAGTGTTATCAATGCTCCTAATTCATTTTCGCTTAAATGAATGTACCTGAAAACACATATTAGTTATGTGTCCCCTTTAGCATTCAAAAGACATGAGATGCAATGAAAACGGGTTTTTACGTTGTATTAATAATGAAAAAGCGATTTGTCCTAGACGTGAGAAATTGCTTTTGTGAAATTGATACGGGAAGGTATCATCTTTTTAGAAAACATTTTGAAAAGAGGTTTTCTTTGAAAGTGTGTGTAGTTATGTGTTTGCAACTTGTAAAAGAAAATAAAAAAGCTATAAGTGGAAAACTTATCTTGGGTTTGGAAAATTCCCGTATTTTTTGTGAGTTGTGCGTGAAATAGAGATCCTAGACTCAGAAAAGAAGAAGGCTAGTGTTTACATACCTTGTAGAATCAAATAAGTTACGACGTTTGTTCCATTAGACCAAGACCAAGACGAAGTAGGTTGAATTCTTCCTGCTTCAACGGTTTGGTGAGGACGTCGGCTATGTTGTCTTCGGATGCTACCTTCTCAATAGAGATGTTCCCCTTTTGAACATTATCTCTTAAGAAGTGATGACGAATCTCCATATGCTTTGTGCGAGAATGCAATACCGGATTCTTTCTTAAGTCGATGGCACCTTTGTTGTCACATAGAATGGCTATGTCGCTTAGATGAACATCGTAGTCAACTAAATCTTGTTTCATCCATAGTACTTGTTGGCATGCTTTGCCGGCGGAGACGTATTCGGCTTCGGTTGTTGATATTGCTAGTGCCGTTTGTTTCTTAGAAAACCAAGATGTTAAACAACATCCCATGAAAGTACATACCCACTTGTACTTTTTCTATCAACGTAATCACCTGCATAGTCAGAATCTGCATATACAATTGTTTCTACTCCCGTGCCCTTAGGATGCCATAATCCTAATTGTGTTGTACCCTTAATGTATCTAAATATCCTTTTTACGGCTTCTAGGTGTGATGTTTTAGGGTCTTCTTGAAACCTAGCACATAAGCAAACACTAAACATGATATCCGGCCTACTTGCCATGAGGTAGAGAAGACTACCTATCATGCCACGATATTTAGTATTATCGACGGATTTGTCGTCTTCATCTTTTGTGAGTTTGGTGTCGGATGACATTGGTGTCCTAATTGGTTTCGACTCTTCTAGACCGAATTTATTTAACATCTCCTTTATGTATTTAGATTTATTAAAGAAGATACCATCTTCTACTTGTTTGACTTGTAGACCAAGAAAGAAACTAAGTTCTCCCATCATACTCATTTCGAACTCGTCATGCATGATTTTAGAGAAATCATCACACATGTCTTGACAAGTGGATCCGAATATAATATCATCTACATATATTTGCACTATGATTATACGTGACTCTCTTTTCTTAGTAAAAAGTGTGTTGTCAACTAACCCCATGGTATAGTTGTGTTTGAGTAAAAATGACTTGAGTTTATCATACCAAGCTTTTGGAGCTTGTTTAAGACCATAAAGGGATATCTTTAATTTATACACATGTTTGGGTTTTTCAAAATCGATGAAGCCCGGAGGTTGAACTACATATACTTCTTCATTAATGAAACCATTTAGAAAAGCACTTTTGACATCCATTTGATAAAGCTTTAGATCATTAGCACAAGCATACGCAAGAAGTATTCTTATAGACTCTAATCTAGCCACGGGGGCATAGGTCTCATCAAAGTCTATTCCTTCTTGTTGGTTATACCCTTGGGCAACGAGTCTAGCCTTGTTCCTAGACACTACTCCGTTTGCATCTAATTTGTTTTTATAAACCCATTTGGTTCCTATTATGGTTTGATTACTGGGTGGTGGGACAAGTGTCAAAATATCATTAGATACAAATTGATTTAATTCTTCTTGCATAGCCATTACCCAACTCTCATCTTTTATGGCTTCTTGTGTATTCTTAGGTTCTATGGTTGAAACGAAACAAAACAAGCTACTTTGGTTTTGAACTTGAGACCTTAATGTTCTTTCATTTAGCTTTCCTATGACCTTATCTACGGGGTGATCCTTTAACTCTTTAATGTTTATGACTTCATTATTTAAAGGTTCTTCTTCTTCATTTATCTTTTTCTTTATTACTATAGCTTCACTTTCAACAATCTCGTCATCGACAAGAGGTGGAGAGGGTTTGGGTGGACTTTCATCAAATTTTATATTTAACGACTATTCTACCTTCATTGTTTCTTTGTTTAGTATGACGTAGGCTTTGCTATTTGGAGAATAACCTAGAAAGATACATTCGGTTGATTTAGGATCAAATTTTGTAAGGTAATCTTTAGTGTTAAGAATAAACCATTTACTACCAAAGACTCTAAAGCGATCTAACATAGGCTTTTTGCCTCGGAATAACTCATATGGAGTTTTACCTAAGATTGGTCTAATTAAGACTCGATTGAGTATGTACGTTGAAGTATCAACGGCATTACACCAAAACTTTTGAGGTATGGATTGTTCATTAAGCATGGTTCGACTCATTTATTGTAGGGTTCTATTCTTTCTTTCTACTACCCCATTCGATTGTGGAGTGCGTGGAGCCGAGAAGTTGTGAGTAATACCATTAGCGTGACAAAAGGCTCCAAATTCCACTTCATTATCGAATTCCCTACCATGATCCATCCTAATAGATACTATAGGACTTCCTAATTGTCTTTGGATCTTTTTGCTTAATATTTCAAAATAATTAAAGGTTTCCTTTTTTTTCTTTAAGAATTTTGTCCATGTATACCTAGAATAATCATCCACTATGACCAAAGTGTAGTAGTTGCCTCCATAACTTTGGATAGCGGATAGACCAAATAAATACATATGTAGTAATTCTAGACACTTAGTTGTAGACACCATGTTTTTAGCTTTATGACTAGAATGAGCTTATTTTCCTACATTACAAGCATCACAAAAGTGATGTTCATATTTAAACTTAGGTAGATCTCTTACTAGATCTTTGGATGATAGCGATTGAAGAAGTCGCATATTGGCATGACCCAATCTTCGATGCCATAAGGTCGAAGTATCATCCATAGAGGTAAGACATAGTTTGTCTTTAGGTTCATTACCGATTTTAATGACATAGACTCCATGCTTCCTAATACCTCTTCCTATGGTTATGCCATTTTGTAATATCTTATTACCGATTTTGGTAAAAAGTACATTGCACTTTTTATCACATATTTGTCCTATACTTAAGAGGTTAAAGTTTAGGTTTTCTACGTGACACACATCGTTAATGGTTAGAGATTTGTTAGAAATCCTACCTTTACCGATGATTTTACTTTTGCTATTTCCAAACACCACATTACCTCCATTGAAGGATTCATATGTGGAGAATAGATCTTTATTGCCGGTCATGTGCCTAGTGCACCCGCTATCCTTGACCCATTCATCCGGGTCTAGGTCGACCTTTAAGCACACCTAAGACAATAATAAACTCAAAAGTTTGGTCCCCATTTGTTCATGTGTCCATTAGTGTTAAACATTCCATTCATGTTAGACATGTATGGATAAGATGAGTATGCATTCCATAGAGCAAAGTTTTGAAAAGGAAAACCATTTTGCATATTTGGGTTCCATCCCATTTGATGGTTACTTATTGGATAAACGTTATTAGGTCTCCTAGATGGATTGTGTTTTGAAAACGATGGAGCTTTGTTTCTTGCAAAAGTAGGATTATATTTTGGAGGTGGTTGTCTAGTGGTAACATGAGTTGGTTTCTTTCTATTAACGATAACAAAATCAGTTCTAGATGAAGAAGCTACGTTATTACCACTGTTTGCTACAGCAGATCCTCGGATCCATGCCTGTACACTAGCCGGTTCCCTTCTTAAGGGATCCGTGGGATCCGCCACAACAGTGGCTGGTTTTTCTAGTGCCTTAACAAATTTTGTTTCTTTATTTTCACTAGTTGATGGATCAAGTTGTTGAATACCTAAACCTTTTTGGTTGTTACCGGTTTTAACACTATCTAATATCGTATCTTAAGTATTCGTACTCATTCTAGAAATTTTAGAATCTAGATGGTCAACTAGTGTTTGAAGTTGAACGCAAAGTTCACATTCACCACTTGCTATTTTACCCTTTTCTAAACGTTTTAGTTTTGCTTTTAATTCTATGACTTATTTATCTAAACGTTGGTTTTGACTCTTTAAAAGCTTGTTTTTGTTAATTAGTTTCAAGCTAATATTGCATAGTTTGTCATATTCATTAAGCAATGAGTCGTCATCAAGTGATGAGCTACTATAGTATTCGTGACATACCTCGTCATTTGCCATGAGACAAATTTCTTCGTCCTCCTCGTCTCTCATTCCCCACGTACCGCTCACGAACGCCTTTTGATCATCCCGTTTGGGACACTTATTGATAAAGTGGTTTGGGTCCCCACATTTAAAGCAAGTACGATCATCTTTTGGCTTCTCATCCTCTTTGCTTTTCTGAAATCCTTTCTTATCGTCATACGGTTGTTTGACGTATCTTCCCTTCCTTCTAAAGAACTTTTTAAAGTCCCTTACCGTCATAGCGTACTCCTCGTCGTCACTACTCGAAGAGGAATTCTCTTCATCGCTTGAAGCCTTTTTGGCTTTAAGAGCAAGAGATTTGTGTTTCTCTTTCACCTTTGAGGCTTCAGAGTCTTTAGCAAGGACAAGCTCGTACACTTTTAAGTTGCCTATGAGTTCATCAAGGGTGAGGATTGTCAAATATTTTGACTCTTCGATCGCCGTCACCTTGGATCTCCACTTCGATGGAAGAGCCCTTAGATATCTCCTAACATGGTTACGGCTAGAAAAAGATTCATCAAGTGCTTGTAAAGATGTAATAATAGTATTAAAATTAGCAAATGAATGGTCTATAGTTTCCTCATCCGATATTGAAAATTGTTGATATTGTTGAACAAATAAATCAATTTTATTATTTTTAACTTGTTGATTACCTTGATGAGTTACAACTAAAGAATTCTAAATTTCTTTAAAGGTTTTAAGCATAGAAATTCTTTCGAATTCCTTTTTGGGTAAAGCATTATACAAAACCATTTTAGCTTCACTATTTTTAGAAAGCTTTTTCTTCATTTCATCATTTAGTTTATCATGAGGTATGTTAACTAAATTTCCTTTATCATCATTTGAGGTAGCCTCAAAATCGCCTTCAACAATATACCAAAGATCAATATCTTTAGATTTCACATATGTTTCGAATCTATTTTTCCAATATATAAAACCATTAGTTTCAAGTAGTGGTGGTTGTTGCATAGATTGCCCTTCCTTATAATTTTCAGAACCCATAGTGATCGAAAAGTTTTTAAAATACAATTTTACTTTAAAACTTTTATAAACTTAGCTCTTGATGCCAATTGTGGAAAACTAGAAGGGGGGGTTGAATAGTTTTGTCGATTTTAAGTTAGTTTCAAAAACTTTAGATTCGTTAATATGTGAGATCTTATGGATGTTGAGAAAGTATAGATCTAATAATAAAGCAAGTAAATAAAGTAAAGCAAAGGGATAGAAATGACACAACCGATTTATAGTGGTTCGGCTACAAGGACACCTTCCTTGCCCTACTCCACTCCCCGAGTCACCTACTCGAGAGTTCAAGCACTATGTCAACAAACTCCTTCACTTGGCGGAGAAGCCTTCACAACGTTGCTTACATCTTTTTCCGGTACGAAGCTAAATACCGAGTCCGTAACACGGTGGACCAAACCAACACGACTATTACACAACAAATATGTGAAATATCAAATACAAGATCTTCGTTACATAAATCTTGCGGAGTGACAAATCAATCAAGGACCCCTTGCTTGGATGACTTGTAGAATGCTCGTGATCTCGCCTTAGATAATGACCTATATGAGAATCACAATAGAAAGAAAGAAGAACAACTCTCTAGATCAAGTGATCTATATGTTAGAAGAGAATGAGAGTGTTTGAGAGATTTAGTAAGAAGAGGGGTGAGTTAGAATGAAGAAATGACTCTCTATTTATAGGCAATTTCTTCCACTGTTCCTCGAATCCCACGGATCCCTTCCACTTGGGATCCGTCTAGTGTAATCCTAGGGATCCGTGGGACGCTCCTCTTTGCCCATGGGTTTTTTGGTTATGGGTCATGGGTTGGTCCATGGGTTTTCCTTAGATTCAATGTATCTAAAGTATACATTGTATCTAGCCATCTTGGGTATGGGTTATGATCCATGGGTTATGGTCCATGGGTTATGGTTTTTACCCATCATAATAAACTATTACAACAAATGATTTATTACAACATTTTTGTATTAAATGGCTATATGTAAATGCTTTACAAAAATAACATGTATCCTTATAATTGTACTTAAGATAACAATATATTTGTTATCAACAAAACGCAAAGATATCGCAAAATATTAATAAACTTTTTTACGGTTTATTTGTATTAACAAAACTGTTAATACAAATATTACGATATTTAAACTAAACGGTCTCATAGGTTTTAATAATGACAAACATGTAACTTGCAATACATAATGTAAAATACGCAAGTTACTCGTAACCACAACTCATCAATGAATACTTACATCAACATTCGATATCTCGAGTATGCTTCAACGCAGATTCGAATATGTTTGTTATATTGCATTATGATCAAACTATTTAACAAACCATTGAGAAGATCTAAATAATATGCTGGTGTCACTATGTAAAAGTTGACGTAAACATTTTTATTTAGACATAAGTTCCCAATTGACGAAAATCGCTTAAGATACAAATAACGGAACTATAAAACTTGCTTAATGATCAAAGAAATATTTACACTTTATATTTTAATGTGTACAAAATAATTTTACAAAAGTTAATTTACAAATTATTGTGTACAAGTAAAAAATGTTTTAATAAAATGTAAATTCGAATTAGGCTTCTAAAAACATAATATTGCAAGATTATGCAAGTTTTAGAAAAGATTTGCAAGTCACAACAGAAGACAAACTAGAGATGGAATCTTGCAGGCCACGACTCCCTTATCAATAAGAGAGTCATGGAGCCGACGACGAGCGTCCAACTCTTTTTTGCCTATAAATAGCAGCTCATTTGAGCACTTCCAAAAACCGCCTCTTGCACACATTAAAATCAAATTTTGTGCAATGTCAAAACACACTTTTTCATGTTCTTAAAATCACAATTAACCCTTGATTATAATGCTTATCACTCTCATTTGTTGCAAGCAGATTTCTACTTGATGATCCATTCATGCAAGCTTAGAGATCTTGCCATACTCATCCACCACAAGCACACACACGTTTGAAGATCTACCACAAAAATATTAGTGCCCTTCTCATCTTCATCCATTGAAGCCTTCTTGTGAAAAGAAGTTTATCCATATCAAGCTTAGAGTTCTTGATATTTTGATTAGACAATTATATCCATTTGACAACCATGTCTTGGTTCACACACTGTATCATCACCTTACAACACTTGTATCACCCATTATACACCAAATTAGAGGTTAGACGGTTTATGTGCTTGGGCCTTAAAACACAAAGTTATATGGTTTATGTGTTTAGGCCTTAAAACACAAGGTTTTTTATGTTGGGCCAAAATATAACGGGTTTGGTTGTACTCGAAGAAGAAGTCAATATTTTAGCTTAGTATCGGTAAAACTTTTAAGAGACGCTGTAAAATTTTCCCCATCGAGAAGGGAGTTTGTTGATTAGTGAAATAACTCTCGAGTTGGGTACTCGGGGAGTGGAGTAGGGCGAAGATGAGCTTAGTGACCGAATCACTATAATCATTGTGTCCGCCTTGCGTTTTATTTACTTATCAATTTACATTTATATTTACTTTATGTTTATGTTTGTGTTGTAGCTAGGTGTTTATATTATGTTTATACTTGTGTTGTGATGACATTTTTTTATCATTGACTTTACAATCCATCAACTTGATAGTCGGTTTAAAGAAAAGTATAAAATTAATGACTAAAATATTTTGACTTTTTTTTTGGGTAAAGGTTTTCTTCGGTAAATGTATTACTTCAAAAAACATTTGAGTACAACGGATATGGTGAAATCCCATATCTCAGTCTGTTACATAGGCGATAAAGCTAACATAACAAGCAAACATACTTTTAAGAATGAAGTAACGACTATAACTAGATTACATTTGACCCAAACGACTCCAAACATAACCTACGACTTATTCCAACCGCAAATATTAATATCCCAAGAATCACAGAAAGCCAATTGGTCTTCGGATAAATCATGAACATTGTACTCATCTTCATCAGCATATGGATCATATGAATCATCATCCTTAATTTCCTTCCAGTGTTCGTACAAACTGTTGGTCCCGTATCCACTCCCACTTGACTTTTAGAAGCTATGAAAGTCCTAGTTTCGTCAAATACATTTTCCATATCACAATCACTATCCTCTTCAGCATAAAAACTCGAACATGTCGGTTGTGTACTTGTTACCACTGGTTTCACACTAATAGGGGGAGTTCTCATTAATCTTTTGCACCTGATTCACTTTATGTCCCAAGTCCACTGATGTAGCGACATTAGTTGTAGTACTCGACCGAAGAATATGCTTTTTCTCATATTTCTTTCCTTCATCCAAACTGTTAAGCATTTTAAAACTTTTAGATATATTTACCATATTTGCATCATTGTTTTGTTTTCTAGATGTAGACGCATCATTTGAGTTACTTTTGATGTATACGCCTCGTTTTTCTTTCCTTGTTTAGCTACAGGCCAATAGGCCGTCTTCTTGGTTACATGTACATGGTCAAACCTCTTAGAACTACGACTTCTTCTTTTAACTTCCGTAAACCCATCATTTTGGTCACAATTCACTTTAACGCTAGGCATTGAAACATCAATATTCTTTGAACATTTAACATTCATATGACCAAAAATATTACACTTCGTATTCCACTCGAATGGAATATCGAGTGTACCCTGGTTTGTCTAGCAATGGGACAACAACAACTAACAGATCTTTCAATACATTGTCGGCATTTAGTTCGATAAGTGCCCTAGCATAGTTGTTCCTACCCCACTATTCCTCACACATTGTAGTTGTATAAGAGTCAAAGAGAATAGGAGTACCCAATTTTGAAACAGTTGTACTTAAACCATCACCAGTAAAAGCGGCTAAAGGGACGTCATGAAATTTTACCCACGCCAATATCTTCCTCAAATCTTCTTTTAATAAACAAAAATAAGTCGACCACGTTTTGAGAATAATGGGTACCGTTCGAATCATCCATTGACTGTTTATAAGAACAACCTCCAAGTTTTTTTTTGATGAGAATTTAAAGAAAAAGAACCCTTGCGAGTTCATCATTACCCTTTGGAGACCGTATTTTGTCCATATAGTTCGAGCAAAATGTTTTACCGCAGGAAACACCACCCGCTTGCCAATGAAATAGCCATACAATATGTTCGCACGTTTATTGTTTACCTCCTTAAGCAACGATTTGGGAATGATAAAATCAACATCATTGATGGTATCGTTGGTTTCAATAAAACGAAAGTTAATGTTTTTTCTTAGAAGTCTCATTAGTAACAACCAAAGATGAGTGCAAACAAGGATTAAACTTGGTTGCATACGAGCTAGAGATATCGATACTGCTCACGTTAGTAGGATCCAACACAATATTAACTTGCATAGTAGCTTCATTCATACCTCTTTAAAGCTATCGCAAATATTTTGAGTAGCCTGGTCATTCACAAGGTCAATTCCAATATTGTCTTTAATCATGTTAGTTGGTTCGACATTATCAACAACATGTAGTATAGGACTAGGCTCTTTAGAAGTTATCTCCACCAAACGCCTCATTATTATTAGGTCTTCATGGTAGACCATCATTACCCAATAACATTAGTTTTCCCTCTAACATTTGCTTTTCAATGTCATGATTTTTACCAGCCAATGAAGAAAGATTAGCACTACCATATGCATAAGAAAAATATGGAAAAGGTTTGGTTCAAATAGAATTTAGCTCAGAAGTAGCCACTTTTCTCTAACACTATCAGAACACGACACAATCGTCGAAAGATTATGTTTTTTTTTCTTCTTCTCCCCTCTCCTTTCTGAATCCAAAACCCACTTTTCATTCTCACCTCATTCGCCAAACCAAAAAAAAAAAAAACACTAGTAACGGCCGATTCTTTACTTCAAAGCAGAAACCCTAAATAAAATAGAGTTTCTAAACGAACACAAAACCACTGATCCTCACATGATTTTAGAAACCACAAACTGAAGTTATTCGATGAAGCTCAAGAAACAATTAATGTTGCGATCAAAGAACAGTAAATACTTAAACTCAGCAAAACCCAAGAAATTAGACATTAGACAAAAACGAAACCCTAAGAAACGCAACTAAACCCTAATAAATCACAAACTATATCAGCAACTATACACAAATGATTAGGATCATTAACGATTAGTTGGGACGGATAAGAGTAAGGAATGATTTAGGGTTTGTGTTGTTCGAGGTCGCCGATACCGCCAGAGTTCGGAGAAGTTTTTTTTTTTGACTTTTTTACTCTTAAATATAATGAGTTTTGCTTACAACGTGAATCATTTGAAAGGTTTCGTTATCATCTCACTATATATCAACAATAATCTAATCCAACAACGGGTCAAATCAATTTTTACAAATTTATACAAATTATTTTTTTGTACGTTACCGTCCTAATTCTAGTTTATTGCGACATATGAACACCGAATCTAAGGCTAAACCACCTTTCTGATGAGTACAATCGATTTGTGTCATCGAGAACTTAATTTTTGTGGGTTTATACGAGTCCTCGATGACAAAATCTCCAACGCGATATTGTAGCCATTTATCTTGTTTAGTTAGAAAATGTTCTGATGTGACATGCTCACCATTGGATACTGAAAATTGAAACCTAACTGGCTTGATGTTCCAACCATGAACTTGTTGAGTGGTCGATGAGCTTTTGCTGTTTTGTCCTTCGGATGGTCTCCCAAGTCGTAGGCGAAAGAAAAGGCTATAACTCCCTGCTGGAAATGAAAACTCCAAGTCTCCATCAACTTCTAACCACCATATTTGTTGGAGATACGCAATCGTGTGAAATCTACATTTTACATAAAATATAAAGTTTCGTTAATCACATGTTGACAACATTGTAAACATATATTATACTAATAAGAAACTTAACTAGGAGAGATCACGACATTTTGAGCAATACTTATTTTTGTAAATATTATGTCGATATCGTAATGTTAGATAAGAAGTGAAAGTGTTGAGTGTAGGTATCAATTTGGAATGATGCATTAAGTGTAACTTGGGAGTTGGGACAAATGCCGTTTGAAACGTGGGAATAAATGTAAGCTATTAAATAAAAGCCCGATGAAGTTTTCAAATAAGCATATTTGGGAAATAAAGAAAGGGAAAAAAAAATAACAATTTGGTCCATGATCCATAATTGTTCGTTTTTCTTGGTCCATATTTGATATTTATGTCATAATTCATAAAGTTGTGGTTCAAAGTTTTGCCACATTTAAAGCTAAGATAATTTATAATAATGTTGATAATGTACTGTAATTGAGTGGTAAACAAACAATTTTACGTAAACCATATACAGTACTAATTTGAAAATGTCAAAGTAACAGTAAATAATTGGTTAATCATTATTAGACTTATATAGTGATATGGATGTTGAATGTCAAAATATTAAATGAACGTGCTTCAAATAAATGAAATAAGAGAAATGATATAAGGGCATAATAAAATCAAGCAGCATCATTCTGATAGTTGTAAAATAAGTGAGTCTCTATTTACAGCTATCAAAATGATGACACTTGGCTTTAGTTATAAAGTTAGGTCTAAAATTGGGCCCAAATTTAAGTCCCTATATCATTTGAAATAAATATTTGATCAAATTCTGATACAAACCACATGTTATTGAATGAGAGGAAAACGACATTTGCGTTAGCAGACACTTCCTTTATTTAGAACACGATATTATATCGATAGAACTTTTGCAGGTTGCTAGATCGAGGAAACGATTACAACATGTTACAACAAGTTCACACAACCTCATTTTGGATCACTGATCCAACTGAACCAAGTATATATATGGATCAACTTAACGATATAGTGTCAAACTGTTTTTTGATCATCGATCATATGAAAGTTATCAAATCACAGTTCCAAATTCTCATATATAGTGACTGGGAGTAGCTAGCTAGCTAGATTATAAAAGGCTACTCGCAGTAATAGCAGACGATCGACTTATGCGATCGATTTGCAGTCGATCGCCATTGTGTGGCTATTCGATCGACCAACAACTTTTACAAATAAAGGTCGTGTACACGATCGACTTGAAAAACATTAAACACTAATATTTTTATTTTACTTGTGTTTAAAAAAAAAAATGATCATGGTCGCTTTTACTGGAGTACCCAATCGCCTGAAGTTCGCTAGAGAGAGTAAGCTGACATGGCAGAGAAAATGGGAATGATTGGGATCCCTCACTGGGGGCAGCCTAAATGCGTTTACAAGATATCATGAAATGACAAAATTTCAGTAAGAAACTATAGAATAATTGATCAAACCTTGATTGGAGAGTGGGGATATGACTCCAATATCTTCGATCATCGATGCCTGTAATCTTCATTCCTTTCCATGAACATAACATGCAGATCCCTCCTCTTTCTTTATCTAGCCACACTTCCTGCATAATCATATCATATCATATCATAAGACACTCCATTCATAATATAGCCTAATAGCTAGAAAGGGATATATATCTAGCTAGCTCCTACCTTTGTACCACTCGAAAATCGAACAGGAGAACACAATCCAGCATAAATATCTTTCTTCACCAACCATGATTGGGGACTCCCTTCATAAAACATTAGTTTCTCGGCAAGAGTCCTATAGTTTTCAGGCAACTTTGATTCCCATACAAAATCAGCCGATGAGGCCCGATGAAAAGCCTTATTGGTTCTTGCCAAGTTACATAAATCCGGAGGGTCCAAGTTTGCTAGAATAATAGCTAGACAATTCTCTGGTAAGTCTCCAAGACCGGTTGGACGACCGGATTCATCGTGGTTGCTCGTTGAAAAACTAGATCCCATTCTTGAGAGAAATGTTTGAATAGGAAGTTAGGTCATGTTACTGTGGTTTTGTAGAGAAGAAAATGAAAAGGAAATGTGTGTGAAATGTTAAAGAAAGGTAGGATATGGCCGGAGAATTTGTTGGCCAATGTGGATCACGCATTCTTATTATATTACTAGCATGTACATTGTTTTATAGTATTTGCAATATCATATTGATTAAAAATCTTGTTATATCTTTGAAGTTTGAATGGATAGTTTTCGTTTTTATATTATATTCTGAATCAAGTGTATCCAATAATCTTAACCTTACGGGAATCATATGTACTTTCAAGACATTGTTTAGGAATTTCAAGCGTTTATCGCTCGATCACCCATGTGATCGTTTCAATTTTTTATTAATCCGGTCATTAAGTAAAATTATATTTCAACTTACCTTTTATATAGTGTATCATACAACAACTAGTAGTAGTTTCATGAGTCTTGTCGAAACCATCATATATGGAGCACGAACTAAAATATTTATTTTGTACGAATAAATATGTACGTAAAATAACGTCATTGGTTTTCAATTATCATTTAGTTATTAACTATGACACAATGTAATGTCCTTTTAGAACAAATAAATGCGAACGCATGCAAAAAAGAATAAGTCTAACTACAATAAGACACACATTCGTATCTACTATAAAAAGTGTGTGGGAACGTGCTTCCATGCATTGACACCACAAGGTCCGAATGATTGGTACAATACTATATAATAGACACACCTAACACACATATTAATATAGTTGATGTGCCATATCAACATTTTCACATATTAATATAGTTGAAGTGCCATATCAACATTTTCTATCTAGTTTTGCGAGAAACGTGTACAAACATATTTTTGCATAGGGTAAATTATACTGTTTGGTCCCTATGTTTAGAGCGAGCTGCGGTACAGTCTTCAAATCTAGGGTTACACGTTCTTACTCCGTAGTGCAGAATGTCGCGTTTTTCACTCCCTCGTGGTCTTTTTTTTGGTAAAAGGGATTTCCATCCTGGTAAAATATATTAATCAAAAAACCGTTTAAAGTACAATGGAATGTGGCTGAAATGACACATTAACCTCAAGCAACTGCTTGAACAACCACTAGATCATTTATGACATGCTATAAATGAGCAACTAGATACAAACAACTAGAATAACCACTAAAAACATAAAAAGACATGCAAAACAAATAAAAAATCCACATAAAAGATTACTTCCGCGAACAACCTTGAAGCTTGAAATTAAACTGATTGTTAAATTCCTCAAATTCCCCAAGTAAGTCATAAACCTGGGCCGCATAATCATCAGAAAAATAACTTTCAAGCTCGTTATGTCCTCCTGTTGATGAAAAGTAATTGCCTATAGGATCATTTTGGCTCAAACACCTCATCATCACTATCTGAATCAACCATAACGCTTGTTAAAAACCTCGTTAGTTGCAAGTGTTTTTTTTCGTCTTTGCGTTACTTCATGTCCAAACACCTTTTACTCGATTAAGCTCGCATGACATTGAACTTAAACTTTTTAGATTTATATGTCGGAAATTATATTTAATGTAGAAGAAAAGGAAATTCTATCTGTTAGGGTTTTGTTTGGTGTTCCTGATCGACTTGGAGATTCATGATGATGTTAGTGATATGTGTTTTCCTTTAGCGATCACACGCTTATAAGGGCTGGTTTACGATTGATGTTACTTATCTCAACTTTTGTGTGATCATGGGAGGTGTTGTGGCATTGTGACTTGATCAATGATTGTCTTCAAGTGTTTCACTCGAATTGGTTGGAAGATTGGTTCAAGTTATTATATGCTGGAAGGTAGGGTCGATTAGACCATGTTTATGTTTCAAATTCGATTTGCTACGGATTCCACTCTTATTAGGTTATTAGATTATGCATATTGCATAATACTAATAGAAGACGCAAATGGATTTGTTTTGGAATTATCACTTGGAAGGCGGGGAAACTTGGTTATGGGTTTCTTCATGTTAAGGATCTGGATCGCTATGATGACTTTGAAGACTTAAGTGTTTATATTGGGGGTGGCAATTCAGGTCGGGTTCGGGTTGTCGGGTTCGGGTTGTCAGGTTGGCGGGTCAAAAAATCCCAACCCAAACCTGACCCATTTTAAATCATCGGGTCGATATGTCAACCCTAACTGTTTGCCATAACCCTAACCTAACCCATTTAACCCGTATATACTTGGGTTGGCGGGTTAAATAAGTTCACGGGTTGAATATGTTAAAGCGGGTTGAATCGGTTCGGGCGGGTTTCGGGTTAACCCATTTAACTCTTTTTATATACAAAAGTTGGCACATTACACGAGTTAAACAGGTTATTGCGTCGATCCGTTAAATACATTTAACCAAAGATAATAAAATATAAATAATTTTGGGTTTATGAAAAAATCTTAAGCGGGTTGGCGGGTCGACCCGCCATTTTATTCTCAACCCAACCTGACCCGCTGTTTAATAAACGGGTTAGGTAATTCGACCCAAACCTGACCCGAAATCTATTTAGCACAACCCGAACCTGTTAATTTTCGTGTCGGTTTCAGGTCGGGTTTCGTGTCGGGTCAGAAATTGCCACCCCTAGTTTATATTGTATTTTTATCTTTAGTCATTGTTAGTTGTATTTGGATTTGGTAGTTATAAGAATGGCATGTCATTCTTATATAGTGGATAGGTTTATGTCCTTAGGGACTCAGATGAGGGACTCATTCTCATCCGTTGTACTTCAATGTTTTTTTGGTTTATATATTTACCAGGGTGCAGAATTACTCCACTTTACCAAAAAAAAAAGGAAATTCTACTGAACGTTACGCATATGTATTTTAAACAAAACTCTGCTATCACATTTCTAACTTCTAACCATAATAGTTTTATTGATTAACAAATGACAACTTGATTGAAGTAGGGTCCGTTTGATGGATATTCGATGATCGTGCATGTCGCCTTACCTGTAACACCTCCTAGTATTATAAAATACTAATATAGACTTTTTAATAAAATTATATTGTAGTGTTGTAAATTATTTATTTTATGCATGTAATATCGAGACTGATTTATAATGGGAAATTTGATGAAAAGTGATCCAATGTTCATGCTCTTTCACTATAATGCTTCAAAATTGCACTTTTTGAGTTTTCATAATTTAATTAAAAGAATTTTGCAAAAAACAATTTTGTTATACCTTTTTACTTTCTTTCTTACTTTTTACACATCATAGATGATTAAAGCATCGGCATCTCTAATTCTGTTAATTACGTTCTAAAATCCATACAATCCCATCCAGAATACTTTCCTCTTTAATTTGATATCGACTTCGACACAATTTAGAGTTGTGTTTCAAAAAATCAAATTGAAATCGATAACCCACAATTTTCTATGATACCTTGGCAACTTTGCGTGATGGATGCGATATGATAATATTTGTCAGTTTTTCCCATTCACTTGCTATGGTGATTGAGTAAACTATCACATCGGTCACGTCAATCTCGTAACACATACGATGTTACACCCCAAAACCCGATGAGATACTTTATTAATTTTTATTGCAATTATATTAGTTTGATTATAAAAGTATATGTTAGAAAACTTGTTATGACTGGTAAGTCATTAGAAAATAAGTTGAAAGTGAAACTAAAAGTCAAAGTGTTAAGTGTATAAGTGTAGACAATTATATGTGGCCAATATCATAAAAATGAGATTTAAGAGACCAAAAATGCCACATTATCAAACTTGTACCAGATTTTTAGTTAAGTCAAACATCTTTTGAATTTCTAACACTTTTCAAAAATGTGTAGAAAGGTGTGGTGTGTGTATGACACGTGAGACAACAAGAGAGGGAAGAAGAGAACATTTTTTGGTGATCAAGCGCTTGTGAATTTGTATTCTATTGCAAGAGATTAGGGCACAACCATCATCCTCATAAGGTAAGTATGCATAAATCTTGTTGAATTGCATACTTAAGAGTTAGAGTTCATGTAAGTCAAATTGAGGGATTTTGGGTAAAGAGGTTCATGAGTTTAATATATAAAGTTGTTAAATGATTTAGTTCCTTGAATGTTTATGGTTAAATTGATGATTTGGAGTTTTTTTGGTATATGATCATGATAGATGATCACAAGTATGTTTAGAGGATGTTTGGTGTATAGAATATTACCCCTATGTTATATGAGAAATGTTTAAGTGTTAATAGTGATTTTTGTGACAAACCGATATTTTTCATGTCGATACTATTTACTAAACTCAAATTAATTATTTTGAAATTCACATGAGAACGTTTTAAGCATAATGTTCTAGTTAAATCGCGTAAACAAGAAATACCCTCTCACGTACTACGACTCCGGACCAAATTTTGGTCTACATATTTTTATTATATTGACACATTTACAATGCTCATATCATTACTAGTGCAACTTTCTATTTCATTATAATTACAATTACAAGTGCATTTTTATTTATTTAATTTAATTAAGTAAAAAAAAGTTTTCATATACCCAATACTCCAACTAATAATTTTTATTACATTCCTACACCTATTAGAATACTACAAGAATTGAAAAAAAAAATTACTTCACCCTTTGGTATTTATTTTACTATAAATACGTAAATGATATATAATTACTTTACATAAGTTATCACTAGAAAATACATTTTAAATATCCTATGCCTACTCAAAATAAATGTATACAATATTTTTACAACTACTAAACTATATATTATACTTTACACAATTATTTTCTACAAAACTACACCAAATATGCAAAGTATTTTTGGGTAATTTAAAAGGTCAAAGACCCGGTAAATATATTACTCCAAAAAAACATTTAAGTACAAAGGATATGGGTGAATTTCATATCTTAGCCCGTTACATAGGCAAAAAGACTTACATAACAAGATACTTTCTATTCTATAAACGAGAAAATAAACCACTACTTAAAAACCATTTAGACTCATATAAGAACAAAGTTACTTCCTACCAAGGCATTGGAGCTTGATACCATACGTGTCATAAAGAGCATCAAAATTCCCTGGAAGATCGTAGACCTTATCCGCATAGTTATCATAATCATAGTCATCATAATCATCTTCACGATCATGACCACCTCCAAATAGGTTCACAGACTCATCAAAAGTGTTCACAATCTCCTCTTCATCATTGTCGAAATCAACAATCTCTCATACCTTAGAGAATGGGTTAACCCCCTTAGTAGATGAAGTAGACGGAAAATCCTTTTTATTACTCGGATAATCAACCTTTTTAATAGGATTACCATCATCATCAACAAGAGTAGCTTTCCCATCAATAAGAAGCTTTTTAAACTCCCCAATTTTCTCAACAATAGGGGTAGGACCAACCTCGTTAGCTTCCATTGAATCACTCACAAGCGGTTCATGCAATGTATTACTAGTATTTGGAGACTCATTCTTCTCTTCTTTCATTGTACTACCAACGTTCATCACAGCCCCATCCTTCGCCACTAAATCAGAAGGACTACTACATTCATCAGTATCGATCATATTAAGTGCATCAAAGGGATTCGATGTAGCAATCTTCGTCCCACTCGTACTAGCCACTTCAGTGGCCTTCTTTTTAGTAACATCCACCTTCTTGGACTCCGGAGGAGGCGCTTTCGGCTGATAACAAAAAATAGAACCCACCTTCGGTTTAGCAAACCTTCCTTTACCCGGTGCAGTTTGGCTTCCATTCTTACCCTTTTGTTTATAGTGAACCGTTTGGAAACCATCACTCACCTTATGCATTAGCTAAAGTAGGGGGGGACAAATTTAGGACAATTATCCAGAATATGACAAAAGAGCTTACAAGTGTCACACTGAGGCGGTTTCTACTCGTATTCAACCCTAACCACTTCAATAGTTGAACCCGATCCATCAAGTAATGGTATCTCAACAGTGAGATTCTCCTTAAGCACCTCATCTGCCTTTACTTCGATCAAGCACCTAGCGAAACTACTTCGGCCCCATGATTCCATGCACATCTGACTAGTGTAAGAATCAAGCATTTTCATATTACCAATCAATGTGGCTAGAAGACTAAGGCCATCATCAGAAAACATTGCAAGGGGAACATCATGGAATTTATCCCATACCAGAATATTAGTCAAATCCTCTTTAAGTAAGTTAGTGTTCACATTCCAAGGTTTAAGAATAATAGGAACGTTTCTAATCATCCACAGACCATTTTCAAGAACATCATCAACACCTTTCTTCGTAGAAAACTTAAAGAAAAAGAACCCTTTCGCATTCATCATAACCCTTTGAATACCATACTCAGCCCACGTATTACGTACATAATAATCAACCACGAGAAAAGCAATACGTTTACCAAGAAAGTACCCATATAAAGTATTCTCAAATATGGAGTTTACCTCTTCTACCACTTTCATATGAACAGAAAGGTCCACTTTATTATTTTTATTGCTACACTCCAGCCTACGAAAGTTAGGCTTCTGTTTCGTTGGATCACTAGACGTAGCACCCGCGTATGAACTCGGCTTCATATTAGTAGCACTCGAAGTAGTGGGATGTATCAAAACATTAGGAGTGTTTTGAAGAGAATCAACCTGATGTGAAGAAGTAAAAGCAGCCATGCTCTCCGCATTCTTTAATTATATATCATGCATAGCTTTCTCAAAACCCTTACAGGTATCTAAGACCACATTATCAATACCATTTGTTTGATGAGCATCCACATGCGTAGAGAGATGCTCTATAACAGTCGAAGTAGAAGTAGCATGAGGAGTAAGTAAGACCGGTTTAACAACATTAGCCTCATAAAGCGATGGAAACTCAGATGGATTAACACCACCATCGTACACACCACCAGCCGACCACACAGCTTCTTCAACATCCAATTCATTACTACTTATGTACCTCATTGACATCACATTAGCCTCACCAAAAATGGTAGAATTATTACTTCCCAATGATTCCATAGGCTGGGCAACATCGGCGTTCCCAACTTGTTGTTCCTCGTTATTGGCACTACTCACATTAGGATCAATAGTAGTAGCACCAGTAGCAACATTACATTCATTATCGATCGTACCAGCATTAGGATCAATAGCAGCCCCATGTGATTTAGTATCAACCTGGTTGGATGTAGCCAGATTTTGTATTCATAATTGGATCACTATTAGGGCTCATCATCGATTGTTGAATCGACTCACCAAGGCTAATAGTGGAAGCACTATTGTTCAAAGAACCCTTCTCCATCTCTCAAAACCCACAAACAAATCCAAAACCAATAGCACAGATACAAAAAGTAAAATAACCTATAGCAACAAACAACAACAACATGCACGACCCAATAGCAAAGAGAAACCCTAACAGAATTAGGGTTTAAAACACATGAATCCTAAAGTCACATGATGGAATATTGTTCAATGATTGGGTAATAAGGATGAAGTAATAAATACAATACCCAACTGTTCGATTAATAAAATAAGTCTGATAAAACAGACACAATAAGTGCAACACAAAAATTAAGAAACCAAAACAAGTGCGAAACCTAAAGCGATTGAACTAAAGTTCCTTACTGTGTGATTATAAAATACTTCTAATCACGACCGACTCACCATGTAACTTAAATAAATCAAGAAAACATTGATGGGATCAATTGAGAAAAGAAGAATCCTTATGATCGACCAATAAGGTTGTAAGTGAATTGGGAATCGCCAAAATCGCCTAGGTGATGAGAGGGAATTTTCTAGGGTCGACTCACCAAATATGCAAAGTAACTAATAGTTAGAATGAAACTAACTTGGTTAGAGACATAAAATGACCACAAGCATGGTCATCCCATGCCTCCCCACTTTTGACATAAAATCACGATACCCCAACCTATACCATTTTGACAATTTTACTTAACTTATTTATGAGCTTGTACTAGCTTATTTTTATATTATCAAAACCATACTTTGATCCTAGTATATAAAGGATGAGCTAGTTAACATTTTTCACAATAGAAAACAAAAAAACTCTCTCATACACATCATAGTGTTCGGCCAAGGTGAAAAGAAAACGGAAAATATAGTAGTTTGCTTATTTTGAGCTTATAAAGTGCTTATTTGAGTTTATAAAATACATATTTGGTGTTTTGGATTTCTAATTGAGGATATGTTGTTCTTGCTTCTACTAATAATCCATCATCATCAAGTAAGTCTAAAAACTATTTTCATACTTTTACATATGTATTTTATGCACTTGATATGTTTAATTATGCATTAATATACTCATTACATACAAGTATCACCCTATATATATGTTTGTGAATTTTTATGTTTTAAACAAGTAAATATATACTTGACATGGCTATTTTTTTAACAAAAATGTGTACATACAAGTTCCATTTCATATTTGTTTGGTTTATACAAGTTAAAGTTTAAAAAGGAATAATAAATGACTTATAACTATTCCTACAGATTGATTATTTATTTCTTGATATCATGAAGTTTTATTATGTTGTTATTATTGTTATGACACGATAAAAATTGTTGAAATTTGGTGGGAGAGTTAGGAAAGTGTTTGGAGTTGATTTTTAGATAGATTAATTAGTTGAAAGTGTGAAAATTATGTTTTTGGAAAATATATATAAGAGGCTCTCAAAACTTTATTTTTACAGAAAAATGGGTTTTAGTAATACAAGATTTAACTAAAAAAATAGAAAATAGGCTTTATAACAAAAGTGTGGTCGCTTGAATGGTTAAAAACAGACTTATAACGATCAAGTTACGAGTTTCTAAAGTTTTAATAACTAAAAACTATTTTCTTAAAATAAATAAAGCTGTTAAGATTTTTCAAGTGGTAAAACCATATTTTAAATAGTAACTAGACTAGCCGAGGCCTTAAGAATAAGTTAGTACACTTATATACGATCTCAGGGATAGGTAGAACGCCTAAAACGGAGTTAGAACGAGAAAGTTATGACTTAATGAAGTTTTTGACGAAAAGTAAAGTTTTGACAGCTTTGTGTTAATAATAAAAGCTGATGAAAAATTAAAAAATGGATTTCGGACACTTTAGAGTCGAAATTAGCCAAAAAGACTTACAAGAAAATGGTAGGACATTATATATACTTGTTAGACGCGTAGGAAGTTTTCTAAAATACTAATTAGTGAGACGAGTATAGTTTCATCACGAAATCAACTAGTTACGTCATATAAAAAGTATACTTTGACTACTAAACAAGAACTTTATTGTAACTACATTTTTAATCACTAAACTTTATAACAAACAAATGCATTTGATATACTATTTTATAAAATGCATACATACACATCACATTTGTTAGAGGTTAGTTCCCAGAACAGGGTAAGATAACCAAAGGCAGTAATGCAATCCCACTGAGTGGTTACCGGATATCACTTGGAATCGTGTAATCACTTTCCAAAGTAAACTATTCGACCCTAATGCCTGGGTATCACGAATATCTACTTGGGATAAGACCAAATGTATGTTATTGAATTAGGCACAAATCAATAACCCTTTGCTTTCAAGTGTTTATAGTTTTATGTTTGTTTCACCTGAGTGTGAATTTCTCTCAGTGTGTTCATGCTGATGAATACCATCTCTATTTATAGTAGAGAATACTCACTCCTATTCAATGGACATTATGAATGATTAACGGCTAATTAATCACCCATAATAAGCCTCCATTATCATAGGAATAGTGGTTACATGACCAATTAAATGTGGTCATAAAGCAGTCATAACAGCCACTTGAATGAGTCAAAGCTATTACAAATTAATCACTGCAACACTACCAGTAGGAACCATTACACTAGCAGCAGAAACCATAACACTACCAGTAGGAACCATCAGTTACTACACTAGCACTAGTAACCAATACACTAGCAACAAGAACCATAACACTACCAGCAGGAACCATCAGTTACTACATTATCAGTAGTAACCAAATTACCAGTACAAACCACTATTGAGTCAGGGTGTTCAGGGACCTCATGGGTGTACACTCCGTACCTCCTTACCCAAAACCAGGTTTGAACTAATCCCACAAGTGCACTAAATTTCCCAACAATCCTCTCCAAATTTAGTTCACTTCCTTTGCAAGAAAAACAAACATCAATCAAAACATGTGCATAAACGAAAATATCCCGAGGATTGAATTTCCATCTTAGTAGATTACACGTTCAAATATTCGAGAATCAGGGTGTTCTAAGAATTGAACCCTTCAACCCATTTGAATACCTGAAGATAAAATACACACAAGTTTTCAAACACTTAAAAGCTCCTGACACTTTACAAGCCATGTGTCCATATCCAATTCATAAATGTTGCAAGAGCCAAAAGTCCAAAGCTCTCTGAAGCAACAAAACTTCAACATTCAAATAGGTGGTTCCTCTTTATTCATGCTCCTGCCAAGTACTTTTTCAAAGAAATTAACCATTAAGAAGTAAAGACTTCATCCTCCTTTTCAGCAGGTTCTGAGCACAACCTTGGGATGTAAAATAAAACATGTGCTCCAGTCCACTGAATGTTCAGCTTTCCACATTGAACTCAGCTCCTAAGTTTCCTCAGGAGGGAGTTGGGTGTCTTAGCATTCAGTGACTAAGTTGGACTTAAACCCATCCTTTTAGCAGACTTTATAACCAAGTCTCTAGCCAATCCCTTCGTCAAGTGATCAGCTAACTTTTGTTGAGATCTAACAAAGTCTATAGATACCACCCCATTCATGATAAGCTCACTAATCATGCTATGTCTGACACCTAAGTTTCTGGACTTCCCATTGTACATCTGGCTATAAGCCTTTGCCAATGTAGCTGCACTATCACAATGGATAGAAATAGGTGCTATAGGTTTAGGCCACAATGGAATCTCAAGAAGCAAGTTTTTCAACCATTCAGCTTCTTTAATGAGCTGCTAACGCTACAAATTCAGATTCGATTGTTGAACTGGTGATGCAAGTTTGCTTCTTGGATGCCCAAGAAATTGCACCTCCACCAAGTAGGAATACCCAACCACTGGTAGACGAATTATCTTCAGTGTTACTGATCCAACTTGCATCAGTGTATCCTTCTAATACTGAACGATAACGAGTATATGAGAGACTATAATCCATAGTTCTATTCAGATACTTCAGTACCCTTTGAACTACTTGCCAGTGATGAGCACTAGGATTACTAGTATACCTGCTCAGTTTACCCACTGCAAAAGCAATATCATGTCTTGTACAAGTCATGGCATACATCAGGCAGCCAATTACCCTAGAATACTCAAGTTGAGATACAGCCTTGCCATTATTAGGCATCAGCTTCATATCCATAGGTGTACTCACATGAGTACAATAAAAGTAATTGAATTTCCTCAACACCTTCTTAATATAATGAGACTGAGAAATAGAAATTCTTTTACTTTCATGTTTAATCCTAATACCAAGGATAACATCAGCCTCCCCCATATCCTTCATGAAGAACCTTGATGACAAAAATTCCTTTGTCAAGTCAACCTGATTTTGGTCAGTGCCAAAGATCAACATGACATCAACATATAGACAAATGATGACTCCTTTACCAGATTCATCAAATTTGCTATATACACATTTGTCAGCTTGGTTAAGAACATAAAGAGACTTAATCAGTTTACACACCTTGTTTTCATTGCCAGGCATGATGAAGCCCTGAGGTTGGTTCATATAAACCTCCTCATCCAATTCACCATTTAAGAAAGATGTTTTCACACCCATCTGATGAATAATTAGATTGTGAATAGATGCCAAAGCAATCAGCAGTATTATGGTATTGATACGAGCCACAGGGGCATAAGTATCAAAATAGTCTATTCCTAACTTTTGTTTAAAGTCTTGAATGACTAGTCTAGCCTTGAACTTTTCAATAGTTCCATCTACCTTCATCTTCTTTTTGAAAATCCATTTGTAACCCAAAGGTTTGCAACCAGGTGGTAGATCAACCAACACCCAAGTGTTGTTGCCCATGATGGAATCCATCTCATCATTGATTGCTTCTTTCCAGAAAGCAATATCCTGGGACTTCATTGCTTCTTCAAATGTCTTGGGATCATCCTCAACAATGAAGCAATAGGAGTATTGGTCAGAGACCTCATCCCTTGTTCCTTTAATTAAGTATAATTGAAATTCAGGTCCAAATGACTTTGGAGTCTTGACCCTTTTGCTCTTTCTGAGCACAGGTTCAGGTTGTTGAACCACAACCTCATCAGGGACCACTGATGGTTCTTCATCAAGGACCTCTGCTACACCAGTGTCATGAGTTCCATTAGGAATCCTCTGACTTGGTCTAGGGACTGATGAGAATCTATTCTCATCAAAGTTTGCATCCCTTGATTCAATTATGGAGTTAATTGAAACATATTCATTAGGTTCAATAACATAGAACCTAAAAGCCTTGGAATGCTCAGCATATCCAACAAAGATGCAATCAATGCCTCTTTCACCCAAAGTTTTAAGCTTTGGATCAGGGAGTTTCACAACAGCCCTACAACCCCAAAACTTGAGATAGTTCAGGTTGGGTTTCCTTTTAGTCCAGAGTTCATAAGGGGTAACCTTGTTCCTTTTGTTGGGAACCCTATTTAATAAATAGCAAGCTGTTAACATACCTTCACCCCAAAACCCTTGACTCAGTCCTGAATAGGACAACATGGAATTAACCATCTCCTTCAGCACCCTGTTTTTCCTTTCAGAAATGCCATTTTGCTGAGGAGTATAGGGAGCAGTCATTTCATGGATTATACCAACAGATTGAAAATACATAGTATCCATGTACTCACCTCCCCTATCAGTCCTTAATCTCTTGATCATCGACCCAAGTTGTAATTCAACTTCAGTTTTAAATACTTTGAATTTATCTAATGCTTCATCCTTAGTATGTAATAGATAGACATAACAAAACCTAGAAGCATCATCAATAAATGTCACAAAGTACTTCTTATTCCCCAAGGAGGGAGTGGCATGCAAATCACACAGGTCAATGTGTATTAGCTCCAAGAGCTTAGTCTCACGTTTAACAACCTGAAAAGGTTTCTTGGTTATCTTGGTCAACATGCAAGTTTTACACTTTTCAGTGTCCATATCAAATGTTGGGATTAACCCATCCTTAGACATATCTTGCATCCTTTTATAGTGTACATGGCCAAGTCTAGCATGCCAAAAGGAAGAGTTAGTCAGGTTAGTAGTGGTCATAAAGGCTGAATTAACACTATCAGTGACAATATTAATCATGAAAATTTGATTACATAAATAGCCAAAACCAATAAACACACCATGTTTAGACAAGACAAATTTATCAGATTCAATAACTTGTTTATATCCATGATTATTCAAAACATTACTTGAAACCAAGTTCTTCCTTATATCAGGAACATGAATAACATTAAACAACGTTACAATCTTTCCAGAGCTAAAATTAAGATCTACACAACCATGACCATGCACCAAGGCTGTTGACTCATTTCCCATGTGAAGAATAGAACTATCATTTAGTGCTCATAAGTCTTGAACCAGCTTATATCTTTACACACATGAACTGTTGCACCAGAGTCAACCCACCACGCAACATCATCATCCTGCACATAATAAGATTCAGATACATATGTAACATAATAAATCTGAAAAGACTTATTAAACATATTCTGACCTTTCAGTGAGTTGGAAGAACCACCACTCCCTGAACCATTAGTGCCTGATCCATTGGCTTTACCACCCACCTTAACACCTTTGCAATCCCTTTTAATGTGACCAGATTTGCCACATTTCCAACAAGTAGGGGTTGCCTTCTTGTTAGTTTCTGCCCTTGTATTATCATGATGTTTACGTTTGCCTTTCTTGTCATTGTACCTGGTGGAGTTGTTATGCTCCACCATATTGAAAACAGATGCACCAGTAGAATTGCTACTCTTTGGCTTGTCATTATCCTGCACCTTGAGAGAGTCCTCAATGCGCAGATGACTGCCCAACTCAACCAGAGTTAACTCCTCCTTCTTATGTTTCAAGGTATGCTTGAAATCTTTCCAAGAAGGGGGAAGTTTATCAATGACACAAGAGACTGAAATAGCCTCATCCATGTGCATATTGGGTTGTGTAAACCTTCCAAGTATACCAAGAAGTTCATTGTATTGTTCCATAACTGGTCTTGAATCAGTCATTTTGTAATTTGTGAAATTACTTACAAGGAACTTCTTACTTGAAGCATCCTCAGCCATATATTTGGCATCCAAGGAATCCTATAGTTCTTTGGAAGATTCAAAGTTCTGATAAATGTCAAATAGAGAATCAGACATACCATTGAGAATTAAGCCTCTGCAAATGTAGTCATCATTCTCCCATTTGCTCCTCCTCCGAATCTGCTCCACAGTAGCATCATCCCCATCATCAGGAATAGGTGTAGTCAGAACATAGACCACACTCATGCTTGACAGCAAGAAGTGCATCTTCTTTTGCCATCTCCTAAAGTCCACCCCTTCAAACTTCTCAAGCTTGGCAAAGTTTGAAGACATGTGTTTCATTGCAGCAACAACCATTGATTATCACTAATAGTTTACTTTGATTGTTGGAGGTTAGTTCCCAGAACAAGGTAAGATAATCAAAGGCAGTAATGCAATCCCACTGAGTGGTTACCGGATATCACTTGGAATCTGTTGGGAATTATGCGAAGTAGGATTTCTACCGTCAATTCTGCCGAAGGATTCTGCTGAAGAAGAGATTCTGCTGAAGTATAAAAGCCGTGCCGTGTTTCTGATGAAGGGTGGAAGCTGACTAGGATATGCATGCGCTTTATTAATTACATGCTAACCCATCATTATTCTTGAACTGCCCGAGGTTAGCATGGGTATTATTGTACTGCTCAATATTGTTTAATGTTTACTCATAACATGTATGGGTTGAAACAAATGTTTAAATGCATGCTTGCATGCTTAGTCGTTTGGGTAGAAATAGTTTAGGGTTCCTTGTCTATAAAAGGAACTTGATAGTATGTAATAGGAAAAGGTCTTTCTGAGAAACATAGAGTTTCAGTTAATAAAAGATCCATAGAGGATCTAAGTGTTCTTAGTTATTATAGCTTGTATTTACATTCCGCTAAAGAATACGAGTTGTAGAGAGTTTCTATTAGTTTGCTTATGATTACATAGGCAACACTAACGATCTACGAGTGCTTAAGATCTGTCAAGGTCTTTGTGTTTCTAACAAGTGGTATCAGAGACTCGGGAAAGTCTCTACGATACTGAGAACCATATTTAACCTCACCCCCATACAACCAAAAATCCATTCACCATGCCTGGAACTGATAATGAATATGAAGTCACCAACAACAACAACAACAACACCACCACCTCTATGCAACAACTTAGTCTTTCCAACAGTAATGCTAAGTTTCCTTATCTAAGAAGGGAAGAGTATGATCTGTGGACAATGAAGATGCAGAACTGGATCTCCAATATTGATTGGAATCTTTGGGAGATTGTGAAGAATGGAAACAGTCTGAAAAAGACTATCCCAAATCTTGATGGTAAATTTACCATTGCTCCTCCCAAATCTGCTGAAGAGATTCTAGCTGTACAAAGAGAGCACAAAGTAAGAACCATCCTTCTTCAAGCTATTCCCGAAGATCACTTGGGTGATTTTCACCACATGGTTGATGCAAAGGACATATGGATGGCGCTCAAAGCAAGGTTCAGTGGCAATGAAGAATCCAAGAGAATGAGGAAGTCCATGTTGAGACAACACTTTTAAGAGTTCAATATCTCAGAAGAAGAAGGTATCCACAAGGGATACGACAGGTTTCATAAGATTTTGAGTCACTAAACCAAATGAATGCAAACCTGACAATGATGATAGCAATTCAAAGTTCCTACGATCTTTGCCTCCATCATGGTTACATGTTAGTATAGCCCTTAAGGCTAAAGGTGGGTTGGACATACTCACTTTTGATGAGCTGTACTACAAACTCAAATCTCTTGAACCTGATGTCAGAACTCCCTACCCTGCATCCTCTTCTGGTCATACAGCCTTTGTTGGGACATCTCACTCCAATATGATGATACATGCTCCTAGTCCAACTTACTTACCATCATCATCTTACACTCCCACTCCACCATATAACAATCGTCCCACTCCATCATGCCCTTAAGCTAAATCTGGTAGTATATTGGAGGATGTTCTTCATTCATTTGTTGCTGATTATGATACTCAGCAGCATCTTGTCTATGAAGATTTTGAGCAGGTGGACCCACTTGATATGGAGGAGATGAAACTGAAATGGCAGGTGGCCATGCTTTCAGTAGATACCAAAAGGTTTGAGGAGAAGTCAGGAAGAAAGTTTGGCTTCAAGGGAAAGGATCCAGCTTGCTTTGACAGGAGAAAGGTCAAGTGTTTCTCTTGTCACCAGATGGGTCATTTCTCAAGGGAATGCAAAGATAGGAAGAGTGGAGAGGGAGCTATTCAGAAGGAAGCTAGAACTTCAGCTGCTCTTGTCACCTTGGATGAACAGGTCAACTGGGCTGCACATGAACCTGTGAATTAGGAAGCTGCTGATACATAGAAGCTTGGATTGCTGGCAAGATGTACTTCAGAAGATAGGCATGATCATTTTGCCTTGATGGGACTTTCTCAGGATCATCCTCTTAAGCATAAAGATATTGGTATTGTTGATAGTGGTTGTTCAAGAAGCATGTCTGGGAATAGAGATATGATGCACAATTTTGTTCCTATAGAAGGAGGAGGCAATGTGACTTTTGGTGGAAGTGATGGTAGAATCACTGGGAAAGGCACCATCAAGACACCTTTACTGAATTTTGAGAATGTGTACTATGTTAGGGAACTTCAGCACTTCAACTTGTTCTCAGTCTCACAAATTTGTGACACCAAGAACAAGGTACTCTTCTCTGAAGATGAATGTCTTGTGCTTTCAAAGGAGTTCAAGCTTCTAGAAGATACTTCAATTCACGAGAGTTCCTCGAACTCAAAATCTATACACATTCAACCTCAATGAAGTTCATCCTGAAGGTGACCTCACTTGTTGGGTGGCTAAAGCATCCCTGGATGAGTCTACCAAATGGCATAGGAGGATGGCTCATGTGAATTTCAAAACCATAAACAAACTCTCTAAAATGGGTCTTGTTGAAGGTCTTCCCTCCAAAGTTTTCTCAAATGATCATAATTGTGTTGCATGCAACAAAGGGAAAGCTGTCACTGATGTGAGCAATATCTCTGAGCCTCTTCAGCTGTTACATATGGACCTTTTTGGTCCAACTCAAGTCAGAAGCATCGATCACAAATACTTTTGTCTGGTGATCACTGATGGCTATAGCAGATTTTGTTGGGTGTTCTTTCTAAGGACTAAAGATGAAACATCTCCAGTGCTGAAAGACTTCATCACCCTCGTTGAAAATCAGTTGAACAAGAAGGTTAAGGGAATTCGGTGTGATAATGGAACAGAGTTCAAGAATGCTATTCTTATAGAACTCTGTAGATCTAAAGGGATAAAGAGGGATTATAGCAATCCAAGAACCCCACAACAAAATGGGGTAGCTGAACGAAAGAATAGGACCTTGATAGAGGCTGCAAGATCAATGCTTGCAGACTCTAAATTGCCCACTATGTTCTGGACTGAAGCTGTTGGCACAGCTTGCTATGTACTAAACAGAGTCTCCATTACTAGATATCACCGCAAAACACCATATGAACTTCTCTTTGGGAAGGTTCCAGCCATTCATTACCTCAAACCTTTTGGTTGTCAAGTGACCATTCTTAACACCAGTGATCCGTTGGGGAAGTTTGATGAGAAAGCTGATGAGGGTTATATTGTGGGTTATTCAGCTCATAGCAAGGCTTACAGAGTGTACAATTTATCTGCCAAGAAGATAGAGGAGACTTTGAACCTGAGATACATGGAAGATAACCCCAATGTTCAAGGACAGGGTCATGTGTGGTCTTTTGACCTTGACTTCTTAACTGATTATTTGGGATATACTAGACATATGGCTAACCAAAGTGCAGGTTCTCAAGAGTCTCCCTCTAACAATGCAGGTACCTTGGATGCTAACTCTGAAAGTGAGCTTGAAGATGATGAACAACCTATACTTGTGCCTTCTTTCTCCCCTAATTATATTGTAGGTAACACCTCGAGAGATACTTCTGATGAGAGTGAAGATGAATCACATTATGTGAGGACCTAGCTAGGCTTCAGACTCAAGAGTTTGCAGCTAAGCTTGAAGCTGAGAAGGTGATTGGGGAGCTTGCAAATAAGGCTTTCAGTGGAAACCAGGTTTCTGCTGACACTGATACAGTCTCTCCCATCATCATCAAATCTGCTGAAGGCTCGGTTTTTACCCTATTCCTTCTAAAGTTTCCACAGACTTTGGTGCACCCTATACTCGCTTTCCAAGACCTTCAGATCTTGGAAATCATCAACCCAAATCTGGCATTTTCACCTCACCTTCCTATGACACAACTTTTGTCCCAACTGTGTCTAATCTTGAACCTTCCATTAAAGTCAACCCCACTGCTACTAAAAGAATCAACATCACTCACCCTCAATCCAATATTATTGGTGACATTCTAGCACCTGTTAGAACTCGAAGTGCTATCTCTAGTCGTAAATTTGGACAGGTTGCTTTTCTCTCTTATGTCTCAAATCAGCAAAGAGACAATCACACAGACTTCAAGCATTGTCTGTTTGCTTGTTTTCTTTCTCAAATAGAACCAACCAGTGTCACTCAAGCTCTTGATGACTCAAGTTGGATTGAAGCAATGCAAGAAGAAATGCAACAGTTCCAAAACCAACAAGTTTGGATCCTGGTACCACTACCTGATGGCAAATATGCCATTGGAACTAAATGGATTCTGAAGAACAAAAGAGATGCAAGGGGTGTGGTTATTAAAAACAAAGCAAGATTGGTAGCTCAAGGTTACAGGCAAGAGGAAGGGATTGATTATGATGAAGTGTTTGCACCCGTTGCTAGAGTTGAGGCTATTCGAATTTTCTTGGCCTATGCATCTTACATGGGCTTCATGGTGTATCAGATGGATGTTAAAGGTGCTTTTCTGTATGGTGAGATAGAATAGGAGGTTTATGTCACTCAACCCAAAGGATTTGAAGACCCAGATCATCCTAATCATGTTTACAAGGTGGTTAAAGCTCTCTATGGACTTCATCAGGCACCAAGAGCATGGTATGCTAGGCTTTCATCATTTCTACTGAAGCATGGCTATAGAAGAGGTGCCATTGATAAGACTCTTTTTCTGAAGAAGAACTCGACAGACATCATACTTGTGCAAGTATATGTGGATGCCATCATTTTGGATCCACTAAAAAGCTTGGTGGGGAATTTGAGGAGTGATGAAGGAAGAATTTCGATGAGTGCTATGGGGGAGATTACTTTCTTTTTGGGTCTCCAAGTTCAGCAGAAACAAGATGGGATATTTATCAGTCAAGATAAATATGTGAGGGACATTTTGAAGAAATTTGGTATGGAAGGTGTCAGGACTGCCACAACACCTTATGAAGCTCCAAAAACAAAAACCAACAATGAACCAGATTTACCTGTGAATGTTCATTTATACGGGTCTATGATTGGTTCATTGATGTATCTCACAGCATCAAGGCCTGATATTACGTTTGCTGTGAGTATTTGCTCTCGACATCAAGTTACTCCACTTGCTTCCCATCTCAATGCAGTCAAGAAGATCTTTAAGTACCTCAAAGGCCAACCTCATTTAGGCCTATGGTACCCAAAAGAGTCTCCTTTTAAATTGGAAGCATACAGTGATAGTGATTATGCCGGTGCAAATCTGATAGGAGATCCACAACCGAGGCTGTCAATTCCTTGGAAAGAGATTGTTTTCTTGGCAGTGCAAGAAACAAACCATTGTGGCTACCTCAACTACTGAAGCAGAGTATGTTGCTGCTGCAAATTGCTGTGGTCAGGTCCTTTGGATTCAAAATCAATTGCTGGATTATGGGTATAACTTCATGAACACAACGCTTTTTATTGATAATCAAAGTACCATATGCATTGTCAAAAATCCAGTTTTTCACAGTAGAACCAAACATATTGAAATCAGGCACCACTTTATAAGAGATGCATATGAAAAACATTTGATAAAAGTGGCTAAAATTCATACAGATGACAATGTGGCAGATCTGTTAACTAAAGCTTTTGATGGACCAAGGTTTCAACACATTGTGGTCAATATTGGAATGCTTAACCCTTAACTGCAAAGTTTAAGGGGAGGCATAGGCCTCAGGGGAGGCATATGCCTCAGGGGAGGATTTTGTAGTATATATGTACAGTCTTTTGTGATGTTTTTTTTCTTTGTTTTGTTTGATAGTTATTTCTTAGTTAAAAAAAAAAAAAAAAAAAAAAAAAAAAAAAAAAAAACTTTCTCTTGCAGGTTTGTTGTATATAGTTGATGGTTTTAACTCACCAGATATACCTTGTGTATATCAAAGAGTTGGCTAGTCCAAATGGTACAGCTTTGGTAAAGACACATCAAATCTGTTGATAGCTGTAATGGGTTGCTCAAAATCATAGGGTCTGCAACCACCCATGCTTAATTGATGAGAGTTGTATGGTCATCAATTCACCATGGTATATTCCTTTTTGGAATCCAAGAATTGGCTAGCCCACAAGTATATGGCTTGTGGTAAAGGTAACTGAATCCATATTTGGTTATCAATTCACCAATTCTAAGAATTGACTAGTCCTGAGCAAACGGCTACAGGTAAAGACACATCAAATCCGTTTATATAGTTGCTGATTTGCTAATAAATCAGATGGTTATCAATGTACCATAGTTTTCGAACTCAAACATTTGGCTACTCCAGTAGTGATGGCTATTGGTAAAGAGACATCAAATCCATTATTTTCTATGATTCACCTCTCACAGGAGTTAACTCACCTGGATGTGATGAGAATAGTATGAAACTGATATGTATTGATGTACATTATGTCATTTGTTGCTGCAAAGACCTGGCGTTTCAAAGTTTAGTCATCATAGAGATGAAATTGTTTCTGGTTCTTTACCACTGATGTTTGAGAACAATCCTCTAGTACTGCAGTCTCTAAGATCTATCAAGGTTAGGAAACTGGAACTTAACCAAGTCAAATTCCAGTTTAGGGGAGGATTGTTGGGAATTATGCGAAGTAGGATTTCTACCGTCAATTCTGCCGAAGGATTCTGCTGAAATAAAAGCGAATCTGCAAGAAGAGATTCTGCTAAAGTATAAAAGCCGTGCCGTGTTTCTGCTGAAGGGTGGAAGCTGACTAGGATCTGCATGCGCTTTATTAATTACATGCTAACCCATCATTATTGTTGAACTGCCCGAGGTTAGCATGGGTATTATTGTACTGCTCAATATTGTTTAATGTTTACTCATAACATGTATGGGTTGAAACAAATGTTTAAATGCATGCTTGCATGCTTAGTCGTTTGGGTAGAAATAGTTTAGGGTTCCTTGTCTATAAAAGGAACTTGATAGTATGTAATAGGAAAAGGTCTTTCTGAGAAACATAGAGTTTCAGTTAATAAAAGATCCATAGAGGATCTAAGTGTTCTTAGTTATTATAGCTTGTATTTACATTCCGCTAAAGAATACGAGTTGTAGAGAGTTTCTATTAGTTTGCTTATGATTACATAGGCAACACTAACGATCTACGAGTGCTTAAGATCTGTCAAGGTCTTTGTGTTTTCAACAGAATCGTGTAATCACTTTCCAAAGTAAACTATTCGACCCTAATGCCTGGGTATCACGAATATCTACTTGGGATAAGACCAAATGTATGTTATTGAATTAGGCACAAATCAATAACCCTTTGCTTTCAAGTTTTTATCGTTTTATGTTTGTTTCTCCTAAGTGTGAATTTCTCTCAGTGTGTTCATGCTGATGAATACCATCTCTATTTATAGTAGAGAATACTCACTCCTAGTCAATGGACATTATGAATGATTAACGGCCAATTAATCACCCATAATAAGCCTCCATTATCATATGAATAGCGGTTACATGGCCAATTAAACGTGGTCATAAAGCAGTCATAACAGCCACTTAAATGAGTCAAAGCTGTTACAAATTAATCACTGCAACACTACCAGTAGGAACCATTACACTAGCAGCAGAAACCATAACACTACCAGTAGGAACCATCAGTTACTACACTAGCAGTAGTAACCAATACACTAGCAGCAGGAATCATAACACTACCAGCAGAAACCATCAGTTACTACATTATCAGTAGTAACCAATACTACCAGTACAAACCACTATTTAGTCAGGGTGTTCAGGAACCTCATGGGTGTATAGTACGTACCTCCTTACCCAAACCATGTGTGAACTAATCCCACAAGTGCACTAAATTTTCCAACAACATTATCCTAAGGCAACTTATATTTCTAAGTCGCGGTAGAGTTTTTCACACGTGAAAACTCATTTCATTTTCTTGATATACATTGACTACATAGACTACTTACGGTGAGTTTCAAAACCCAAATTTTACATTGTTTTTACTTGTTTTCAAATACTTTGGGTTGAGAATATATTGCTTTGTTTTACATATGGATACAAGTATAAAAAAATTTACGAATTGCCTAAGTTACCACATTTACCATTAAAGTTCCCATAATCATGAACCGCTAATTACTCTATAAGCGCGAAAGTTGTGAATAGATCTGTTGGGGGCAAACTCCCCCGTCTGGGTTGGTCACTCCAATTGGTCAAACGGACGCATTTCATTTGATGTCGTACAGGTGTTTGGCAAAACACCTGTTTGGGGTGATAATAGGAACAAACTATTAAGGCTTCGGTGTCATGAGTTTAGTGTAACAGTAATACTTTTCATGAACATATTTGGAATACAGTTGTTGTAGAAATCTTGTGGTCCATATTGCTTTTACATACTTAAACCTATGAACTCACCAACATTATTGTTGACCCTTTTAGCATGTATTTATAAGTACAATATTGTTGATTGACATTATGTGGAGCATGAGCATTCGAGTCGCATATTCCGAAGACTACACATTTAATTAACGTTCGATAATTTTTCAAAGACTTATTTTATTACTATTGTAAAGTTTGCATTTGAAATGATTTAAAACCTTCTTTAAACTTTATCGAACGAGTATTTCAAAAACGGCTTATGTAGGTCGTTCAATATAACTGTAACTTTGTACCATGAACGTCATGCCCCAGGATTACTATTCCACTTTGACCTATTTTGGGGGTGTGACAATTCTTGTTTAGGAATCAAGTTATTTGGTGATTGGCTCTTGAGATAGAATAGTGGCGTTTTGAAGTAAGTTAATTAGCTATAACATGTTGTGTTTAGCTTTATCATAATAGTTTATGATAAAGGAATGTGTATAAGGTATAAGAAGATCAGATACCGGGATTAGCTTAGTAAGTCTTTTAGCTAGCTATGATTAGGTCCAACTTATGTTGGATGTTGTTAGGTCCACATGTATTTAGGCCAACTTATGTTGGTGTGATGTAAGTGCTTCTTATACAGTTTACTTTAGTTAGTTGTTAAACTAACTATGTTTTATGGTATGATCTTCAAACCATGTGATGTTAGCTTGTTATGCCATTTATTTACTAAGCATTATTAATTATACGTTTAGTTGATCATGTTTTGTAGGTCCAAGCTTGCAAGATAAATGTAAAGATAAAGCTTGAGGATGAAAGTGTTAAAAGTTGAAGCTACTTGTCGTTTTTGCGTGTAGTAGGCAAATAGGGATCTTAACCATGCTTGTACAAGTTTAGAACCCAATTGTTTGTAAAAAATGATGTTAAATGTTTTTATGTCCGGGTTTCAGTCTTGATGCGTAAATAAACGCGTTAAGTTTAAGTGTTGCAAAATGGGTTAAAATTGGGTGTTTGGCATAACACCCATATTTTGATATACTCCTTTCGTCTTAAATTAATAATCCACCTTTCATTTTGGGATGTCCCAACTTAGCGTCCACTACTATAAAAAGATAGGAAATCTTGATCAAGTTTACTATATTACCGTTACTTGAATCAATATTACAGCTTTAATAAAGACATTAATTAATTAGTTAAGGATAAAGCTTTCATTGGTTAAAAAGTAAGAAAGAAAAATCATTAATAATTATATTTTTCTCAAACTGTATGATTATTGTCGGGGGACAATTATTTTGGAAGGAAGGAGTACTAGTCTTCCGCGCATTTAATGTCATAACATGGCATAAACTTAATATATACGGATGAACCTTATACGACATATAGGGTACATATTTTAGAAAAGAAAAAGTTTCTAGTTATGGCTATTTCATGTGATCCACGATTCCGGTGGTAAACATTCAAAATTTGATTTTCTCATATGAGTATTGCGTGGCATTCAATTTCCCTCCCTATGTATACTAAACGCTAACCTTATTCCACTCATCACTCCATCATGAATAACATTTGTATTTTTTTTCATGCATACAATGTTTTCATTATAATTCTTGATCACTTCACACCGGTAGATACTCAAATCGGTAGTATTCGTTCTCTTTATTTTCCTGATTTGGAGTTTAACCTTAGGCTCGATTGTATATGCTTCAAGAGAACTCGAGCCCTAGTTCTTGATGATGAGGAACATGTGTTAAAGTTTCTTCTATCATTGGTGACATTGGTTTGGAAAGCTGAAGTCGCGTGAGAAAAAGATTTTGTGCACTTATTTCTCATACTATGATGTTAGTATAAGATGAAGAGGATGAAATAGTTTTTGGACTAGTTTTACGTAATTCTATTTCGAGATTTTAAGTTGTTTCCTTTTGTAATTTTGTGATTATATATGATATTATATCTTATGTCATGTCCATAATATATTTTATTATGAAGATCATTCTCCTAAACCGAGTCTATTTTTAACACAAGAAATAAAATAAAAGAAAAAAAAATATTGATACTAGCCAATAACAATCGATCATCAATCAACCCTATATGTTTTAACACAATAATCCCAATGATACCGTTTCTTTTATAAGACTAATATTTTTACATACACAAACTACACGCTCGCATGTAGGAAGATTTTTGGTGTTGATGTTGAGGAAACCATTGATGTTGATTGTGGTGGGGATGGAATTCCTATACGTTTGTTTTGTTAGAATGATTATTGGAAGAAGAGGAACACGATATACTTTAACTTTGAAGATATGGATGATGATGATTTCTTTAAAAGCGAGAATGACATTTTGTTATTTATATAGTGAAATGGAGTTAAATAAAATGGCGTGACTAAAATGAAATGCCAAAAGGTTCGGTAGGTAGATATCGAAACGACTTTAATTTTTGCACAAAGTAAACAAAAACATGTGTAGGCACACAAAACAAAACACAAAGTGATCATATTGAGCATAAGATTTTATAATTTAATTTTGTATTACACTTAGGGTGGACGGAGTGGAGTCGGGTACTCCATCGAGTTCGGTTAGGGTATTAGGCTACACCGCCCCCACCCCTTAGGGTACTTGAAAATTTGAAAGAAATCGAGTTCGGAAGCCGAGTGATTACAGTGCTTTGTTCTCTTTTTTTTGCCTTTTTATGAAATATAGTGTTAGGGTAAGATCGGGTACCACTTCGTCCTAGTAGGGTAGTGTTAGGGTAGTATTGAGGCAGTTTTGAGGTGGAAGATTTTTATTGGATAGAGGTGATGTGGCACCCCCAGGGTATTAGGGTATTCTACCACCACTCCTTCCTCCCTTAGAAGCATAAACAATAATAATACATTCGTACAACAAAATACATCACATCAGCATAAAGTAAATCGAATTTGTGGCCACACATTGAATCTAAAGAGGACTTGAACTAGATAACATTAATACACCGAACTAAGAGACTACATCATATTTGTAGATAGCCGTGAATCAAAAATGGACTTGAAATTTTTTGGATTAACATCTTTTGATATAAATATTGGGATACACTATTGGAACCCTCCCTATGGGGTCACATCCATAGGGAATATTCCCTTTGTCCCCTCATTTTTTCAGTATAACGCAGTTTTTTGTCAGTTTCTGTTTCGTATTTCTGACAGTTTTAAGCGTTTGGCTTATTAAACTTTATATTTACAGTTCCGCATTTTCAGGTTTATAGCTTTTTGATATAAACAAAATTATAAAAATAAAAAAAAAATAAAAAAAAATAAAAAAGAAAACAAAAAAACTATGGGGGGTCAATCTAAAAAATTATGTACCGTCCTAATAACCCGCCCTAAATATTATGCAGAAGTAAACATTCCAACCCATCTTTCATCGAATTCCGCTTTATAATTAATAAAGTTTACGATCGACACTTTAACATAGAATACTGTTATTATCCGGAAAAAGAGCATGCATTATATATGTTTGGATATTACTCCTTCCGTCTTAAAATTATTGTCAGAAGATAAGAATCTCATAAATTAATAAAAGTGAGACCACTACAATTTTCAACCAATCAAACAGAATATTCCCTCACTAAATTCCATTTTTCTTACTTAAAATGAAAAGTGGATAATCTTTTTGAGACTCTCAAAAAGAAAATATGGACAATTATATTGAGACGGAGGGAGTAATATTCTATTTGACAAAATAATGATTAATTTTATATCAAAAAAAAGTTTTATTTTCAGTTAGATTTCAGATAAAACAACGTAACAGTTATTATTATTATTATTACTATTATTGTTATTATTATGTTATTATTTTTACTATTCTTATTATTTTCATATTATTATTATTAGTATTTATTAGTATTATTATGTTTATTATTATTTTTTATTTTTTATAATTATTATTATTATTTTTTATTATAACTATTATTTGTTATTATTATTTTTATTGTCAGTTATTATTTTATTATTATTATTTTTCATAATTATTATTGTTATTATTTATTATTATATTATTTTAACTATTATTGTATTAATTTTTTATTTTTTATAAAAAAATTGAAAATATTACATTGCGAGTCAATCAAACACATTGACAGATTTAATCAATTACAATTCCTTCCAAAGATTAGGATTCTTTTAAAAACATGTTTTCAATATAAGTCTTAATCACTTCACATCGGTAGATGGTCGAATCGGTAGTGTTGGGATATAAAGTCAAAGTGTTGCTGAAAGTCAAAGTATTGCTTAACGAAGAAAGTCAAAGTACTGCTTAATGAAGAAAGTCAAAGTACTGCTCGTCAAAGTACTGATATGCTAAAGGACTGTTATGCAAATCGTTTAAGGATTATTATGTAATTCTAGAATATTCTTAGATTAGAATTAATTTACTTGTCGTACAAGAATTGTAAACCGACTAGGGTTTTCCTTATGCCAATAAAAGGACCCCTAGATTGGCATTAGATATACGAATATTAGATACGACATACATGCAAGTACGATATTATAGTTATTTAGCGATTAGGTTTGTTAGTGAATCTGTTTAATAAGGTGTTTAAAGTTTGGTTTTAATATAATTGTTGAAGTTCAAAGTTATTCTTCTTAGCTTTGTTGAAGTGGATTCTGCATACTTAACAGAGTTATATCAGTGTTTCATCATTAGTAGTTTTGGATTTATCCAAGGTTGCTAAACCCTTACAAGCTACATAGTTAGTTTGGTCAGAGTATATCGATCCAACAAGTGGTATCAGAGCTTGTGTGGAAACTCTGATTAAGAAGAAACCCTTAAAACCAATTTAACTACAAACCCTAAAAGCTGTCGACTGAAGCTGCACCACTCCCATCCATCACCTCACTCAGAATTCCTATCATCAAGAAGGGAGAATATGATCTCTTGAGCATGAAGATGAGGCAGTACATTGCGATTACAGACCATGCATTATGAGATGTGATTGTCAATGGTAATGTCGTTCTTGAAGAACCTGTAGAAGTTCCTGGACAACCTAAACCACCTCAGCCTACCTTGCCAGCAGCTACAAAAAGAAATCAAGAAAAGGCTCTCAACATACTGTTATCTGCTATTCCTGATGGTCACCTACTAAAGTTTCATGATGCTAAGGATGCAAAACAATTATGGGCTGCTATCAAAACAATATTTGGAGGTAATGATGCTTCCAAGAAGATGCATAGAAATCTATTGAAGCAACAGTTTGAAATATTCACTGTTGGTGAAAGAGAAGGTCTTGATGCTGCCTATGACAGATTCCAAAATCTTCTTATATGGAGCAAAGGTATCTGTTGAAGATTCAAACTTGAAGTTCTTAAGAAGTTTGTCATCTGTATGGCATGTGGTTGCTACTATTATTAGAGGAAAATCTGGTTTGGATACTATGGACTTTGATGATCTTTACAACAATTTAAAGGTGTATGAGCATGAGATGAATGGTCAAACAAATTCAAAATCTCACAGCATTGCTTTTGTGACTTCTGAAAACAGAGGCAGTACTTCCACTAAAAGTACTGCTTATCCTGTTCAAAGTACTGTTGGTGATAAATAGCAAATTTGCACAACCATGACTACTACCACCTCATCACCATCAAACATCATCAACTCTGATGATGTTGTATGTTCTTTCTTTGCTCAACAAGCCACTTTACCTGTTACTTATGAAGAAGATTTATTGCAAATAGAAGAGGATGCTCTAGAAGAAATTGATATAAGATGGCAAGTTGCCATGATCACCGCAAGGATCAAGAAGTTCATGAAGAAAACAGGATGTGGTATTGACTTCAAAGCCAAACAGGGTATAGCATTTGACAAATCCAAGATTGAATGCTTTAATTGTCAAAGGCCTGGACACTTTGCAAGAGAATGCAAGTTTGCTAAATATCAGGCAAATAGAATAATTGAGAAACCCAAGGTTGAAATAAAGGAAGTTCTTATTACTGAACCAAAACCAAAAGCTTTGGTTGCTCAAGAAAATCTATCAGTGGTTGACTCGAGTGTTGAATTTGATGATGAACCAGTAACCTACTCTATGGTTGCTGTGGAAGAGTTTGATTGGAGCACAGCTTTGATGAGGAACCAGGATTTGCTGCTTTAGAATCAAGAGATGGCCTTAGAAGCTTTGATTGGAGCATGGAAAGTGAATAAGAACCTGTTCTGCTTGCTATGGTAGCTACTTCACCAAGTTCATCCACTATCTCTAAGGTATATTCTAAATGTAATGATTTTTATCAAAAAGTGCTTAAAGATTATGTGACTGAAAGAGATAATTGTAGAAGGGCTAGGTCTGAGGTAGCTGGTTATCAATTGACTCTAGAGTCAATGGAAGCCAAAATAATTACTCATGAAAATAATGAAATGTCTTAGGCAGAAAAATATGAGCAAAAAGATTATCAATTAAAATTGAGTGAATGGAAGTTAGGATGTAAGGTTTCTGAACTTGAAAAGATGACTAAACAAAGGGATGAATTGTTAGAAAAATTTGCTAGTTGGAAAGAATCTGGTCTTTCACATGTTAGTTTTGTTGAAAAACAAAAAAGAGCACACATTAAAACTGGCCTAGGTTTTGGTATGGAGTTTAGCAGTACAGAAGAGAACCCAACTAGTGATAAGGAACAAATTGATTCAGAGGAGATAACAACTAGTGATGATGAACTCATTAGCTCAGAAGAAAACACATCTAGTAATGAGGATTCAATTAGTCAAACACCTCCTGAATTTAAGAAAGACAAGGGTTATAATGCAGTTCCTCCACCCACTGGTAGTTTTCAACCACTTAGGACAGATGTTTCTTGTTTTGGAGTAGACAATTTAGAGTTTAGGAAAAAGCTTACTGGTCAATCTAATTCAAGTCCATCTAGTTCTGAATCCCCAAAAGAAACAGTTGAGAAACCTAAGGATGATAATGTTAAGAGTTCAGGGTGTGTCAACAATGATAAAAGGTTTCCTAAAGCTTTTTCAAAACAAGCAGTACCTTCATCTCAAAGTACTGCTAGACATTCAGCAGTACCTTCAAGAAAAACTTTTCAAAATACTGCTAATTTTGGAAAATCTTTTAATCATTCACCAAAAAGTCAGGATAGTTTTGGTCATAGAACTAAAGGAAGCAAATTTGGGATTATGGGTCAAAAATTATGTTTTGTTTGTTATAGTCCTGATCATTTGATTAAGGACTGTGACTTTCACTCAGAATATTTAAGCAAATTCCCAAAGACTACATCTACCAACCATAAGCCAAGGGAGAATAAACCAGTTTGGAATCATTCACATAGGGTAAACCATAGTAATTTCTCAAAAGACTATAGGTACCCTCACTAGAAAAGACCTTTTTCAAAACCACCAGTACCCTCAAGCAATACTTTTCAAGGTACTGGTAAGTCAAAAGTTTCTCAAGCAGTACCTTCTCAAAGTACTGCTAGGTTTTCACCCAATCAAGGTACTGCTAGCACTTTTTCGAATGGAAGACCAAGGAGATCCAATTACTATCAATCTAGAAGGTATTCCACTTCAAATAGAGTACCTAGATCAAAGAAATCAACACAAAATGTTAAAACCAACTGGGTTAAGAAAGAAAGTACTTATGGGGGACAAATAGTACTTTCAGCAAGTTTTGTTGAAAAAGAAAAAGAGAATTTTGTTGAAAATGAGAGTTTTGTTGAAAAACCAACATAAGTTTTGGAACAAAAGAAAATAATTGATCATGTTTTCAAAAACAGTGGAGATTACATACTTAAAGAATTTAAGTATGTCACTCCACAAGGGGAACACAAGTCAGTAATGGCTTGGGTTCCTAAAAGAAACTAACTCTTTCATCTTTGTGCAAGGCAACCCAGAAGAGGAGCTTAAAGATCATTTTATTGTTGATAGTGGTTGCTCTAGAAGCATGACAGGAGACAAAGAGATTATGTCAGATTTTAAGGCATATTTTGGATGAAGAGTTGCTTTTGGGAATGATCCTAATGGAGGTATAATTACTGGGAAAGGAACCATCAAGGTAGGATGCATTGATTTTGAGAATGTTCGTTATGTGAAGGAGCTCAAGTTCAACCTTTTGTCAGTATCTCAGATCTGTGACAAGAAGCACCATGTGTTATTCACTGACACAGAATGTCTTATTCTCTCCCCTGAGTTCAAGCTTGTTGATGATCACTTGGTAACACTGAGAATACCAAGAACCAATGATGTGTACAGTCTAGATTTGAAGAATATTAACTCTACTAACAGAGCAACATGTTTAGTAGCACGGGTAACACTTGAAGAAGCACATCTATGGCATAGAAGATTAGGACATGTGAATTTCAAGAATATCAACAAGTTGGTTAAAGGCAATTTAGTTAGAGGTTTACCTTCTAAAAAATACAAGAATGATTATTCATGTTTGGCGTGTAAGAAGGGTAAACAACACAAAGCCTCATTCAAGAAGATTAAGGAAATAACTATTAGAGAACCTTTAGAGTTGTTGCACATGGATCTGTTTGGACCTGTTTCTGTTGCAAGCTTAAACAAGAAGAAATACTGCTTAGTTGTAACAGATGATTGCAGTAGATTTAGTTGGGTCTTTTTCTTGGGATTTAAAGATGAAACCTTTGATGCTATTCATGATCTTATAATAGCGCTTGAAAATCAATTGAGACTCAAAGTAAGATCTATTAGATGTGATAATGGGACTAAATTCAGAAACAAGTTTATGGATGAATTTTGTGCCAAGAAAGGGATTAAGAGGGAGTTTAGCATTGCTAGAACTCCACAGCCTGTTGCAGAAAGGAAGAATAGAACATTGATAGAAGTAGCAAGAACAATGCTTGCAGATTCTTTATTACCTACTCAATTTTGGGCTGAAGCTGTAAGTACTGCTTGTTATGTGTTAAATAGAGTATCAGTCACTAAACCTCAGTTGAAGACACCTTATGAGTTGCTTATGGGAAACAAACCCAACATTCGTTTTATGAAACCTTTTGGCTGTCCTTTGACTATTCTTAATACTATTGACTCTCTGGAAAATTTGATGGCAAGTCAGATGAAGGATACTTATTGGGTTACTGTACCAATAGCAAAGGATTTAGAGTATACAACAAGGTTACCAAAAAGGTTCAAGATTGTCTTCATGTTGATTTCCTTGAAGATCAAGAAAATCAAAAAGTACATTGTTCACGGAGTTAATCTTAGACCTGATGATGTTCCTGATGAAGAATCCATAACTATTAAAAAGGAGAAAAGTACTATTAAAAAGGAGAAAAGTACTGTTGAACCAAAATCCACTTTGTCTGATGAAGATCAAGCTATTAAAGATGAACTTAATAGGATGCTTTTTCAAGAAACAATAGCAAAATCTTATTAAGATGAACAAAGAAGAGCTTATGAAGCAGAAAAGAAAAAGGGTAAGTCTACAGATTACTCTCACAGTACTTTGGATCACAGTACTTTGGATCAAAGTACTGCTGCACCAGTTGACAGTACTTCTGATGATTTGAATGATCCAAACATGCCTGCGTTAGAAGATACTGATGATGAGTTAGAAGATGAAGGCATTTTCTTAAATTACAATGAAGAACCTGATTTCACAAATTTAGGTGATGATCTTGAAGTTCCACAAACTCCTACATTAAGAGTTCATATAGATCATCCTGCTGGTCAAATCATTGGACCTTCTACTTCAGGAATGCTCACAAGAACAAAAGCTAAAGGTCTCTCTAAGCAACATAATGCTTTACTCAGCTTTGTTTATAAATAAAACAGGATGAATCATAAGGATCAACAAACATGCTTATTTACCTGCTTTATTTCTCAAGAAGAACCCAAGACTGTAGTTCAAGCATTAGCCAAAGAGAGTTGGGTTGAAGCCATGCAAGAAGAACTTCTTCAATTCAAACTTCAAGATGTTTGGGTACTATGTGATTTACCAGATGGAAAGAAAGTCATTGGTACAAGATGGGTTTTCAGAGTTAAGAGAGATGAAAGAGGTAATGTCATCAAGAACAAAGCACAATTGGTTGCACAAGGATATAGACAAGAAGAAGGAGTGGACTATGATGAAGTGTTTGCTCCTGTAGCAAGGATTGAAGCCATAAGATTAATTCTTGATTTCGCATCTTATATGGGATTTCCTGTTTATCAAATGGATGTCAAAAGTGCCTTTCTTTACGGCACAATTACAGAGGAAGTCTATGTAAAACAACCTCCTGGTTTTGAGGATCCTGCACATCCAAACAAAGTCTACAAAGTTATTAAGGCTCTGTATGGCCTTCATCAAGCTCCTAGAGCTTGGTATGAATGACTCTCCACTTTTCTATTGCAACGTGGTTACAGAATAGGTGCAATTGATAAGACTTTGTTTATCAAGAGAGACAAAAAGGACATAATGCTTGTTCAAGTATATGTGGATGATATTATCTTTGGAGCTACAAAACAGTCAATGGTGAAAGAGTTTGAGCAGCTCATCCAATAAGAGTTTCAAATGAGTTCCATGGGTGAATTAACTTTCTTCTTGGGGCTTCAAGTTAAACAATCAAAGGCTGGAATCTTCATTAGTCAAGATAAGTATGTCACTGACATTCTTAAAAAGTTTAACTTCAGTACTATCAAGCCGTTCACCACACCCATTAAAGCTATAAACTCATTAGGAAAGGATGAAGATGGACAAGCTGTGGATGTCAAACTTTACAGATCAATGATTGGTTGTCTTATGTACTTAACTGCATCTAGACCTGACATCATGTTTGCTGTCTGTTTATGTGCAAGATATCAAGTCTCACCCAAGGTCTCTCATATGAATGCAGTCAATAGGATTTTTAGTTATCTCAAGAAACAACCTAAGTTGGGGTTGTGGTATCCTAAGGATTCACCTTTTGACTTGGAAGCTTTTTTAGACAGTGACTATGCTAGAGATAATTATGATAGAAGATCAACCACTGGAGGATCCAATATCTTGGAAGAAGATTAGTCTCATGGCAATGTAAGAAACAAACCATTGCAGCAACATCATCCACTGACGCAGAATATGTTGCTGCTGCAAGTTGTTGTGGACAAGTACTGTGGATGCAGAATCAACTCTTGGATTATGGATTCAATTTTAAGAATACTCCTATCTGCATTGACAATGAGAGTATCATTTGCATTGTCAAGAATCATGTTTATCATTCCAAGACCAAGCATATTCAGATTAGGCATAACTTTATTCGTGATTGTTATGAGCACAGGCTCATTAATGTTATCAAGGTCCACACAGATGACAATGTAGCTGATCTACTCACAAAGGAATTTTATGTTTCAAGATTCAATCATTTAGTAGTGAGTATTGGTATGATTAATTATTAAGCTACATTTAAGGGGAGGACTTAATTTAGTTTAGTTTAGTCATATGCATTGTTTGAGGGGAGGCAACACAATGCTCTTTGATGTTTTTGCTTTTGTGGAAAAGAGGATGGAAAGTACTGCTTGGAATTTAATGGAAAGTACTGCTTTGAAAGTACTGCTTACATGGAAAGTACTGCTGTCTTGTCACGAACTGTTCAAACAGTAATAAATAAGAGGTAAAAGTAAACAATTTTGCTACGGAGGGGGTAAAAGCCAATTCGAATGGTAACTTTATTAATTGGGCTTTGATTTTTTAAATCTTACCTATAAATAACTACCCTACCGATTTTTACTTTCCTATTTATACTTATCCATTCATTCATCACTTTTCTCATCATATTCACCTTCGCCGCACCATTCATTCTTCTACCAACAACCAATGGCTAATCGTCACACCTGTAGTAAGCACAACATGATAGCTAATTTAGATAAGGCACCATCAAACATCACTTTTCATGATATTATTGATTTCCTAACTGGGTCATCAATCAATAATGCTCTGCTGATCAATCCTGACATCATTGAACCATGGATTCAATAATTTTGGGCTACTGCTAGATCTCATTTGCAAGATGATGAATCATTCATTCAAGCTAAGGTTGCTGGAAGGACAATTCGCATTACTGAAGCTACAATAAGGGAAGATTTATTGTTTCATGATGAAGAAGGTGTTGTTCGTTTTGAAAAACAAGTACTTTGGGATACACTCAGAGATATAGGGTATGAAGGTTCTCTCACTGAAACTACTTTTAGGTAGCCCTTATTTAGTCCTCATTGGAAATATCTCATTCATGTTTTACTTCACTACTTGAGTCCCAAAAGTACTTGATGGGAACAATATGGTTCAAACATAGCTTCTGCATTAGTAGGATTAGCTACCAATCAACCTTTTAATTTTTCCCGAATGATTTTGGATGGTATGCTTTCTCATATCATTAATGGTTCACCATTCTTGATGTACCCTAGATTTGTTCAATTATTCCTGAAAAAACAGCTTAAGGATATTCCTAAACCTTCAAGTCTTTTACCTGCTGTAGTACTTCCTCAAAAGGTGTTTACTTTTATGGCTAAAAAGAGTGATAAGTTTTCTGGAAGAAATACACCTTTAACTGCTCATATGTTGGAAGTAGCACAGGCTGTTAGAGATGAAGCTGATTCAAGTAAAGATACTGAGCCTTCAGATTCAAGGGAAGGAACTGCTTCTCAATATATTGCTCCATCCTCATATCATGAAGTTTCTCAACATACTGCTTCAAGAGAAAGTACTGCTTCTTTGCAAGGTACTACACATGCTGATTCAGAGCAAGATGTGAATCCACCACCATCTCCCAATGATTATACTTCAACAGATGGGTCTCAAACATCTGGAGGAGATGAGGGAGTCATGGCTACTGAGGGAATAGTTCTGGATAATTATGCTTTAACAAGGGAATTAATGAGGTTGAAGAAGGATAATGAAGCTCAAGCTGCACAGCTGTTGAAGTTGAACAATAAGTTCAAGAGATTGAAAAGATTTGTTTGGCCACTAGTTCAACATCACAGGTTGTGGGTGAAATCACAGAAGAAGATAGGTCAGAAACCTAGGAAGGTTTCTAAGTCTCAGGTAAGAAGCTTCAAAAGCAGTCTTCATTCACATTGGGGAGGAGTTTGGAGAATTAGAATTTGAATGAAGATGCTGAACCTCAAGAGAATTTGAATGAAGAACCAGATACTGAAACTTATGAAGATCCAAATAAAGAAGCTGAGAAAATTGAGCAAGTTAATCTTGAAGGTACTGATGTTCAAGCTACTGATGCTCAAGGTACTGGTGTTCAAAGTACTGATGCTCAAAGTACTGGTGTTCAAGGTAATGCTTCTCAAGGTACTTTTAGGCAAAATCTTATTACACCAAGAACCTTGGATTTTGATGAAGAAGCTGGTCCTTCAACAATTATACATGAAGAAGCTGGTACTTCTAATCCGATTCAGCAAAAGGAACATACTGCTAGTGATGATGAGACCATTGCTCATATGTTGCTTAACATATCAAGACCAAGAGGTATTAGTATTCCTGGAGTTGAACAATCTCAAGTCTTACAAACTTCTTCTCAACCTACTCAAGAGTTAGATCCAAAGGATAAAGGAAAAGGTATTCTGGTAGAATCAAAGAAAAAGAAGAAGCTCACTTTAGCAGAATTAAGAGCTATTCAAGAGGCTCAAAATGAAGAAGCTGCTAGAAAGATACAAGCTGAATTAGATGCTGAAATTGTTCTACCAGAGAAGCAAGCTATTATACCAAGAAGACCACAAAGTATTGCTAAAGAAAGGAATGCCATGATGGCTTATCTGAAGGGTTAAGGATATAAAGGTTTACAGAAGTTAAAATATCTAGAGATGAAAGACTTATATGATGCTGTTAGAGAGTCTTATCAAAAAGAATTGGATGGTATTATTCCTTTTGATTCTGAAAAGCAAAATGTGGATGCAAGAAAAAGAAGTTCAAAGAGAAAGAGGACAACTGATAATGAACAGCTATCAAAGAAGTTTAAATTAAGAATAGATACAGTTGATGAGCTGAGGAATTATCTAAGGGTTGTTGATTTTGAGCATCCAAAGTCAAAAGAAGTTGCTGAGACGAAGTCTAAGATTTCTACATTTGAAGTTGTAGAATCATCAAAAGAAAGAGATTGTCTCATCTTTCATAGAGAAGATGAAAGTTTTAGAGCTTTTAACTTGTTGTGGGACATACTGCATATGATAGATAGAGAAGATTTGCTTCATTTGTATCAACAAGTGCAAGCTTATTTTGAGCATATTCCACCAACAGGAGTGGGTTTAGTCTTGCTGGGTGATCTTACAACTATCTGAGAGACAGAAGAAACAAGCAATGATGCTCTCTGGAATAATCAAGAAGATTGGGAAATCACAAGCTGGAGATTCTTTGAAGAATCAGGAGTGCATGTATTAGAGTTACAAGACGGTACCATGATTCATATGCTAGCAGAAAGGAGATATCCTCTTACAAGAGATCTTATGATCAGGATGCTAGATCATGGTATGGAAGTTGAACAGGAGAATAAAACAGCTCTTATGGTAATTGAGTTGTTTATAAAATGGGCAACTTTAGCAGATGATGATGCATAATTACTGGTATGGTTTTTATTATATAAATATTTTGAATAATCGGTACTTTATTCAAAGTACTATTGGAAAAACAGTACTTTATCAAAGTACTACTTGCAGCACAAAACCAGTAGTCTTTTAAATAATAAGCAATTTTTGTAAAGTGCAAAATACTTTTTGAAGCACAAGATAACAAGCAACAAATTGTTTTGAGAATTACACATGGTGTTAGTACTTGTACTACACAACAAATGGTAATCAACTCACCATGTTTAATAAACAAGAAAGAGTTTGACTCATCATGAGGGTACGGCTCTGATGTGATTATCAAATCCGTTTTTGGTTGACAATTTATTAAAAATTGTATGGTTTTCAACTCACCATATTTGTAATAATGAAGAGTTGGCTAGCCCACAAGATAATAGCTTGTGGTAAAGGCTGTGGAAAAACCATTTGTATGGTAATTAGTTCACCATGATAGTAAGAACTAACTAGTCCAAAAGCAAACGGCTCTTGGTAAAGACTTAACAAATCCGTTGATAGCTGATGATTTGCTAAAAATCATATGGTTATCAATGTACCATGGTTTTTCACCTAAACATTGGCTACTCCAGAGTTAATGGCTTTGGTAAAGAGATTGCTGATAAAGATTACTTTGATGATGACAATACAAACACAGTGAGTACAAGACGAATTTGAAGTTAAAGATACAATCTTTCCTTGAAGACGAAGATGTTGAAGTTAAAGATTCAAAGGAACTTGAAATCAAGCAAGTAGATTCAAGTTAGGGGAGTATTGTTGGGATATAAAATCAAAGTGCTGCTGAAACTTAATGAAGAAAGTCAAAGTACTACTTAATGAAGAAAGTCAAAGTACTGATATGCTAAAGGACTGTTATGCAAATCGTTTAAGGATTATTATGTAATTCCAGAATATTCTTATATTAGAATTAGTTTACTTGTCGTACAAGAATTGTAAACCGACTAGGGTTTTCCTTATGCCTATAAAAGGACCCCTAGATTGGCATTAGATATACGAATATTAGATACGACATACATGCAAGTACGATATTAGAGTTATTTAGCGATTAGGTTTGTTAGTTAATCTGTTTAATAAGCAGGTTCAAAGTTTGGTTTTAATATAATCGTTGAAGTTCAAAGTTATTCTTCTTAGCTTTATTGAAGTAGATTCCGCATACTTAACAGAGTTATATAAGTGTTTCATCATTAGTAGTTTTGGATTTATCTAAGGTTGCTAAACCTTTACAAGCTACATAGTTAGTTTGGTCAGAGTATATCGATCCAATAGGTAGTATCCGTTGTCTTTAACTTCCTGATTTGGGGTTTAACCACAAGCTTGATTGCATATGCGTCAAAGGAACCCGAGTCCCACTTCTTGGTGATGAGGGCCATGTGTCAATATTTTTTTCCTATCATAGGAGACATTGGTTTGGAAAGCTGAAGTTTCTTGAGAAGAAGATTTTGTGCACATATTTATCATACTATTATGAAAGTATAAGATGAAGAGGACGGAAGAGTTGTTGGACTAGTTTACGTAATTTCATATCGAGATTTTAAGTTGTTTCCTTTTTTTAATTTTGTGATTATATATGATATTAACTTATGACACGTCTAGATTATATTTTATGATGACGATCATCCTCTTAAACCAAGTCTATTCTAACATAATAAATAAAATAAAGGAAATAAAAAATACTGATACTAATCGATAACAATCGATAATTAAGTAACCCTATATGTTTCAACACAATAATCTCAATGAGATACATCAAAGTTCAACACTTATGAATACTATATCGATGTATCTCGTCAGTATTAACTGTCACATGATCTACTGTGTGGTATATTGTGGGTCAGTTAGGCTGATGATGAAAATATGGAGAAAATATGTATTGCCTGGTATCGTAGATATCGTTTTCACAGTGTCGATATGATGGTTTACTTACTCCGATATTTATTGCAATGAGAAAAGTAGTGTCATTATCTATCGTATGAATTGCTGACACATTAGAATTGACAGTTTGATTACCCCGACAATAATTTACTGCCACGATTTTAATTCAGACCATCATCATCTTGGCGAAATTTCATACACTACCTTATCGTGCGTGCAATGCAGTTCACCTTTTCAAATATTTCTTTTGCAAATATGCTACCTTTTCTTTTACAAAACTTACATTTTTACATAAACAAACTAGACGCTTGCATGTGGGAAGCTTTTTGGTGTTGATGTTGATTGTGGTGGGGATGAAATTCTTGGACGTTTGTTTCGTTAGAAATTTTTTTGGAATAAGAGAATGACGCCATGTTTTAAACTTTGAAAATATGGATGATGATGATATTTTTAAAAGTGAGAATGACATTTTGTTACTTTTATAGTGAAATGGAGCAAAATCAACATTGTGACTAAAAATGAAACGCCAAAAGGTTTGGTATATATCGAAACGGCGTTAATTATTGCACACAATAAACAAGTGCAAGCGTAGGTACACAAAACAAAACACAAGTGTTGAGAATAAGATTTTATTATTTAATTTTGTATTACACTTAAAAGCATAAACAATAAAAATGCGTTCGTACAGCAAAAATAAATCAAATTAACATGAATTATATCAAATTTGTGGCCATATATAGAATCTAATTGAACTTAAACCAGATAACACCAATACACCCAGTTGTTAAAGACTACACCAAATTTGTAGATAATCGTTGAACCAAAAGTGGACTTGAAAATTCTTGAATTAACATCTTTGATATCAATAATTACGGAGTAAATATTATACAAAGTAAAGTAGAATGGAAAGATAGTAAAACAACCTAAACCACCTTTCACAAAATTCCACTTTATAATTAATTAAGTTTACGGTCAACACTTTAACCTAGAAATGTTATTAAGTTTCCTTTCACTTAGATTTCAGATAAAACAACGTGATGAAGTAATTTGTTAAAAGCTTTTCAGAAAGAAAAAAAAGTTATTGGCTAAAAATTAATTCTTTTGTATTTCTTAGTGCATTTCTATTATATTTATAGAGATCGAGTGGTGGCCGGCACAACGTCTACAAATAAAAGGAGACGCCTAAAAAATTTCATTTATCAATTGGAAAATGGGGTCAATGATAACATATAGGCAAACATATCTCATGGATGGCAAAGAATAATATTCGAGATGATGCTTGGCGTATCATACCAACTTATTAATTCAAACTCAACATCTTTCCACTATTTGCGTAACCTTTTCCGACCACAAGTGGTTTAATTCGTTTCTGATTAAGGCAATGCAGTTTTACATTAAGTGGAAATATAACGTACTCAAGAATCAAGATGGTTCCTATGAGAGCTGCAAACGATGCAAGTTTTTATCAAACAATTAAAGCTCGAGCTTGACTCGATCAAGTCAGACATTTATTGAGTTCAAGTCTGAGCCTAACAAACCAACTCGAAACACACAACGAGCCGAGCTCGTGCTCTCAATAGATCGGATCGAGTTTTTATCAAGATTTTCGAGCCTTCATATACATGTATATTTTTATTATACATATTTATATAAACAATCATGAGGCTAATGTGAATTGGTATAGTACCAAATTATTTTTTATATCAGGAGACCAATCTTCTCGAATGCTTTGTATAACATATTTGCTCTTTCATCGTGTATATTCTTTACTTTATTAATGAGTTTGGCAATCGAATATAGTTTTCATATATAAATTAGAGTTTTTCGAGCCGAGCTTGACCCTTAATCAAATATTACTCGAACTGAATTCAAGCTTGGATGATTAAAGTTAGTCGAGCTATAGAGGCAAGCTCAAGCCTATCATATAATAACCGGGCTGATCTCAAACATTGTCAAACTCGAGCTTAGCTGAACTTGAGTAGAACCATAGCCCCTGTCAACAAGTAAGTAAAAAAAAAAGGGTTATGGTATACAAAAGTTACTAAAGTTTCCAAAAAATTTGTCCTAAGGTAATATAGTTTCATTTTGTTTATCCAGGTTACTGAACTTTGAAACTTTGTTCACTCAGGTAACTGAACTTATAAAAGTGAATGTTCAAGTTATTGAACTTTGAATTTTGTTCACTCAGGTTACTGAACTTATCGAAAAATATACATCCAAGTTACTCGGACTAACACTGAATTTTCGAAGTGTATGCTTACCAAAAGTTTAGTAACCTAACTGAACAAAATGAAACTATATTACCTTAGGACATATTTTTTGTAAACTTTAGTAACTTTTCTGTACTATAACTAAAAAAATAATAATAAAATAAAAATAAAATACGTACAAATTTTGAGAAGCAAAAAGTATAAAATATTGGTGCAAGTTTGTCAATTCCTCGTGGACAACCAATTCCCACATCCCAACACCAAAGAAGTTTTTAAATAATGCAAGCTGATATTTTTCTTGTATCGTAGAAATATAGTTTTGATTTGGGTGTTCTCCGTTGACTTGAGAAGTAATCAATACAAAATAATCAATGCTAAAAGTTCAATAAATCAAAAGAATAGTGGAGTTTAACACGATGTTATTTAAGACTACTTGAAACCAAAACCTTGTCAACAAGCTAGTTTAACTGCAATGCATGCATGCATGTGGTCATGTGGATCAATTTCAGCTCAATAAATTCGCGTGCAGTACTGCAGTGGTTGTATATTTGTGTAAATAGTAATACATGCAAAATAAACAAATTGTAATCGAAAAAGTAAAAAATTTCACCATAAACGTGTTATCTGATTGGCATATTGTTAAACTGAACGCAATTAAAAGATTAATTATGTTAACAGCAATTTAAGCCAGCAAGTATGTTTCATTAGCCAAATCTACCCTTCATATAAACGTGTTATTTGAAAATAAAATCCATATAATTTAATATTTATGCATGCAACTTGATCATCGTGTTGCTTTAGTTTAAACCAATTAACTTAACTAAGCTAGGAAATCCAAATTTTATCTTATTTAAACATGCCTATTACAACAAAACCATCGTTATATAATGACGTGTAAAATTCTTAATTTTCGATTTTCAAGTTTGTCAAAAAATGGAGGGGTTTTTTCGTAAAACATAGAAAACGTGTTATATTATTTTGAAGAAAATGATAGGGTTACAAGGAAAATGAAGAAAAAAAAAGTGTTTTATAGTTTTCTTTGTCATATTAGAAAATCCACATTTTATGTTTTGCAAGAATTTGATGATATTTTTATTTAAAATTGTTTTGTAAAAAATAAGTTGTGAAAAACAAGAGTGTTTTCTTTCTAACCGTTTTTTTTTCTCGATCCGTGCTCTTAAATCCTAAGTTAACATAAAAAAAATATGCTCCTTCCGTTCCAAAATATAAGTTCAATTTGACTTTTTTAATCGAACTTTGACATTAAATATTTTTGTTTGTATTATATAACACTTGATGAAAATTTTATCAAATGAAAATACATTTAAAACACAATCCATTTATATATTTTGCATTAAATATTATATAATACAAAAAAATATTTAAGGTCAAAGTTCGATTCAAAAAGTCAAATCAGACTTATATTTTAGGACGGATGGAATATTAGCATGCGCATTGAGTAATTGATTTGGTCAGTAATAGTACATAATTTGTCACAAAATCAGTTTGGTGACAAGGATTAGGGTGGTTACTAAGTTGTTGCACACTTGCACGATAACTAGCAGTCATAGAGACTATTTACAAATATTCCGTTTTAATGAGTAATCAACTAATCACTAATACGAAGTATTGTAAGAGTCTAATAGTTGCCAGAAATTAAGGAGTAGTATATGATTTTGTGATGATGTCTTTTGTCACTTCAATTTAGTCACTAAGAAAGTAAAAGCTGTCAGTAACTATAAGTTAAAGTGGCTGGAGGATGTTTGTCCTAGTTTTTTTTTGGGTAAAGGGCATTTCACCTGGTAAAATATATTACTTCAAAAAGACGTTTAAGTACAATAGAATGTGGCTGAGGTATCACATTAACCGCAAGCAAATGCTTGACACAACCACTAATCATTTTTTTTTTTTTTTTTTTGATTAACCTGGGTTCCGACTCGACATTGCGAGCCGACTAATCCCAGGGCGACTACCCTTTGGATAGCCCGGAGTCATCGCAGGTGAACCTCCGTGGCCACATGAGGATTAATTTTCTCCCCAAGGTTTGAACATGGGACCTCCAGGGTCTTTAACCACTAATCATTTTTGACATGCCATAAACGACAACTAGCTACAACCAACTAGACCTCCAAACCAAAACTATCATAAAAGATACAATTTACGCAAACTATAAAGCAACCTAGTTTAGACAAAAATCTTAAATTCCAGCAGCCTTTAACTGTGCTGGAGAGAGGCCAAAATCATTATCATCATAATTGTTGCCATCACCCGTATCCGCTTTCCATTGCTTATAAAGACTATGCTCCTTACCTCTACTTCCAGAATACAACGTCCCAATGTAATCATCAAAAACTTCATCATCATCGTTGTCAGAAACTATCACATTGCCCACCTTAGAGAATGGGTTGCTACCCACCTTAGTTGAAGAAATAGCCTTTTTAAGAGGTTTACCATCATTATCCACAAGGGTAGCTTTCCCATCAATAATAAGCTTTTCAAGCTTTCCAATTTTGTCAGCAATAGGAGTGTTCTTCATAGGCGATGGATATGTAGTTGTAGGCTAGAGATAACATCAGGAGTACACGTATTTCCAATCACAGGTTCCAAAACCGCATCTTGTTCCGTAAGCACATCAAAACTGTTCTTCAAATCAACAAGGTTGATATCATCCACCCAATTATTATTCATACCTTGGTCATCCCGGGATGGAGTCGTACTACTAGTAGGATCAGTAGTAGGTTCTTTACAAGAAGTAGAACCTACATTAACCATTGGAGAACCTGTATTCGACGCCGATGCTCCTCCATTCTTTGGCTTAGTAACCGGCCTATAGTAATACGAAACTTTATGCTTTTAAAAACGAATCCCGTCAACCTGACGATTAGTACCCTGAAGCTTACCTTTTCCTTTCTTCTTATAAGCTTCAGCGAAACCCTCTTCATCAACCAACGATTTGTCTTTCACAATCGGTTTCACTCTTTAAGGACATCCATCATCATTATGATCAAATACTTTAAAAGTCTCACATCTTTGCGGCTTCCACTCATATTCAATATCAATTTTTTTTCAATGAATGACCGGACCCATTAGGGTAGGGAATAGCAACCACAAGAGAGTCAAGTAAGGCTTCCTTTTACGACACTTCCACAAGAGCCCTAGCAAAAGAATTACGACCCCACGACTTAAGGCACATCGTACTCGTGTAGGAATAAAGCATGATAGGACGACCAATTTGCGTTGTTATCAAACTAAGACCTACCTCAAAATACGCAACAACCGGAATATTATGGAGTTTAACCCAAACAGGAGCTAAAGTTATATCATCTTTTGTATGTTTAGTGTTCGGAGTCCAAATATTCAAAAAGATAGGCACCAATCGTATCAACCATGGACCTTCTTCCAACACCCTTTCTATACCATATTTTGTTTCAAATTGGAACATAAAAAAACCATTATTGAGCATAAACTTTTGTAAACCAAACTTTGCCCATGTATTTCTCACATAATTTTCAACAATCGGGAAAGCAAGTCTCTTACCAATGAAATAACCATACAAAGTATTAGCGAATCTAGACCTTACCTCATCGACTGCTTCCAAAGAAATAGCAACATTATCACCTGCCACACATTGCTCATTCCTCATCTCTGAAATCTTTACAATCTTCTTAGGCGTATCCTTAAACATATCCGCAAATGAGGTAGTAGCCGAACCTGGTTGATTAGTTGGTTGATTCGTAACATCAGACTTCAAACCCTTATCCTTATCCATCTCTCGAAACCCACAAACAAAACGAAACCCAATAGCAAATAACACGAAAAGAAAGCCAACATGCAGCACCAACTATTAGAGAAAGAAAACCCTAATCGCACGATTAGGGTTTGTCGTAGTTTATTTGATAGGCTTTTGATTTTCTGTAAAATACATACGATCACTGAAAATAAGCTTATCAAATTATATGATCATAAGCCTATTAAGTTAATAAAAGCTGGATTTGACAAAAACATGTTTAGATATACATCAACTTGCGTGTATTGGTTCAACAAGTGCAGGTTCTGCTTGTGACAATTATTAACACATGCATCTAGTTATTTCAGTTAAACAAATATTTATCTATTATTATTTACTAGCAGGGTACCCGCGCGATGCGGCGGCGGGTACCCTGAAATAAAAAATTTCAATGAACCATGCTTTATAATCTGAAACATTTTATTTGACGATAAATTTGTGGATGCCAAAAGTTTCATGTCGCATATTTCAACTCTTTAGAATATTATAGTAGGGTACCCGCACGTTGCGACGACGGGTATCAAGTAATAAAAATTTCGGCAAAAAATGTTTTCAATTTTATGTTTTCTCTTACAATAACTTTACAAATAGCGAAAACATAATAAGTTTAAGTAACTTTAAAAAAAAGTGATGGATACTATGAAACTAATTTATATAAAAACAATTGAAAGTAGCATGATTTTGCGTTGTGGTAGTCAATAATGTTATGGGGTTATGGTCAAATTAGTTGATAGTGGTCCGTAGTCACAAATAAGTAGAAAAGTTTTTTTATGAAATATATATATGTAATAATTAACACCTCGTAATAAGTAAATAAAATATACTTTTGAACATGTTTGTATCATTAATATTGTTTATTACAATTATCTCATAAAGATAAAAGATATAAATAAAAGAGTGCTTATAATGTATACATCTTGTAAAAATATATACTTATGAAAATGTTTGAATCATTAATATTGTTTATAACACTTGTCCCACATAGATAGAAGAAATAAATTAAAAAATGCTTATAATGTAAAGAAAACTTACATGTTTAATCAATCATTTAGAGTTATCCATGAAAAGTATAATAATTAATATATTAATCATTGAATTAGCACTTAGCACATTTGTATCATTTGTCTTACAAAATTGTCCCGACTTTTAAAAAAACCGTTTTTTACTTTTGTGGTTAATTTTATTTAAAATAATTCAAAATTTATTTAGATTTGTTCTCGAAACACTCTTACGATATAATAATAGTTTTGAAACTTTTTAGTTTTGCATGCATTTTAAAATCATATTCATTTATATGTGTATTTTGCATTAAAACTAAACTAACTAAAAAAGAAATAATAAATGAAGCATTAAAATGTTGTGAAAGATAAATTAGTAAAAGCTATGTACTGTGGACATTATGCTTTAAAAATTGTAATGCTTAAAAAACACATTAATGACATCTTAAAAAAATATAGGAGAGAGGGTGTTAAATGCTTTACAAGTAGTATAGATATGTGTAATATGTATAAAAAAATAAATTATAACTTGTGAATTTACATCTTTGCATCATTTGTCATAAAAGAATTGTCTCGACTTTTACAAAAATCTGTTTTTTAATTTTGTGGTTAATTTTATTTAAAATAATTCGAAATTTATTTAGATTGGTTCTCGAAGCACTCTTACGATATAATAATAATTTTGAAACTTTGTAGTTTTGCATGCATTTTAAAATCATATTCATTTATATGTGCATTTTTGCATTAATACTAAACTAATTCAAAAAGAAATAATAAATGAAGCATTAAAATATTGTGGAAGATAAATTAGTAAAAGCTATGTATTATGTATATTATGTATTAAAAATTGTAATGCTTAAAAAACACATTAATGACATATTAAAAAAATCTATGAGAGAAGGTGATAAATGATTAATAAGTAGTATAGATATATGTGTAATATGTATAAAATCAAATAAATCATCACTTGTTAATTCACATCTTTGCATCATTTGTCTTAAAAAAATTGTTCCGACTTAAAAAACCGTTTTTCACTTTTGTGGTTAATTTTATTTAAAATAATTCAAAATTTATTTAGATTGGTTCTCGAATCACTCTTATGATATAGTAATAGTTTTGGAACTTTGTAGTTTTGCATGCATTTTAAAATCATATTCATTTATATGTGCATTTTTGCATTAAACCTAAACTAATTCAAAAAGAAATAATAAATGAAGCATTAAAATGTTGTGGAATAGTTTTGGAACTTTGTAGTTTTGCATGCATTTTAAAATCATATTCATTTATATGTGCATTTTTGAATTAAACCTAAACTAATTCAAAAAGAAATAATAAATGAAGCATTAAAATGTTGTGGAAGATAAATTAGTAAAGCTATTTATTGTGCACATTATGAATTAAAATTTGTAATGCTTAAAAAACACATTAATGACATCTTAAAAAATTTAAGAAAGAGTGTGTTGAATGCTTTATAAGTAGTATAGATATGTGTAATATGTATAAAATCAAATAAATTAAGAGAGAGTGTGTTGGTTTTAACATGTTGTGGCATGTACTTGTTCCCTCCCCCATTAAGCTTCCTATACCTCACTTCTTCAAAACCTTCATTATTACTCCCATCAGTTACCTTATCCTTCCCATTCTCTGGTTCAATTTCCTTCTCCACTTCAACAGGATTACCCTTAGTACCATGTTTCCCACAATCCTTATTTGAGTGTCCAAACACACAACACTCTGAACACCTACGAGGGACCCATGCAGTCTCCACTTTTACCACCTTTCTACATACTTCTGTTCTGTCCCTATCCCTATACACAACCTCAATTAGATCAGGTAACCATTTTTTAGCAAACACCTCAACAAGCACTCTTGAAAAACCTAGTCTTCCAACCCCCAACCTACACATATCAGCAGTAACACTGTCCATAACCAAAGGATTGCCAAGTCTGCTTCCTAAAGCACTAATATCATGAGTAGTCCAAGCTTCTAATGGAACATCACTTAACTTGATCCAAACAGGTAGAACATCATGTTCTCTCTTATCCAAACACATATGAATATCCCATTTAAAAAAAAAAGGTTTATTCCTCACCATCCATAGACCACTAAACAACTAAATCTAAACCTTCCTCATTGTAAAATTTTATGTAATAAACACCATTGCACATATCAACAACATCCTTAAAGCCTATCCTACCCCACATTCTTCTCAAATTGTACCTTAGTTCATTAATAGACATGTGATGCCCAACAAAATATCCACACAAAGTTAACTCCCATTTCTTATATCCCTTATCAATCATTATATCATCAAATATAACATACTCCCTACCACTTTCATCACATTCAGTAGGAACAACAAAGAGTTTTCTACTCAAATCACTAAGTTTACCTGTAGCAGATGTAGCATAACTTTTGTTCTCATTCTTGTCCCCTATATTCTGCATCTGATCAGCTAACTTCTCACAAGTACCACCTACATCCTGACTGTTACCACTTCCCTCCACATGTTGTCCTTCATCCTGATCCTTACTTCCATCAAACAAACCTCTAGCATGAAACTCATTCCTTTTGTAATATATAGGATTTCACAAACACATCAAACCAAATCCATATGGGGTGTATACAATGTTTTAGAGAGAGAAAGTTCTAGAGAGAGAAAGGGAAGAGAGTTGGGAACTATGTGAAACAAAGAAAAATGGTATTGAAGCTCCAACCCTCTACCTTGGGAGGTAGAGGGTATTTATAGCGTCTTACAATAAACGCCACCTACGGGCTGTGGATCAGGCATACAGTGGGTAAAGACCCATCCGTCCTCCACGGTGTTACTTAACTAACTACTTACTAACATTAAATAACTACGACTACGAGCTTTCTAATGATTACATATACTTGAGGTGACCGACACTTTAATGACTGAATTTTCTAATTCCTAACAATCTCCCCCTAAAGGAGGTCACCTCAATTTACACAGAATACAAACAGATATTACATTAAGATTGTTCTTGAATTCTTGTTTAAGTTCTTTGCTCAGTAGCTCGTAGTCTTTGATTCTTCATGTTATCCATGTTTGAATAATTTAAGTGGAGGTCTTTAACTGATCCATGTGATGATGAGTTTTGAGCCAGCTTTGAGATCATCAGCTTGCATAAATCTCTGACTCTTCCATTGTGGTGTTGACATTATGTGACGTTGTGACAGTGGACCGACATGCTCACATTCTGGATCATGATTTCTTCTTATCAGAGTAGCGAAGCTTTAGTTGATTTATGATATTTGCAGCAACGTAGCAGAAGCATGGAGTGAGAATATCAGAGTCATTGATGCACTAATCATGATTTATTTTGAAATGAATGTGTTGTGTGAGCATGCGGCTATGGATTGACCTCTCCATTCTGATCAGCTGCAAATGTCGGGTACTGCATAAACAGTTAGCAATAAAGCGCACGAAAGTGTCTTTGATCACTTTCGTTGAATTGAGGTACACGACCCACGGTTCCCCGTTGATCGGTACAAGTATTGCCTGTGATCAGGTATAATTCTGAAGAATCTCCTTGACAGGGTTTCGCAGCTGCTCTAGCTGTTCTCAAACCGGAACGTCTCAAAGAAGACAACACGGAGTGAGTGAACCAGCGAATTGAGATTCACTGATTGATGAAAAATGATTTGAAAAACAATCGTGTACTGCTTAATAAAGTGTTTTTGCAATACAACGAAGGTTTTAAGGAAAATCAATTATCAATCATAAACACCTTTTATTTTTGAAATATTAATACACAGTCGATGTGCTAGAGAAAAGAATTTTAAGCACAACGACCGGTTTTTCAAAGGTATCCGTCAATCCATAACCTGAACCAGGATTGATTCAAAATTTTGAATCGCCCCATTGTTTCTGTTCAGTTGTCACATGGTTGATCTATTGGATAGATCTCACATGCCACCTACCAAGAGCTTGTTTGATGTTGGCTCTAGAAGGCTTTCCATCTTCATTGTGAATATGTTTGCATATCACTCAGATGTTCTGGCAATACCACAAGGATAATGCGTAGGACTCTTAAAATATATTCTCTCTTTCCACATTGTGTGAAACAGAGAGTCTTCATTGAATGTGTCCTAATGAGATTTATTGATGATCTCGTGGCTCTAGACTCAATTGTGCACATTTGGTTCCTATGCCGGAGACTAGGGAGAGGGTCTCCTTCTTCAATATCAACCATCTCTAAGAGAAAGTCGATAGATAATGTAGGTTCCCTGTGAGAATGAAACAAGTCCTTTTAAGAGGAACTTGAGTAGCTTGGGAAGTTGTAGTGCAGTGCGTCACTGGGTCCATGACGTCTTGTCTTCAATACCGGTGTTACCTCGGTAACAACCAGTAGCATATGAATTGAACCCGGTTTCTGCCCTAAGGTTGAAATAATGGAGGGCTATTTGTTTTCACCCTTTTCTTATTTATTTCTTTTTCATTCTTCAACCCCTTCAGTGCTTACCGAGACTTCATTACTAGAACCTTGTTGGGTTTATTCCAGTTCTAGCTCTATCTCAGTCCGCACTCTTCCCATATCTCACTTTTCTCCTTTTTTCATCATACCTAAGGACTCTACACTATCTAGTGGATTGTCCCTGGGTAGATCCCTCCGGCTCTGGCGGGATCGTGGGAACGAATACCTAACCTAACCATCCTTATATCACCATACATAAAGTAAATTTGGTCGGTCTATTTGGTATTGTTCATCTGCCATTGGAACCAATTGAAAACCATTTGAAAATCAATCCAGATACTTGTGATATATTATCAAAGCATTTTGTACCTGAATTGTTTTTGATATTTTTAGAAAAAGAGCTCCCCCTCAACATGTGCATCATGTATTTGAAATCGTTTTGGCACACGGAGGCAAGAGGAAGGATTCACTTCTTTGATTACCATTTTCTAAAAGATATCAACATCACTTTCCTGATCAAAATTAGTATTTTTCACACTTTGTTAAGAATATTTTAGGAAATGATGTGGGTTTCAAAAAAATTTCTCCCCCTCAATATGTGCATCGAGATTTGAAAGAGTTTTGCACATATTAGGGAAAACCTGCACTTTGGAACAAATTAATCACGTTTCAATCCTTTTTGGTTTAAAATAGATGCTCCCCCTTAACATGTGCATGGAAAATTTGAAATCGTTTGGCACATGAATGGAGGAGAGTTTGCTAAACACTTATAAAACCAATTATCGAATTAACAGTTTAAATCCAATTTAAATAACAAATTCTCCCCCGATCACAATTTTCAAATCATTTGAGATTTGTGAGCTTTATAGATTTAAATTGTTTTTGAAAGCTTTTTAGAAGAATTGTGACTTGCTTAGACTTTAAACTCCACGGATTAAACATGCTTTGATTATCTAATAAAACATAACAATAGCCAAGGTCTTGAACCACTTATATAAAACATTGTTCATTTTGATTATCCAAAAGTAGACCTTGCTCGTTTACGTGCCAATTGTTTGAAAAATACTATTTTTAATTCGATTGAAATCATTCTTCCCTCAATAAATGACACAAGCTGTTGATTGAGAGATAGAGATTTTGACAGATGATAAGCTCAGATGATTTTCAAAAATAATAGAGTACGAGATATTTTCAAAGCAATTTTGTTTTCATTAAATGACAAATATTTTTTAGAAGAATCATTAGACGGAAAAATATTTGGAAAGAAAACATTTGTCTTTTTGGTGACAAATATTTTTTTTAAGAATCAGAGCATGAGATTTGAAAAATAAGATTAAGCATGGCTCTGTTCTTTACTTTTTAAAACGGGTTACTTGAAAATGATATTAAACCACCATTTTTCTCCGCCTCATTTTTTAATTTATTTATGTACATTCGAAGAACATCTAAAACCCGTGACATTCTTTGAATGTCAACACAAAGTCCGTAGATGATATCGAATAAAGAAAAACATGACAAAATAACAATATTTTTTGGTATTTTTCAAGATTTTCTAATTTTTATGGATTTTTGAAAATTTTATATTTTTCTATTTTCTTTTGTGGGTTTTGAAATTTTGTATTTTGCTTTTTGAATAAATATATACAAGAGATAGATGAAGAAAAACCCATTTACTCATCGTCTTCCTCTTGAAGACGTTTGAGTTTTCCGGTTGTAGGCTCTTTAGACCAAGTCGTGGAAGGATAAACTCAAAACGTTCTCTAGGAAGAGCTTTGGTGAAGATGTCTGCTAACTGGTATTCAATCCTCACAAAATAGAGTTCTACCACACCTTTTTCCACTTGTTCCCGAATGAAATGATGTCGAATGTCGATGTGCTTTGCTCTTGAATGTTGAACGTTGTTGCAAGAGAGAGCAATGGCACTTTTGTTATCACAATACAGAGGGATTTTGTTGAATTCAAAGCCATAGTCAGATAATTGGGATCTCATCCATAGGATTTGAGCACAACAAGATGACATGGCTATGTATTCAGCCTCTGTAGAGGATATAGAAGTACTCATTTGTTTCTTTGAAGACCAGCTCACAAGCTTATCACCCAAAAACTGAGCACCTCCAGACGTACTTCGACGTGTATCTTGACATCCTGCATGGTCAGCATCTGCATAGGCTGTTAGTGACATACCGGTGTCCTTCGGGTACCAAAGTCCCATGTTGATGGTTCCTTGGAGATACCGAAAGACCCGTTTAACCGCTTCAAGGTGCTTTTTGGTAGGCTTAGCCTGGTATCTAGCACATGAATATCAGGTCTACTAGTTGTGAGGTACATCAGGGATCCAATCATACTTCGATATTTTGTTTGATCTACCATGATCCCTGAGTGGTCCTCATCCAGTTTGGTACGTTCCACCATGGGAGTGTCAACGGTGTCACAAGTGTCAAATCCAAATTTCTTTAAAATTTCATTTGCATATTTAGATTGATTAATAAAAATGCCTCCGGGACTTTGTGAAATTTGTAATCCCAAGAAAAATGACATTTGTCCCATCATTGACATTTGAAATTTGGAGCCCATCTCCTTAGAAAAACGGTCACATTCATTGGGGTCAGTCGAGGCAAAAATAATATCATCAACATAGATTTGAACGTGAATTAAATGTTTGCCTGACTTTCTGGTGAACAATGTCGGATCAACTGCTCCTTTGCTGAATCCAGTAGATAGAAGAAACTTTGATAGCGTATCATACCATGCCCTTGGAGCTTGCTTCAAACCGTAAAGAGCCTTCTTCAAGCGATAGACATGAGTAGGATGCTCTGGATTCACAAAACCTTCAGGTTGGCTGACGTATACGACTTCTTTAAGATCTCCGTTAAGAAAAGCCGTCTTTACATCCATCTGATAGACTACCATGTTCTTACTTGCAGCATTAGCCAAGAAGATTCTGATTGCCTCGATACGAGCAACTGGAGCAAATGATTCTTCAAAGTCAATACCCTCCTCTTGACGGTATCCTTTTGCAACCAATCGAGCCTTGTTCTTTAATACATCACCATGCTCATCAAGTTTTACTTTGAAGATCCACTTTAGAGCAATGATCATAGCACAGTCAGGAGCAGGTACTAATTCCCATACATCTAGTCGATCAAACTCATGAATTTCTTCTTGCATGGCATTGAACCAGTTGTCTTCATTCATTGCAGTTTTAACGTCTTTTGGTTCGACCTTGGATAGTACAGAGTTGAAGAAGCACCATAAGGCATCGTTTGCAAGTTGTTTACGTGTGGATACTGGACGAGAGGGATTTCCAATGATGTTGTCCAATGGATGATCATGTGTCCATTTTCTAAGGTGTTCGTGTGGTTGTTGTTGAGGAACTGAAGTAGCAGAGTCGTTTTCTCCTGATGAAGATGGTTCTGATGATGGTTCAGGAGCAAATATGTTCTCAAAGGGGGCATCTTCAGGAGTAGCAAAGGGATTATCTCCATCATAGGTGCCAGAAACAATTCCATGATGTACACTTGATGATTGATGATTTGTTGATGAGACAGAGTGATCAGCAGCAGGCGCTTCTTGACTTAATGACATAGAAACTGAAGGGTTAACTTCATTGACAGGGATAGGAGCAGCCTCTGTTGATGGATTTGACAGATCATTAGCAATTGGCTCATAGTGTTCATCAAACATTGGATCAAACAATTTCTTCAAATCATCTTCTGAAGGAGGTACATAAGGAGTTGCTGGCGAAGAATCGTGTACAAGAGTAGAACTGATGGGACTACTTGATGAAGGTTGTGATGCGGGTCCAAAACTGGGTTGTCCTGGAGCCATTTGACCGGTCAGCTCATCGAACGTAACGTGAATTGTTTCCATGATATTTCGGGTTCTTTTGTTGTAGATTCGGTATCCTTTTCTGCTTGGTGCATATCCTACAAATACTCCAATGTCCGCTTTAGCTTTAAGTTTGCCTAAGTCTTGACCCTCATTAGTTGGATAACACAATGCACCAAACACACGAAGGAATGAAAGATTAGGTTTTCGATTGTGGACAAGTTCATATGGAGTTTTTCCATGAGAAGTGTGAATTAGGGATCGATTTTGAGTGTAGCATGCAGTGGCAATGGCTTCAGCCCAGAGAAACATTGGAACCTTTGAGTAAATCAACATTGTTCTTGCGGCTTCCACAAGAGTTCGATTTCGTCTTTCAACTACACCGTTCTGTTGAGGAGTTCGTGGAACACTTCTTTGATGACTGATTCCAACACTTTCATAAAACTCACTAAGTTCTTTGTTAACAAACTCAGTTCCATTGTCTGTTCGGATGATTCTGACAGTTTTGTTAAGTCGAACCTGCAGCTGTTTGATAAGTTTGATGATGATATCTGGAGTTTCATCCTTTGTCCTTAAGAACTTAACCCAAGTAAATCGAGAGTAATCATCAACCACAACTAACACATATTTCTTCCCGTAAATGTTCTGCACTCTCATGGGTCCACATAAATCCATGTGAATGGTATGAAGAACTTCCATAACTGAGTTTGTAGGTTTGGGTTTGTGGGCATACTTCTTGCTTTTTCCCAATTGGCATGCTGAACAAAGATGATCCTTTTCATACTTTAGTCTAGGTAAGCCTATAACTAAGTCCTTTTTGGAGAGATCATTTATGGTGCCAAAGTTCAAGTGATTGAGACGACGATGCCATAACCATGACTTTGTTTTCGAAGCCTTTGACAACAAGCAAATTGGAGAAGACTTCATCATATCTTCGATAGAGATGGTGTATAGGTTTGAACCACGTGTTCCTCTTAAAATTTCCACACCATCAAGTTCTCTAACGAAACAAGTATGTTTTCTGAAGGCCACTTCTAGATCAGAATCACAGAATTGACCGACAGAAAATAAGTTATGACCAAGACCTTCAACATAATATACCCTGGAGATTACACTATCACCAACAACATAATCTCCATAACCCATAATTGCACCGAAATGATCATTCCCGAATCTAACAGTCCCGATGAATTTACTCACGAAGTTCATGAGCCGCGACCGGTCTCCAGTCATATGCTTGGAACAGCCTGAGTCCAGGTACCACAGAACGATTTGAACGATCTGCAGTTGAACACAGACAAGAATGGATAACTGGATAATTGGGATCCCCATGCAAGAATGGGTTCCATTTGGTTAATATTGGAACATCCACATCGGAAGTAGAAACAATGGAATCATCAGGGATAGATGCAGTGCTAGTGTATGCATTAGACCTATTCAAAGTATGTTCACTTCTTAAAGGAATAGTTCTACCAGTAGGCATCCATTTCCTAATGGGCATTGACTTAGCTAATTTAGGGCACATCTCATTAAGATTGAATTTGCGGCCAGTAGGTATCCATTGATAACCTATGTTACTAAATTTCCTTCCTGTGGGTTTCCAATGTTTTCTAACCTTCTTCCGCCATTGCTTTCTAGCCTTCTTAGCTTGATTTTTGGCATTAACAATCTTAACAGGGCATTTAACAGCATTAATCAACTCATTCACACCACATTCATGATTAGTAACACAAACCAAACAATCATCATTACATGTTTTGCAAATAGTAGCCGAATTCGAATTAATTACAGTACGCTTATAGCTAATACTAGAATCAACACGATTCGTTTTATTCAACTCAAACTTAATGTTCCTAGGGTGGTCTTCTACTTTCTTCCATTGCACATTCTTAGCTTGCGAGGTCCTATCTTGCTTTGTATTGCCTGAAGGCTTTGTCACGCTTGCATTTGTGTCACTGATTACTCCTGTAGAGGGAATTATGGGAACATTAGTTGGTTGAGCTACCTTTTGCATTCCTGAACTAGACGTGCATGGATCTGAACTAATTGAAGGCACTCTAGAGTTCACTTTCTTAATACTGGGCATAGAAGTGTTGGGATATGAGCTACAAGATGGCATATTAAAATTCACTTTCTTAATGCTAGGCATAGAACAAGGCATCACAACTTTACCTTTCTCACAAAAAGATTTAGGACACGTTGCTCTTAAACATTCTAAAAGCTCCTGAGATCGTTTGGCCTGAATGCAAGCAAACCTAATTTCTCTATCAAGTGGCTTATTTATGAAATCCTCTTCTACAATCTCTCGGAGACATTCTAGACTATCCTTAAGGTAAGCGAAATAGTTATGAAACACAAGTTCGTTATTTCTAAGATGAGGAGGAATGTATTTAACAGTCACAATATATTTAGAGTCTGCAGATGACTTTGATGCAACATTCTCATTAAAGACAAGTGGCATTTTCCCTTTTACCTGACTCCTCAGATTCTCAATTTCCTTTTGTAAAGACGTTATTATTTCGTTGTTCTTGTCACGAGTGACTTTCATTGAATCATATAACTCTTTAAAGTGTTGTTTCACCTTTTCATTTTCTTCTAGAAAACTCTCATTTTCCTTTTGTAAAACATTAACCAAGTTTTGAAGATGAAAAGTTTGAGAACACTGAGAATCTAAAGGAGGAGGCATTTGGGAGCCAGTCACATTGTTCTTTTCACCCTTTAATTGTGAAATTTGGGTTCTCATTTTTCTGATCGTGTTACAATGAGCTCGAATCTGTTCATCACGTTTTCTGATTTCAAAAACTGCATCAAATTCAGGAGCATCCAAGGATGTCTTGATATTTGAGGTTTTAACATTTTCTTTTAGATGTTGATATTTTAATTGCAAAGCAAGATGCTTAACTTTCAATTTAGAAAACTGTTTCACCAGGTTATCATGATCATCCCGTTCAACTTTCTCATGCAATTTAGAGTTAGTTTTCTCAAGCTCAATGACACGATCATAGGAGACTTTCAGAGAAACAAATAATTAATGAAGTTGAGATGCATTAATTGAACAATTCGTGGCAGTGTAAAACACATCTTGAGTGATACATTCAGAAATCAGATTCTCATTTAAGGTATGCAAGTTCTTCCTCTCAATCTCATTATATTTTAATTCTCGCTCATAGTCATTGACCTCAACTATCATTGCATCAAATTCCTTTTCCATTTCTTTAATATCTGAATCCATCCCCTTTTTAAGACTCTCAAATTGACCTTTTAATTGTTTAAAGAAAGGCATGACCTCAGTTAAATAGCATTCTTTAGTTTGCTCAAAACCCCTCTCCCATTCAGTTATCCCAGTAGGTGTGATCCTTTTCTTACATGTCTTCTCAAAATCAACAAATAATTGATAAATAACATACTGACTGATTAAGGTCTTGCTCTTAGTGGGAATAGATCTAGAAACTAAATGCATTGGTGTATTGGGGGGATATACAGTGGCAGGAAGCATTCTCCTACATGGGGGATTCTGTTCAACAAACTCATCAGCTTTTTTCATGTCCATATCATTTTTTCAGAACACTTGTTCAGGGGTCATCTGTGTTTGAGGTCTAAACTTTTTAAATGCAATCCAATTTTCCTGAGCATAGTTGGGTGTTTTATAACTGATTTTCTTTTCTATGCATGAAGGGCTCTTAAGTTTTTCATCCAATTTCTTTCTAGTGACTTCTTCTAACTGCTTATCTTCCTCAGTATTCTCAGCGCAACTAGGTTTCTGTCTAGGCTTAAGGATTTCATTGCCATCATAAATTACATTTTGTGCTTCTCTAGCTTTCTTACAAGCCTCAGGGTTTGGTTCATCAACTAATGCAACACTATGTTTGTCACTTAGAACTTTATGCTTAGTGATCATGTGAGCAGTCTGAATGGTGTTTCCTTGTACGTACAATTTGTTTTCAAGTTTGTTTTTCAAAGTTTTTAGGTTGGAAAATTCATTTAAAAGTTTTGATTCCTTAGCACTAAATTCCTGCTTAAGCACTTTCACATTTTTTTGAAGTTCTTGTTTTTGCTTAGCCGTTTTATTAAGCTTTTCTTTCAAGGAGTCTAGCTCTTGTTTTTGTATTTCTTCCCTAAAGTTACTTTTTCTAATAATTGTACGCATTTGGTCATCCATTTCCTGCTCACGAGTGGTTAACTCAAACTTAGCGCGTTGTTCATAAATGGCAACTTGTTCTTTATAGGCATTCAGTTCAGAGATAACAGAATCATCAGGGGCACGTGTAGTGTATTCATCAAAAACATAGTCATTGTTGACTGCAGAAGATGCATCACTTGGTTCAATCACACTTTCACTTTGGATCACATATTGATCATATGGGACAATATTACTATTACCTATATTAACAATATCTGTTTCACAAGTTTCATGTGATTGCACTTTGTCATGTATCTTTTGTTCATCAACTTCATCATATAATTTTAATACCTCTGAGATGATTGATTCTTTGGATGGACCAGCATGCTTTGATGATAAGACCTTTGGAGAGACCATTGGAGAAATGCTAGCCATGAAGATTGTCTGGGCAGTAGGTTCATCATCGACATCAGAGTCATATGCATCACAATCGGCAACTTGAAAGGCATTTTGATGATTGTGACCTATTTCCTGAATTGGCTGCTCATCCACATCTGCATCATATATCTTAGCATTCCCCTCTGCAAGAAATAACAACTCCTCTTCATCCAAAACAACACCATTGTCCTGAGCTTGCACAAGCAACATCTTTTCTCTGAAGTATTCTGCATTTTGAGGGCGTTTTGGAGATGTGCAGTTCCTTGCAATGTGTCCATCACCACCACAGTTGTAGCACTTGATTGGCTTTACTTGTCCCTGATTGGCATTTCTTCCACGATTCTGATTAGCCACATACCCTCCACCTACTCCACCTCTTCCCTGTTCATACTGCCTTCCTTGAACTGGTTGCACCATAACCTTTCCATCTCTGACAGTAGCTTGATTGTGTGGGTTGGATGCTGTTTTGAGGTTATTGTTGGTGTGAGGAGTGGTATTCAGATTTTGACTAACCATGAGAGACAGTTGATTGATGAAGTTTTCCATGATTGTGTTTGAGTCTGAAGGCTTATATGCTGGATCAGGAATGAGCTTGTAGTTATCATTACCCGTAGGTATGACTTGAGAAGCTTTGGTGGTAATTCCTACATTGGTGTAAAAGGCTGTTGAATCATTTGACGAACTTGCTTTTCCTTGTTTAGATTTGAACTGTTCAAGAATCATTCGTTCAAACATAGCATGTCTCTCATTCTGAAGCAGGAAGGCATACAGTTGCTCATAGTTGGTGTTCTTTAATCCTTTGGTTAGCTTCACAGAGGTGACAAATTTGTGCCATTCAGGATTCATGTTGTTCACAAACTTTGAGTTCAGCTGAATATTTGGCATGGTCATTTTGATATTCCTCATGTCATTCACAAGCTTGTGGAATCTCACGTAATATTCATAGACACTTTCTTCTGGTTTCATCTTAAAATGCTCAAATTCATCATACAGTTGTGATTCTTTGTCTTTCTTAGTCAATTCGAACCGAGAGAAGCATCTTGACATTATCCCAAACTGCCTTGGCTTCAGTGCTGTGATTGATCAGCTTGTAGATGTCTTTTGGAAGACCCTGAAGTATAATGTTTGAAGCCCTGATATCAGCATCATATATCTTCTTCTCCTTATCACTGAGCTCATCATACGTCTTTGGTCTGTCCAATCCTAGGGTCACTGTACCATCTGCAGCAGTTTCAAGAACATCTCTGGTAGTCTCGGATTAATAAGGTCCTTTATCAATTGACTTTAGAATGTTAACTGCATTTTCCTTTCCCAAATAATACAACCTAATTCGTTGTGCCCATGAGTCATAATCAGTTCTGTCAAGCATAGGTGGACAAGTATCTGATCCTGCTGCTTGAACGTCCTCAGCTACACTAGAAGCGATAGTAGGTACGTTGTTAGACATGATTACAAGATCTACGGGATTTTACTATTCTTTGATTAAACCGGGAAATTGATTCTTTCACGGGATTTTACTAAACCAATAGAACAACCGTAAAAATGTAGCACGAAGAAGTGACAAGTCTCAATAGACAAGTAGCTAAACAGTCAACTCGCTTTGGTATCAACTCGCTAAACAGACAACTCGCTTAAAAGACAAGTCGCTTAAAACCCAAGTCGCTTAAAGAATCAACTCGCTAAATAGCCAAGTCGCATACAGAGACAACTCGCTTAACCACCAAGTCTCTTAAACCAACTCGCTGACAACACAACTCGCTTAATAGCTGTAACACCCCCAAATCTCGGTATAGCGGAAGACTTAATCGAGTTTTCAGGGCATTACTATTGGATTGGTATCGCACACAAGTATAGCCAAAAAGATAGTCATTTAACATTCAAAACCAATCCCAAATTTAGTTCTTCAAAACATTTAATCCAAAAGTGTAGATATTAGGCCCAACACATGATTTCATAAAATAGGTCCCCAAAGTTTATCAGAGTCATAATTGATCCTTGAACCCGCCTTCTTGCCAAGCTTCCACCGATCATGTATTCCATACATCTCTCAAATTCCTGAGAAATCATGCTAAAAGGTCAGCTTACGCTGGTGAGTTCATAGGTTTAAGTTCAACAAAATCATAGTGGACCAATAAGAGTTGATTTGCTATGCAAGACCTAAGATAGATAAACACAAGTTTGCACCGATCCATGCCGGAACACCAATCATAACACACGTCCCGCATCCAGGGACAACTCGAGCTCGCGACTCTAGTCCAGCACTGTCGTGGCAAAATCTAGAACAATTGCCAACCCCGGACTAGGCCGATGTAGAAGTCTATTCTTAGTTAGGCACGACTAACCTAAACTAAGGCAACAACTACCACACATCTATCTAAACATTCAAGCATATAAGCAAATACAAAATAGTTTTCACGGTCCAAAAACAGCAGCATGATTCTCACCCCAAAATAGTTCAAAACGTAGTTAAACGTATATAAAAGTGGGGCTATGAAACTCACCTTAGCCACAACAATGCACGAATAAATACTAGCAGAAGATAACAGGTAATCACGTCACAGAAATGCACTATTCACTATTGACACGACTGGCATCTAAAGTTAATCTCCATGGCATCCAAAAGAATGTACGACAGGTACAGTAGAATAGTTGTGAAGCAACCTAATGCGTATACGATATTCTTAGAATACAGCTTATACGATAAAGAAATCAATAAAAGTAATGTGTTGTAGTTTTCGTGGATCATTCATGTCGTTACTTTCAAAGGTCCATTATCGTTCCCAAAAGTTTATAATCAATATCTCAAAAGTTTAGTTTTAACGTTTCGTGTGGTGGTAAGGAACATAGACGCGACGTACAACTCACGCGAAAGAAGAGAAGACATCGACCAAATCAAGACATACAGACCATAACTCACGCCAAAAGGAATAGACATTGACATAGTCAAGAAATACTTGACAATACTCAAGCTAGTCAAAGACTAGGAAATGACGACCACTATTTATGCAACATAAATAGGTTAATTGATAAGTTTCGGCAATTTACCCAACAATTCCCAAACGTACGTGTTCCATAATAAAAGACAAGTTTCCATTAATCGCTCAATTAACAAAGGTATCTCAATTGTTATTCATAATCATACAAGTTTACACGAAATTACTTCATATGAGGTATAGTAAATAGTGTACTATAAATGACACGTTCGCTTATTCCAACGTTTCCAAATCAATACGACTTCAATCAGTTATATTATCAAGATAATATTTCCAAACAAGTTTATAGAAGATATTTTGTATTTATAAAATACAAGTTATTATCGTAGTACATGAGAGTTTTTAACTATATAGAACCGTATTCATTGATAATATATATATACATCTAATTATCTCGTTATTAGTCAATATGTGCTAATAAAATATCTTGACCCATTTAAGTCAAAACGTTTGTCAAAGTATAATTCAATACCAACATAACTTGCATAATAAACGTTATTCCAAGATTTATAAACCGTAGTAAATCTTACAACGTATATGTAATATCCGTTACCAATTATATAGTAGTTATCTCTTAACGTTTATCACCTCATTTTGAAGTTATTTATTCGATATTTACTATCATTACATTCTAAAATTAATGTTAATAAACGCTTATCAAGTGCAACCTCCATTATCATGTTTTGCATTTACCCAAACAACTCAAGATATTACTTGTTTCGTATATATTTAACAACCGTTATCTCTAATATGTCCAATATCGTATATAATCCCGTACTCAATTCCAAATAGAAATCCCCATATTATCCGAAATTATTAGTGCAAGTTCTATATAAAATGACTTAACAATTTAAACACACTCTTAAACCTTCATTAACAAATGTACTCTAACATCTTCCGTTTACATTCTTTAATACTTTTACACTCAAAGACATAGTGCATTCTCACACATAATTAATTCTCAATAGGTCCATTTTAATACTCAAACATATGATAAACACCATGTCAACCTTCAATTATTTTAATCCCAGCAACTCGTGTGACATACTCCCGGATTCGACCCATGTTTACACCGAAACACATCTAAACATGAAACCCAAACTTAAATGATTAAAACTCAACAATAGATAACTCAAATCTGACCCAACCCGACTCCACTAAGTCGACTCGACCCGAGTGAGTCGACCCGACTCAGTTTATGAGTCATCCTCCCAATACGGTAGCCACGCAACAAATCAAACAACCCACTTATTCATTTGTTTCATACCGAGAACCAAACATACCCAAAAGGCTTGAATCAATAACGACATCAGAAAGTGTGAAAGCCTAACTCAAACCGAGACCAAAATCAAGACATCCGAAGAATTTGTGGGTCTAACCCTCGACCCGTGAACCAACTAAATCAAAAGATCATCAAAACAGCCAACCACACACCTTGTTACCTTTATACCACACAATCTTTTTCCCAAACATGTTTTTAATTTGTTCTACCTCACGAACGTTTTTAACAACTGTTTTTCATTTCGTTTTTAATATCCACGAATTGAAACTTAAAAGAAATTAAACGTTTTAAATGGGTTTATCCCACACGACATGTCTATCAAATGTTTACTCCTTTCTAATCCACGAAAACGTACATAATATGTATATATATATATATATATATATATATATATATATATACGTTTTATAAACATAAAGACCATATACACGAACCATATAGGTTTTTACCGAGAAAGGAGAAGACAAGAGGGGCGTCGTTGGCGTCTTGTACGAGTACGACTCGTACCTAACCAAGCTAGAAACCTCACTGAAATGGTTTTACATCAAAACCCTAAAGTCCGAATCTAATAAATTAGATTTAGGGCGCGTGTAGGCGTTTGGGCGTGACTACCACGCATAAACGTGGTCACAAGACACCGATCTATCGTTTGAGATAGGTGGTGTAATTATTGGTGGTCGCCGAAAAGTTGGCCGGAAAAGATGACGGCGCCGGAACCCTAATATGGGTGGCCGGATTTTAGAGAGAGAGACAAGGGTTTATTAGTGTGTGTGTGTGTTTGCTTAGAGAGAGAAAATGGGTGGAAGAAATGAGGGGAGTGTGGGTGGTGTGGGTATATATACCCATGGAGGGACTAGACATGTTCTATTGAAACTTCAAGGGTGGCTACGTAAATTATCCCAAGGACCCTAAGTGAAACTTTATAAAACTTTCAATATATGTGATTCGGGGCTCGTTTTAACTAGCAAACAAGGGATTCGTGACTCGAGAGTTACGCCAATGTTTTTAAAATATTCATTCCAATAAAAACGATATAAAATATGACTCGTAACTCAAATTAAATCAAACGATCGCTCTAATCGACGTTTCTCCAATTACGACGCATCGAGGAATTTACGAGTTGTCACAATAGCCAAGTCGCTTTAAAACTCAAGTCGCTTAAAGAATCAACTCGCTTAATAGCCAAGTCGCATATACCAACTCGCTGCTAATACAACTCGCTTAATAACCAAGTCGCTTAAACCAACTCGCTTCCAAGAAACTCAACACCGTGGCTCAACTCGCTTCGTACAATGTTTGAAAACAACCACTTTATCAATCAAAAACAGCTAAACCACAATGATTCAAGCCTTCCAATTCAAAAACTAAACACATATGATGATCCTAAACATAAAAGTACAATCAAAATTCAAACTTTAACACTAGAAATTGACCAAATGATTCAAACTCTCTTAAACACTTATAACCCAAAAAACCTTATGAAATCCACCAAAACAAAAAGCATGAAAGATGAGTGATCAAACTATGGCTCTTGATATCAATTGTAATATATAGGATTTCACAAACACATCAAACCAAATCCATATGGGGCGTATACAATGTTTTAGAGAGAGAAAGTTCTAGAGAGAGAAAGGGAAGAGAGTTGGGAACTATGTGAAACAAAGAAAAATGGTATTGAAGCTCCAACCCTCTACCTTGGGAGGTAGAGGTTATTTATAGTGTCTTAAAATAAACGCCACCTACGGGCTGTGGATCAGGCATACAGTGGGTAAAGACCCGTCCCGTCCTCCACGGTGTTACTTAACTAACTACTTACTAACATTAAATAATTACGACTACGAGCTTTCTAATGATTACATATACTTGAGGTGACCGACACTTTAATGACTGAGTTTTCTAATTTCTAACACCTTTTCATCCTATTACCACTAGAATCAACATCACCCTGCTTTTCCACTCCACTATTACTAACATCAGCACTACAACCCTCATTCAAAGTTCCTTCCCCTGCATTTGTCCCAACATTATTCACAAACTCCTTTTCCCCATCCATATTAGCCTTATCATGAGTGGATTCATCCTCGACATCACTATTTTTTGTTACCTTTTTCTGTTTATTCATTTTCCTACCAGTAACAGTAACTGAATTATCAAATCTACTTGGAACTTTAATAGTCTTTTTACTTCTCATGATTAGGGTTTATAGAATTTGGGGAAAACTCAAATTGAAGATTAAAACAAAATTAACCCACCAATTGAGGCAAATTATGTGACTAGTAACTACAGAAACAATGATTTTAAGCAGGAAATAAGCAGAAACTAACAGATTAAGAAAACCACTTTTGGCGCCAAAATTCAAACAAATCTAATTATCCCTAATAGACCAGTTACACACCAAATAATTGCTACAAAAGTGATCGGAATATGAAACTGAGTCGATTTAATGGATTAGATTTGAGGATTAATGATGAAAACGGTAACAAAACGGTTATATTGGTTGTTGATAAGAAATGGCGGGAATCGCCATAGAGGAGAGAGAAAAAACGGTTTTCTAGGTATTTGTTTTCCTTTAGAGATATTTAAGGCTACCCCTAATAACAACCCTTACAGACCCTTATTTTTTCTTCCACATCAGTTTTCTCTCTCATGCAACTTACATACAACCTTTTAGGCACAATAAGTCAACATACACTACAAAAAACATACCCCACAAAAATTACTTATAAATAATTAAATACACACAACACACACACATAAAATAAACACTCAACCTTCATCTCAAATAAGTTAGGACCTCAACCCACATCCCCTTCAACCTCCTCCAACCCTCATCTCCACAACAATGCCAACCCACTACAACCTCCTCCAACCCAATAGGTTGAGCCATTATTGGGGGTAGCCTAATATGTTAACATCATGTTTTGAGTTCGAGTAGAACAAATGGATACACAGTCCAATGCCAAGCCACCTTTTTGGTGAGTACAATCGATTTGCGTCATCGAAAACTTGATCTTTGTAGGCTTGTATGAATCCTCAACTTCAAAATCCCCAACATGATAGTTTAGCCATTTTCCGTGTTCATTTAGATAACTTTCTGATATCACACATTGGCCATTGGATACTAAAAACTGAAATCGAGCTGGCTTGATGTTCCAGCCATGGACTTGTTGCGTGGTAGATGAGCATCGCCGCCCGTCGGATGGTCTCTCAAGTTTGATATGGAAGAAAAGGCTATAACTTCCTGCTGGAAATTTGAACTCTATATCCCCTTCTACTTGTAACCACCACATTTGTTGTAGGTATGCAATTGAGTGAAATCTACATAAACTTTAAAAATATTAATGAGATAGTTTTTTTTACGTAAAACAATCCACTATATATGTAAAATCCTTAATGTTAATCATGCAATATCTATATCTATACTACTTATAATGGAGGGATGACCCTCTATCCTTTAAGATGTCATAAATTTGTTTTTTAAGCATTACAATTTATAATGCATAATGTACACAATAAATTGCTTTTACTAATTTATCTTCCAAAACATTTTAATGCTTCATTTATTATTTCTTTTTGAATTAGTTTAGTTTTAATGCAAAAATGCACATATAAATGAATATGATTTTAAAATGCCAGCAAAACTACAAAGTTCCAAAACTGTTATTATATCGTAAGAGTGTTTCGAGAACCAATCTAAATAAATTTTGAATTATTTTAAATAAAATTAACCACAAAAGTAAAAAACGGTTTTTTGTAAAAGTCGAGACAATTTTTTTCAAGACAAATGATGCAAAGATGTAAATTCACAAGTGATAATTTATTTGATTTTATACATATGACACATATCTATACTACTTATAATGGAGGGATGACCCTCTCTCCTACATTTTTTTAAGATGTCGTTAATGTGTTTTTTAAGTAATATAATTTTTAATGCATAATGTACACAATAAATTGCTTTTACTAATTTATCTTCCACAACATTTTAATGCTTCATTTATTTTTTTTTTTTGAATTAGTTTATTTTTAATGCAAAAATTCACATATAAATGAATATGATTTTAAAATGAGGTAAAAGCCATAAAATAACAACGTACTTTCTCAAATTTACCGAGTTGAAACACATACTTTTTTATTAACATATACACCCATATACTTTCAAATTTTGTTCCGACTTTACCCATATTGTAATAAAATAATATTATTTAATATAATATTATATTAATATAAATCGGTCATATGGGTGAAGTCGGAAAAAAATTCGAAAGTACGTGGGTATATATGTTAATAAAAAAGTATGTGTTTCAACTCGGTAAATTTGAGAAAGTACGTTGTTATTTTATGGCTTTTACCCTTTAAAATGAATGCAAAACTACAAAGTTCCAAAACTATTATTATATCGTAAGAGTGTTTCGAGAACCAATCTAAATAAATTTTAAATTATTTTAAATAAAATTAACCACAAAAGTAAAAAACGGGGTTTTGTAAAAGTCGGGACAAATTTTTTAAGACAAATGATGCAAATGTGCTAAGTGCTAATTCAATGATTAATATATTAGTATATTAATTATTATACTTTTCATGGATAACTCTAAATGATTGATTAAACATGTAAGTTTTCTTTACATTATAAGCATTTTTTTTATTTATTTCTTCTATCTATGTGGGACAAGTGTTATAAACAATATTAATAATTCAAACATTTTCATAAATATATATTTTACAAGATGTATACATTTTAAGTACTCTTTTATTTATATCTTTTATATATATAGGACAAGCGTAATAAACAATATTAATGATACAAACATGTTCAAAAATATATATATATATTTCATAAAAAAAAAATGTTTCTACTTATTTGTGACTACGGACCACTATCAACTAATTTGACCATAACCCCATAACATTATTGACTACCGCAACGCAAAATCACGCCATTTTCAATTGTTTTATATGAATTAGTTTGATATTATCAATCACTTTTTTTAAAGTTATTCAAACTCATTATATTTTCGCTATTGGTAAAGTTATTGTAAGAGAAAACATAAAATTGAAAACATTTTTTGCCGAAAATTTTATTACTAGATACCCGCCATCGCAACGCGCGGGTACCCTACTATAATATTCTAAAGAGTTGAAATATGCGACATGAAACTTTTGACATCCGCAAATTTATCGTCACATAAAACGTTTCAGATTATAAAGCATGGTTCATTGAAATTTTTTATTTCAGGGTACCCGTCGTCGCATTGCGCGGGTACCCTGCTAGTATGCAATAAGTATTACTAATAATTAATAAAACCAGAGAATTAGTAACATAAGTTTTTTAGCTTAAAAATGTATTGCATGCCGAGTATATGCGATATTTGGTTACCGGAAAATGTAACTAGTCAATTTATTTGATAATGGGTTTGTCTAACGAGTGACTTGAAGACAATGGTTAGAATGTATTAATTAAACAAAAACTTTTTTATTTGATTAAAAAATGCATCTAATACACATTATTGAATTTTATTTTTAATTTAATAAAATTTTCCTTATTTAAACGTACTATACAATCTTCTGAGAGCACTTGTTAGACAAACTCATTTTAACTTGATGTCCTTTTAACTTGATGTCCTTACACAAGTAGTTAATATTATTACACAAGTAGTAACAATCTTCTGAGGGCACTTGTTAGACAAACTCATTTTAACTTGATGTCCTTACACAAGTAGTTAATATTATTACACAAGTAGTAACACTTAAGGTTTCAACAAATTACGTTGTTAAATGAATGTAGCGATATATGCTTAGCTGATAATGCAAAGAGACTCAACGAGCAAGGGCGGTACCACCTTGGGGGCAGTGTGGGCAGCTGCCCCCACAAACCTTACGACAATGATAGTTTTTCGGAAAAGATGACTAGTTTTTCAATTTGTCCCGAAGAAATTATAAATAAAGCAAAGTTTTAACAAAAACAAAGAGATGGTTGTCACCCAGTTGTTTTGTACGCTGGTACGCTGTGTTGCTACACAGATGATTAGTTGTTCGAGCCTAGATTTTGTCTATTTGCTGCTCAATTTCTCAATATTTCGTTATTTATAATTGTTTCCTTATCCCTACTCAATAAAAAAAGAACATTAAAAGCTTGAATGACATCATAAATAAATTTTTCTTTAAGTTTTTTTCTCCTAAAAATGAACTCTACTAATTTAGTGTATTTACTAAACTTGTATTGTTTAGAACTCCGATATATTGAAACCATTAAAAGTCTTTTAAGATTGTATGTATATCATCCCTATTATATAAATATTTTTTGTTCGAATATAGACTTGGTAATGGATAATACAAATTTGGATTTTTGGGCTCAAATAAAAGCCAAAACGAATTCTTTTTGGTTCATAGTAAATTTGTTTCGTTTTAGTTTGTAATTGAAAAAAACCCAACTCGAAGTCCCTGACCTGATATACTCCTTTAAGTTTTGCTCCCACATAGATTCTTTTTTGGTACCGCCCCTGACAACGAGTGAACTAGTGTCCGCCCCTAAAGGCTATATGGCACGCTGAGGTGAATAGCAGCCAAACCTGGATTGCTGGGTAGGGATGTGAGTCCAGTATCTTCGATCATCAATTCCGACTATCTTCATCCCCTTCCACGAAACCAACATGCATATTCCTCCACATCGTTTATCCATCCACACTTCCTTGGTACCGCTAGAGAGACGAACGGGACAACACAATCCAACATAAATGTCTTTCCTAGCTAAACACTCGAAACTCCCATCATACAACATCAGTTTCTTAGCAAGAAACCGGTAGTTTTCAGGTAACTTCACTTCCCATACAGAATCAGCTGATGATGCATGACGAAAAACTCTATTAATACGCGCCAAGTTACATATATCAGGTGGATCTAAACATGCAAGAATCCTAGCTAGACAGTTCTCTGGCAAGTCTCCAAGACCCGACGTACGAGATCCCTCGTTATTGTTGGTCGAATAAGTAGAACCCATTGGCACGGAACAATTCAAGAGTTAGTGTTACTTCATGTGTTTAAAAGACTGATCAAAGGTTATACTATACTAGTATAAAATATAGAAGGTGGGGTGTGGCTGGTGACGTTTTTAACCAATAACGTGAATCACGCATATGCAATAGATTAGGCATCATAGCTAGAGGCTATACTTAGTACTATATTAATATTTAAACATAAAAATTAATTATTGATATCTTGAAGTGGGCTTTTTTGGCCAGTTGTTTCATTTTTAAGAGTAAACTGCAAAATACATCCCTGTGGTTTACAGTTTTTGAGACATTACATCCCTGTCATAAACTATTGGCTAGTTACATACTTCGCTAGCCAAACGTTAGCCATTATACATCCCTAGTCACTAACTACGTTAGTTTTCTTCGTTAACTGCTAACGGGAGGGCTGTTTTGGTCTTTTTACGCATACGAGGGATGTATTTTGCAAATTATTTTTATACTTTACCTTTTTTTTTTAATTATTATTATTATTATTATTATTATTATTATTATTATTAGAGTTAACTAGATATATAAAAAAACATTTTGTCGAAAATATTATAAAAAATTTCAAAAATTTTATAAAAATTTCGAAAATTTTATAAAAATTCCGAAAATTTTATAAAAGAAAAATTCCAAAAATTTTATAAAAGAATTTATAAAAAATTCCGAAAATTTTATAAAAAAATTTATTAATAATTCCGAAAATTTTATAAAATATTCCGATAAAATTTTTATAAAAAAATTCCGAATTTTTTTATAAAAAAATTTCTTTTTTCTTTTTTGAATACTTTTTGACGGAATTTTTTTGAAGAAATTTTCGACAAAAAATTTTCTTTTTTCTTTTTTAATACTTTTTGACGGAATTTTTTTATAAAAAAATTTCGACAAAAGAATTTCTTTTTTCTGTTTTGAATACTTTTAGACGGAATTTTTTATAAAATTTTGCGCAAAAGTATTCAAAAAAATATATATATATATATATTTGTCGAAATTTTTTAGAAAAAATTTCGGAATTTTTTATAAAATTTTTATAAATTTTTTGGAATTTTTTATAAAATTTTCAGAATTTTTATAAATTTTTTATAAAATTCCAAAAATTTTATAAAAATTTTATAAAAATTCTGAAAATTTTATAAAAAAATTTATAAAAAATTCCAAAAAATTTATAAAAATTTTATAAACCATTGGCACGGAACAATTCAAGAGTTAGTGTTACTTCATGTGTTTTAAAGACTGATCAAAAGTTATACTATAAAATATATCAAGTATAGAAGGTGGGGTGTGGCTGGTGACGTTTTTAACCAATAACGTGAATCACGCATATGCAATAGATTAGGCATAGCTAGAGGCTATACTTAGTACTATATTAATATTTAAACATAAAAATTAATTATTGATATCTTGAAGTGGGCTTTTTTGGCCAGTTGTTTCATTTTTAATTACTTTACTCAACAATATAAAATTTTACAATTTAAACACATGATATATTATGACATATTTAAAGTGCATGGTTTCATTTTTTACAATAATAATAGTATATCTATCAATTAAGCAGCAATATATACAGGATGTCTTTGTCATTTTAATAACCATATATCTCATATTACGGCTTTCAAGTTCAAGACGAGTGTAGAGAATTAATAATGTCCCTTTGGTTTTTCGTTTTTTCTCCATCATGAGAACTCGTCTTCAATGTTGGTGTGGCCACTTTTAACATTAAATGTCGTCTTTAATTCTAGGTTGGTGGGTTATAGATTTTCGATACGATAGGGTTCATATGTGAAGTGTGTTACATATGTTTTATCAAACGATAGAGGAACACGTACGAGCATTTTATTAGAGGTCAAATATTAAGTTTCTCCATCCATATAACAAATATATGTAGGGTCCTTTATAAGGAGCGAGATCATTTTTGTAACTGCAGAAAATTTCGAATACTTAAAATCGTCAATACTCGGTATATCATAATCTCTTATTATTAAACGCTACTTTCTCCTTGTACTATATCTACACTGAAGTTTATGCAATTGATGGAATATAGACGTCACCAAAATCCTAATGTGCAAAAATCTCATAAATGAGAAGAAGAAAAAAATTGTACCCCAAAATTGTATGAGTAAATTTTATCATTAGCCCAATGGAGTGAGCAAAATGATACTTTTGTTTCCTTAAGAAAATGTCACTTCATACTTGTTTTCTATTTGCTTAGAGCACAGGGCATGGACGCATGGTAACGCCTGACTCGGCGTTATGCCAACGTGCATTGGTGGTGGCGTTAGTTTACCAACGTTCGTTAGTGTGTGATTTTTTCTCTCCTTTTTTTCGATAATATCTTTTACAAGTTTTACTTGGTTTTTGATAATGATTGGAGGTGATAGTGAACATTGCACATCACTACATGATGAAAAGAATTATACTCCCGAGTATTAAGTATATATGATTCTTTGTTGCTAACTTTTAAACACTATGTTATTAAAACTAAGAGTACATTGCAAAAGTACGTTGTCTATATCGGTTGCAGGTGCACTCCCTACAACTTTTCAAAAATACTGGCAAAATATTTATATGAAATTTGTATGCAATTATCTCATTGGTATAGACTCCATTCGCCTGCATTTCAAGTTTCATATGTTATCGTGCTAATAAACAACAATTACACATAAAAAATTGTTACAATCTTTGGGTGCTTTTTCAAAGTTATAAATATTGAGCCCGGATATAACAATATATCCAAAACATTCATAAAAACCATTAATTGTAACATATGCATAAAAAACTTATATCAAGACTGTTAATTACAGAATATTTGATCTGCACTACTCAATATAGTTTATACTCCGATCTAAACCCATGGTTTTGTTAATTTCATAAATAAACTCAAAGAAGTTGGCCACTTCTTTGGTGGTACTTGTTGGGTGGGGATCAAGAAGGCTTCTTAGGTAGAGACTATAATCCCTTGGAGAGGGCCTCTTGCGGACCATAGATTGTTCCAGTCCTGACGCAAAATCCTTGTTATTGGATAAAAAAAAGGATAATTCCATTTCATCAACAATGATCAGCAAGTCATAATTTCCTAGATCATGTTGTTCATCTTGAATTATATCCAGGAATTCAACAATAGAGCGGCTCCAGCCGTCAATTTTGATAAGCTCAAGAGTTGGAATGTCGCCTATTTCAAGTGGTATCTCCTTAAGTAAAACGCAATTTACCAACTGTAATTGTTTCAGACATGGGAAGTTGATCGTATTACCTTCCCACTTTTCAATATCTAGCTTCTCAAGTTTTAAGAATTTTAGTTGTTGAAACTGCTCCTCACCCATGTTCCACTCTGCTCCGTCAAAGGCATGGTCACATAGTTTGAGAATCTCAAGGTTAGGTAACGACTGAATGATTGACATATCACTCCAAGGGAGAAGGCAATTTACTAATGGAGTTTTTTTAATGTGGCAGGGAACCTAATATTATTTCCATGTTTTGGCTCCCCATTTGGAAGTTCTGGCTTTCTTGAGTTTCTTTCTTGGAATCCGGTTAACTTCAAGGTTTCAAGGAATGGAAGTAATCCGAAGTCATTTTCCTTATCTGAGTAGAAAAATGACGAAAGCTTTTTTATGACCGGAAAACATTTTTGAAAGTTTCCTATAAAATCTCCCAACTGCACTCTGGAAATGGTTTGCAAATTCATTGGTTTCTCAATAGAAGAAAGATATATTTCCATGTTACTCGACAAGTGCCTCAGGTTTACCAAATCTGATATGTTACTCGGTAAAACCAAAAATCCATGACTTGCTTTAAAAATGAGGTTTTGTAGGCTCCTAAAATTGCACACTGAGGATGGAAAACCAGATAGAAGCCAAATTTCAAGGTACCTTAAGTGAATTAGTAATGCTATCCCGTCAGGAAAACCATTCAACTTGCAATTTCGTAGATCCAACACCCTAAGGAGCGCAAAGGAACGGAAATACTCTACAGTGTCATAAATCACAGATGAGGGGCATTTAAAGCACAAAAGGGAGTGGATGCTTGGGGTATGCGGATGAGCACTGTTTACAATCCGGATAGTTCCATTTGTGAAAAAATGCCGCATTTTATATGATGTAATAACCTCATCCTGCCATGTCGAGTTTATTTCCATGCAGAATCTTTCTTCTTCTGCTTTTATCAGGCATAACTCCCTTATCATGGACTTTCAAAGCTTTGACTCCATTATTGGACTTCCTTTCTGCAATAACTAAGAGATTTATGTCAACTAATTCCATCAAGCAAGCCTCTGCAATATCCTCAAGGCTTTGGTTTTCAGCTTCGTGTATAAATCCGTCAGCCACCCATAACCTCATCAACTGTCGTGCTGGGAACTTAAAGTCTTCCGGGAAGCCTCCTAAATACAGAAAGCACTCTCTCAAGTGAAGAGGTAGATGATTGTAACTTAAAGCTAGTGTTTCCATGTGTCCCTTCTTGTCATTAGCAATGTATGAACCAATATTGTGACTAATTTTTTTCCACAAAGCTTTGTTCATCGGGTCTTTTGCTAGAAGTCCTGCTATGACAACCACTGCAACTGGCAGTCCCTTACATTTGTCTGCAATTCGTATTCCGTGTTTAATCAACCATTTTGGGCATTCTTTGCCATGGAACACTTTCGTGCACAATAAGTCCCAGCTTTCTTTTTCCGTTAAAAAACTCAAGAAATGGACAAGCCCTTTTGGTTTTAGTTTGGCATGTAATCCAACTTCATTGACGCGACTCGTGAGCAGAATTCGACTGCTGGTGTCATCATCGGGGAAAAGTACTTTCAGGTTATCCCATGCCTCTTTGTTCCAGATATCATCAATGACAATTAAATATCTCCGACCCTTTAGACTCTTGTGCAACATTTCACGAAGTTTAGAGTCATTAGTTTTTTCTATATCTAGTTGAACACCCAAGGATACCAGGATTTGAATGAACACATCGCGCCTTTCGTATGTTTGAGAGACAGTAACCCATGCACGGATATCAAAATGATACATAATAAAACAATCATTGAATACTTTGGTAGCCAGGGTAGTCTTACCAATCCCGCCCATGCCAACGATGGAGACGACATCTAGCTACTTTTGATCTTCCACAAGTTTATCGCGTATGAATTCAACATGATGATCAAGCCCCACAACAATTTCATCGAATAATTTCTTCGATCCTAGTGTACTTCTGCTGTTGGAAGTTTCAGCAGCTGCACACTGCATTTGCTGGCTTTTAGTCGTTTTAGACGAATCCATCTTCATGTTATCCATGCTTGTTTTAATGAGTTCTACCTTGATGGACTTGATTGATCTCATAACATGATCGAGAATCAGGGAGGTTTTATAGACATCAGATCTAGGAGAGTATCCTTTTTTCCTGAAATGAACACCAGATACAAATAGATCAATGATATCTTGTGCTTCTTCTGCTGTGTTTTTGAATCTTCTCTTTAAATATTTAACACATTTGAGCTCATGCAGTTCTGTATGTTCACCATGAAAAAGGATCTGGATCATGGAGTCAAGCTCTTCGTAAAGCAGCTGCAACTGAGGCCTTTCTGATTGAATTAATGGGTGGTCATTAATGAGTGGATTATCATTGGAATAAATTAGCTGCTTCAATTTTTCCATGAACAATTCTAAGCCTGTGTATGTCATTGGAATAAATTAGCTGCTTCAAGTTTTCCATGCACATCTCTTTTTTTTTTCTTTTTTTTTTTCTTTTTTTCCTGTATCTGAAGAACAATAGATATGGTTTTATTTGAATTGAAGTGGATAACAATAATGTAAGGCTGTGATTGATGGCTGACTCTTTGCTTTCACTCTTTTTTCTTAGAAGATGTGCATTTGGTGTTTTATGCTACAAATAACACTTGAGTTAATGGTGTATGAATATATAATTTTAACTTTACATATATAACATTGTACGTAAATGCTAATAAACAACTATTAGTAAAAAAAATATAAGTATACTAGAAAATAAACATAAAACAATATGTGAAGTCATTTTTTTTGGTCGATCAACTATGCAACCTGATGGCAAAACCTCTCTATACTTTGATTGGTGTTTGGTTCAGTTTCCATCATAGGGGATGGTTTGATGGGTGATGATAGTGTTTCACCAACGGTGGCCAGGCGCAGCAGCCTAGGTGACCAGAATTCATACCAGAATTACTACTTTACTAGCCAATTTTTTTTTTCAGATTGTTTACAAAACCACCCATTAACCATTCTGGTTTTTGTAAAGTGTCCAAAATGAACACTCAGCAAAGTTTAGTGACTGTGTAGCTCGTTTGACGGTAATCCGTCTCCACATCTTGATATAAAAAACTATATCATGTGCTTTCTCACATTTCAGGTGGCGGAAATCAGGACATGAGACAATGGGTAGCTCTCATATTGACACTAGATCGTGGTGACGCGAGGTCCAATCTATACTATGTGAGGTCGTGATGAAACAAGGCCATACAAGACGGAAGAAGCTTGTATTTTTAACAACGGCATGTGACTCGGTATGAGTGAGACTATCGAAGGATACAGTCACTACAAAATGGTTGAAACTTAGGAAATGGAGCAATAATGTAAATCGTCTATAGTTGATTATATAATGTGGTTTATATAATCGATCTACTTCCATTGTGACTACTTACATGTCGATATTTGATTAGCCAATTTTCATTATAAATTAATTAGTCATTTGTTGGTATCACCAATCAGATGTTAGCATATTGCTAATAAATTTCCAACCAATTAACTTTCAATTTAACTAGTAAATATAACTAATATATTTACATAGATAGCTTAACATAGTATAAATGCATCCACCCAATCTCTATTTAATGGGATTTTAGCTTTTATCCGTCGGAAATCTCTAGGAATCAGTATTATTTATCGACGATTTAGCGACGGAAATACTAAACTTTTCCGACGGATTAACAACGAATATGCATGGTTGTGAGTATGGCATCGGAAAGTTGTTGGTAAGTTAAGTATATTACTGACGGATTTTTGACAAAAACCTTATCCCTCGGAAATCCATCGGAAGTTGGTCAGAAAATAGTCAGTCCAATTGAATCTGACAAAACGTCGTCGGTCATTAGCGACGGAATTTGATCGGTCGGAAAATTTGTTGGTGAAAGTCAAATTTCTAGTAGTGGAGTAGTAGGTTTCCTCATGTGTTTTGTGATGAAAATAAGAAGAGTTAAATCGAAACGAGACAGACATGAATTAGTAATTGAGGATCAAAGAACATTTGATTTAAGAGGTATCAAAGTGTGTGAGTAATCTAGAAATAAAGATACATTGTGCACCATTTATGGTTATCCGTAAAACAAAGGGCAAATGGCACAAAAAGGCATCAAAGTTAGGGTTCATTTTCAATTAAGGTATTCTACTTTTTTTCTTGCATAAAAAGGTACTCAACAAAATTTTTTGGCGGATTTGGGTTTTTTACTAACGCTCGTTAACTCACTTCGTTAGTATATTACATGTTTAGTCCTCGAATTTGTATAATAATTTCATGCAACATCCAAAATTCCCACAATCTTCAACCTTTCACAAATATCATCATATCCACAATCTTCAACCTTTCACAAAATTCCCAGCTCAAAACCAACAATCCCATCATTTTCAAAACTGATAACATGAATTTAAGCACTTAACTTGTAACTCTTATATCTATTTTATATACAAGTAGTACACTTAACTTGTAACTCTTATATCTACTTTAGTCACTGGATAAAATAGATATAACTCACTTCTTTTTGGACTCTTGACTGTTGGTGTCACGGTTCAGAAACAAAACAAACACCCCTGTGGTGTCATGCTAAACTGATCCATAATACTCTTGTGGGTGAGTTGGTCGGAAACTAATGAGCAAAACCAAACGCACTCTAGTTAAACGCCCTTGGTGGCTGAAAACAACAAAGCCAAACGAACCTGCTGGTGCAGAAATTTAGTAACGCAAACGCACCTGTTGGTGCAAGAATTTCAGCCAACCAAACGCATCAGTTGGTGCAGAATTTCAGCCAACCAAGGGTGGGTCGAAGTACATGAACACCAAACCCTAAACGCTCAAATTGGAGAAACTTGAGACGAAATGGAACAATTAAACTCTTGAGATAGCTTCCTTATACATCAACTAACGAAACCCCCAACTCAATTTCAAAAACCCCTTTGATTTGGAAGAACCCTAATTTTCAAATTGGGTTGAAAGTGGATGAACTCTCTGTGAATCTTGAATCTTGACTCTTCGAATTGGGTAAGTCTGATGAGTTATGTTGTTTAAATCTTTAGAGAGTTGTTACAAAAACTCCAAAGAACAAACCCTGGAACTTTTAGCATCCTTTCTTTTTATTTTTGGTTAATATTGATGATGGGATTGTTGTTGGTGGTGGGTGGATGTGCGGTGGCGGCAACGTGTGATGGTGGTGGGTGGATATGTGGTTGTTTGATTTTTAGGCTTTAAATTCATGTTTTCAGTTTTGAAAATGATGGGATTGTTGGTTTTGAGCTGGGAATTTTGTGAAAGGTTGAAGATTGTGGATATGATGATATTTGTGAAAGGTTGAAGATTGTGGGAATTTTGGATGTTGCATGAAATTATTATACAAATTCGAGGACTAAACATGTAATATACTAACGAAGTGAGTTAACGAGCGTTAGTAAAAAACCCAAATCCGCCAAAAAATTTTGTTGAGTACCTTTTTATGCAAGAAAAAAAGTAGAATACCTTAATTGGAAATGGACCCTAACTTTGATGTCTTTTTGTGTCATTTGCCCTAAAACAAATTATTTGACATTAGTTTAACTTAATGACAAGTTTTCTTATTATTTTCTGGATGGGCGATCTTTGTTTGACTTTCTAACAAATTTTGTTAGCCTCTTAACTCTATTTGACCTAATATATATTATGCCTAATTGGTTGCAACATTAACCTTTTTCACATTTTTTATTGTTAAGATTAGTATTAATATTAGTCTTAGGAGTAAGGATCAAATGAGAAATAAAAATAAAATGAGAAAAATGAGAAGTCACCATAACCGCATATTTTAGATGCATACATAATAAAAAATGCAACTCCCATTAATTTCTCTTTATTCATTTGAAATGTGTGGTTAAAATTATTTCTCATTCTTCTTATTATATTTTCTCTTTTTACTCGATCTTTTCCTTTAGTTTTAGTTGAGGGGTTTTAGTGAAACTTTAGTTCATGTTGTAGTCAAATAGGAATGCATGTATACGCCGGTTCATCCATGCATGTCAACTCTATATATACCTTACAGGGTGTCAAACGATGCTTAGTCTGAGCATTCGTGAGTCGTGGTTTCTTCTTTGTAGCAGCCGGTTTTTCAACTCTTTTTAAGGTTGGTTTTCTTCCCCCCTCATCTTTACAAAAGGAGGTGAGGGGGGATGTGTCATTGACTCATTGTACATCATTCTTTTTATACTTAATCAATAATAATTTGATTAAGGGTATAATCTTGTGCGGGTTTAACTTTTCTTTCGACATATATTTGCTTGTGTGTTTCGTCTTCGAGTATCGAGTAATCAGCTCTCTAAATTTCCATGTTTGTTGTAGGTCTTTACAAAAAGTGGTATCTAGAACGCTGGTTCGAAAGTTCAAGAAAGCTAGGTTCGATTAAAGTTGAAGGTTCTTGGTGATCGAATTTAGAGCAGCAAGGTTTTTTGTGTTCTAAGTTTTCAACAACAAGGTTTCTTGAAGATCAGGTTCACGACTTCAAGGGTTTAAGCAAAAGGGGTTAATTTTGAGTTTTGGAGGTTTCGTCCAAAACAGTTTTACTACACAAGCTTTCTTTGGGGTTCAGTTTAGGACTTCAAAAGGTGTTGGGGTACTTTGCTTGTGTTGAGTTTATGATATATAAAATACAATAAAACATAAAGACATCAAGAGTACACAGCGGAAGACTTAAGATCATAACAAATAAATTAATTAACTGAAAGTATGCGTAACGTACCTCTTGCGAATGTCAAATCCCTCGAGCAAAGCAAAACAACCCTCGAGCAAAGCAAAACAAAGAAGTACTTATTGGTGTAAGAATAATGTCTTACAACCACGTTCTTGTACACACGAATTAACCAACGAATCAAGCGATTGCTAGATCTAACACAAGTCCTCGTTTAAGAAAAACGAAACCAAAATCCCTTACTATTGGGGTGTTCGGCCGAAATATAGACTAGAGAGAGGAGATGAGAGATCTAGGGTTAATTCAATGCACAAGTGTATGAAACCCTAGAACCTAACCCTCTTTATATACTAGTACGGAAACTTTGGGAACAAGTTAGGGATTAGGCCTTGGAAAGCCCCATATGGCCGGCCATGTAGACAAGCCCAAAGGAAATCCACAACTTTTCCAAGTTTTCCATTTCTAGTCCTTTCTCTTTTCATTTAACGGTCGTTAGTCATTTTTCCGTTAAATACTTAACGATCGTTAACCGGACTTAATGTGCAATAATTAATCGTAAACATAAACATTAATTATTTAACTTTAATTCTTATTAAGCTAATGTGTGCAATCCAGTGGTCACGAGTTCGAATCCGGACATTCACATGTTTGTAAATATATACATTTCCAACAGCTCCCACTTGGATATGTTTACAAAGCGTGAAATGACATTGGTTAGCGTCTAGCAACACGCCAATGCCCCCGGTACAACTCGTGTATGGTTTTCTCGGAGAAAACCAAGTTTTGACGATTCATCATCATATTCATCCTTTTGTTTCTAATACCATGTTAATAAGAATATGGATCTCACTCATTTCTTAATTAACTATTCTGTTTCTCGGTTTATGTGATTGATTAAGATTACCAATTCTTCTGAACATATTCCAGAAGACCTTGGGTATGGCCATACAAACATCTTAACAATCCTACGAGGGGCCCAACAGTATTATACTTCAAAATAAATTTGAAGGAAACAAATCCCATTTTGACTACAAGTAGGATTCATAAATTTCGCAACACTTCTAAAAACAACCCTTATAACTACTAGTTACGTGTAGCGTTAGATTGTTTCACAAAAATGCACTACATCCATGACATATCTCTTGTATCTCAAGTCCGAGGATAAATATCCATGATATACTTAATGACAAAGATCCATAAAGTATTATCATCGGGTGGGATAAGTCCTATATTCAATTCATTGAATATCATCTGAAATTAGTCATGCTACGCATCAATATACTTTCAAGTATATTCTAACTAATACTCAAATTTGTCTTAATTCAATATCATTCCCATGTTATTGATTGACAACGGACTATTTAGAATAACTTAAGTTATTCAAGGATTTAAACATGCAAATATAGGACAACATCATAATAAATGAATAATAAACATAACAAAATACTTTATTTCATTTCAATAATAATGTTTACAATATCCTTTTATCTAAAATATTAAGTCACAAATGGGCATGAGACTACTAGCTAAACGAAGTCCAAACTTATCAGACAAATGATTAAGTTTTTCACCGGGTAAGGCCTTCGTTAACGGATCTGCTAGGTTATCATCTATGTGAACTTTGAGTAACTCAATTTCACCTATCTCGACTTGCTCTCGAACATAGTGATATTGTCTAGGATAGTGTCTGGTGCCCTTCATGACTCCAGGTTCATGGGCAAAAGTAATTGCATCTGAATTGTCACAATATACTTTAATAGGATTTTCAATCGACGGCATAACACCAAGCCCTAAAACAAACTTCCTTATCCAAACAGCTTCCATGGCACCTCGACGCGCTATGTACTCACTTTCAGTAGCGGACATTGCAAGTGTTGTATGTTTCTTACTCTTCCAATCCACAGCACCTCCATTGATTACAAAAATGTAACCCGTTTGAGACTTCGTATCATCTTTGTCACACTTCCAGGGATGCATCGCAGAAACATGTAATGCATGTTACGCGCTTCGGATTTCCTCCATACATTATGAACATATCTCTTGTAGCCCTAAGGTACTTGAGAATATGCTTAACAGCCGTCCAGTGAATTTCACCCGGATTCGTTGATACCGATGGGTCAAGTTTTGAGCAAACGCCACATCCCCTTGTGCATCGTACGCGTACATGATAGATCCTACGAAGCATAAGGAACTTTCTTCATACACGCCACCTCTGCGGTGTTGAAGCACAGCCTTGGTCTCTCAAACCATGATTCACTTGCATTGGCAAAAATCCCTTCTTGGAATTTTGCATATTGAATCTCTTCAATATTTTATCAATGTAAGCACTTTGGCTTAAACCAATTAGCCGCCTTGATCTATCCCGGTAGATCTTGATTCCAAGGATGTATGCTTTGCTTCCCTAAGTCCTTCATCGAGAAACATTTACCAAGATAGGCTTTCACCTCATTTAGACTTGGTATATGATTTCCTATGATTAATATGTCATCGACATACAGAACAAGGAAAGTAACATGACTCCCACTAGCTTTGTGATATACACATGGCTCATCAAGATTCCGAGTAAATCCAAAACTTTTGATTTCCTCATCGAATCTTTTATTCCATTGCCTTGATGCTTGCTTCAGTCCATAAATGGACCTCTTAAGCTTGCATACGCGGTTAGGAAATAATGGATTCACAAACCCTTCCGACTGTGCCATATAGATGTCTTCATCTAGACGGCCATTCAGAAAAGCGGTTTTGACATCCATTTGCCAAATCTCATAGTCATAGTGTGCACCTATAGCTATGAGAATCCTAATAGCTCTTATGTCCGCTACAGGAGAGAAAGTCTCCTCGTAGTCAATGCCATAGGTTTGAGTAAAACCTTTAGCCACTAGACGAGCCTTGTAGGTGTGTACATTGCCATCCATGTCAGTTTTCTTCTTGAAGATCCACTTTCTTCCAACGATTTTCGCATTGGGAGGAAGGTCAACTTCAATCCAAACTTCATTATCTTTCATGGATTGCATTTCCCCATTCATAGCAATCAGCCATTTATCCTTTTCGGATCACCATGGCACCTTATAGTTGGCGGGCTCATTAAGATCCCCAACCATATTTTCCTCCACCTCTACGTTAAGACATAGACGATCAGGTGCACGTATAGTCCTTTCAGACCTACGAATGGGAACAACTTCAGGAGGAGCACCTAAGCTTTCAGGTTCTTCTTGAAGTTGGCTAGTATTTTCAGAAGGTGTTGTATCTTCTTGATCATATTCCAGATCATATACTCTCCCACTGAGTTCTTGAGATATGAGATTCCTTTCAAGGAAATCTCCATACCTAGCCACAATGACTTTATTCTCAACTGGGTAGTAAAAGTAGTAACCCATAGTTTCCTTAGGGTATCCTACAAAGATACACTTAACAGATTTGGCTTGGATCTTATCAGGTGTGTCACGTTTAACAAACGCTTCACATCCCCAGACCTTTAAGTAAGAAAAGTTGGGAGCTTTTCCAGTCCATATTTCATATGGAGTTTTAACAACCTTCTTTGTTGGAACCATATTCAAAATGCGAATAGCAGTTTCAAGGGCATAATCCCAAAAAGTAAAAGGTAGAGTCGTAAGTTCAAACATTGATCATACCATGTCAAGTAAGGTACGATTTCTCCTTTCAGATACACCATTTTGTTGTGGAGTATAAGGAGATGTGAGTTGCTGGATAATTCCACACTCGGCTAAGTAATCTTTGAACTCTTGACTTATATACTCACCACCTCTATCGGATCGAAGAGCTTTAATCTTCTTACCGAGTTGTAATTCTACTTCACTTTTGAAAACCTTAAATGTTTCAAAGACTTCATGTTTATGTTTAAGTAAATAAACATAACCATAACGACTGAAATCATCCGTAAGGTTAAGAAGTAGACAAAGACCACGTTTTGACACATGTCTAGTGGACCACACACATCGGTGTGTATTAATCCAAGTAGATCGTAAGCCCTTCCACTTGTGGTGAAAAAGGTTTCCTTGTCATCTTCCTAGCAATGCAAGACTCGCATTTGTCAAATGATTCATCATTGACCGTTTGTAAAGGCCCATCGTGTTGCAGCTTTTCCATGCGTTTCTTGCCAATATGGGCAAGGCGACAATGCCAAAGATAAGAAGAGTCACAGTTCAACTTGCTCTTCTTATTGCTAATGCTTGTACAACAATTATTTTCATTGGATATAAAACCATCCATATCAATTTCAAACACACCAAGAATAGGAATTGCATTAAAGTAAAAAACATTATTTAAAGAAACTGAAATTCCATAACTTGTAAAAGTGTGCACAAAACCAATATCTTTTAACAAAGAAACTGAAATAACACCCCTAACAATGGAGGGTGCATAATGACAATTATTTAGTTCTAAAATTAAGCCCAAAGGCAACACTAAATCAAAAGTCCCTATGGCTTCGATAATTGACGCTTTCCATTTCCAACGTACAAGTATCTTTCTCCACAGTCGCTTCTTTGCCCCTCTAAGTCCCTCGCGATGTATTACAGGATGTGAGTACCACAACCTGTATCATATATCCAGGAGTTTTGCTTATGAGGAAAAGAAAATAATTCAAACATAAAATACCTGATGAGCTAGGCACCATCTTATTTTTATTCTCAAGGCACTCATTCGATAAACCGGACAGTTCCGCTTCCGGTAAAGACCGGTGAGTTGCAGTGGTGGCATGACAAATCCTTCTTAGGATTCTCCTTTTTCTTTCCAGGGTTCTTCTTAGGAGCTGGTGGGATGACAACTTGCTTCCCTTTCCTTTTCCTTTCCCTTTCTTATCTGCTTGCGGCTTTGGCTTATTCACCCTACCACCCCTCGTATTGCGAGTATAGCAGGTGTAGGAGCCTTCTTTGGCAATCTCTTCTCGTAGTCTACAAGCATTGCATGTAACTCATTCACTGTCTTCCCTGTGCAATGCATGTTAAAATTTCGACAAAATCACCAAACCGATCCCGATTAAGGAGTGATTGATGAGGCCGACACATACATCATTCGAGTAACCACAGCTTCTCCAATTGGTCCAAGTGATGTTTCATCTCTAGGACGTGGTCGGAGACAGATTTGCCAACCTCTTACTTGCAACTATGAACCTTTTCAATAAGTTCATACAGTTCAGCTGCCGGTGGCTTCTCAAACATACGCTTGAGTTCATCTAACATGCTCATAGCGGATAGTGCTCAAATTGTTTTTGCAATTGAGCGACATCCCAAAGCATTAGACACGCAACATCATTGTGCTTCTCATATTCAACACGATATGCCTCTTGTTCAAGAGCAGCTGCCGTGTTGGGAGGAGCATCAGGCAGAGGTGTAGTCAAAATTTCAACCCTTTTGGCAACACGAAGGATGATCCTAAGTGAACGATGCCAATCATTGAAATTAGGGCCAGTAAGCTTGTCCCTTCCAATCATATCTTTGAAAGCGGCACTCAGTAAGCTCATAGTGTTTTCAGATTGAGCCATCTACGGAAAAAGTTCAAAAAACCATAATTAGTATTTTGATAATTTTCCTTTTCAATAAACAATTAAATACCCAAGGTTCATATTCATATAACCAATTAATATTTATTGAAAACTAGGATCCAAATTGTCATAATTTCATTACGTCAGTTGATCTGCTAGTAATGAACCTTATACAAAATGGTAGAGCATTTGCTCAATTGCCAATATCAATTGCAATTCCTAGATTTATGGGATTTACATATAGCCAATATCAATCGCCATGTAAACATGTTTTATCCCATCTTATACCAGGGTGCAGGATTACTGAAACTCTCCCCTCCCTGCTCTGGCGATTTTGGCGACTTAACATATAACCCTTATCGTTTTTTTCCCTAACCGATTCTTTACTAATTCACCTAGCAAATCCGTCCAAGGCCTGATCATACTTTGTCTGATCTTGTGTTGGTTGTGCGCTGCTGTTTGATTTAATAGGGTTTCGTTTCTGGTTAAATCGATTTGGTTCTTTTATTAATCGTTGATTTAGGGTTTTGGTGTAATCGCAACGTAGGGATCTTATCACAAGAATCACCACATCAATTTTAAGTGATCGTTTTCTATGGGTTAGTAACGTGGTTTAATGTTCTATAAACCCTAGTTTTACTAGGGTTTTACTACTTCTTGAAGTAGGAAGTCACTTTATGTTAGTCGATTATTGATTGGTGTTGGGTTTTTAAGTTTTTTGATGTCTAATTTGGGAGAGAAGACTATTCCTATGTCAAGTCCAGGCATTAACAATGATGGCAACGACATGAATGTTAATGTTGAGGACTTGTCTGCTCACATGCAACGATCTAAGGGTATACAAGAGGGAGTCATTCTTGTTCTCGATGAACAAGTGGAGCCACGCAGTGGTTAAAGATGCTAATGAATATGATCCTACTTGGTAGTGCTTGATTCTCGCGAGGAACAAGTGGAGCCTGTTGATCATATTGAATGTGATGGGCGAAATATAACGTGAATAAGCCTAATGTGGAGCAATTGATTGCTAATGCGCATAAGAACTTTGATGAAGCAATGAATAAAATTGATAGTGATATTGCTAAGATGGCTTCATCTTCTCGATGTGAACAATTGAGTGGTATTGGGCTTCAATCTAAGTCGAGTTTTGATGTGGCTATGCAATCCCGGATGTATGGTACTAATCATAGTGTTAATTCTGATCCTAATGCACCTAAGGTTGTTAATACTAGTGGTAATGGAGTTAAGTCGGTTTCTTACGCGGGTGTTGCTTCTAATGAATCCCGAAAACACGTGTCTAATTTTCTGGAGGTTAGAATGCGCAAAAGAAGGATGATGTTGACCTTCAGGTCCCAATGAAAGTGGTTGAAGAGGTGAACATGAGGTTTGAGAATACTCTTTACGGATACTTCCTTGGTCAACGCCTTGCTTTTCCTGTTGTTGACTATTATGTTCGCAATACGTGGGCTAAGTATGGTTTACAAAAGGTTATGATGAACGCTAAGGGATTCTTCTTCTTCAAGTTTAATTCGAAAAAGGTGTTGATGATGTTCTGGATAATGGTCCTTGGTTGATTCGTAATGTTCCTATTATTCTTAAACCATGGACATTGAACACCAACTTGCTTAAAGAGGATTTGACTAACATTCTGGTGTGGGTTAAATTCCATGATGTTCCTTTAGCTATGTTTTCGATGACGGCTCATCCTCCTTGCTACATTGATTGGTACACCCAAAAGGTTAGATGCTTTTACTAGTCAAATGTGCAAAGAATCTTGGGGCAGTAGTAGTTTTGCTAGGTGTATGATTGAAGTGAAGTCGGATGAGGTTCTTAGGACAACCTCACCGAGATTCCTTTACTTGATGGTACGGGTTCGACTATTGAGAAGATCCGTGTTGAATATGAATGGAAACCGCCTAGATGTGAGAAATGTCGGGTATTTGGACATACTTTGGTGGATTGTCCTAAGGTTGTGATTCCGACTGCTCAACCTCATAAGGACGTAAGTGATGGTTTTCAAACTGTTAACAATAAGAAGAAGGGAAAGCAAGTTGGGCGAATCCGGTCGAGGAGGTTCTACTAAATCTGTGGTGGGCAAGCATTTTGAATATCGACCCAAAAAGCCTCCTCCTGAACCCAAGAAAGTAAATGTCGGTAAGACGATGGCTTCTAATGTGGCTAGTATGAGTGGAACCAGGGATCAATACGCCTAATCGATGATGCTCTTAATATGGATGATACAGATGTGGATACCGGTCGCATAAATGGAGGTTAATGAGGATGAGTCGATTAAGATCGGTTCTACATCACATGTTCCGCTTGTGAGTGATTCAATGGGAACAATAGATGTTGTTTCTACTCCCATAGTTGAGAAAATTGGTAAGCTTGAAAAACTAATTATTGATGGGAAAGATACTCTTGTGGATGATGATGGTCAACCTATTCCGTCTACCTCTTTTACTAAGAGAGCTAACCCTTTTTCTAAAGTGGGAGAGATTGAGGTGTCTGATTCTCAAGATGAGGTTGTTGCTAACCCATTTGATGAGTCTGCTAATATATTTGGTGGTGGCCAAGAGTTTGAAGATGAGTATGATGACTATGACTTCGATGACTATGCAAAGCAGGTTCGGGATCTTCCTAGGAATTTGGATGCCTTTAATGCCATGTATGGCACAAAGTTTCAAGGTCCTAGGAAGTAATCTTATTTCGTTGTGTCATTTGTTATCATTTGAGTTGTGGTTTGTTTTCTTGTTTAGAAAATAGGAAGTATCTTGTTATGTAAGCTCTATGCCTATGTAACGGGCTGATATATGGGATTTCACTCATATACATTGTACTTAAACGTTTATTTGGTTATTATATTTACCAGGGTGCAGGATTACTCCCCTTTACCAAAAAAAACTCAATTAAGTTGTCCAACTTAAGAAACAGCAAAATCGTCCATGCCCGTTCTCACGACACGTAGACATTTTACCCTTTGATTAAGATCTAAATCACGTTCTCACGCAAATAGAAAGTAATCTTAGGTGTTTCCGTTTCGTTGGATGGCATATAACTTAAATTAAAGGGTAATAGTTTTGATGTTAAATCAAATATGTACAAAGATGTCATGCATTCATCTTTGTAGCATAGTTTTTATTAAAACATTTATATCTTGTTTTAATGTATAAGCTTTTCATCATCAAACTTTAATTGAGGTATTGGGTTCACCAATCAAGGAATTTAGTGTTAATTATCATCCATTATACCGTACTTTTGCATAAGTGTAAACACTTAGTGTTTCGGATAATTACCACCGAAGTGGCGCATGGAATTAAAACTAATTCGCCCTTAAGATGAGCTTGCACATTTAATGGCTTACTAAGTAGCTCCACTTTCGAACTTACAGAGGGCGAGAGGACTGCACGCTAAAGCACAACCTTAGACATCCTTTCAAAGGACTGGCGCACTTCTTAATTAACCCCTTTATAGTTCTTTCTCATGGGTGAGCCGTTCAAGACCATTTGTGCCAAAGTCATCAATCAATTAAACGATTATGATTACTATGCTTAAAAATACATGTTTCACCATTGTTTAGGTCAGTTTATTTTTCTTGTAAAAATACCCTTGTTACACATAACAAACAAGCAAGTATTTATAAAAATAAACAAATAAACAATGAATGCATAACAAATAAAAGTCATGCATATCAAATAGCCACATGCAAACGTTTTGATAAATCCTATTAATAACCAATTCTAGATCTGTCAATATTAGGGATGAGCACGGTACCGGTCCCGTACCGATCCCGTACCGAATTAGTGGTACCGATTTTTTCCCGAGCTTAAATTAGTGGTACCGGTACCGTACCGAACGGGATTTGGATATCGGTACCGGTATCGGTACCGGTACCGATCTGGAAATCGGGTTTTCCCGCCGGGAATTTCCGATTTGGTACCGGTCCCGCACCAATTAGTGGTCCCGATTTTTTCACCTTATTTAGTAGTCCCGTACATCGCATCCGTATTTCAATAATCGGTACCATTTCGGTACGGTACCGGTACGGTTCCTGTTCGGTTCCGGGATTCGGTTCGAAATGCTCATCCCTAGTCAATATGCATATATTTAATTAAGACTTTCACCCGTTTTCATCTATGTACAAGGTGAACCACATGCATCGATTCATCGATTGCAAGTCAAAATTAAATACATACCACATAGCACATAATTGATTAAATTAATAATTATTGAGGTCTTCCCCAATTTTAGATCTATCATAATTTAGTGTATATCACTTAAACAAGAAAGACATACAATAAAAGCAGATCCATGATAAAACATGCAGATAATTATCATGGACATAAAATTACACTTAACAATTAATGCAATTAAATCAAAGTTACGCATATACACATAAAGTTGCATGCATCTTAGGGTTTCTAATCCAATTAAAACAATAGTTTACAAACCCTAATTAGGGCACCATAAAAACGCCCCCCTCAAAATTAGGGTTTAGGTTTTGCAAACCCTAGATCTAAGCATACAAATAATAACACATTCATGTTTATTTTAATTATGTGTTTCAATAATTAATTACTTGTTATACAAGGCTCGTGATGCCACTGTTGAGTTTATGATATATAAAATACAATAAAACATAAAGACATCAAGAGTACACAAGGAAGACTTAAGATCATAACAAATAAATTAATTAACGAAAGTATGCGTAACGCATACCTCTTTGAATGTCAAATCCCTCGAGTAAAGCAAAACAACCCTCAAGCAAAGCAAAACAAAGAAGTACTTATTGGTGTAAGAATAATGTCTTACAACCACGTTCTTGTACACACTAATTAACCAACGAATCAAGCGATTGCTAGATCTAACACAAGTCCTCGCTTAAGAAAAAACTAAACCAAACTCCCTTACAAATGGGGTGTTTGGCCGAAATATAGACTAGAGAGAGGAGAGGAGAGATCTAGGTTAATTCAATGCACAAGTGTATGAAACCCTAGAACCTAACCCTCTTTATATACTAGTAGGGAAACTTTGGGAACAAGTTAGGGATTAGGCCTTGGAAAGCCCCATATGGCCGGCCATGTAGACAAGCCCAAAGGAAATCCATAACTTTTCCAAGTTTTCCATTTCTAGTCCTTTCTTTTTCATTTAACTCCGTTAGTCATTTTTTTCCGTTAAATACTTAACGATCGTTAACCGGACTTAATGTGCAATAATTAATCGTAAACATAAACATTAATTATTTAACTTTAATTCTCATTCGCTAATGTGTGCAATCCCGTGGTCACGAGTTCGAATCCGGACATTCACATGTTTGTAAATATATACATTTCCAACAGCTTGTTACCTACACCACAAGTTATCGACAGTTAAAAGGTTTTTGAGTTCTTTGATTGTTCGGGTTTGCAACAAAGTATAGAAGGCTTAAGGTTTACTTGGTTTTCGGTTTATAGAAGATCGAAGGTTGTGGTATCGTTTTCGGGTTTCTTGTCGAGGTATTGAAGAAGAAGAAAATATACCAGGTATTGGTTTTTTGGTAATTAAAAAAAATCGAAGTTAAATACTTCAAGGGATTATTTAATTGATTTTTTTTAAATCTTGGTGGGAAAAGGAAAGTCCTAGTGTTTTTATAGCTTCAGTTATTTTGTTTTTCTAAAGAAAAAACAAAAGGTTATTAATTTGAAGTATTTTCTTTTACACACGGGATACTTTGTTTAGTTCGGTATTGTGAGGTTTATATCACAAGGTTATCAGAAAAAAACAAAGGGATGAAAAAATGATGACGGAGTTTAAGTTTGACATAGAAAAATTCGATGGGAAGAATGACATAGGGTTATGGCAGGTAAAGATAAAGGCTTTGTTGGAACAAGGATTAGCTGCAGCATTGGAGGAGTTCCTTGCAATCACAATAGTGGCATACGATATGTCATTCTATCAAAAGGCTTATAGCGCATTGATTTTGTGTTTGGGTGATTGGGTCCTGCAGGAGGTCACCAATGAGACGCCTACAACGGGTATTTGGAAAAAGTTAAAGACTTTATACATGGAAAAGTTTTTAGCTAATCGTTTGTGCTTGAAAAAGAAGGTATATACTTTCCACATGCATCTGGGTAAGAGTCAATATGAACATATTGATAAGTTTCACAAGCTGGTAAGTGGCTTGGCAGCTATCGATACTGCTATATCGGATGAGGATCAGCCATTATTATTAGTCACATCGTCTTACGGTAATTTCATGGAAACTTTGCTATATGGTCGGTATACTTTGAAGCTAGAAGATGTGCTCACGGCACTTCATTCTAGGGAACTTTGGAAGATGACGAAAGCAAAGGTTGATGGTGGTGTTTGTGAAGGGGAAATCTGATCAAAATGATATGCAGCAGGGTAAAGGTAGTGTGTGGTCAAAGTCACAGGGAAGAAGTATCAGAATCAAGTGTTATATATGTCAGTCTGAGGAGCATTTGAAGAGGGATTTTCCCAGGTATAATCACAAGAAATCTCAAGGTTTTGTCAGGATTTTCCCAGGAATGAAGATCAGATATCCAGTTCTGGAGCTGATGGGTATGACGATGGTGATGTTATGTTGGCTATGAGTGTTGAACAACTATTAGACTGGATCATGGATTCAGGAGGCTCATACCATATGACATACAAGAGAGATTACTTGTTTGATTCTAAGAAGTATAACGGTGGTAATGTATCGCGTGATGGCAGGGAATGCCATGTACAGAGGACAGGTAAGGTTCGAGCACAAATGAGGGATGGGTCAAGTTTCGTGTTGGACAACGTCAAGTATGTTCTGGAAGTAAGAAAAAACTTCATATCGTTGGGCACTCTTGAAAAAGAGGGTTTTACCGTGAAGATGCAGTGGTGCAAGATCAAGGTTATAAAGGGTTCGCCGGTGGTTTTATCAGGAACAAGAAGACCTAATTGCATATATACACCGGATGATCAGGCAGTGACTAGGAAGACATTAAAGGGTAGAAGCAGTTAGGAGAATCACAGACTGGGAAGAAGATCAAGACATGTACTGTTCTTGGATCTTGTAATCAGGGGTCTACACAACAGTGTACGAAGAGTGGGGTCGCCAGACATTTGGGTGTTGTAGGGATATAGAAGTAGAATGAGTTGGTTGAGAAGATAAACGTGACACTGTTGGCTAAAGTACGTTGTTTTTTTAGTGTTTCATAAAATTCGTCTTTGCCTTAAAAAAAACAGTAACTTCTACGTGAAACATTTTGCAATCATTTCACTAGCAATGATCAAAAATTATATTTTAGATACAAAAATAAATAATATAACATATCTAATATGTTGCCATCATCTTTGAGTTCGAGTGGAACAAATGAATACACAGTCCAATGCCAAGCCACCTTTTTGGTGAGTACAATCAATCTGCGTCATCGAGAACTTGATCTTTATAGGCTTGTATGAATCCTCAACTATAAAATCCCTGACATGATAGTTTAGTCATTTTCCGTGTTCATTTAGATAACTTTCTGATATTACATGTTGGCCATTGGATACTGAAAATTGAAATCGAGTTGGCTTGATGCTCCAGCCATGGACTTGTTTCGTGGTAGATGAGCGCCGTCCATTAGATGGTCTCTCAAGTTTGATATTGAAGAAAAGGCTGTAACTTCCTGCTGGAAATTTGAACTCTATATCCCCTTCTACTTGTAACCACCATATTTGTTGGAGGTATGCAATTGAGTGGAATCTACGTACAACCATAAACTTTAAACATATCAATGAGATAGTTTTTTACGTAAAACAATCCACTATATACAACTTTAACGTACATGTAAATGATTATAGCTTTTTTATAATTAACACATTAACAAAACACTTCCATATATTTCAACTTGATGTTCTTGTGCTGGAATGGAAATAACAAAAATATAACAAGTAAAGAAGAAGAATGCCTGCCTCAGCTCTATATAAATATTCATCAAAAACACATGACATAAGACATTACAAAAAAAAGGTTTTAATATTAGAGATGGCAGTCTAGACCCAACGGAAATGGGTTTGTACAAAAAGTGATAACTTGTACGTTGATGTTAGTCTAACAAAAAGAGCTTTAGAAGTGACCCAATTAAACCCATGAGTTGTTAGATTTACAAAAAAGTTTTCGAGACTCTGATGTGTCAAGATCATTTGTCTAATCAAAACAATCATGAAAAAGCAAGAACCTATTTGACTGGATAAATGATCTTGACACATCATTGTGTGAAAACCTTTTTTTACATCTTTTGTGGACATAACATTTCTCATCTCATATGCATATGACGTTCGTTTGCTTCGATCTAGTTACTCAATTGAGTAACTAGTAGGAGCGAGCATAACGTCATAACCAAGAACCAACGAAACACAAAAAGCACGAAACCAGGAAATATTGGTCCAATCACCAGTTCACCACTTAGCCGAGAACTGGTATTTATGATCCAAGGCCAACTGGAGATAAAATCGACTAAACCAGTAAAAACCGTAAAGAGCATAATGGAAATATCGAATACATTGCTAGATTATAGCCCTTCATCTTAGTTTAGTCGTGTGATATCAATGTTATATGTCTTTTACTCATTTCTTAAACTCTTTGATGATTTGGTAAATATTATCGGAAGGATTCACAAATGATTCCCTTATAATGAAAGTATTTTCGTAGATTCTGCCCTTCAAAGAGAAGTATCTCATGGAGTGATGGTAACGTAACTAGGCTAGGGCGAAACTTAATGGCTTTGTTAATTAGCAAGGTTTGATCAACTCTTTTTCGGTCAATCAAGAAATGAAGCATAAGTATATCTTGGATAGACTAATAATCAATACTATTACTCGAGTTAACACTTAAGGTTTCAACAATTTACAATGTTAAATGAATGTAGCTATATATGCTTAGCATGTTGAATGAGAAGATAATGCGAAGTGACTCAATGAGTTAACTAGCTAGTCGTGGCCCCTAAAGTATATGACAAAAAAGTAGGGAAGTCGAACCTGGATTGCAGGGTAGGGATGTGAGTCCAGTATCTTCGATCATCAATCCCGACTATATTCATCCCCTTCCATGAAACCAACATGCATATTCCTCCACATCGTTTATCCATCCACACTTCCTGCGCGTCCACCTTTTAGTATATATTTATGTTTACGTTTTCAATATATAACTGTGCTTCTCTATGTTTATAAGAGAAAAATGTCATAGTATACCTTGGTACCTCTAGAGAAACGAACAGGGTACAACACAATCCAACATAAATGTCTTTCCTAGCTAAACACTCGAAACTCCCATCATACAATATCAGTTTCTTAGCAAGAAACCGGTAGTTTTCAGGTAACTTCACTTCCCATACAGAATCAGCTGATGATGCATGACGAAAAACTCTATTAATACGCGCCAAGTTACATATATCGGGTGGATCTAAACATGCAAGAATCCTAGCTAGGCAGTTCTCTGGCAAGTCTCCGAGACTCGACGTACGAGATCCCTCGTTATTGTTGGTCGAATAAGTAGAACCCATTGCACGGAACAATTCAAGAGTTAATGTACGTTACTTCATGTATTTTAATGACTGATAAAAGGTTATACTATATAGATATAGAAGGTGGGGTGTGGGCGGTGACGTCTTTAACCAATGTAAATCACGCATATGCAATATATTAGGCATAGCTAGAGGCTATACTTAGTAGTACTATATTACAGTAATATTTAAACATAAAATTAATCTTATTTATATCTTGAAGTGGACTTATTATTTTTGCCAGTTGTTGATGACTTTACTCAACAATATTAAACATTACAATTTAAACACATGATCTATTATGACATATTCATATTTAAAGTGCATGGTTTCATTTTTTTACTTGAGAGCACTGTACGTAACTTATACTAATATATCTATAAATTAAGCAGCAATATGTACAGGATGTCTTTGTCCTTTATAATAACCATATATTCTCATATTATAGGTTTCAAGTTCAACTTGTTAGATATATAATTTGCTTTTTCGTTTCTTCTCCATCATGAAAATTCGTCTTTAATGTAGGTGGCCACTTTTAACATAAATGTCTCGACATGAAGGTGTATATAAAGCATTATCTCTTTAATTCTAGGTTGGTGGTTTATAAATTTTCGATACAATAGGGTTCATGTGTATTACATATGTTTTATCAAACGATAGAGGAACACGTACGTGCATTTTAATAGAGGTCAGATAGTAAGGTTCTCCATCCATATGACAAATATGTCGGGTTCTTATAAGGAGCGCGATCATTTTTGTAACTGCAGAAAATTTCAAATACTTCAAAAATCATCAATAAGCTAAGAAGATGAAAAGATTTGTGAGAGAAAAAAATTATATCATTGCATTAAATTGTGAAATGTTAAAATGAGAACTGTTACATTGCATAGACCATCAAAGTGGTTTAAAACTACAAGTTCTTACACTATAAAAATATCTTCTAATTAAGTGACGACGACATCCAAAATATATGATCATGTTACATTGAGCAGCACTCTTTCATGATGTTATTCATCATAATTCTCATCTTGTGTAAAATGTGCGTTGAGCTTCTTTGAACATTCTGAATGGAGTGTTTAGATGTAGTAGCAGAAGTAGTAGACTGTATGTTATCATCCCCTTTGCAAGTTGACAATGAGTAAGGATTACAATTGCCTAACTTGGATAAACAGTTATAGTGTAGAGGTATACTCAGTCCTTTGGTCGGTATGTCTGCAAATTGGTTTATAGTAGAGATGAAAGTGGGAAGAATCTAACCAGCTTTGATCTTGTCCCTCATTAAATGACAGTCTATTTCAACATTTTTTGTTCTTGCATGATGTACTGGATTAGATGCAAGGGCTATAGAAGAGGCATTACATATCATGAGTATTGGGGTTGGGATTGTGACTTGAAATTCTTTAAGTAGACATTGAAGCCATGTAACCTCACAAGTACTATCTGCAAGTGCTCTATATTCTGCCTCTGTGGAAGACCTAGTAACCACAATTTGCTTATTTGATTACCAGGAAATGAGACAAGAACAAAGAAATATACCATATCCAGTGACCGATCTTCTTGAAAATGGGCAATTAGCCCAGTCACTGTCACAATAGGTGAGTGGATTAAGAGATTCTGTGTTGGAAAGAAGAAACCTTGAGCTATAGAGAGTTTGACATATCTAAGTACTCTGGTTAGTGAAGCAATATGAGATGTTCTTGGCGGTTGAAGAAACTGGCTAAGTGCTTGAGCAGCAAAAGCTAAGTCAGGTTTAGTGATTGTGAGGTAAAGGAGCTTGCCAACCAATGTTTTATAGTAGGATGGGGCTGATTGTTGCCAGCTATGAGTATATCATCCACATAGACCAATAGAGATGTAAAGCTACCATTTTGACTCAGTGTGAACAAGGAAGTGTCAACATAACTCTGTTTGAAACCAAGTGAAAGTAGGAAAGTTGTGGGTTTCTCAAACCATTGCATGTTAGCTTGTTTGAGTCCATATAGTGATTTCTTGAGCTTGCAGACTGTGTTTGGTGGTAGAGTGTCATTGTAGCCTTGTGGAACTTGCATGTAAAATTCTTCATGTAAGTCACCATGAAGAAAGGTATTGTTAACATCTAATTGCTTTATGATCCAGTTTTGATGTACTGAAACTGCAAGTAAAGTCCTTATTGTGACCATTTGGCAACTGGTGCAAAGGTTTCATTGTAGTCTACACCTTTTTTTTTAATGAAAACCTTTGGCTACAAGCTTTGCTTTGTACCTTTTTAAACTGCCATCAGCATGGTATTTGATCCTGAAGACCCATTTGCAACCAATTGGAGATTTCCCTTGTGGCAGTAGTGTAAGCTTCGAAGTATTGTTCTTTTCTAGCGCAAATATTTCCTTATTCGTTGCTTCAACTCATTTTGGGTTTTTGGATGCTTGAAGGAATGTCTTTGGTTCTGTGAGTTTCTCAACATAATTGATAAAATGCAGTGATTTGGGACAGAGGTTAGAGTAGTCTAAGTATTTGGTACGATGGTATTTAGGTCTTGTGAGGTTGTGAATGTTGGACTTGGGTAAGTGACAGTGATAATCTTGAAATTTAGGTGGTAGTGGGCCCTAGTGGAGACTCTAGTTGGTATTTGTATGGGATGAGGTGAGATTGGTACTGATGTAGGTGTTGTGACTGAATCAGTGGGGAGAAGATAGAGTCCACCATGCAGGGTACCATAGGTACTATTCCCATCATGGCCCTGAAAAGCCAATTTGTCATGAGTGAATGTAACAAAGAGAAGTATTTTGTATAGTAACTTACTTATGGAGATGAGGTTGTAGGTAAAGGTAGGTATGTACAACACATTGTGAAGTGTAAGTGAAAGGCTAAGTTTGACCGATCCAACCATATATACCTTAGCTGTTTATACATTTGGTAATAACACAAGGATTGGTGTTTGAAGTTTGTTATGCATAAGTGGTTAGGAAATGTAAATGTTATATGTTGCTCCACTATCAATTAGCCATATATAAACTTTTGTTTTTTGTGGAATTTGAAGCAATGAATGAGTGAATATTTGCAATAGTCCCAATGAGTGCATACCAATGAGAGAATACCTGCCACATGAGGTGTTGCAGAGCTGTCAGAAGTGCCTGTGAAGGTGTTCTGCATCATAAGTAGCACTTGATTTAGCTGAATCTGCAATTGGTCCATCCTTGCATTGAAAAATTCATCTATAAAAGTAGATGTGGAAGGCTAATCCAGTGGACTTTCAGCAGGTGCATGACAACCCATTAGTGGTAGTGATTCACTTGTAAGCATGTTAACAAACCTAGTGATTATGTTCCCTTGGTTAGTCCTTTGAGAGGGTGTTTGGTACTAGTTATGCAGAGGATGACCAGGTGGTTACCCAAGGAACTTGTAGCATTCTTCTTTTGGACGTCCTTCCTTTTTGCAATAGGTACAAAAAACTCCTTTTCTGAAATTGTTTTTTTCTCTCAGCTTGATTGTTTGTGTTTAAGGGTGGATTGTTTCTGAACTGATTTGATGAACTTGTAGAACTCATGAATTGGTTTTGATGAGTTTGTAGAACCTTTGTATGTGTTAAGTGCAGTAGGGATGGTTGGACTTTGTTTGTGTGTTTCCCTTTGTTTTTCTTTCTGTCTCAATATACTATAGGCCTTGGAAACAATTAGTAGTGGCTATAACAACAAAATTTCACCTTTAATGTTAGTGTAGCAATCATCCAATCTCATTAGAAATTGAATGAGCCTCTTCCTTTGTCCCCTTTCACCATTCTCTTTCTCATTCTCACAAACACACTTACATGTACATCAAGTTCATCCCACAATCCTTTGAGTTTGTGATAGTAAACTTCTATAATATAGTTTGACTGCTTAAGCTCTACAATCTCATTTGCAAGTTGATATATCCTATGACCATCTAGTTGACTGTAGTGGTCAAACAACTCATTCCATAAAGCAGATGCAGAACTAATGAAAGTAAGATTGTTACCAATTCGTTCAGAGACAATGTTCAAGATCCAAGATACGAGCATATCATTTGCTCTTTCCCAGTGTGTTCTGAGATGTGATGCGATTGATGGTTCCTCATAATCTCCATTGATCAATTTGACTTTGTTCTTTGCACTTAAAGAAATTAGCATTGATTTCTTTCAAGTTCCATAGTTTTCTGATCCAGTTAGTTTCCTTGAAATAAGGACCATGCCATGGTGATTGTTTGGGTGAAATTACAGTGGGTGAAGTGGTGATGTGACATCATCATCTATGATGAAGATGTGTTATTTGATCCAGAATCTGTTGATACCATATTTGTTCGAGATGTTAGTTAAATGATTGAAATATTGATTGATTTTGATGATTGTTGTTTGAAGCTTTAACAATGGCAGATGTAACAACTTTGTAAGTGATTCTGTTAGTATAAGAGAATCTTGAATTGAATTTGATTGTGAAATGATGGTTATTGTGATGAATTTGATGTTTTGATGGTTGATTATGAGGATTTACGGTGACAAAAGTGGTGGTTTGATGACAAATATGGTGGTTTTGGTTGAAAAATGGTGGTTATTTTTGCGTAATTTTTGGCGGGAAATTTTGTTAGGCTATGTTTTGGCCGGAAAAAGTTTGTTATGGTCGCCAGAATCAGCTTCTCACCACAGTTTGTTGTGGTGATAGCTATGATACCATGAATAGAATTGAGAGAGAATAATATCATTGCATTTGCGAAATGTTAAAATGAGAATTGTTACATTGCATAGACCATCAAAGTGGTTTAAATACTACAAGTTCTTACACTACAAAAATATCTTCTAACTAACTATCTTACATCCAAAATATCTAAACTTGTTATTCATCATAATTCTCATCTTGTGTAGACTGTGCATTGAGCCTCTTTGAACATTTTGACCGGAGTGTTTGGGAATAGTAGCAGAAATAGTAGACTCTATGTTATCAGAAGAAAAAAATATACTAAAACTAAAAATATTTATATCAACTTTTAGCAAACAATATATCGTAATCTTTTTTTTTTTTTTTTTTTTTTTTTAAACGCTACTTTCTCCTTGTGTTGTATCTACACCGAAATTTATGCAATTGATGGAATATTAGACGTCACCTAATGTATAAAATTCATATAAATGAGAAGAAATAAAAATCGTATGAGTAGATTTTATCATTTTAAGCTTAATGGTGTGAGTAAAATGATACTTTTGTTCCCTTAAGAAAATGTCACTTCATACTTGTTTTCTATTTGATTATTATTATTATTATTATTATTATTATTATTATTATTATTATGTTTTCTATTTGCTTATTACGATATTTTTTATTTCCTTAAGAAAATGTCACTCCATACTTGTTTTTTGTTTGCTTATTCTTTTTTTTATTTTGAACGGCAATTTTAACTATTTCACAATATTTACACTACAAATATATCTCACATGTTATAACCATGACTTAAACCTATAACCAATTAATTGCGGAGCTTCTCACACAATATTAGATACATTTGGGAAACAAACCTTTTGGTATTAGGATGTTCTTTATTTCCACATATATATTCCACTTGAGTCTTAATATACTCCATTACTCCCTTCATCTTAAAATAATTGTCTCCTGATAAAAAACACAAAATTTAAGAAAAATATAATTATTATTGTTTTCTATTTCTTATTTTTTAGTAAATTGACAATTTTACCCGTAACTAATTAATTAATTTAAAAAAAATTATTATAATAATTTCAAGCAAAAGTAATATAGTAAACTCGATCAAACTTTTCAATATATTTTTAATTGTGAAAACTTTGATCGTGAAATCTAAAAAAATTAATGGACTATTAAATATTAATTTAGGACCGAAGGAATATAACTATTCCGCTATTAGAGCATCCCTAAATCCCTAATGCCTCAAGTCTTCAATGACTTGAAGCATTTAATGCATTAAATGCATACTATGCTTATGAACTAAAGTTTTTGAGAAAGACTTGGTGTATGACAAGTCTTTGTGCAAAGCTTTTCAAAAAGCTATTTATGCAATGCTAAAAATACCATAAAAAGACTTCTTAGAATAGTAAAAAGCTTTTACCCATTTGAAGCATTGTAGATGCTCTTAGCCATAGCCTATAAGTTTTTCATTTACTAAAATTTGTTTATAGTTTGCACCCAATTTTTTAATCGTATTTTAAGCTAATTGGAGCAAATAATGAAATAAACATGCACACTAACTGCTAGATGCCTACAAATTTGATAAATATTTAAAGTTTGTTGTCATGTTTCAAGTTGATTGGATCGAATGACCACATCAACTGTTAATTTGTTACTATCATGTTAAAAGCTTTTTGGAAGAAATGAACACTCAACTTTGTTGGAAAATTTAATGCACTTGCGGGATTAGTTCACACATTGTAATGGGTTAGGAGGTACGGAGTGTACACCCATAAGGTTCATGAACACCCTGACTCTTATAGTGGTTTGTATTGGTAGTACTGGTGAAAGTACTGCTTGGTGAAAGTACTGCTTGTGGAAAGTACTGCTTGTGGCTTCCACTGATAAGCAGTGTTTCCACTGATAGGCAGTGTTTCCACTGAAGTGGTGTATCCACTGATAGTGCTATGAAAGTACTGATAAGCAGTGTTTCCACTGCAAGTGAAAGTACTGCTAGTGGAAAGTACTGCTTATGGAAAGTACTGCTAAATGGCAGTTACAACTTCTTTATGACCACGTTTAATTGGTCATGTAACCACTAACGGCTATAATGGGGATAATTATGAGGCTATTAATGGGCCGATTAATACTCATAATTCCATTGGAATAGCTCAAGAGTAACCTCCTATATATAGGAGATCTGAACATGCATGATAAACACACAGAAAACGTAAACACTCATTAGCGAAAGGGTTATAGAATTGTGCCTAATTCTCTAACTGCATTTGGTCTTATCCCAAGTAGATATTCGTGATACCCAGGCATTAGGGTCGAATAGTTTACTTTGGAAAGTGATCACACGATTCCAAGTGATATCCGGTAACCACCTAGTGGTATTGCTACTGTCATTGATTGTCTTAACCCTGTTCTGGGACATACACACCAACAATCAAAGTAAACTATTTTGTGATAATCAATGGCAACTGCTGCAATGAAACACATGGCTTCAAACTTTGCCAAGCTTGATAAGTTTGAAGGGGTGGATTTTAGGAGGTGGCAGAAGAAGATGCACTTCTTGCTGTCAAGCATGAGTGTGGTCTATGTGCTGACTACTCCAATTCCTGATGATGGTGATGATGCTACTGTGGAGCAGATCAGGAGGAGGAGCAAGTGGGAGAATGATGACTACATATGCAGAGGTCTTATTCTGAATGGTATGTCTGATTCTTTGTTTGATATTTATCAGAACTTTGAATCTTCCAAAAAACTGTGGGATTCCTTGGATGCCAAATATATGGCTGAGGATGCATCAAGTAAGAAGTTCCTTGTTAGTAATTTCACAAATTACAAAATGACTGATTCAAGACCAGTTATGGAACAATACAATGAACTTCTTGGAATACTTGGAAGGTTTACACAACACCAAATGAACATGGATGAGGCTATCAAAGTCTCTTGTGTCATTGACAAACTCCCTCCTTCATGGAAAGATTTCAAGCATACCTTGAAACATATGAAGGAGGAGTTAACTCTTGTTGAGTTGGGCAGTCATCTGCACATTGAGGAATCTCTCAAGGTGCAGGATAATGACAAGCCAAAGAGTGGCAATGCTGCTGGACCATCTGTTGTCAATATGGTGGAGCATAACAACTCCACCGGGTACAATGACAACAAAGGAAAACACAAGTATCATGACAACACAAGGGCAGATCCTAACAAGAAGGCAACACCTACTTGTTGGAAATGTGGCAAGACTGGTCACATTAAAAGGGACTGCAAGGGTGTTAAAATTGGTGGTAAAGCCAATGGATCAGGCACTAATGGTTCAGGGAGTGGCGGTTCAGCCAACTCACTGAAAGGTCAGAATATGTTTAATAAGTCTTTTCAGATTTATTATGTTACATATGTATCTGAATCTTTTTATGTGCAGGATGATGATGTTGCGTGGTGGGTTGACTCTGGTGCAACAGTTCATGTGTGTAAAGATAGAAGCTGGTTCAAGACTTATGAGTCACTGAATGATGGTTCTATTCTTCACATGGGAAATGAGTCAACAGCCTTGGTGCATGGTCGTGGTTGTGTAGATCTTAGGTTTAGTTCTGGAAAGATTGTAACTTTGTTTAATGTTATTCATGTTCCCGATATAAGGAAAAACTTGGTTTCAAGTAGTGTTTTGAATAATCATGGATATAAACAAGTTATTGAATCGGATAAATTTGTTCTTTCTAAATGTGGTGTTTTTATTGGTTTTGGTTATTTATGTAATCAGATGTTCAGGCTTAATATTACCACTGACAGTGTTATTTCAGCTTTTGTGACCACATATGATCGGACTGATTCTACCCTTTGGCATGCTAGACTTGGTCATGTTCACTATAAAAGAATGCAAGATATGTCTAGGGATGGTTTAATCCTTGCTTTTGACATGGACACTGAAAAGTGTAAAACTTGCATGTTGACCAAGATAACCAAGAAACCCTTTCGGGGTGTTAGTCGTGAGACTAAGATCTTGGAGCTTATTCACAGTGACCTGTGTGATTTGCATGCCACTCCTTCTTTGGGAAATAAGAAGTACTTTGTGACATTTATTGATGATGCTTCTAGATTTTGTTATGTCTATTTGTTACATACCAAGGATGAAGCATTAGATAAATTCAAAGTGTTTAAAACTGAAGTTGAATTACAACTTGGGTCTTTGATCAAAAGATTAAGGATTGATAGGGGAGGTGAGTACATGGATACTCAGTACTTTCAGTCTGTTGGAATAATCCATGAAACGATCGGCTCTTATACTCCTAAGCAAAATGGTATTTTTGAAAGGAAAAACAGGGTGCTGAAGGAGATGGTTAATTCCATGTTGTCCTATTCAGGACTGAGTCAAGGGTTCTGGGGTGAAGCTATGTTAACACCTTGCTATTTATTAAATAGGGTTCCCAACAAAAGGAACAAGGTTACCCCTTATGAACTCTGGACTAAAAGGAAACCCAACCTGAACTATCTCGGGGTCTGGGGTTGTAGGGCTGTTGTAAGACTCCCTGATCCAAAGCAAAAGACTTTGGGTGAAAGAGGCATTGATTGCATCTTTGTTGGATATGCTTAGCATTCCAAGGCTTTTAGGTTCTATGTTATTGAACCTAATGAACATGTTTCAGTTAACACAATAATTGAATCAAGGGATGCATATTTTGATGAGAATAGATTCTCATCAGTCCCTAGACCAAGTCAGAGGATTCCTAATGGAACTCATGACACTGGTGTATCGAGGTCCTCGATGATGAACCATCGTGGTCCCCGATGAGGTTGTGGTTCAGCAACCTGAACCTGTGCTCAGGAAGAACAAAAGGGTCAGGACTCCAAAGTCATTTGGACCTGAGTTTCAACTATACTTAGTTGAAGGTACCAGGGATGAGGTCTCAGACCAATACTCCTATTGCTTCATTGTTGAGGATGATCCCAAGACATTTGAAGAAGCAATGAAGTCCCGGATATTGCTTTCTGGAAAGAAGCAATAAATGATGAGATGGATTCCATCATGGGCAACAACACTTGGGTGTTGGTTGATCTACCACCGGGATGCAAACCTCTAGGTTGCAAATGGATTTTCAAAAGGAAAATGAAGGTAGATGGAACTATTGAAAAGTTCAAGGCTAGACTAGTTATTCAGGGCTTTAAACAAAAGTCGGGAATAGACTATTTTGATACTTATGCTCCCGTGGCTCGTGTCGTACCATAAGACTGCTGATTGCTATGACATCTATTCACAATCTGGTTATTCATCAGATGGATGTGAAGACAACTTTCTTGAATGGTGAATTGGAAGAGGAGGTTTATATGAACCAACCTCAGGGCTTCATCATGCCTGGCAATGAAAACAAGGTGTGTAAACTGATTAAGTCTCTTTATGGACTTAAGCAGCCACCTAAGAAATGGCATCAAAAATTTGATGAAGTGGTTTTGTCTAGTGGTTATGTTCTTAACCAAGCTGACAAATGTGTATATAGCAAATTTGATGATTCTGGTAAAGGAGTCATCATTTGTCTATATGTTGATGACATGTTGATCTTTGGCACTGACCAAAATCAGGTTGACCTGACAAAGGAATTTTTGTCATCAAGGTTCTCTATGAAAGACATGGGGGAGGCTGATGTTATCCTTGGTATAAGGATTAAACATGAAAGTAAAAGAATTTCTATCTCTCAGTCTCATTATATTGAGAAGGTACTGAGGAAATTCAATTACTTTGATTGTACTCCAGTGAGTACACCTATGGATACTTGTGAGAAGCTGATGCCTAATCATGGCAAGGCTGTATCTCAACTTGAGTATTCTAGGTAATTGGTGCCTGATGTATGCCAGGACTTGTACAAGACCTGATATTGGTTTTGCAGTGGGAAAATTGAGCAGGTATACTAGTAATCCTAGTGCTCATCATTGGCAAGCAGTTCAAAGGGTACTGAAGTATTTGAAGAGAACTATGGATTATAGTCTCTCATATACTGGTTACCCATCAGTGTTGGAAGGTTACACTGATGCAAGTTGGATCAGTAACACTGAAGACAATTCGTCTACCGTGGTCGGGTATTCCTACTTGGTGGAGGTGCAATTTCTTGGGCATCCAAGAAGCAAACTTGCATCACCAGTTCAACAATGGAATCTGAATTTGTAGCTTTAGCAGCTGCTGGTAAAGAAGCTGAATGGTTGAAAAACTTGCTTCTTGAGATTCCATTGTGGCCTAAACCTATAGCACCTATTTCTATCCGGTGTGATAGTGCAGCTACATTGGCTAAGGCTTATAGCCAAATGTACAATGGTAAGTCTAGACACTTAGGTGTCAGACATAGCATGATTCGTGAGCTTATCATGAATGGGGTGGTATCTATAGAGTTTGTTAGATCTCAACAGAACTTAGCTGATCACTTGACGAAGGGTCAGGCTAGAGACTTGGTTATAAAGTCTGCTAAAGGGATGGGTTTAAGTCCAACTTAGTCACTGAATGCTAGGACACCCAACTCCCTCCTGAGGAAACTTAGGAGCTGAGTTCAATGTGGAAAGTTGAACATTCAGTGGACTGGAGCACATGTTTTATTTTCATCCCAAGGTTGTGCTCAGAACCTGCTGAAAGGAGGATGAAGTCTTTACTTCTTAATGGTTAATTTTCTTTGAAAAAGTGCTTGGCAGGGGCATGACTAAAGAGGAACCACCTATGTAAATGTTGAAGTTTTGCCGCTTAGGAAGCTTTGGACTTTTAGCTTTTACAACATTTATGAATTGGATATGGACACATGGCTTGTATAGTGTCAGGAGCTGTTAAGTGTTTGAAAACTTGTGTGTATTTATCTTCAGGTATTCAAATGGGTTGAAGGGTTCAATTCTTAGAACACCCGGATTCTCGAATATTTGAAAGTGTAATTACTAAGATGGAAATTCAATCCTCAGGACATTTTCGTTTATGCACATGTTTTGATTGATGTTTATTTTTTCATGCAAAGGAAGTGAACTAAATTTGGGGAGGATTGTTGGAAAATTTAGTGCACTTGGGGATTAGTTCACACCTTGTAATGGGTTAGGAGGTACGGAGTGTACACCCATAAGGTCCATGAACACCTTGACTCTTATAGTGGTTTGTATTGGTAGTACTTGGTGAAAGTAATGCTTGGTGAAAGTACTGCTTGTGGAAAGTACCGCTTGTGGCTTCCATCGATAAGCAGTGTTTCCACTGATAGGCGTGTTTCCACTGGTGGTGTATCCACGATAGTGCTATGAAAGTACTGATAAGCGTGTTTCCATCGATAGGCTGTACTTCCACTGCAAGTGAAAATACTGCTAGTGGAAAGTACTGCTTATGGAAAGTACTGCTAAATGGCAGTTACAACTTCTTTATGACCACGTTTAATTGGTCATGTAACCACTAACGGCTATAATGGGGATAATTATGAGGCTATTAATGGGCCGATTAATACTCATAATTCCATTGGAATAGCTCAAGAGTAACCTCCTATATATAGGAGATCTGAACATGCATGAGAAACACACATAAAACGTAAACACTCATTAGCGAAAGGGTTATAGAATTGTGCCTAATTCTCTAACTGCATTTGGTCTTATCCCAAGTAGATATTCGTGATACCCAGGCATTAGGGTCGAATAGTTTACTTTGGAAAGTGATCACACGATTCCAAGTGATATCCGGTAACCACCTAGTGGTATTGCTACTGTCATTGATTGTCTTAACCCTGTTCTGGGACATACACACCAACAAACTTTTATAAAGTTAATTAATAAAACTTTTAATATGTTTGTCCATGCTTCAAGTTGAGTGGTTTAAACTGGTCCCAAACCGGTTATTACCATTTTTCCTCTGCCAAAATCGGTTTTAAACCGGACCGATTTGGAACAAAACCGGTTTTTGACTAGTCAACGTGAACCAAACCTGTTTTAAAACCGGTAAACCGGTTTGTGCAGTACTAATTAATAATTAGGGGTGAGCAAAACAAACCGAAAAAACCGAAACCGAACCGAAAGCCGAAAAAACAAACCGAAAAAACCGACCGAAACTAAAAACCAATGGTTTGGTTTTTACTTTTTCAAAAACCGAAAAATGCGGTTCGGTTTCGGTTTTCGTCCAAGAACAAAACCGCAAAAACCGAACCGAACCGATCTGATTTTATTATATAATAATATCTAATTAATATAAAATGATTAAATAACTAAATAAATCAAATTTATACATTTATATTCATTTTGTGAGTGAATTTATAATATATTTATCTTAACATTTATATTTATATGTGTGTTTTCGTGTCGCGTGTTTTGTGTGAATAAATCAATAAGTATTCGATAATGATTATACTACGTGTATGTTCACTTGTATGTGTATGTCTTATTTATATGTTTGTATATGTAGACTTATGCAATAAACATTATTATGCTTAGATTGAAAAAAAAAAAGTAAATAAGTATAACTAGTTTTGTGTGTAAAACAAGTTTGTTGGTATAATTTTGCCATACCCAAATATTAACGGTTAGAAACCGAAAAACCGAACCGAAACCGATAAAAACCGAAAAAACCGAACCGCCAAAAACCGAATGGTTTCGGTTTTGGGTTCTACAAAAACCGAACATTGTGGTTCGGTTTCGGTTTTAGCCAAAAACAGACCCAAACCGAACCGTGCACACCCCTGGGGCTTTTACATATATGTCCTTGCCTAAATGAAAAATTACATATATATCCTTTGAATGCATTAAAAGCATTGTACTTTATACATAAAAAACTAGTACAAAGGACATATATGTAATTATTCATTTAGGGAAGGATATACATGTAATTCTCTCTAATAATTATAATGCCATACAACCTTTTGGGCCGGTACAATAGCTTTGGGCCATTAGCTTTTTACGTTTGTGCATGGATGTTAGTCTTCAATGAAGAAGTATTTTGGGCCAATCTTCAACCCATGTAACAAAACACAAGTTTGCTGGCATATAGCTAAATCACAAGGACGATTTTTCCGATTTACTCTCAAAACAATCTCATTTAACCTAAGTTCTCAAAACAGTCCTTAAGCCAAGACCAACAAAAGTCCGAGCAGAAATCACGTAAGAATTATTAAATCAATGTTTTGTTCTTTAAATTGCATGTTTTGTTGCCATTGTTTAATTTCTGAGTATTACTTCGGTCGATAAAGTTATAATCAAAGGTTGATCATAACCATTAGAAGTATTACTCGTAAACCCTACTAATTTACGCATATTATTTAACATGGTATTGTAACAGATTTGATCCTCATACCTAGTCGGCCACCATGAGCATTTTGACTGAACAAGAGCGCTGCGTTTTCTGCTTTGAGAATCCTACAAGGCCACCACATCTTGTTGTTTCGATCGCAAATGAGAGTTATCTAATGTTACCCCCTTGGAAACCTGTCGTACCGGGCCATTGTTTCATATTACCCATGCAGGTAACTTTAGTTTATTTAATAGTTCTATAATATTATGTGTACAAAATTTTTTCTATTTGAAACTTATTTATATGCTTAACTTCTTTCAGCACGAGTTAGCGACAAGAGCTGTGGACGAGAATGTCTGGGATGAGATTAGAAACTATAAGAAATGTCTTGTGACGATGTTTCGGAAACAAGGAAGAGATGTTATCTTTCTTGAGACCGTCATGGGATTGGCTAAACAAAAGAGACATTGTTTGGTCGAATGCATTCCTTTGCCTCGAGATATTGCTGAACAGGCTCCTATGTATTTCAAACAGGTTTGTATTAATCTTGGTAACATAAGAACCGTCACTATATTTAATCAAGGATATAGTGGTATCGTTAGCTCATGGTTTTGGTTTTTCTTTTGTAGGCAATTGATGAAGCTGAAGACGAGTGGAGCCAACACAACGCCAAGAAGTTGATTGATACAAGTGAAAAAGGGCTGCGCAGGTCTATACCAAAAGACTTTCCGTACTTCCATGTGGAGTTTGGTTTGAAGAAAGGGTTTGTTCACGTGATCGATGATGAATCACGGTGGAAGAGTAGTTTTGGAGTTAACGTCATAAGGGGTATGCTTGGTTTACCAGGAGAAGACATGCATCGTCGTCACAGGCATGAGTCCGTAGACACTCAAAAGCAAGCGGTAGCAAATTTTGATCGAGATTGGGCTCCTTTTGACTGGACCGAACAGCTTCGTTCGTAGTGTTCTCTGCTGTCTAATGTTTTTTGCTAAAGATTTTGTACGTAGCTTAAAGCTTGAGAATTTCTTAATGATATCCGAAAGAAGTTCCAACTATTGAGTATCCCGAATGTCTTTTTTTTTTCCTTTCCCTATAGTACTTATTTACAAGAATCAAATTTAAAAAACACAACGCTGAAAAACATTAATTGTATTTTCTTTTTCTGGATGAATTCACTGCAATGCAACTTCCTCACCAGCTTCAGCTTCAGTACTTGAAACTTGAAAGGCTTAAACTACTACCTCTTTTTGACAAATAGGACAGTTCTGTAAATGATTACAGAGCTCGATTAAAGGGGACGAAAGCAATGGCAAATGTTAGAAAGATAGAAGCAGGACAAGCTTATTACCTTCTTGAGCTTTAACCATTTGATGATGCATTTACTATGATACTGATGTGAACAAGGCAACGTGATCATACGTTTCCCAAATTTGAAACACTCTTGACATATCACGCAGCTAAAAGTAAACGAAATTCGTTAGAAATTTCAAGCAGATGCTAAAACATTGAAATATATTTGACTAGCTAGTTCTTACTTTTCTTCATTGTTATTTGATAACATTCCTGATCTGTAGATGGAGGTCGGTAACTGGGAAATATGTAGTGCTGATAGTCCTACGTTTTCCACACCAATGCTTTCAGTAAGGTCTAGTAATTCCTACACAAGAAAACGACAATTACATAAAGAAACAATTCTAGTTCCTCTAAAAGATCGAGTTTACAACATAAAGAAACATGAAGCTGGAATACGTATATGTACCTCATATCGCATATTATCAGGATCAATGTCATCTTGGCCCGAATCTGAACTTTCTGCTGTACCTGCACAACATGTCAAAGTTATATTTACATGATAAGAAATGCAAGTATATAGATTTTGACCCGTAAACATATATAGTCTATAAATTAGAAGCCAGAATAAGTTGTAAATAACCATTTGCATTGCTATTGAATTCTGATATAAAGAACTCGTCAAATTCCTCCCCCAACTCCTGTAATGATCTAGCATACGCTTCATCCATAGCTTCTTGTGAATTTTGACTTCCATCCCTTTCTGATTCACCCTCATTCTCATCCCTTTCCGATTCCCTCTCATCCGCATCATCATCCTCATCCTCGTCCTCTGAACAACTAGGGTCACTTCCCTCAATAGTCACAACCCTGTTTGTCCCAGATTCTTGATACGAATGATAGACACTAGCCTGTTGCATCCAATTTCTTCAAATTTTATTCGAACCTTATTTGCTTAAACTAAAAAGGGTGTAGTCTCTACCTGTTGCAGGATGACCTCTTCATAAGTGAGATCGTCATCTTCTGGCAAGAATTCATTCAAGTTATCGGGAATATCAGCTGGCAAACTGATGTTTATATATTGTTCGTGGATGTCTATGTCTGTACTCATGGATGTAATGGTCAGTATAAGCAGTCCAAACTTTTCTGCCCCTATATCATACAATATATCCAAAAAGCACATAAATCATCAAGAGATACGAGTTATCAAGCGATAAATGAAAAAGAAAAACATGATGAATATGTGAGCGTTATAGACTATAGAGTTATAACCACCACCAAATGGCCTAGTGGTGAGGCACATGATCTCCTCACAAGAGGTCATGGGTTCAAACGTCACTAGGGACATATTTGGTGGTGGCCAGGGAAAGGGTCGGAAAAGGTCGCGGTAACTAGGGAAAACCTCATCCGTTTACCCGTTTATAGTGTTAGGACAATGATTAGTCCTTTTCAACAATTGTACCCGAAAAATAGTTTCAACATCAAGCCACAAAGTCTTACAAATCCATTTCTAATAATAATATTAGTTCCTATTATATGACAATTGCATAACATCAAAGACTTGAAGAGTCAACTTTCCAACCAAAATAACATATGAACACAAAACAAAAGTATAACATAGTTTCCCCAAACAAGAACAACAACTGTTAACATTAACAAACTATGAATTCAAGAATTATACAAATAAACAAAATCCTAGTTAAGATTTGTTGACTCCTAGAAGTCTTATGGTAATTTATAAGAAACAGTTATGATCATCAAGTAAAAGAGTTAGTTAGCTAGTTACCTTGTTGGATATATGCTAGATGAAGAACACCTTGCTTAGTTAACTTTCACCACAAAAATAGAAAGTGAGTGGAAGCCAAGGAAGAGGAAAGTGTCTGGAAGATGATGTAAAGACAGCCATACTTACTAAATATAAAATATGCCACTGTTGACTTTTGGCCTCTAGTTTTCTTCCTTATATTACTAAAAATGAAAAATATAATGTGGTGTTTGTTTTTCGTTAAGAGGCTCTTAACAGCCTCTTAATCTGAACCGTTCAGACGCGGTCAGATATTTTGGTCGTTCAGACCGTTGTTTTTTTTTTTTTCGCTCGTTCGACGCGCTCGAGGCAAGTAAGATCTTAATGGTCTAGACTTGAGAGGGGTGTCTGAATGCCTCTTGTTGCCTCTTGCTGACACAAAAAAAGACCAAAAAAAAATTAGTACGAGCAAGCAAATGTGCGGTTCAAACATGAGTTTTTTTTCCCGTTCAGATGCGGTCAGATTCAGACATTTACGCCTCAGATTCAGATTCAGATGTGCGGTTCAGATTCAGATTCAGAGCCTCTTAAAAAACTCATCATTTATCCGACTGGAGTAACTTTGGTAAAAATAAATAAATATGTAAAACTGGCCTAGTTTTCTTCCCAAAGAGCACAAGGTGAGGTACTCTTATGTTAAGGTTTAACACTTCTCAGGTCAGCGTCACATCAGCTTTAACATTTCACTTTAACTCAATAAAAAAACATCTCTTATCATAACTTACCCAAGTTAAACCTTAAAGCACTAACAATTTACAAAAACAACATTTCATTTAGGGGGCAGAAATTAAAAAAAAAAAAAAAAAAGAAAAAAAAAGATTAAATTAAATTAAATGAAACAAGCCTTTAACGCAACATTAGAGGCTTAACATGCCTCGTTAACGCGCCCCTTAACACCACACACGGTGTGGTTAACATGGCTTAACTCGAAAATGTTAAAGGTTAACATCCCTTTGCTAGTTACCATACCCAACACTCTAAGAGGGGCTCATTTGTTGGGCTGAAAGACTCGCACATTTTTTTTGGATGCTTAAAGCAGTGTGGTTTGTGAGGTTGTAAAAACGAGAGGTTTTTTTTTTTTTTTATAAATATGCTTCGAGTTTGATCTTAGCTTCTGTTTAGGAAACAATAAACATTGTTAGAGGTACGGTTCTTGGGAAAGGATGGTGTCACATCTAAAACAAATCCAAGTTAAGGTTGACGGTCAAACACGTTTTTAAAAAAATTAACATTACATCGAAAAAATTCATAGGTGTCTCGTGACCCCACGGGAACCCGTCCTGGGTCGAACCAAATTCAAGTCTTTTGTGTGTGTGGTTAAACACTCTCTACACGTCCATTAGGACTATTCAGACATTTTTCGAGAAAAAAGAAAAGAAAAAAGAACACTCTTTGCAAAAATGAAATAAAACAAGCAAAATGTTAGGGTTAGATCAACACTCCTAACACAATACAGAACGAAACATTTCTATAATTTAAACTCGTATCACGTTAATAATGAAATATGTAAAACATAAAACAAAATATTGAGATAGCCGTACTTGAATTGAAAATACAACGATTAAGTACGTTTCTAAAGATTACCTATCTCAATGTTTTGTATCTCTCATATTATTAATGTGTTGTTATATATATGCTCGTGTGATACTATTTCTCATAGTTAAACTTTCTGTTAAATATAGATTAGAGTTATCCGAACTAAGTACGAGTCAGGAACGAATCTCCTTGAGCCTAGTTCGAGCTCAAAGGTAAAGTAAATTACATAGATGATGTTCCATAAAGGCTACTGAAGATAAAAATTGCAATTTGGTAATAAAAAGTAGAGTTGATCACATAGACGACCCTCAAAATTACCATCTCGCTTCGCTTGCCAAAAAGTTGCAAATGCGGTTTGCCAAAATTAGAGGTAGAACATGTAAGTGTATAACGTTTGGTATATTACTATAAATATAATAGAGCGTCGGAAACGACGCACATACTGTCGTTTTGATTCATGTCGTTTTGATCCAGCCCAACGCAGTTGTCCAAGCCCTATATCTAAGCCCATCTCTTCTTTGATAACTATGACTGGGGTACATTTGGTATTGTTAGAAAAAGAAGGTAACATGTTTAATAAATTTTAACGCTATGTAATTTTAGAATTCGGTACAGAAACATTGTGAAAAATATATCTGTTAAAAATAGTATAGTTGCGCGAATTAGGTATCATACAACCACCACATCAGTGCATTACTGATGCTCTTGCGGTATGAGGTAGTGAACTAGTTGAATTAGGAAAATGATTGGTGTGTCTAACAATATGATTGCAACACATGGCAAACTGAAAGGTTAAGATTAGGAGAGATAAAATGGTAATTACATGTGTCAATCTTTATATGGAGTAGGCATGCTATTAGACATTTAAATTAGTCATCTCTATCATTGCTCGTTGAATTAATAGAGAGTACAATAACCGGATATACATATAGGGATTAGGGATACAACCCTAGACATACATGGGCTAAAGCCTAAATAAAATACTATTGGGCCTATACAACATGTCGACTAACAGAACATGAAGTGTGTAAAAAGTTATAATTTGTGTATCAAGTTATAACATGTTGCAAAACTCTCAGTTAGAAACCATTTTTGCTTTTTTTAACACGTTTAATCACAATCTTATGTGCTACTCGTATGTGTTAACGACATTTACTAAGTCAATGATATTAAGACTTAAGAGTTTCATAAGGATTTATTATGTGTCTAAAACTGAACCTAGTGTAAGTGTTTTGATTTAACTTGACCAAACAAAAAATAGGTTGAGTTTATCCCACATGCGTAGGTGAGTAAACTTGTAATGTGTTTATAATAAAGGGAGATTTACATACATCCCCACATACACACCAATATTTACATATTTCCCCAAATACAAGTTTTTAATGCATGATGTACAAGCCTATTAAAGCAAGGTTTGGGGAAATATGTAAATAGTGGTGTGTATGTGGGGATGTATGTAAATGCCCCTATAATAAAGAATGTGAACAGTTTTAACATGTAGCTTTAAAGAGTTTCTATAACGAGTTTATGTGTCTCGAATATGTTTGATAAACTTATGCGAGATATTCATGTCCCGACATTTGAAATTATTTTTGTTTCTTGGTTCTCTTTTAAGTTGTTTCATAAACAGCTATGAGACATCAATACCAATTCAAGAGACAGTTAAAATTATTTTAGTTTCTTGTTTTTTATTAGGGTGTGTTTTGGGGGGCTTATGGGGCTTGGTCTTTTAAAATAAGCCGGCTTATAAAATAAGTCTCGCTTGCCATGTAGGCTTATGAAATCATAAGCTCCTAAAAGGGGCTTAAAACTTTAGCCTCATAAAAAGGGCTAAAAACTTTAGCCCGAGGCTTATGAATTATAATTACATATTTACCCACAAAAATATCTAACATATACCATAAAACTTATTTAATTATATCATTTTTAGTAATTTTGCAATAATAAGCCCAGCCCCAGCGCATTTGCCAAACAAATCTATAAAAACACAAATTTCAACTTCCGCTTATAATCAAACCCCTAGCCCCAGCCTCAGTCCCAACCAATTGCGCCAAACATACCCGGTTTTTTCATAGTCACCTACGAGACATTAAAATTATTTTTGTCACTTGGTTTTCTTTGTAAATGATCTTGAAAATATACGATTCTTCAATTATATAAATTTTAGAGTAAATTACATAAATGGTCCTTGTGGTTTAGTAAAAATTGCATCTACCGTCCCTGTTAGGTTAAAGTTGCATTCTTAATCTTTATCTTTGCAAAAAAATAACACCGATAGTCCTTCACCTTAAACTATCAGGGACGGTAGATGCAATTTTTGCCAAACTACAAGGACTTTCGGTGTTACGGTGAAGGATTATCCTCGTTATTTTTGCAAAGATAAAGACTAAGACAACAACTTTAAACTTTTAGAGATGGTAGATGCAATTTTCGTCAAATCACAAAGACCATTTATGTATTTTACTCTAAATTTTTTTATCAAAATTTAGAAGAAACAAACCTCGAAAGAAGAATGAGTCAGAGTGAATATGTAATCAAAATTGATGGATTATCCAAAAGTTTTTAGTTGCACGTTTGGGTAATTTTAACCTCTCTTCATTACTCCATTGTTCATCATCCAATAAGCAATAATATTATAAAGGTCGATAATAAGTGCTAATCTAAGAGTTCATATTAATCATTTGTCGCAACTTAATGATCATAATATATCATGTCAACCAAAAGAGATGATCAAGAAACAATTCATCAAAAACATGCCCAACTAATAAGCGAGCTTCCAAAAGCCGATGGGTGGTGGAAACAGCATATATATTTATACCAGGGAAACTGGTTGGATTCTGATCCCTCTTGGGCGTAATGCTGATGCAACACCACTTCATATATCGGTCTACTGATATCTTCTTATCTGCCTTCATGAAAAGTGGCACCACCTGGCTTTGAGCCGCCCTCATGTTTTCAATCCTTAACTGCCCACGTTTTGGTTTTTCCAACCACTCTTTGCTCAGGGAGGGCGCACACGGTTGCTTTCTACCGTTTGATCTCTACGTACATATCTCATGATTACAGAATGACCAATTTGGACGCCCTTCCTTCACCTCGCCTTTTTGCTACTGATTGTGCATATATATACTTAGTTTCCTTCGGCTGCCAAACATCCTTTTTCCGGTTGCAAGTTTTGTTTATGTATGTATATTCACTGCAACTTCCTTCCTTCAGCTTCAATGCTTGAAGCTTAATTATATATAGTAGAGCTTGATTAAAGGGGACAAAAGCAATAGCTAAAGCTAGAAAGATAGAAGAAGGTCCAACATATTACCTTCTTGTGCTGTAACGATTTGATCATGCATCTACTATGATACTGATATGAACAAGGCAACGTGACGTTTCCCGTATTTGAAATTCTATTGGCATATCACACAGCTTAAGTTAAACACCAAATACATTAGAGATTTCAAGTAGATACTAAATCCTAGAAATAGTGTCAATTACGTATATTTATAATCAGGCAGCTACACTTGTGGACATCCAGATTACTCATTGCCTACATGGTTTTGCAAGACGAATGGAGTAATTGCTTGAAGAATTTATATAATGTAAATGAGAATTTGCCAAATAAAGTTGTCGTTTGGTGTATGTCATTGAGTATGTTGTTTTATTAAGCTTTATGATTATCGGCAATTATTAATCTATGATAGTCATATGTACCCCAACCCGGATCAACACATGGAACGATATACATCTGTAATCTACTAACAGGAAATCCAAACCAAGGACGGACCTTAATGGAGACCGGGGAGGGCGCCCCAGCCCCCCCAAAATTTGCGGCACCTAGTGTAAATATTATAGGTTTTAGGGGTAATTTAGTTGAGGTTACAAGCAAATCTCCGATTCGGCCATCCTAAAATAAATTCGAACCCCTCAAAAAAAATGTTCAAGTTCCGTCTATGATCCAAACAAACTCCTATTAATAGCTAGTTGTTGAGCAAAATTTAGTATCCTAACTGATGTTATCACATTTGATGTTCTTCTCTAACAACTAAACACTAGCTCTACATGAAAGTTTCTTCTAATATAATCACCACAAACCGCAATTTAACCTTCAACGTAACCTTGCCACTACATGAACCACGTATTTCAATTTCTAAAGCTACTGATAAACCCAGAAAATTTTCCTAGTTAACAACAAACTTTAATGGGTTAATGGTCTAGAAAATATACAAACTTTCCACTTTTTACTATTGTGACAATAAACTTTTTTTTTTCCTATTGTAACAAAATAACTTCTTAATGACTACTATTGTAACCAAATGGCACAGTTAATTACCACTTAAGTTGGCAGTTAATTACCACAGTTAATTACCATTTGGTTACAATAGTAGTCATTAAGAAGTTATTTTGTTACAATAGGAAAAAAAAAAGTTTATTGTCACAATAGTAAAAAGTGAAAAGTTTGTATATTTTCCAGACCATTAACCCAACTTTAATTAAGTATAAAGATAGATTTACTTACGAGAACAACAACCACCACGATTTATTTAGACAGAAAATAAACATTACATATTCGATTAATCCCATAATGGGAAAAAGAAATACATAATTATTTGCAACACCATCAGCTCGTTGCCTACCCCACCCCACTCCTCTAGTCAACGAGAATACTGTTTAGTTTATAAAATATATAACATACAATAAACAAGTAAACATCAAGAGTACACAGCGGAAGACTTAAGATCATAACAAATAAATTAATTAACTGAAAGTATGCGTAACGTACCTCTTGCGAATAACAAATCCCTCGAGCAAAGCAAAACCACCCTCGAGCAAAGCAAACCAAAGAAGTACTTAATGGTGTAAGAATAATGTCTTACAACCACGTTTTTGTACACACGAATTAACCAACGAATCAAGCGATTGCTAGATCTAACACAAGCCCTCGTATATGCAAAAACAAAACCGAACTCCCTAACAAATGGGGTTTTCGGCCAAGCTATGCAAAAGAAAGAGAAGAGAGGAGATCTAGGGTTAATTCAATGCACAAGGTGTGAATGAAACCCTAGACCCTACCCCTCCTTATATACTAGTAGGTAAAACTTAGAGGACAAGTTAGGGAATGTAGGCCTTGAGAAGCTATGGCCGGCCACCAACATGAGCCCAAAGCCCATCCCATAACTTTTCCAAGTTTCCATTTCTAGTCCTTCTCTTTTCCATTTTAACGGTCGTTAGTCATTTTTCCGTTAAATACATAACGATCGTTAACGGGACTTAATGTGCAATAATTAATCGTAAACATAAACATTAATTATTAACTTTAATTCTCATTCGCTAATGTGTGCAATCCCGTGGTCACGAGTTCGAATCCGGACATTCACATTTTTGTAAATATATACATTTCCAACAGCTCCCACTTGGATATGTTTACAAAACGTGAAATGACATTGGTTAGCGTCTAGCAACACGCCAATGCCCCCGGTACAACTCGTGTATGGTTTTCTGGAGAAAAACCAAGTTTGATGATTCATCATCATATTCATCCTTTTGTTTCTAATACCATGTTAATAAGAATATGGATCTCACTCATTTCTTAATTAACTATTCTGTTTCTCGCTTTATGTGATTGATTAAGATTACCAATTCTTCTGAACATATTCCAGAAGACCTTGGGCATGGCCATGCAAACATCTTAACAACCCTACGAGGGGCCCAGTAGTATTATACTTCAAAATGAATTTGAAGGAAACAAATCCCATTTTGACTACAAGCAGGATTCATAAATTTCGCAACACTTCTGAAAACAACCCTTATAACTACCAGTTACGTGTAGCGTTAGATTGCTTCACAAAAATGCACTACATCCATGACATATCTCTTGTATCTCAAGTCAGAGGATAAATATTCATGATATACTTAATGACAAAGATCCATAAAGTATTATCATGCGGGTGGGATAAGTCCTATATTCAATTCATTGAATATCATCTGAAATTAGTCATGCTACGCATCAATATACTTTCAAGTATATTCTAACTAATACTCAGATTTGTCTTAATTCAATATCATTCCCATGTTATTGATTGACAACGGACTATTTAGAATAACTTAAGTTATTCAAGGATTTAAACATGTAAATATAGGACAACATTATAATAAACGAATAATAAACATAACAAAATACTTTATTTCATTTTAATAATAATGTTTACAATATCCTTTTATCTAAAATACTTAGTCACAGATGGGCATGAAACTTCTAGCTAAACGAAGTCCAAACTTATCAGACAAATGATTAAGTTTTTCACCAGGTAAGGCCTTCGTTAACGGATCTGCTAGGTTATCATCTGTGTGAACTTTGAGTAACTCAATTTCACCTATCTCGACTTGCTCTCGAACATAGTGATATTGTCTAGGATAGTGTCTGGTGCCCTTCATGACTCCAGGTTCATGAGCAAAAGTAATTGCAGCTGAATTGTCACAATATACTTTAATAGGATGTTCAATCGACGACATAACACCAAGCCCCGAAACAAACTTCCTTATCCAAACAGCTTCCATGGCAGCCTCAGACGCCGCTATGTACTCACTTTCTGTAGCAGACATGCAAGTGTTGTTCTGCTTTCTTACTCTTCCAATCCACAGTACCTCCATTGATGACAAATATGTAACCCGTCTGAGACTTCGTATCATCTTTGTCACACTTCCAGGATGCATCGCAGTAACCTGTAATGACAGTTCGCTTCTGGATTTCCCCATAGACTATGAACATATCTCTTGTAGCCCTAAGGTACTTGAGAATATGCTTAACAGCAGTCCGTGAATTTCACCGGATTCTGTTGATACCGACTGGTCAAGTTTTGAGCAAACGCCACATCAGGCCTTGTGCATCGTACCGCATACATGATAGATCCTACAGCCGAAGCATAAGGAACTTTCTTCATACGCGCCACCTCTGCAGGTGTTGAAGCACAGCCTTGGCTGCTCAAACCATGATTTACTTGCATTGGCAAAAATCCCTTCTTGGAATTTTGCATATTGAATCTCTTCAATATTTTGTCAATGTAAGCACTTTGGCTTAAACCAATTAGCCGCCTTGATCTATCCCTGTAGATCTTGATTCCAAGGATGTATGCTGCTTCCCCTAAGTCCTTCATCGAAAAACATTTACCAAGATAGGTTTTCACCTCATTTAGACTTGGTATATGATTTCCTATGATTAATATGTCATCGACATATAGAACAAGGAAAGTAACATGACTCCCACTAGCTTTGTGATATACACATGGCTCATCAAGATTCTGAGTAAATCCAAAACCTTTGATTTCTCCATCGAATCTTTTATTCCATTGCCTTGATGCTTGCTTTAGTCCATAAATGGACCTCTTAAGCTTGCATACACGGTTAGGAAATAATGGATTCACAAACCCTTCCGGCTGAGCCATATAGATGTCTTCATCTAGACGACCATTCAGAAAAGCGGTTTTGACATCCATTTGCCAAATCTCATAGTCATAGTGTGCAGCTATAGCTATGAGAATCCTAATAGCTCTTATGTCCGCTACAGGAGAGAATGTCTCCTCGTAGTCAATGCCATAGGTTTGAGTAAAACCTTTAGCCACTAGACGAGCCTTGTAGGTGTGTACATTGCCATCCATGTCAGTTTTCTTCTTGAAGATCCACTTACTTCCAACGATTTTCGCATTGGGAGGAAGGTCAATTTCAATCCAAACTTCATTATCTTTCATGGATTGCATTTCCCCATTCATAGCAATCTGCCATTTATCCTTTTCAGGATCAGCCATGGCAGCCTTATAGTTGGCAGTTTCATTAAGATCCCCAACCATATTTTCCTCCACCTCTACGTTAAGACATAGACGGTCAGGTGCACGTATAGTCCTTTCAGACCTACGAATGGGAACAACTTCAGGAGGAGCACCTAAGCTTTCAGGTTCTTCTTGAAGTTGGCTAGTATTTTCAGAAGGTGTTGTATCTTCTTGATCATATTCCAGATCATATACTCTCCCAATGAGTTCTTGAGATATGAGATTCCTTTCAAGGAAATCTCCATACCTAGCCACAAAGACTTTATTCTCAGCTGGGTAGTAAAAGTAGTAACCCATAGTTTCCTTAGGGTATCCTACAAAGATACACTTAACAGACCTGGCTTGGAGCTTATCAGGTGTGTCACGTTTAACAAACGCTTCACATCCCAAGACCTTTAAGTAAGAAAAGTTGGGAGCTTTTCCAGTCCATATTTCATATGGAGTTTTAACAACCTTCTTTGTTGGAACCATATTCAAAATGCGAATAGCAGTTTCAAGGGCATAATCCCAAAAGTAAAAGGTAGAGTCGTAAGTTCAAACATTGATCGTACCATGTCAAGTAAGGTACGATTTCTCCTTTCAGATACACCATTTTGCTGTGGAGTATAAGGAGATGTGAGCTGCTGGATAATTCCACACTCAGCTAAGTAATCTTTGAACTCTTGACTTACATACTCACCACCTCTATCGGATCGAAGAGCTTTAATCTTCTTACCGAGTTGTAATTCTACTTCACTCTTGAAAACCTTAAATGTTTCAAAGACTTCATGTTTATGTTTAAGTAAATAAACATAACCATAACGACTGAAATCATCCGTAAAGGTTAAGAAGTAGACAGCACCACGTTTTGACACATGTCTAAGTGGACCACACACATCAGTGTGTATTAATCCAAGTAGATCAGAAGCCCTTTCCACTTGTGGTGAAAAAGGTTTCCTTGTCATCTTCCCAGCAATGCAAGATTCGCATTTGTCAAATGATTCATCATTGACCGTTTGTAAAAGCCCATCGTGTTGCAGCTTTTCCATGCGTTTCTTGCCAATATGGGCAAGGCGACAATGCCAAAGATAAGAAGAGTCACAGTTCAACTTGCTCTTCTTATTGATAATGCTATACAACGAATTATTTTCATTGGATATACAACCATCCATATCAATTTCAAACACACCAAGCATAGGAATTGCATTAAAGTAAAAAACATTATTTAAAGAAACTGAAATTCCATAACTTGTAAAGTGTGCACAAAACTAATATCTTTTAACAAAGAAACTGAAATGACACCCCTAACAATGGAGGGTGCATAATGACAATTATTTAGTTCTAAAATTAAGCCCGAAGGCAACACTAAATCAAAAGTCCCTATGGCTTCGACAGCTGCACGCTTTCCATTTCCAACGTACAAGTATCTTTCTCCACAGGTCAGCTTCTTTGCCCCTCTAAGTCCTTGCGATGTATTACAGATGTGAGTACCACATCCTGTATCATATATCCAGGAGTTTTGCTTATGAGGAAAAGAAAATAATTCAAACATAAAAATACCTGATGAGCTAGGCACCATCTTATTTTTATTCTGAAGGCACTCATTCAGATAAACTGGACAGTTCCGCTTCCAGTGACCTGGTGAGTTGCAGTGGTGGCAAGATAAATCCTTCTTAGGATTCTCCTTTTTCTTTCCAGGGTTCTTCTTAGGAGCTGGTGGGATGACAACTTGCTTCCCCTTTCCTTTTCCTTTCCCTTTCTTATCTGCTTGCGGCTTAGGCTTATTTACCCTACCACCCTGTATTGCGAGTACAGCAGGTGTAGGAGCCTTCTTTGGCAATCTCTTCTCGTAGTCTACAAGCATTGCATGTAACTCATTCACTGTCTTCCCCGTGCAATGCATGTTAAAATTTCGGACAAAATCACCAAACCGATCCTGATTAAGGGAGTGATTGATGAGGCCGACACATACATCATTCGAGTAACCACAGCCGAGCTTCTCCAATTGGTCCAAGTGATGTTTCATCTCTAGGACGTGGTCGGAGACAGATTTGCCAACCTCTTGCTTGCAACTATGAACCTTTTCAATAAGTTCATACAGTTCAGCTGCCGGTGGCTTCTCAAACATACGTTTGAGTTCATCTAGCATGCTCATAGGCGGATAGTGCTCAAATTGTTTTTGCAATTGAGCAGACATCCCCGAAAGCATTAGACACGCCACATCATTGTGCTTCTCATATTCAACACGATATGCCTCTAATTCAAGAGCAGTTGCCGTGTTGGGAGGAGCTTCAGGCAGAGGTGTAGTCAAAATTTCAACCCTTTTGGCAACACGAAGGATGATCCTAAGTGAACGATGCCAATCATTGAAATTAGGGCCAGTCAGCTTGTCCCTTCCAATCATATCTTTGAAAGCGGCACTCAGTAAGCTCATAGTGTTATCAGATTGAGCCATCTACAGAAAAAGTTCAAAAACCATAATTAGTATTTTGATAATTTTCCTTTTCAATAAACAATTAAATACCCAAGGTTCATATTCATATAACCAATTAATATTTATTGAAAACTAGGATCCAAATTGTCATAATTTCATTACGTCAGTTGATCTGCTAGTAATGAACCTTATACAAAATGGTAGAGCTTTTGCTCAATTGCCAATATCAATTGCAATTCCTAGATTTATGGGATTTACATATAGCCAATATCAATCGCCATGTAAACATGTTTTATCCCATCTTATGCCTTGAGTTGCCAGTTCTCACTGCTTAACTCAATTAAGTTGTCCAACTTAAGAAACTGCAAAATCGTCCATGCCCGTTCTCACGACACGTGGACATTTTACCCTTCAATTAAGATCTAAGTCACGTTCTCACGCAAATAGAAAGTAATCTTAGGTGTTTCCGTTTCGTTGGATGGCATATAACTTAAATTAAAGGGTAATAGTTTTGATGTTAAATCAAATATGTACAAAGATGTCATGCATTCATCTTTGTAGCATAGTTTTTATTAAAACATTTATATCTTGTTTTAATGTATAAGCCTTTCATCATCAAACTTTAATTGAGGTATTGGGTTCACCAATCAAGGAATTTAGTGTTAATTATCATCCATTATACCGTACTTTTGCATAAGTGTAAACACTTAGTGTTTCGGATAATTACCACCGAAGTGGCGCATGGAATTAAACTAATTCGCCCTTAAGATGAGCTTGCACATTTAATGGCTTACTAAGTAGCTCCACTCGAACTTACAGGGGGCAGAGGACCAGGTACGCGCTAAAGCACAACCTAAGACATCCTTTCAGTGTGACTGTGCGCACTTCTTTAAACCCCTTTTAGTAGTTCATTCTCATGGGTGAGCCGTTCAGACCATTTGTACCAAAGTCATCAATCAATTAAACGATTATGTTTACTAGTCTTAAAAATACATGTTTCACCATTGTTTAGGTCAGTTTATTTTTTCTTGTAAAAATACCCTTGTTACACATAACAAACAAGCAAGTATTTATAAAAAAATAAACAAATAAACAATGCATGCATAACAAATAAAAGTCATGCATATCAAATAGCCACATGCAAACGGTTTGATAAATCCTATTAATAATCAATTCTAGATTTGACAATATGCATATATTTAATTAAGACTTTCACCCGTTTTCATCTATGTACAAGGTGAACCACATGCATCGATTCATCGATTGCGCAAGTCAAAATTAAATACATACCACATAGCACATAATTGATTAAATTAATAATAATTGAGGTCTTCCCCAATTTAAGATCTATCATAAATTAGTGTATATCACTTAAACAAGAAAGACATACAATAAAGCAAATCCATGATAAAACATGCATATAATTATCATGGATATAAATTACACTTAACAATTAATGCAATTATTCAAAGTTACGCATATACACATAAAGTTGCATGCATCTTAGGGTTTCTAATCCAATTAAAACAATAGTTTACAAAACCCTAATTAGGGCACCAAAAAAACGCCCCCCCCTCAAAATTAGGGTTTAGGTTTTGCAAACCCTAGATCTAAGCATACAGATAATAACACATTCATGTTTATTTTAATTATGTGTTTCAGTAATTAATTACTTGTTATACAAGGCTCGTGATGCCACTGTTTAGTTTATAAAATATATAACATACAATAAACAAGTAAACATCAAGAGTACACAGCGGAAGACTTAAGATCATAACAAATAAATTAATTAACTGAAAGTATGCGTAACGTACCTCTTGCGAATAACAAATCCCTCGAGCAAAGCAAAACCACCCTCGAGCAAAGCAAACCAAAGAAGTACTTAATGGTGTAAGAATAATGTCTTACAACCACGTTTTTGTACACACGAATTAACCAACGAATCAAGCGATTGCTAGATCTAACACAAGCCCTCGTATATGCAAAACAAAACCGAACTCCCTAACAAATGGGGTTTTCGGCCAAGCTATGCAAAAGAAAGAGAAGAGAGGAGATCTAGGGTTAATTCAATGCACAAGGTGTGAATGAAACCCTAGACCCTACCCCTCCTTATATACTAGTAGGTAAAACTTAGAGGACAAGTTAGGGGAATGTAGGCCTTGGAGAAGCCTATGGCCGGCCACCATCATGAGCCCAAAGCCCATCCCATAACTTTTCCAAGTTTCCATTTCTAGTCCTTCTCTTTTCCATTTTAACGGTCGTTAGTCATTTTTCCGTTAAATACATAACGATCGTTAACCGGACTTAATGTGTAATAATTAATCGTAAACATAAACATTAATTATTAACTTTAATTCTCATTCGCTAATGTGTGCAATCCCGTGGTCACGAGTTCGAATCCGGACATTCACCTGTTTTGTAAATATATACATTTCCAACAAATACCACCCCCCTCCTCAGTCCACAGGTCTTTCAGCTGCAAGACGTACACGTGCAGAATCAAGTGCACCACAGCAGAGAGAAAACAGCCGGACCCTAGCCACACAAAGAATTCTTTCAGCAGAGAGAATTCTAGGTCTGCAGCGACAGCAAAGAACATGCATGAAAAACCATTGTAACCCAGTGCCAGGAATAGCGTGCCAGGGTCCTGGGTGGGGGGCGAATTTCTTGAAGGATAACACAGCCAATTGCAATGAACGTTGCATAAGTAATCTCGCATGCAGCTTCACAAAAGACGCATATCTTTCGTTGGTATTCCCTCCTGAGACGTAGTCTCTCCTGTTCATGAAAGTTGTCCATCTTGCTTTTGTGTGTCGAGAGGGATTTTGGTGACTGATGTTCACTTCTTAATTGACAAGCACTGTTTTTATAATACTCTCAACTAACACCATGCCCATACATATATTTATGAGATAACTTACCCTAAAGTAAATTGAATTAAATGATGAAATCTTTGTTGACAGCAGGATTTTTATTTTGTGAAATGATCATGTCTGTTTAGGTTTCTACTTTTGCCCATCATCAATATCTGAATAGGCTGAAACTTTTCCGTTTGAGGAAAGAAATTGAGTTACTGCACTTTTTTGAAAACGTAAAATCAACTGATAATTAAATGGAGGTGTATATATTATAAGCTTTTGTTTTGCTTTTGCTCAGAAGGCAGATGCATTGGTTGTGTGGTTACAAATATTTGACTCATCTATGCTTCTGCAGCTCCATAATGAAAGAAACAGCAAAGGAGATAGAAAATTTTCAGAAAATTTAATGGATACTACACAATTCTTACTACTAGTAATATTTTTCAAAACAGATATCTGTCCAGGAAAAAAGTTAATTGCATTGTCTATTTGTCTTGGCCTGGTCTTTTCCTAAAATTTTTATCACATTTACAAAATTTATTATGCATGGCTGGTTAAAAATAGTACCTATTAGTCACATGTAATAAGCTACTAGTAAATGATATGTAACATTTGTACTGGTATAACATTTTGGTTAATATTTACTCCGTATTATGCATGGCTGGTTAAAAATAGTACCTTTTATGTATTTGACTACATAACTTTTCTTTTTATATGAATAAAAGGTTTATAAAATCACTTCTATCTAGCTAACTTATTTATTTCTGTTGTGATCCTTCATGTCAATTCACACATATTAATTTGATTACACGTTTTCTACTTGCAAAGCTTTTCCTAAACTAGCTTTCCTCATATCTCTCAGTGAATCATCATATCATATCTCCGAATAAATCTCTTTGGATACCATTGATTGAACATGAGTCATCATGGAAGGCCAACCACCATATTCATTTCTTCATTTCTTGTTTCCTACCTTCTTCTTTTCATTTATGCATGTACATTTCAAGTGATCATAGTGGTTGGTGTGCTTTACATTTATGAATAATTGAATTTTATATATACAAAAGCAACAAATATTAGTCTAGAGAACCTAGTTAACTGAAGAATGTTAAACAGTGAACCTAAGTAGTAATTAGTTCACACAAGACCCAGTAACAACTCTATAAACTCGGGGAATACTAATTAGAATTGAAAGCTAAACTCAGGGAATACGATCTGTAAAAGTTATCGTTTCAGTAGGATAGTCACCAATGCTTGTATGTTACATGCTCCATCTCAGTGGTACGCAGTCTTGAGATTGGCAGTATACAACAATACAAGGTCAAGATATCACCTTAACAGAATTCAGTTTCAGGATTGATCTTGATTATTGTTCATGGAATGAACCAAGTTAACAGTATTATTAGCCGTTCCAAGATTCTGTGAAGACTTTATATGCAATCATAAACTGTGAAACTTAAACCTTTTAGTTTAAAACTGATAGTTTTCATGGATGTCAAACAAGTTGCTAACTTGTGGATGATTCAACTCAATATTCAGGCCCCAAAACTGAAACAAAGATAGTGGAAAAGGGCAAGTCTGGTTGGCAGATGCAATTCGTAACCATGAATTTGAGTGAATTTGAATACTAATGTGGTCTTTGGTATGTTATTTTGTTCTAGCAAATGTAGTCCTTTGTTTATAGTTTTTCCTGTCCAGTTGTATTCAGCTTTGGCTGGCGTTAAGTCCTTAACAGCTGGGATTAGGAAAAAAAATTGTTTTGATCTTTCACATAAAAAAAGGAAACAAAAGTTACAATGTTTATTTATATATAATGACGGGCTGCACGTACACATCTTTGTGAAACTACAAGATGAAATTCCACATTACTGAAGGCTTGAAACCATTATAATATTACTATACATTTATCAAATGCACCGTTATGAGATTTAAATTCATGGCAAGCAACTCTTTGTGATGAAAATGCATAATCTTATATCTTTTAAGTTTCAATATTTGCACATTGTTGTTATAATGTGTGGTATCTTTTGTCTCCTGTAAGGAATCCGTGTTAATGTGAAAGGGATGATGATGATGACACTGAACTTTCTGAATCAATTCCTCCGGTGTTCAATGATATGATCTCTGAGGATAGTAACATTAACTCACGCATGTCTGGCTGGACAGCATCAGACGATGAAGCAGATGCTATGGACGAAAATAATAAAGGTTCTTGTTCTAACCTTTGTCTCATCAGATTTTGGTAGTCAGTTTTGCATCTTGAAGATCTTTATTTATTTTTAGCGAAATCCCCATGAAATTATGCGTTATTAGCTTATGCTACTTAAAAAAAGATATGTATAAACATGACAAAATCTTCAAGTTATATACTGAGATCATTAGAAGGATACTACATGTCTACATTACTCTGTACTTTTTGAGTAGGATTTAAATGTTCAACAATATAAATTGTGGCATTAACATATATACAGGTTCTGAATAGGCAGGAGTGCAAGCATCAAGAACCAGAGACGGGCTCACTACGATGAATTCCTTCAAGTAAGAGAACTTCACCAAAGGCATCTTTACATGAATCTTCCAATGATGGCAATGAAGAGCAATTGAATGGGAATGTGACACACCATCATCATTGGCTGTTGGAATTGAAGATATTGACATTACACATGTTGAAGATGTACGTTAACCTCTAAAATCTTCTTTTCTGACGTAGAAGCTCAAATCAATGGCATCCATATGACTGAATTCGATAGTATTTGAAAGTCACTAAGTTAGTTGTCTGCAGTATTTTCAAATTCTAGAAAATGGTGGCTTCATGTATTGCTAGTCCGTTATGTATTTCTTAACTTTGAACTTGTATCTTAATATGTTGATCATTATGTAGGCTTATCCTTTTTGGTTTTAAGTTTTGAATGATCGTATCAAACGTGCCCAGTTAGCAAGTGAGCTTCCAAAAACCTATGGGTGGTCGAAACAACATATATTTGTACCAAGGCAACAGGTTGTATTTCAATGCCCTTTTAGGCGTAAAGCTGTTTCAAAACCACTTCAAATTCGGTCTACTGATATCTTCTTATCAGCCTTCATGAAAAGTGGCACCACATGGCGTCGAGCACTCATGTTTACCATCTTAAATGGATCTTGCTATGATGTTCCCAACCACCCTTTGATTTGTTCAATGAGGGCCCACACGGCTTCCTTCCACCATTTGATCTCTACATATCCCAGGATTACGGAATGACCGACGTGTTAGTTTAATGGATATAAATTAGTAGACGTGAGTTAGGATTAAACTCGAGACCACGGGATTGCACATTTTACGTATGAGAATTAAAAGTTAATAATTAAATATAAACATTATATTTATTTATTGATTAAACGAAATAACTAACGGACGTTAAGTAATTAATGTAATGGACTAACGGGCGTTAAATGTATTTGGAAAAGGACTAAATTGCAAAAGTTGGGAAGGTTCCGGAATCCCTTTGGGATGCTCATAACCGATCGGCCAAAGGGAGGACCCAACCCAATCCAACTTTGACTCAAACTTGTTCACCAAGTTTGCTTGAGTATATATACAAAACCTAGGGTGTTTGTAAATCATCTCTTGTGCTCATTAGCTAAACCTAAAACTTGTTTTGTGTGTGTTTTGCTCTCAAACCGATCGGCCACCAATCTTGGGTGTCGATCACCAAAACTTTTCCAAACCAGGTTATTTGTTTTATCAAAACTAGCATTACTTTAATTCGGTTTAGTACGTGTGTACAAGAAAGTGATAATAACACAATATTGTTATTATTCTTGGATTGAATTACAAAACGGTAAAGGGTAATTCACATAATCCTAATTAAATCAAATTAGGGTTGTTCCATTGCTAGTTTGTGGATTTTATTCTTGTTCGGCTAGAATCAAGTAAGGTACGCATATTCTTTTGTGTTAATTAATTATTCATTATTAAATCCTATACGCTTCCACATGTGTTCTTTGATGTTTTGTGATTATTTATTTGATTGTCATGTTATCTAATTCCAACAGTGGCATCACGAGTCATTGGTTTTTAATGAGTAATTAATTACATAAACGCGTAAATAAAACAAATAATTGTATGTTGTTTGATATGGTTTATCTAGGGTTTATGTTTTAATTTTTTTATGGGTCGATTTTTTATATATGGGGCGTACCCCTTATTTTTTTTGGTTGACACACATAAATTATTTTTAGGGTTTGGAATTTGTTTGCTAACTTTATCGAAACCTAGAATTAATATATTAGTTACGTGATTAATTCATGAATAATTGTTATGTGACATGGGATTTTTTAATATGCGATCTTGTGAGTATTTGTTTGATTGTTATGATATATCCATGATGATACATGCATGTTTGTCATGGATAAGTTGCTTTGATATTGTTTAATTGTTAAGATATATTTATTTACGATAAATCTTGAATTGGGGAAGACTCCAATTATATATATTAATGAATCAATTATGTGCAATTTGGTATATTATTAATTATGGGTTTACACAATCGATTCATCGATGTATGTGGCTCACTTTCAATTGAGAGAGTGAAAGCCCTAATTAATATATACATTAATTTAACCTATACATTGATTATTAATAGGGTTTCATTGAATAAGTTGCATGTGGCTACTTGTTTACACGTATAAATTGTTTATTATGTGCGCATTGTTTTTTAGTAAGTTTATTTTTTATTTGTTACTTGTTTGTTTATTATGTTAGACAGTTTTAAGCAAAGGGTAATTTTGAATAGAAAAATAATACGGACTAAACAAAGGTGAAATTTGATTTGTTTTGGAAGAGTTGAGTTTTCAATAGTTTAATTGATTGGTGATTTTGGTACAAATGGTCTGAACGGCTCACCCACTAGAATGAACTACAAAGGGGTTAATAAAGAAGTGCGCACAGTCACACTGAAAGGATGTCTAAGGTTATGCTTTTGCGCTTACCTGGTCCTCTGCCCCCTGTAAGTTCGAATGGAGCTACATAGTAAGCCATAAAATGTACAAACACATCTTAAGGGCGAATTAGTTTTAATTCCATGCGCCACTTCGGTGGTAATTACCCGAAACACTAAGTGTTTACACTTATGCAAAAGTATGGTATAATGGATGATAATTAACACTCAATTCCTTGATTGGTGAACCCAATACCTCAATCAAAACTTTGATAATTTGATCTTTATGAATTGGTAATAAAAAGTTTTTTTTATTAAAATAATGCTACAAGATGAATGCATGACATCTTTGTACATATTTGATTGGCCACATAAAATCAAAACTAGTACCCTTTTAAATTAAGTTATATGCCATCTAATTAAAAGGAACACTTGAAGTTGCAATTTACGTCATGACAGTACTTGGCTAGATTGTGATGGAGAGGTAAATCTCTATGTAAAGTCAGACCTTACATGAACATATTTGCAGTTCTTTAAGTTAGACACTTAAGTTGAGTAGGAAGTGAGAACTGGACTCAAGGCATAAGATGGGATTAAACATGTTTATATTTGCAATAGCGTTGGAAAATATAAATCCCATAATGATCTAGGAGTTGGAAATTGTTTGTCAATTAATGTTCGACATATTACCTTATTATATGCTTTCGTTACTAGCAGATCAACTGATGTAATGAACCTATGATAATTTGGATCCTAGTTTTCGAGAAAATTATGTGGTTATATGTTTATATTACCGTTGGGTATATTTTATTTTCTTGAAAAGTTGTATTATCGAAAATACTAATACTTGAACTTTTTTCTGTAGAAATGGCTCAAAATAACGATAATACTAACACTGCACTAAGTTATCCGTTCAAAAGCTTTTTTGATCGAGAAAAGTTGACTGGCTCTAAGAATTTCAATGATTGGCACCGCTCTTTGAGAATTGTCTGTAGAGTTGCTGACCGGTTGAAATATCTTTATGAACCTTGCCCTGCTGAACCAACCGGACCTACAGCTACTCAAGCTGAAAAGGACGCTTGGCAACTTGAGTACAAGCGTCATAATGATGTGGCTTGTCTTATGTTGGGAACGATGGAATCTGATCTTCAAAAGCAGTTCGAACATTATTTCCCATATAATATGCTCAATGAACTTTGAACTATGTTTGAGAAACCAAATGCTGCTGTCGAGATTTATGACTTGACCAACGTATTACAACAGCTGTGGCAGGGAGAGGGTAAACCAGTAAGTGCTCATGTATTGGAAATGAAAGGTTACATGGACCAATTAAAGGCACTTGGCAAAACTTATGATGATGACATGGCTGTGAATCTGATTAATAGATCCCTTAACAAGGATTTTAATGGTTTTGTCAGAAACTTCAATATGCACTGCGTGGGGAAGACAATTACCGACCCACGCGCATTGCTTATTGATTATGAAAAAGGGTTACCTCAAAATGTTCCTACTGCCCAGGTACTTGCTATTCAGGGTGGAAGGATTAATAAGCCAAAACCGCAGCGTGCGAACAACAAGAAGGGGAAGGGCAAAGGGAAAGTTGATAAGGGTAAACAAGTTATGGCCTATCAACCACAACCCAAGAAGAACCCTACTCCTAGGAAGGAAAATCCTAAAAAGGATCAAGCATGCCACCACTGTAAGAGCGTTGGGCATTGGAAGAGAAACTGTGCTCTCTATCTTGATGAATTGCGGGCAAATAAAATGAATTACGAAGGGTCCTTGGGCGCCGGTTCTTTAGGTAATTTATTTGTCATTGAATTATTTACTCTAAATCATAAATATTCCTGGGTATATGATACTGGATGTGGTATTCACATTTGTAATACACTACAGGGGTTTAGAGTGGAGAGGAAGCTGGCCTATGGGGAGCAATATCTGCACGTGGGAAATGGCGCACATGCAACTGTTGAAGCCATAGGAACGTTTAGTTTAGTATTGCCTTCGGGCTTAGTACTGTTATTGAACAATTGTCATTACGCACCTTCTATAATTAGAGGTGTTGTTTCCTTTTCAGTTTTGTTGGATGATGGTTTTACTCATACTATTTCACGTAATGGAATTTCTGTTTCTTTAAATGGTGTATTTTATTTTAATGCAATTACTGTGAATGGTGTGTTTGAAATTGATGTGATTGGAAATGAATCTAACAAATATAATAATTTGATGTTTAGCATCAATAAGAAGATAAAGTTGGACTTGAATTCTTCTTATCTTTGGCATTGTAGACTTGCTCATATAGGCAAGGCTCGCATGCATAAGCTGCAACAAGAAGGGCTTTTGCAAAATATCAATGATGAATCATTTGATAAATGTGAGTCATGCATATCTGGGAAGATGACGAAGAAACCTCTTCATAGCAATATGGAGAGGGCTTTTGATCTACTTGGTCTTATTCATACTGATGTGTGTGGACCACTTAGACATGTGTCAAAGAGAGGTGCTAGCTACTTCTTAACCTTTACTGATGATTTCAGCCGTTATGGTTATGTTTATTTACTTAAGCATAAACATGAGGTGTTTGAGACATTTAAGGTTTTCAAAGCGGAAGTAGAACTGCAATTAGGAAAGAAGATTAAAGCTCTTCGATCTGATAGAGGAGGCGAGTATCTAAGCCAAGAGTTTAAAGATTACTTAGTTGAGAATGGAATTGTCCATCGAATCTCACTCTCCATATACTCCACTACAAAATGGTGTATCTGAGAGAAGAAATCGTACATTGTTGGACATGATACGATCTATGTTTAATCTTACCACTCTACCTTTATCCTTTGGGATTATGCTTTATAATCAGCTGTTCGCATTCTAAATATGGTTCCCACAAAGAAGGTTGATAAGACACCATATTAAATATGGCATGGTAAAGCTCCTAACCTGTCTTATTTAAAGGTCTGGGGTTGCGAGGCGTATGTTAGACGTGACTCAGCAGATAAACTCCAACAAAGATCTGTAAAGTGTATCTTCGTAGGATACCCTAAGGAAACTATGGGTTACTACTTTTACTATCCAACTGAAAATAAAGTAATTGTTGCTAGGTATGGAGATTTTCTTGAAAGACATCTCGTGTCTCAAGAATTCAGTGGGAGAGTTTATGATATGAAGATGATCAAGAAGATGCATTACCTTCTGAAAACACTAACGTACTTCCGGTAGAACCTGATAGTCTGGGTCCTCCACCAGAAGTTGAAGTGATTCCCGTTCGTAGATCTGTAAGGACTACGCGTGCACCTGAACGTCTATGTCTAAACGTAGAGGTTGAGGAAACTATGATAGGAGATCTTGGAGAGCCTACTAGTTATAAAGCTACCATGGCAAGTCCTGATAAGGAAAAATGGCAGGTTGCAATGAATAGGGAAATGCAATCCATGAGAGAAAATGAAGTCTGGGAAGAGGTCGATTTACCTTCAAACGCCAAGGTGGTTGGAAGTAAGTGGCTCTATAAAATTAAGACTGACATGGATGGCAATATACACGTCTATAAAGCTCGTCTATTTGCGCAAGGTTTTACTCAAACTTATGGCATAGATTACGAGGAGACCTTTTCTCCTATAGCGGACATTAGAGCTATTAGAATTCTCATAGCTATAGCAGCATACTATGACTATGAGATATGGCAAATGGATGTCAAAACCGCATTCTTAAATGGTCGCTTAGATGAAGACATCTATATGAAGCAACCTGAGAGGTTCGTGAATCCACAATTTCCAAAACGTGTATGCAAACTTCAAAGGTCTATTTATGGATTGAAGCAAGCATCAAGGCAATGGAATAAGAGATTTGATGAAGAAATCAAAAGGTATGGATTTATTCAAAATCTTGATGAGCCATGTGTATATCACAAAGTTAGTGGGAGTGATGTAATTTTCCTGATTCTTTATGTCGATGACATATTAATTATGGGAAAAGACATTCCAAGTTTGCAAAATGTTAAGGCATATCTTGGGAAGTGTTTTTCCATGAAGGATTTATGAGAAGCTGCATACATTCTAGGAATCAAGATCTACCGAGATAGGTCAAAGCGGTTAATTGGTTTAAGTCAAAGCGCTTACATTGATAAAATATTGAAGAGATTCAATATACAAAATTCCAAGAAAGGATATTTGCCGATGGAAGTAAAGCATGGCTTATGTAGCGATATGTGTGCTTCAACACCTGCTGAGGTGGCACGCATGCAGAAAGTTCCTTATGCTTCGGATGTAGGATCTATTATGTATGCTGTGAGATGCACAAGGCCAGATGTGGTGTTCGCTCAAAACATGACCAGTCGATATCAACAGAATCCGGGTGAACTTCACTGGACTGTTGTTAAACATATTCTAAAGTATCTTAGGAATACGAAAGATATGTTTTTAGTGTATGGTGGAAATCCAGACACAGAGCTTGGTGTTACAGGTTAATGTGATGCGTCCTGGCAGTGTGATAAAGATGATAAGAAGTCTCAGACGGGTTATGTCTTTGTCATCAATGGAGGAGCAGTTGACTGGAAGAGCAAGAAACAGAGTACGATTGCGATATGCTAAGTTGCGAGAAGCCAAATACATAGCTGCTTCGGATGCTGCAATGGAGGCTATTTGGATTAGGAAATTCATTTCAGGGTTTGGTGTTATGCCTTCAATTGAATCGCCTATTGATATGTATTGTGACAATTCTGCTGCAATCATATTTGCCAATGAACCTGGAGTCATGAAAGGCACCAGACATTTTCTACGGAAGTATCACTATGTTCGGGAACAAGTCCGTGAAGGTGAAATTAATCTATTGAAAGTTCACACAGATGATAACTTAGCTGATCCATTCACTAAGGCTTTAGCTAAAGACAAGCTTATTGGACTTGCCAATGGAATTGGACTTCGTTTAGCTAATAGTTTCATGCATAACTGTGATTAGTATTTGGATAAAGGATATTGTAAAACATTTATTATTTTGATGAAATAAAGTTTGGATTATGTTTATTTTCATTTATAATATTGTTGTCTTATATTTGCATGTTTAATCCGTGAGTAACTAAGTTAATCTAAATGACCGTTGTCGATTAATGATATGGGAGTATCATTTAATTAAGATAAATTTGAGAGATGTGGTAGAATATACTTGAAAGTATATTGATGAGAATGCATACCAATTTCGGATGATATTCAATGAATTGAATATAGGACTTATCCCAACTACATAATTTACTTTGTGGATATAGTTATAAGTAAATTATGAATAGTTATCCTCAGACTTGAGATACCAGATAAGTGTCATGAATGTAGTACATTTCTGTGAAGCAACTTAACGCTATACGTAATTGGTAGTCATAAGGGTTGTTTTCAGAAATGATACAAAGTTTATGGGTTATTCTTGTAGTCAAGATATAATTTTTTCCTTCAAATTTATTTGTAGTTTAATACTGTTGGGCCCCTCGTAGGGTTGACAAGATGTTTGTGCGGCCGCACCCAAATCTCCCCTAAATATGTTTAGATGATTTGGTAATCTTGGTCAATCACTTACAACGAGAAACATAATAGTTTTATAAAGAATGCCTTAATTCCATATCTTTATTTAACGTGGTATTAGAAACAAAATGATAATAATAATGAGAAATCATTAAAAGGTTTTCCAGGAGCCTTACTCGAGTTGTACTAGAGGCATCGAAGTGTTGCTAGACGCTAACCGATGTGATCACTCTATTAAGATATATCCAAGTGGGAGCTATTAGTTTTATGGATATAAATTAGTAGACGTGAGTTAGGATCAAACTCGAGACCACGGGATTGCACAATTTACGTATGAGAATTAAAAGTTAGTAATTAAATATAAACGTTATATTTATTTATTGATTAAACGAAATAACTAACGGACGTTAAGTAATTAATGTAATGGACTAACGTGCGTTAAATGTATTTGGAAAAGGACTAAATTGCAAAAGTTGGGAAGGTTCCGGAATCCCTTTGGGATGCTCATAACCGATCGGCCAAAGGGAGGACCCAACCCAATCCAACTTTGACTCAAACTTGTTCACCAAGTTTGCTTGAGTATATATACAAAACCTATGGTGTTTGTAAATCATCTCTTGTGCTCATTAGCTAAACCTAAAACTTGTTTTGTGTGTGTTTTTCTCTCAAACCGATCAGCCGCCAATCTTGGGTGTCGATCACCAAAACTTTTCCAAACCAAGTTATTTGTTTTATCAAAACTAGCATTACTTTAATTCGGTTTAGAACGTGTGTACAAGAAAGTGATAATAACACAATATTGTTATTATTCTTGGATTGAATTACAAAACGGTAAGGGGTAATTCACATAATCCTAATTAAATCAAATTAGGGTTCTTCCATTGCTAGTTTGTGGATTTGATTCTTGTTCGGCTAGAATCAAGTAAGGTACGCATATTCTTTTATGTTAATTAATTATTCATTATTAAATCCTATACGCTTCCGCATGTGTTCTTTGATGTTTTGTGATTATTTATTTGATTGTCATGTTATCTAATTCCAACACGACGCCCTTCCTTCACCTTGCTACTCCTTTTTTTCCTTCAGCTGCCAAAGATCCTTCTTTCGGCTGCAAGTTTGATTACATGTGCAGCAGTGCAGGGATCCAAATGATATGATGTCTTGGTCTCCATGTTTCACTTCACAGAAGATTTGAACTACCTCCATTTTCTATTGATTTAGCCATTCAGTTGCTTTCTGAGGTAACTAGTACTTCTGAATATGGGCTATATTGGGATCATGTGTTGGGGTATTGACGGAGACCGAATCTTAAATAACCAGATAAGATATTGCTCTTGAAATACGAGGATATAAAGAAGGATTCTCAGGTTCATTCCAACAGATTGGCAGAGTTCACGGGTGTCCCGATTTCAGTTGCAAAAGAATATAATGGTGTGGTGAAAAGATTGTGAAGTTTTGTAGTATTGAGCTATTGAAAGTTTTGGAGGTTAACAAGACTGGCCTTCAAATGTTTGGCCTTAAATTTGAGTTAGAGAACCGTCATTTGTTTCGTAAGGGTGAAGTTGGAGATTGGTAAAATAACTTGATCGAGGAGATGAGAGAGTGAATTGACCGAAAAGTTCAAAACTCGGGTTGACAAATGGTACAATGCCTGAATAACATGTGATTGTCGGTGTTTAAAGATAAGACGATATCAATTGATTTTCTTCCATTGATAAGTCATAACTTCTGCTTGTTGTATCTAATAAGACATGCGTCGTGGACGTATAGTCCGTTTCATTTTCTGCCTAGAAATATAAAAATGTGCTATCAAATTGGATTATGTTATATTTTTAGGTTTGGAAACTACAAATCGGGTGAAGCACAAGCCAATAAAGAAATTACATAACAACCTTGTACTCCTTTTTTGTATGACATATTTAAGCATTTACAACTTTATATATTTGACCTTACTGCTATGTGGCTTGCCAACCTCTAACAAAAGTTCTAATAGCTCATCCCACATGGTTAGGTGAGCAATCTTGGAATGTGTTTATAAATAAGAATGTAAAGGAATATGTCACTTTGCATTTATATGTTACAAAAATGGATGTGTCTTGATTCCATGGAAAATGTCGAACACTTTCTGGTAGTCGTAGCACACCCATTTCAGCGACATTTAAAGTAATTTTTTTATCATCTTGACGGGTGATTATTTTATTTTATTTTAGGTTTCTTTGTAAATGTTTTTCGGTGTGGTTGTATGAATAATATACTAATAACCTCATCGCAAATCATCAATCAAGTTTTTTTTTTTTACCATTAACCATTTGTGTTGTATTGTAGTCTTTTCTCGTGATATTGATTTGGTCAAATACTCAAACTACACGTTTGAACAGAAAAATGGATAAAAAAAATGAATGCTTAATTTGCGAAATCAAATAAAAACTTTCCAAAAATGTAAGATATCTTATCGGATATCATTATTATAGACTTTTTTAACTTTTTTTAATAGTACTATTTATCACAAGAAAAGGTTTGACCTCTAGTCATTACTTAGTTCCATTGTAATTAGTTCATCTTCCCAAATTGATCATAATCATGTCAATTGAACGAGATGATCAAGAAAAACTCATAAAAAACATGCCCAAATAATAAACGTGCTTTCAAAAGTCGGGTTGTATTCTGATGTCCTTTTGGGCGTAATGCGAATGCAAAACCACATTAAACATCGGTCTAGTGATATCTTCTTATCTACCTTCATGAAAGTGGCACTACTTGGCTTCGAGCACTCATGTTTACCAACCTAAATCGACCTCGCTATGATTTTTCCAGCCACCCTTTTCTCAATGAGGGCCCGCACGGTTGCTTTCCACCATCTGAATATAGCCCAATATTACCCTGTGACCAATTTGGATGTCATTCCTTCACCTCGCCTCTTTCTAACTCATTGTGCATATGGTTTGTTACCTTCACACGCCAAACATCCTTCTAGCGGTTGCAATTTTTGATCTTGTGTAAGGATCCAAAAGATGTATTGGTCTCCAATTTTCACTTCACAAAGGAGTTAAGATATAAGGAACTATTTCCTCTTTTGTTTGATCAAGCGTTTAAGTCTTTTTGTGAAGGTATTTTAGAGTATGGACCGGATTGGGATCATGTGTTGGGGTTTGAGTTGTTCTTAAAATACGAGGAGATCAAAAGGGAACCCGAGGTTCATGTGATCAAGAGATTGGCCGACTAAATGGGTGTCCCTATTTTTGTGGAAGAACAAAATAACGGTGTACATGAAAATATTGCAAAGTTTCGTATTTTGGAGCATTTGAAAAGCCTTGAGTTAAACAATACAAGTATTCAAAGGTTTGATTTCGAGCTTGAGACAGCAAACTGGCTTTTCTTTCGAAAAGGACTAGTTGGAAACTTCACTTGACAAAAGAAACGAGAGAGCTAATCGATCATGTCACCAAGGAGAAGTTCAAAGGCTCGGGTTTGACAATCGATACAAGTCCAAAAAAAAGATATATTACATTGATAGACAATTGGATGAACTTATTACATCGAACTAAGACATATATGCTTCTTGGATGTTTAATATAGTACTATACACCCATTTAATCATATATTCGATCCATGGCAGATCAAAATGATTTTATTTTTGTTGGTGTTTTCATCAAAATAATAAGTCCTTGTAAGTTGTAACTAATCTTCTTATAACACAATAAAAATATAATAAGTCCTTGAAATCATGTCTTTTAGTTATTTTGAAGACAGATAATCAAAAATTTATATGCTTGGTATTAAAGAAGGATTCTCGGGTTCATGTCAATAGATTGGCGGAGTTCATGGGTGTCCCAATTTCAGTTGCGGAAGAAAATAATGGTGTAATGAAAAGATTGTAAAGTTTTATAGTATTGAGCATTTGAAAGTTCTGGAGGTTAACCAGACTGCATTTTTTTTCATAAGGGTGAAGTTGGAGATTTGTAAAATCACTTGATCGAGGAGATGAGAGAGTAACAACAACAACATATTCAAAAGGTATCATCACCATGATTATCTTGCGTCTTCGAATATGTCAAATATGTAACAAAGAAAACCGTAAGGGATGTCAGATCCCTATCCTTTAAAGTAATTTCGGGTTTTCGGCACTCCATAAGTTGCTCGAATAGCAACAACGCGAATACAACACCAAGGCGGCACAAGAATAACAAGAAGACAAGAAGCATACATCAACTCTATATGTTATGAATAATATAGTAAATACATGTGTCATGTTTTTTATTTGTGTGTATCTACAATTGGAACTATTTATATGTTTACTGCTTTGTGAGTTAGCAAGCTCCAACAAAAAGTTCCAACAACTAATCCCACATAGGTAGGTGAGCAAAGTATTGACGTGTTTATAAGCAAGAATATCAATCTTTTTGATTAGTTCCTTTTAAGTGTTACAAAAATGGTGTCCATTCTTTCTGAGGAAAATGTCAACACTTTCTCAGGAAATTATGGTGTCCATTAAGTCTAAAATACCAGTGGGAACTTTGTATATCGACATACTATAAATCGGGGAAGCACCCAAAACCGACTTTAACAATGTAAATCTCCCACCTATAGAAAGAGTCTTCGCTTTCCACTTCGACAATCTGGATTGAATATTTTGAATAATAGGCGCCCATGACAATTTTCGAGACATTGAGTTGCCTATCATCACCCCAAGATATTTGAACGGATGTTTAAGAACCGAGCATCCAATTAAATTCGCAGCTTGCATAACCTCTTCGGGATGAACACCAACCCCTAACAGATTGCTTTTAGCCATATTTATCTTCAATCCTTTTACTAGACTTTGGATATTTTTTTGGCTCCAATCACCCACAAAAACTACGTCATCCGCATAAAATAAATGAGAAACCTTCATTGAAGAACCAATTGTGATACCTGAATATAAACCATCCGCAACCACCCTGTTAAACGATAAATTAAGAGTTTCCATAACAAGTACAAAAAGATACGGAGATAACGGGTCACCTTGCTTTAAACCTCGTTCAAAAGCAAATTCCGAAGAAGGGCTTCCATTCACCAATATAGACGCCATAGCAGAAGAAAGACAACCCTTCACCCACCTTCGCCATTTTACTCCGAATCCAAACAACTGAAGAACGTCATCTAGAAAGTCCCATCTTATCGAGTCATAAGCCTTAGCGAAGTCTGTTGGAAACTGAGTTTTGCAAAATGAGTTTTTGCAAATTTTGGACACTATTTAATATATGTATATGTTATATATATATATTTATATTTCTTGGTAGCTTTGCGTTCTCCTCGACGAGAGCTTCGCAACGAGCTAAAGAGTGTCAAAAATGGAGTTGATATGAATGAGATATCGTGTCTCAAAGTGAGGCACTTGAAACACAAAATTTGGAAAAGTGGGAGTATCCCACATCGCCCAAAACAAGAAGTGAAACCTTGTTTATATAGAAATCTTGATATGAACCTTCAAAATGATTTGTTGGTTTTACTCCAACACCTATGTTCGCGCTCGCAGGGGGGTGCAGATTTCAAGATTTCTGGGCCAAAATGATTTCGAAGCTTTTGAACTCATGCGAGCCCGCGCGACCTGCGGACACGAATGCAGCTCCGAAATCTCGCATACCTGCGTATCTTTTTGCTGCAGATTTCGATTTAAACTTTGTAAACAAGTTAGACAGAATCGGTTTTAAATAAATAGAAGATATTGAAATTTAAACTTTGTAAACAAGTTAGACAGAATCGGTTTTAAATAAATAGAAGATATTGAAACTGTGTTTAATAATTAACAGATTTACGTATCTGTGTATATACAGGCGAATATCTTTTCTTGGTGACCAAGATAGGTTTAGCCTATATATTAAACACATCTCATTCGGTTTTAGTACACATACAGAAACGTTCCAGCAATCTTTTCGATCAGAAACGCTCAGGATTCCGTGATCTTTCAGGCAAGTGGTCTAGTCCGACAGTACAAAAGCCGTCACGTTGTACCCTGGAAACAGACGGTGAATCTGTTTTAAGGGAATCTTATTCAATACGAGCCTCGTGCAAATGTCTTTACTGCTTTCGTTTATTATACGTCTATAGTGTATGTCTTCTGCTTCTACTCCTTTCTGTCTGCGTTTATTTACTGTTTTTACATTCAGTTATTTAATTATTGTAATCTGATTTATTATTTTAATAAAAAGTGTACACAGTTTCCCACAAAGTCAACCTTAAAAGTCATTGCTAGTTTCTCCAACTCATTACACCATGCTAGAAGCTCATTGAGAATAAAAGGACCGTCTAAAATTTGCCTCTGGGCCACAAAAGCTGACTTTATACATACTTCCTATTAAAGTGATAGGGCGGTTATCAGAACAAAATTTTGCATCTTGAACCTTGGGGATTAAGGATATAAAGTATGAATTACAACCTTTAGGAAACATACCATACTAAAAAGACCATTCGATAGCTTCACTAAATTCTGTGCCGATCAAGTCCCAGAATTTACGAAAAAATTCGAACGTGAAACCGTCCGGGCCCGAAGATTTATTAACCCCGCAATCCCACACCGCCTCTTTAATCTTTTCTCTAGACACCCAACCATCTAGAAAGTCTCTTTGCTCCACACTTAATTGTTTTGGGAAAGGAAAATTTAAAATACATCTCGAATTAGGAGGTTTAAGATATTGATGGCTGAAATGTTTTCTAAATTCCTCTTTAACTCTATTAGGATCAATCACCCATTCACCATTCACCATCATTCCTCTAATAGCTAGGGTAGATCTTTTCTTGTTTATGATACCATGGAAAAATTTATACGTAGTAATTTTCTTTCCCCTCGATCGACCATTTCACTTTAGCCTTTTGCACATTATCCATATTTTCTAACTTCTTCTTTTCACCAAGATCTTTCATGAGTTCTAATCTACGCTTTAAAACTTCACTTGACCCGTGACCATGATCCAAAATTTTATCAATCTCTTCTAGCTTTGTTTTTACCTTTATAATCTCCACATTTATCCCTTTATTTCTATTTTGATTCCAAGTATGAGTCGCCTTCTTAAGTTTTTGAAGCTTAAGTTTGAATTTGATTAGATTATTAGTCTTAGGAATCTCCATAGAAGTCCACTCCCTCTTCACCATATCTTCAAAACCCTCCTTATATAACCACGACTGAAAGAAACGAAATGGAGTGGGACCATAATCAATAATGACTTCCCCAAGCAATATGGGACGGTGATCTGACAAATGACGCTCAAGGAAAATAGCTGAAATCTGAGGAATCGCCACCAAAATACCTTCTAATATTAAGAATCTATCAAGTTTACTCATTTTACTCCCAGATTTATGCGCCTATGTAAAAGAGTATCCATCGAGCGTTAACTCCATTAAACCAGCATAGGAAATAAAATTATTAAAAGCCTGCGCAGCCACCATGTCAAACACCGATAAAAAACGTTCTGATTCTGTTCTAACTACATTAAAATCTCCCATAATAATACATTCGCCATCCCATAAATTTATTAAATGAAGGATATAGTCCCATAAAACTCTTTTTTCAAGCGTTTGAGTCCTTTTGTGATGGTATTTTAGAGTATGGACCGGATTGGGATCATGTGTTGGGGTTTGAGCTGTTCTTAAAATCGAGGAGATAAAAAGGGAACCCGAGGTTCATGTCAAGAGATTGGCTGACTAAATGGGTGTCCCTATTTTGGTGGAAGAACAAAATAATGGTGTACATGAAAATATTGCAAAGTTTCGTATTTTGGAGCATTTGCAAAGCCTTGAGTTAAACAATACAAGTATTCAAAGGTTTGATTTCAAGCTTGAGACAGCAAACTGGCTTTTCTTTCGAAAAGAACTAGTTGGAGACTTCACTTGATAGAAGAAACGAGAGAGCTAATCGATCACGTCACCAAGGAGAAGTTCAAAGGCTCGGGTTTAACAATCGATACGAGTCCATAAAAAAGATATATTACATTGATAGACAATTGGATGAACTTATTATATCGAACTAAGACATATATGCTTCTTGGATGTTTACTATATTACTATACACCCGTTTAATCATATATTCGATCCATGCAGATCAAAATGATTTTATTTTTGTTGGTTTTTTCATCAAAATAATAAGTCCTTGTAAGCTGTAACTAATCTTCTTATAACACAATAAAAATATAATAAGTCCTTGAAATCATGTCTTTTAGTTATTTTGAAGACATATAATCAAAAATTTATATGCTTGGTATTAAAGAAGGATTCTAGGGTTCATGTCAATAGATTGGCGGAGTTCATGGGTGTCCCAATTTCAGTTGCGGAAGAAAATAATGGTGTGATGAAAAGATTGTAAAGTTTTATAGTATTGAGCATTTGAAAGTTTGGGAGGTTAACCAGACTAGCATTTTTTTCATAAAGGTGAAGTTGGAGATTTGTAAAATCACTTGATCGAGGAGATGAGAGAGCAACAAGAACAACATATTCAAAAGGTATCATCACCATGATCATCTTGCGTCTTTGAATATGTCAAATACGTAACAAAGAAAACAGTAAGGGGTGTCAGATCCGTGTCCTTTAAAGTAATTTCTGGTTTTCGGCACTCCATAAGTTGCTCGAATAGCAACAACGCAAATACAACACCAAGGTGGCAGAAGAATAACAAGAAAACAAGAAGCATACATCAACTGTATATGTTATCAATAATATAGTGAGTACGTGTAACATGTTTTTTTATTTGTGTGTATCTACAATTGGAACTATTTATATGTTTAATGCTTTGTGAGTTACCAAGCTTCAACAAAAGTTCCAACAACTTATCCCACATAGATAGGTGAGCAAAGTATTGATGTGTTTATATAATATTGATCTAGTAAGAAGAATTATTGAAATGAGAAAAGTGAGAAAAAATTGTAGCCACATATTTTAAAGAGTTAATTACATAAATCGTCCTTCCCATGGTTTTTTTTAGCGGGTCTCGTCCCTGTGGTTTACAATTTGTACGCATCTTGTTCCCATGTCTGACCCGATCTCAAAAAAGGACCTCCCTTGCAGTTACTCCCTAACGTGAGGGCTAACATTGTATTTTGCTTTTAACGATCGTTATACAAACCACAGGGACGATTTATGTAATTTACTCTTTAAAAAAAAAAAAAAAAAAAACTTTTTAATTTTATTATTCAAATTTTTTTTAATTTTATTACGATTAAATTTTTTAATAATTTTTTTTTTAAAATTTAATTTTAATTTTATTATAATAAATTTAAAAAAAAATTAATTCTATTATAATAAATTAAAAAACTATTTTTAATTTTTTTTTTAATTTTAAAAAAATCAAAAAAATTATAATAAAACTAAAAAAAATTAATTTTAATTTTATTATAATATTTTTTTTTTAAAAAAACTATTTTTTCTTTAAAAACAATTATTTTATTAAAAAATTAAAAAAAAAATTAATTTTATTATAAAACGGATGAAGGCGTATAAAATAACGTTTTTATACGGTTTCGTCCGTTTTATACGTTTCATTTGTTTTTATACGGTTTCGTTCGTTTTTGTATGAAAACAACGTACAAAAATGTATGAAAACGTACAACAACGTTCATACATACAAAACAACGTTGCTGTACGTTTTCATCCATTTTATACGGTTTCGTTCGTTTTTTTTACGTTTTCATACATTTTTGTACGTTGTTTTCATACATTTTCATACAAAAACGAACGAAACCGTATAAAAACAAATGAAACGTATAAAACGGACTAAACCGTATAAAAATATTTTTTTATACGCCTTCATCCGTTTTATAATAAAATTAAAAAAAAAATATTTTTTTTAATTTTATTTTAATTTTTTTAATAAAATTAATTTTTTTAAAAGAAAAATCAGTTTGTAAAAAAAAATATTATAGTAAAATTAAAATTAATTTTTTTTAGTTTTACTATAATTTTTTTGATTTTTTTAAAATAAAAAAAAATTAAAAATAGTTTTTTAATTTATTATAGTAAAATTAAAATTTGTTTTTTTTTTTTAATTTATTATAATAAAATTAAAATTAAATTTAAAAAATAAAAATAAAATATTAAAAAATTTAATCATAATAAAATTAAAAAAAAAATTGAATAATAAAACTAAAAAGAAATAACTTTTTTTTAAGAGTAAATTACAAAAATCGTCCTTGTGGTTTGTATAACGATCGTTAAAACCAAAATACAATGTTAGCCCTCACGTTAGGGAGTAACTGCAAGGGAGGTCCTTTTTTGAGATCGGGTCAGACATGAGGACAAGATCCGTAAAAATTGTAAAGCACAGGGACGAGACCCGCTAAAAAAAAACCATGATGACAAGATCCGTAATTTCTACCAAACCACAAGGACGATTTATGAAATTAACTCTATTGGGTCATGTATTCTTGATTCGAATTCTCTTGCCATGTTTTAAGTGCTCCATGTATTCCTCAACCAACTCATCGATCTTGTCCATCACAACCCTTTAGATGCTTTTATTCAATGTTTACGTTTAGTGATAGTTCCTTGATGGGTTCGAGGATCGGGCATGCATGTATTTTAGTATGTTAGATCTTCTCTTTTTGTTTTTATCCATGTTTGATCAAAATAGACTCTTCAAGTCATATTGTATTAGTAGCTTGTAATCCTAGCGAGTCGCTTTTTTGGTCGGTATAATCTTGTCCTTGTGTGGTTCGATCGATGCATGTAATTTAGCATCTTGCTAGAATATCTATAAAAGCCTTTAGAATATTCAAAAAGCCTTTCAAAAAAAACTTGATCAAAGAAAAATAGGTTGAGCGAGCTTATCCCACATGGGCAGGTGAGCAAACTTGTCATGTGTAATTTTTGAAACACTTAGCTAAGGCCAAAATTTACTGATATGAGCCAACATTTAAGGTAAACTTTTTACCATTTGTGTTGCATTATAGTTTTTTTCCTGATATTGATTTGGATACTTACTTTACCGAATCCAATAAAATAATATAATTCCAATAATTTAAGCTATATATTACGATATGCAGTTACTATAACGTTTTTAATTTTTTTATTATTTCAGGTTTCTATGGTGTATTAGTATCATCTCCCATTCACATTTTATCGTCTACAAGACCTTTCTTAGATCTATTAAGTTTTTACTGATCATATTATATCCATGCAAGTTCTTTTCGGAGGCGGTTTTCTTGATATACATTAGATATAAATAACAATGACGTAAGTCTATTGAATCTGAAATCGATCGAGGATCATTCAACCATGTGTATTTAAGTAAATCGTATTAGTGTTTTATCACAACTTAGATTGATGCATGATCCAAATGTCGTTAGTTGCACGTTTGCGTGATCACAATAAAAGCTTCGACCTCTCGTCATTATTTAGTTACGTACTCCATCCATTGTACATGTCCCTATTTTGTTGAGGAATAAAATGTTAGAATATGGCATATTTCTACTACTAATAAATAAAATGTTAGCCCTCACTATCAACGCTGATGGGATACAAGACTAATTTCTTTCCAAGATTCGACCTCAAAGGACAGAACCTTATGCAACGTACATAAAGTTCACATGAACATCGTAAGTTTGCATATTGTATGTTTTGAAAGTGTTTCACATTTTGTTGTGTTTAATCTAGAATCAAATACACCCTTTTATAGTTACGTTTTGGCGATTATAAGCCAACCAACATGACTGTTGGTTCCCTCCAAAAGTAACTGACACAACCCTACATCATGCCTATTCAAAACTAAATGTCATATAACCATAAAAACAGATTTAATTAATGCAGTAAAAAATCATGACAAATTTATTTTGAAATATATTATATTATAGATCTAATATAAACCAAATTAATCATCCACTAATTTCCTCCAAAAGCATATTAAAAGACTTTTAGTCAATTGAGTGGAATACACTTTATAAACCCACTTTCACTTCTCTATCCTACCTATATGGGATAGATACAATACATAACATTGTTGATAAACCCATAAGTTCTAACATAAAAGAATGGTGTACTTGAAAAAATTGTAAAGTTTTGTAAATTTGTTGAGTATTTGAAAAACCTTGAGGTAAACAAGACAAGTATTGAGAGGTTTTATTTTGGGGCTTGAGATAGAAAATCAGCATTTCCTTCGAAGAGGACTAGTTAAAGATTGGAAACATAACTTCATGGAAGAGACCGAAAAACCAAAAGTCGTTATGTGCTTTGTGTTAAACGTGTTTTCCAATTTGTGTATCATGTTGGTGCAACATTTTTCTACATTACGTGTAAGCACAAACTTATGTTGCTTTGTGATAAAGTATTTCACAATAAGGACCATATTAGGAAACACAAGCTAAATTTTTCATTAATTTGAAAACGTGTAAGAACAAGCCAATAAATTAAATGAGCTACATCCCATTATGGTCCAACAGCTAATTATCCCACATAGGTATGTGAGCAAACCTGTTATGTGTTTATAAGTAAGAATACAGAGGGTCATAACACTCTTTTACTAATGAAAAGGATGCTAGATGCACGACATTAAGGTAATTTTTTTTGGTCATCTTGATGCATGGTTAGTTATTTTATTTTATTTTATTTTGGGTTTCTCTATAAACGTTTTGTCGGTATGAATAATATCGGACATCATAATTTTGGAAAGTAGCACTACTTGGCTTCGAGCACTCATGTTTACTATCCTAAATCGATCGCTATGATTTTTCCAACCACCCTTTTGTCAATGAGGGCCCGCACGGTTTCTTTCCACCATTTGATCTTTAAATAACCCAAGATTACCCGATGACCAATCACCCACATCTATGCAACTCACTGTGAATATGGTTTGTTACCTTCACTCGCCAAATATCCTTCTACCGGTTCCAATTTTAGTACTTATGTAGGGATCCAAAAGATGTCTTGGTCTCCAAATTTCACTTCACAAAAGAGTGAAGATATATAGAATTACTTCCTCTTTTGTTTGATCAAGTGTTTTAGAGTATGCACCGTATTGGGATCATGTCTTAGGTTATTGGATCGCTAGTTCTGAATTTTCCTAAAACTCGAGGAGATAAAAAAGGGACCCCCGAGGTTCATGTCAAAAGAATAGTTGACTTCATGGGTGTCCCTATTTCGGTTGAAGAAAAAGAGAATGTTGTACTTGAAAAGATTGTAAAGTTTTGTAGTTTTGAGACTCGAAAAGCCTTGAGGTAAACAAGACATGTATTAAAAGGTTTGATTTCGGGCTTGAGATAGAAACAGGCGTTTCGTCCGAAGAGGACTAGTTTTTAACCATATGTGTTGTTTGTAAATGATGGGATAAGGCTGGTGTAACACCCCCAATTTCGTGATACGCAGCGGAATTCAAATTGGGTGTTACTTCATGGCACAACAGTCATAACAATAGAAAACGAACTCTAATTGAGTTGTTTTAAAAGATTTATCATTCGATTTATATAAATATCAGAGTTTACAAACATGAGGTCCCAAATGGTTCCAAGTTTACAAAATACATTAAATTGGTTTTCGAATGATAATAAAATTTATATCCTTCTTGAGTATCCGTGCTCCTCCGTGCTAGCCTCGTACAATATGGACCTGAAATACATGCTTAAAACTGTCAACACAAAGGTTGAGTGAATTCATAGAGTTTATTGTTAAATGTTGAACACATAATGTTTGTGTCGGTTACGTTATTATACACCCATAATGTTGAAAACAAAACAGTTATTATTCACTAAGCATCATGCAATCAAGGCGTTAACGTGTTCCAAATTTAATTGGAGAAACTGTTGATACGTGCCCTTAACAGGTAAAATTTCCATTTTTACCTAATGTACTCAAATATAGTGCGTTTGTTTACCGGACCTGGCCAAACAAAAGGGATTCGTCAATCCCGATAGATCTATCCACAATATTCGCGCTCACTTCACTCGTGATTAATGATTCATGATTAAGGACTTAAGTTTGGCAAATGCGGTAACTTAGTGCAAGTAAAATAATCAGATAAGTATACAGTTTGAAAGCAATGTGTTCGGTTTAAAATAAAGCATGTATTTCCCTCAAGGGTTTGTAAAACAATTAAGTAATAGAAAGTGGGACTATGAACTCACCACAAAGTAAATGATAGCAAATGTATAATGAGAATGATGGATATGCCGTGAGAACTTCTACGAGCAACCTAGAATAGGATGTTGCGACTTAGGTTTGAAATAATGATGCAAAGGAAATAACAAACCTATATACGTCTCTATGTTGATCATGATGTAGTACATGGTTTTTGTGTATGTCGTTTTATAGAAATGGTCTAGTTGTGAAAACGTGTTTAGTTTATATATATCGTACTACCGTTCGGGCCATCACAATTCAGAGGTCATGTAGTAAACGTTCGAGGAGATAGGACACTTTAAATCGTAAATCCAGCAACTCGTCGATACATTTTACTCAAATGAAACCCCTCACATGAAGCTCCCTAGTTTTGTAGCACTTAGTAGATAAAACATAGATTTTGAATGAAGATTGTTATATCATAAAGTTTATCATGTTTTTAGTAAATATCTCGTCGTTTCATAAATATGATCACCTTAGTTAACGGTCTTGGGTAAATAAGTCTTGAGGCTTTAGCCATGGCCTTGCCGTGACTTTAGTCTTGACTACCATGGTCTTGAGACTCAGCCTTGGCCTTAGCCGTGGCTGTGGTCTCGGCTTAAGGCCATTAGGCCTCTTGGTTTGCCTTTTAGTTGTGACAAAAGTATAGTTATGAGACCATATAAATGGCAGTTTCTGTTTTTGAAAGATAATGGCATGTTTATGCGTTTTCAAGGTCCGAGCTTCTTTTGAATGGAAGGAAAACGTCGTTCCGGACAACTTTCGTGTTTTAACTTTTTGATGATTCGGACCAGAAGTACCACTTTTTACACGACCAAACCCTAAACAGCTTCTACATGGCAGTTTTGGCGTTTTAGTTTCGCTAACTTCTTTTGACTATAACTTTTAACTCGTTTGTCCGTTTCGGGTGATTCAAGTTGCTATGTTTACCTTTTTATCTTGTCTACCATAGTATGTAAGTTAAAAATTCCATATGTGACTGGTTTTAATGGTCTCAAATGTGTAGAATATGACTAGTTTACTAGTTTGTTACTTTTACGACAATATGTGAATTAAAACATGTGATTGAGTATATGTACATCATGAATCAACATAGTAACTATATATATAGCATGAAATTATTAAGATTATGAATAATAAAGATGAGATGATGGTGGTGATTAGTTGCTTACAACTTTCGGCTTTCAATTAAGAAAGGAGTAACTAGTAAGGATCATACTTTGATTGAACACTTAGGACTTTGAATTGAGCTAGATTTCTACACCTTGGCACCCTTGTGATCTTGAAGAGTTGGTGATGAAGTACTAAGTGACTTGAGTGGATTTAAACTTAAGAAGATCACTTAAACTTGCTAGAGATTTGATGTAGTAACTTACTACTTGAAACTTCTTTGCATAAACTTGGAGTTTAAATATCAAATGATGGAAGATATGATGGATTGATGATATGAACGACCCAATTCAGTGTTTTAGGGTGTTTAGGATGTATTTCACTTGCTATTTATAGGAGGGTAAGTTTGGTTAACCATATATTGGGTTAAATATTAACTATGGTTAAGTTAGGACACATGTAATGATCTAAATGAACCATGGTTAGGATGATGCTACCAAAATGATGACTCCCCCCCCCCATAGGTCGGCCTAAACAAGATAAAATAACTTAGGTGGATAGTTTTGGTATTATCTTGAGTTTAGAGCATGATTTGATTCCGTTAAATGTCAACCGTAAGTTGTTAAGCCATAAAACGTAAAACCGGGTTTCGTAAAAATATGAAACTTGTAGGAATGATGAAACTCATCATTATACTCCATCTAAAAATATAAAATGGGTGATAAGTCTCATTGGGTGCAAAAACGCTGCTTAAATCTGGAAACGCGGGTCAAAACGCGAATTCGCAATTTATCAGAAAAGAACGAAATTTCAGGGAAATGACCGTTAATTTATTTAAAGTAGACTAAAATTAGTCTAAAAGTGATATGAGATGTCAAAATGTGATTTTCGTCATACGCGGGATAACTTTATAGTTATACGTGAAGTTTAAAAGTTACGCGATTTAAGCAAAAATGTAGAACGTACAAGCTTAATTTCTTTATGGTCAAAGGAGGAGGGAAATATGTTTGACTTTTTCAAAAAATTTAAAAGTGTCAAAAACATATTAGAAACACAGTGCAGGAATCGTTAAGTCTGGATGTAAGTAGAATTGTTTAAAACGTAAGTTTAGTTTCGTACGGTGCAGGGTTTATTTGGTAACATTTTAAAATGAAATCTCAAAAATTTCTCTAATTTATTATGAGTGATCTAAAAATTCATCTGATGAGAGAAAAATTGTCAGAGTTGATTTTCGTTATGCGCGGGATGTTTAAATGGTGTTCCGACCAAAATGAAACTTTAAAACGATGTTTTCTTAATAACTTTTACGAAAATGATCTAACGATTGTCGAACTCTCAAGTCATTACTAAAATAATTTATCTTACGAGAATGTGAAATAAAAATTTTACGGGATGAATAGTGAAAGTGAATAGTAACTTTTCAAAAATATGAAAAGTAACCCGAAAAATGCGCGTTGTTACAGCTGGTGTGCCGGTGGTCAAGTGGTCATGTTAGAAGGTTGTTTGTAAAGGCTGGTTCAAGGTAAGGCGATGTGCATGTTGTCGTGTTGGAAGGTTGTTTGTAAAGGCTGGTTCATAGTTAGGTGAGCAAACAACGGCAGAGCTAGAAAAACTTTCGTGGGAAGGCCGAAACAAATTTTTTTGGGGAAATACATTAAATGGGAGGGCCGAAATAATTTTTTTTCCAGAAATACATATGAAATCGCGAAAAAAATACACTAACGAGCTTAGGCCTAGGGGGTCGGGACCCTTCCCGGTTTCTTAATAGCTCCGCCCTTTGAGCAAACTTGTAATGTTTTTAAGCATATGTGTTGCATGGTTAAAAAAACACTAGAAGTACTAGGGGTGTAATCGAGTCAAGCCGAGCTCGAGCTCGACAAGGCTTGAGCTTGGCTTGAAACAAAAATAGTAGGCTTGAGCTTGGCTTGATAGCTTGTCAAGCTTTAATCATCCAGGCTTGAGCTTGGCTTGAATATGTTTCGAGCAAAACATGAGCTTGGCTTGAAAAGCTTAAATGTTTACAAAAATATTGTATTTAATAGACAAAGTCATCAAAATATATATATTTATAAAGTAAAAACCACATTTGAAAACCAAAATAAATTAATTTAACAGTAATAAAACGAACAACAACATTTTAGTACTAAGTCCAACATTAGAATAAAACATAAGCCAAAGTACTAATTAATGTTGTCATCGATATACTAAGTATAAACAAAAGCTAAAATTATCTAATAGTACATATATTTTGGTCTATTAATATTCACGATTCATAACTAGAAACTTGTATTCGCTTCTAGATATAAAGCAAGTAAGCAACATTACTGGTCTAAGATATTGATGTTACATATAATTACAACTTTATTTACCATATAAAACTCCTTCGAGAGTATATTAAATAATTCTTTATGAAGTAAATCCTTATAATTAGAATAATATTCAAATTAGTCCTTAGTTACTTATATGAATTTAATTTATATATATATATATATATATATATATATATATATATACACTAAGGCTTGATAAAAGCTTGAGCCAAGCTATCAAAAGCTTGAGCTTGGCTTGTTATATGTTTCGAGCCAATTTATTGGGATTGAGCTTGGGCTTGAGCTCGATAAAAGCTTGGTTTGATCGAATCAAGCTCGAGCTCGAGCTCGAGTTGCTTGATAAAAGCTTGACTTGATTACAGCCCTAACTAGAACTACACGTTTGAACAAAAATGGTTAAAAAAAATGAAAACTTACATAGCAGAATCAAATACTAAGAAATGAAAGACATATTATTTGATATCATTACTATATCGCTTTTATTTCACGTTTCTTAGGTGATCACTGGAAAAAAATCGACATCTAATCATTCAAAATTAAGCATTTACAAAGGCCGATAGGTTCCAATCTAAGAGTTCATATCACTGATCTATCCCAAAGTCAATTGAATGTGATGATAAAAAAGAAATTATAAAAAACATACCCAACAAATAAAAGGTAAATTCAGCTATCAAATCTAGCCTCTACGGAGTAAGCATCAAGATGTCAAAACAGTTATTTATTCGAGTGCTCTACGGCGTAAAGAAAAACATGTCTTTACGCGGTAGAGAAAACTACGACAAAAATAAGTAAAAGACCTTGCTTGTACGAGTCCTAGAGAGTGTTGGGTCATGTATTCTTGATTCGAATTCTCTTGTCATGTTTTAAGTGCTCCATGTATTCCTCAACCAACTCATCCATCTTGTCCATCGCAACCTTTTAGATGCTTTTATTCAGTGTTAATTTCAGTGATAGTGCATTGATGGGTTTGAGGATCGAGCCTATATTTTAATATATTAGATCTTCACCTTTTGTTTTATTCATGTTTGGTCTTATTGTGTAGTAGTAGCTTGTAATGTCTTTGTCGGTCGGTATATTACTTAATATATTACTGATCATATTATATCCATGCAAGTTCTTTTCGGAGGCGGTTTTCTTGATATACATTAGACATAAATAACAATGACGTAAGTCTATTGAATCTGAAATCGAGGATCATTCAACCATGTGTATTTAAGTAAATCGTATTAGTGTTTTATCACAACTTAGATTGATGCATGATCCAAAAGTCGTTAGTTGCACGTTTGCGTGATCACAAGAAAAGCTTCGACCTCTCGTCATTATTTAGTTACGTACTCCATCCATTGTACATGTCCCTATTTTGTTGAGGAATAAAATGTTAGAATATGGCATATTTCTACTACTAATAAATAAAATGTTAGCCCTCACTATCAACGCTGATGGGATACAAGACTAATTTCTTTCCAAGATTCGACCTCAAAGGACGTAACCTTATGCAACGTACATAAAGTTCACATGAACATCGTAAGTTTGCATATTGTATGTTTTGAAAGTGTTTCACATTTTGTTGTGTTTAATCTAGAATCAAACACACCCTTTTATAGTTACGTTTTGGCGATTATAAGCCAACCAACATGACTGTTGGTTCCCTCCAAAAGTAACTGACACAACCCTACATCATGCCTATTCAAAACTAAATGTCATATAACCATAAAAACAGATTTAACTGTTTTTATTAATGCATTAAAAAATCATGACAAATTTATTTTGAAATATATTATATTATAGATTTAATATATAAACCAAATTAATCATCCACTAATTTCCTCCAAAAGCATATTAAAAGACTTTTAATCAATTGAGTGGAATACACTTTATAAACCCACTTTCACTTCTCTATCCTACCTATATGGGATAGATACAATACATAACATTGTTGATAAACCCATAAGTTCTAACATAAAAGAATGGTGTACTTGAAAAAATTGTAAAGTTTTGTAAATTTGTTGAGTATTTGAAAAACCTTGAGGTAAACAAGACAAGTATTGAGAGGTTTTATTTTGGGGCTTGAGATAGAAAATCAGCATTTCCTTCGAAGAGGACTAGTTAAAGATTGGAAACATAACTTCATGGAAGAGACCGAAAAACCAAAATTCGTTATGTGCTTTGTGTTAAACGTGTTTTCCAATTTGTGTATCATGTTGGTGTAACATTTTTCTACATTATGTGTAAGCACAAACTTATGTTGCTTTGTGATAAAGTATTTCACAATAAGGACCATATTAGGAAACACAAGCTAAATTTTTCATTAATTTGAAAACGTGTAAGCACAAGCCAATAAATTAAATGAGCTACATCCCATTATGGTCCAACAACTAATTATCCCACATAGGTATGTGAGCAAACCTGTTATGTGTTTATAAGTAAGAATACAGAGGGTCATAACACTCTTTTACTAATGAAACGGATGCTAGATGCACGACATTAAGGTAATTTTTTTTGGTCATCTTGATGCATGGTTAGTTATTTTATTTTATTTTGGGTTTCTCTATAAACGTTTTGTCGGTATGAATAATATCGGACATCATAATTTTGGAAAGTGGCACTACTTGGCTTCGAGCACTCATGTTTACTATCCTACATCGATCGCTATGATTTTTCCAACCACCCTTTTGTCAATGAGGGCCCGCACGGTTGCTTTCCACCATTTGATCTTTAAATAACCCAAGATTACCCAATGACCAATCACCCACATCTATGCAACTCACTGTGAATATGGTTTGTTACCTTCACTCGCCAAATATCCTTCTACCGGTTCCAATTTTAGTACTTATGTAGGGATCCAAAAGATGTCTTGGTCTCCAAATTTCACTTCACAAAAGAGTGAAGATATATAGAATTACTTCCTCTTTTGTTTGATCAAGTGTTTTAGAGTATGCACCGTATTGGGATCATGTCTTAGGTTATTGGATCGCTAGTTCTGAATTTTCCTAAAACTCGAGGAGATAAAAAAGGGACCCCCGAGGTTCATGTCAAAAGAATAGTTGACTTCATGGGTGTCCCTATTTCGGTTGAAGAAAAAGAGAATGTTGTACTTGAAAAGATTGTAAAGTTTCGTAGTTTTGAGACTCGAAAAGCCTTGAGGTAAACAAGACATGTATTAAAAGGTTTGATTTCGGGCTTGAGATAGAAACAGGCGTTTCGTTCGGAGAGGACTAGTTTTTAACCATATGTGTTGTTTGTAAAGGATGGGATAAGGCTGGTGTAACACCCCCAATTTCGTGATACACAGCGGAATTCAAACTGGGTGTTACTTCATGGCACAACAGTCATAACAATAGAAAACGAACTCTAATTGAGTCGTTTTAAAAGATTTATCATTCGATTTATATAAATATCAGAGTTTACAAACATGAGGTCCCAAATGGTTCCAAGTTTACAAAATACATTAAATTGGTTTTCGAATGATAATAAAATTTATAGCCTTCTTGAGTATCCGTGCTCCTCCGTGCTAGCCTCGTACAATATGGACCTGAAATACATGCTTAAAACTGTCAACACAAAGGTTGAGTGAATTCATAGAGTTTATTGTTAAATGTTGAACACGTAATGTTTGTGTGGGTTACGTTATTATAGACCCATAATGTTGAAAACAAAACAGTTATTATTCACTAAGCATCATGCAATCAAGGCGTTAACGTGTTCCAAATTTAATTGGAGAAACTGTTGATACGTGCCCTTAACAGGTAAAATTGCCATTTTTACCTAATGTACTCAAATATAGTGCGTTTTTTACCGGACATGGCCAAACAAAAGGGATTCGTCAATCCCGATAGATCTATCCACAATATTCGCGCTCACTTCACTCGTGATTAATGATTCATGATTAGGGACTTAAGTTTGGAAAATGCGGTAACTTAGTGCAAGTAAAATAATCAGATAAGTATACAGTTTGAAAGCAATGTGTTCGGTTTAAAATAAAGCATGTATTTCCCCCAAGGGTTTGTAAAACAATTAAGTAATAGAAAGTGGAGCAATGAACTCACCACAAAGTAAATGATAGCAAATGTATAATGAGAATGATGGATATGCCATGAGAACTTCTACGAGCAACTTAGAATAGGATGTTGCGACTTAGGTTTGAAATAATGATGCAAAAGAAATAACAAACCTATATACGTCTCTATGTTGATCATGATGTAGTACATGGTTTTTGTGTATGTCGTTTTATAGAAATGGTCTAGTTGTGAAAACGTGTTTAGTTTATATATATCGTACTACCGTTCGGGCCATCACAATTCAGAGGTCATGTAGTAAACGTTCGAGGAGCTAGGACACTTTAAATCGTAAATCCAGAACTCGTCGATACATTTTACTCAAATGAAACCCCTCACATGAAGCTCCCTAGTTTTGTAGCACTTAGTAGATAAAACATAGATTTTGAATGAAGATTGTTATATCATAAAGTTTATCATGTTTTTAGTAAATATCTCGTCGTTTCATAAATATGATCACCTTAGTTAACGGTCTTGGGTAAATAAGTCTTGAGGCTTTAGCCATGGCCTTGCCGTGACTTTGGTCTTGACTACCATGGTCTTGAGACTCAGCCTTGGCCTTAGCCACGGCTGTGGTCTCGGCTTAAGGCCATTAGGCCTCTTGGTTTGCCTTTTAGTTGTGATAAAAGTATAGTTATGAGACCATATAAATGGCAGTTTCTGTTTTTGAAAGATAATGGCATGTTTATGCGTTTTCAAGGTCCGAGCTTCTTTTGGATGGAAGGAAAACGTCGTTCCGGACAACTTTCGTGTTTTAACTTTTTGATGATTCGGACCAGAAGTACCACTTTTACACGACCAGACCCTAAACAGCTTCTACATGGCAGTTTTGGCGTTTTAGTTTCGCTAACTTCTTTTGACTATAACTTTTAACTCGTTTGTCCGTTTTGGGTGATTCAAGTTTCTATGTTTACCTTTTTATTTTGTCTACCATAGTATGTAAGTTAAAAATTCCATATGTGACTGGTTTTAATGGTATCAAATGTGTAGAATATGACTAGTTTACTAGTTTGTTACTTTTACGACAATATGTGAATTAAAACATGTGATTGAGTATATGTACATCATGAATCAACATAGTAACTATATATATATAGCATGAAATTGTTAAGATTATGAATAATAAAGATGAGATGATGGTGGTGATTAGTTGCTTACAACTTTCGGCTTTCAATTAAGAAAGGAGTAACTAGTAAGGATCAGACTTTGATTGAACACTTAGGACTTTGAATTGAGCTAGCTTTCTACACCTTGGCACCCTTGTGATCTTGAAGAGTTGGTGATGAAGTACTAAGTGACTTGAGTGGATTTAAACTTAAGAATATCACTTAAACTTGCTAGAGATTTGATGTAGTAACTTACTACTTGAAACTTCTTTGCATAAACTTGGAGTTTAAAGATCAAATGATGGAAGATATGATGGATTGATGATATGAACGACCCAATTCAGTGTTTTAGGGTGTTTAGGATGTATTTCACTTGCTATTTATAGGAGGGTAAGTTTGGTTAACCATATATTCGGTTAAATATTAACTATGGTTAAGTTAGGACACATGTAATGATCTAAATGAACCATGGTTAGGATGATCCCACCAAAATGATGACTCCCCCCCCCCCATAGGTCGGCCTAAATAAGATAAAATGACTTAGGTGGATAGTTATTTTGAATTTTCAATTAATGTCCTTCCACCACCTCCATCACCACCGCCCTCTACCGCTACATAACCAGCACCACCACCCTCTACCAACTTATGTTGCAAAATCAAATAAGATATTTAAAAAATGTAAGATATTGTTCTTGAAATACGAGGATATATAGAAGAACTCTAAAGAAGAATTATCTCGCTCATGTCAACAGCCATTTCATTCTCTGGATTATGTTATACTTTTTACTTTTGAAAACTAAAAATGGTAAGCGAAATTGGAGATTAAGAATATACCAAAGTCCACGTATATCCCATACAAATCGGGTCAAGCAAAAGCCAATAAAGGAGCTACATAACAACATTGTACTATTTTTTGTATAACATATACAAAGCATTTACAATTTTAAATACTTTTACTTTCTGCTTTGTGAATTACCAACCGGCCTCTAACAAAAGTCCCTGTCCCACATAGGTAGGGGGAGCAAACTTTTGATGTTTTTATAAGTAAGAAGGTGAAGGCTTATAATAGTTTACTTTCAAGTGTTACAAAAATAGGTGTGCCTTGACTGTATAGAAAGCGTTGAACAGTTTCTAGGCAGGCGGGTTACACCCATACGGGTAACATTCAAGGTAATTTTTTTAGTCATCTCGATGGTTAGTTATTTTATATTGTTTGCTTTGTATATGTTATGTGGGTATAAATAATAATATCATGCATCGCAATCATAAATCAAGGTTTTTTTTCAACTTTTAACAATTTGTGTCGTAGTTGTTATGAGGTCGTATTGGAAGGCTAGTTGGTAAAGGGTGGTTCGAGGTCGGATAGTGGTCATGTGGACGTCGTGGAAGGCCAGTTTGTAAATAGTGGTTCGAGGTCAAGTAGTGGTCATGTGGCCGTGTTTGAAGGCTAGATAGTTTGTAAATGGTGGTTCGAGGTAGTGTACTCATCAGGTGGTCGTGTTGGGAGGTTGGTTTGTAAAGGATGGTTTAACGTCATGAACTGGTCATGTTTGTGGTCGTGTTGAAAAGTTGTTTGTAAAGGATGGTTTAAGGCCGGTGAGGCGGTCGTCATGTGGTCATGTTAGAAGATCATCTGTAAAGTATGGTTCAAGGTAAGGCGATGTTCATGTGGTTGTGTTGGAAGGCTCTTTGTAAAGGGTGATTCGAGTTCGTGGAGTAGATGAGCTAGTTTTCATGTGGTCATGCTGGAAAGTTGGTTTGTAAATGGTAGTTTGAGGTTATTTGTATAAAAAGTAGAGTACGTGAATTGCATAGATGATCTGTGTAGAATACTCAAAACTAGGAATTACGAATCTCGTTAACTAGGCCAAAAAGTTGAAAGTGTGGTGTGCCAAAATTAAAGGTAGAGCATAAAGTGTTGAAATGTGTAAAAAATTTTGGTAAAACATTTTTCTAAATTGCTAGTGAAAGGAATTTTTTTTTTTTATTATTTTTCAAAACGTGTAAGCATAAACTTATGTGCTTTGTATTAACGACATAAGGGTTTATCAAGTGTCTTTGAATTAAATTTCCATCAAAGAAAAATAAGTTGAGTTTATGTTGAAGTACTAGTTGTCTCACTCTAGTGTGTATTAATTAATCAAGAAGTACCGTCACCATGATCATCTTGCATCTTCGACTATGTCAAACACGTAACAAATAGAACCATATGGGATGTCAAATCCATCCCTGTACCTTAAAATACTTTCGGGCTTTTTGCAGTCCTTAAGTTGCTCTAGTAGCGACACCGCGATTACAACACGAAAGCGGCAGTAGAATAACAAGAAGACAAGAAGCATACAACATCTATATATGTTATCAATAGTATAGTGAGTACATGTGTCATGTTTTTTATTTGTGTGTATCTACAATTGGAACTTCCAAAAAAAAAACTTGATCAAAGAAAAATAGGTTGAGTTTATCCCACATGGGTTAGTAAGCAAACTTGTCATGTGGGATAGATATAACATAAACTAAATTAATCATCCACTAATTCCCTCCAAAAGCATATTAAAAGACTTTTAAACATTTAAGTGGAATAGCACTTTATAAACCCACTTTCACTTCTCTATCCTGCCTATGTGGGATAGATAAAATACATAACATTGTTGATAAACCCATAAGTTCTAACATAAAAGAATGGTGTACTTGAAAAGATTGTAAAGTTTTGTAGTTTTGAGCATTTGAAAAACGGTGAGTAAACAAGACAAGTATTCAGAGGTTTTATTTCTGCTTGAGATAGAAAACCAGCATTTCCTTCGAAGAGGACTAGTTAAAGATTGGAAACATAACTTCATAGAAGAGATTGAAAAACCAAAAGTCGTTATGTGCTTTGTGTTAAACGTGTTTTCCAAAATGGTCCATATTCTGATATACATTAAAAGAGATGTGTTTTCCAATTTGTGTATCATGTTGGTGTAGCATTTTTCTACATTACGTGTAAGCACAAACTTATGTTGCTTTGTGTTAAGGTATTTAGAATATGGACCATATTAGGAAACACAAGCTAAATTTTACATTAATTTGAAAACGTGTAAGCACAAAATTATGGAAACACAAGCCAATAAAGGAGCTACATCCCATTATGGTCCAACAACTAATTATCCCACATAGGTAGGTGAGCAAACCTGGTATGTGTTTATAGATATGAATACAGAGGGTTGTAACACTCTCTTACTTATGAAGCGGATGGTAGATTCGCGACATTTAAGGCAATTATTTTTGTCATCTTGATGGTTAGTTATTTTATTTTATTTTATTTTGGGTTCTCTATAAACGTTTTGTCGGTATGAATAATAACGGACATCACAATTTTGAAACGTGGCACTACTTGGCTTCGAGCTCTCATGTTTACCATCCTAAATTTATTGTTATGATTTTCCAACCACCCTTTGGTCAATGAGGGCCCGCACCGGTTGCTTTCCACCATTTGATCTTTGAATAACCCAAGATTACCCAATGACCAATCACCCACCTCTTTGCAACTCACTGTGCATATGGTTTGTTACCTTCACTCGCAAAACATCCTTCTACCGGTTGCAATTTTAGTACTTACGTAAGGATTTAAAAGATGTCTTGGTCTCCAAGATTCACTTCACAAAAGAGTTAAGAATTACTTCCTCTTTTGTTTGATCAAGCGTTTGAGTCGTTTTGTGAAGGTTTTTTAGAGTATAGATTGTATTGGGATCATGTCTTAGGTTGTTGCAGCTCGATTTCTGAGTTGTTTTAAAAATACGAGGAGATAAAAAAGGGACCCCGAGGTTCATGCCAAAAGAATAGTTGACTTCATGGGTGTCCCTATTTCGGTTTGAAGAACAAGAGAATGGCGTACTTGAAAAGATAATAAAGGTTTGATTTCAGGCTTGAGATAGATACTGGCGTTTCTTCCAAAAATGACTAATTGGAGACCGGAAACAACACTTAACAGAAGAAATGAGAGAGCAAATCGATCACATCATATGATTCTACATCCATAGACAATTGGATGAACTTATTATATCAAACTAAGACATATGGTTCTTGGATGTATAGTATAGTACTATACTCCCATTTTATCATATATTCGATCCATGGCAGATCAAAATGATTTTATTTTGTTTGTGTATTCATCGAACTAATAAGTCCTAAATTGTAAATAATCTTCTTATAACATAAAAAAAATATAATGTTAAAATATATAGCATATATGACTAATCAGTTTAATAAACTTTTTTTAAGTAGTACTACCTCCGTCCCATAATAATTGTCCACTTTGACTTTTTAAGTCTTTTTTATTCAACTTTGACTATAAAACTTGTGTAATATAATACTTGATGAAAATTATATGAATAAGTTGGGTTTTAAATTCATTTTCATTTAGTATAAATTTTATCATGTATTATATAACATAAATAAAAATATTAATGATCAAAGTTAAACAAGAAAGACTTAAAAAAGTGAAAATGAACAATTATTATAGGATGGAATGAGTAATATTTATTAGCTAATCTTGTTTGCGTTATTTCATAAAATCAGTTTATTAAACTTTTCTTGATTCTTTTGTAAAGTAGATTATCATTTTTCCGGAGAAGGTACAAGTCCATAAATTATGCGGTAACTAGAACTTGGCCCTTTGGCTCTACATCATAATCGGACCATCCGCCCATCCAATATATTTAGAAACTGAAAAAAGCCCAATCATTAAATTTTATAAAACATGCAAAATACTTTTGTTATAGATATAGATTAGAGTTGTCCGAGCTGAGTTTGAGTCAATATCGAATCTATTTGAGCATAGTTCGAGTTCAAAATAAGAGTAATTGCATAGATGATCCATATAGGTTAATACAAAGTAGAGTACGTGAATTACATAGATGATCCGTGTAGATTACTCAAAACTAGGATTCAGGAATCTGGTTAAGCAGGCCAAAAAGTTGAAAGTGTGTTTTGCCAAATTTGAAGGTAGAGAGGATGAAGATTTAACTTTAGATATTTGACCTTACTGGTATGTGGCTTGCCAACCTATAGTTTATCCCACATGGGTAGGTGACGACGTATATGCCCCTCCGGCCCAATGACCGGAACGGCCCAATGCCTTACTAAAGGACCCAACACTGTCCGAAGAATCTAATGCATTACCGAAAAGGTCCAATACCATACCAGAGCAGCCCAAGTCTATACCACAGGTCGCTTCGGTAACCATCCGGAAGGATGAAAGAGCCGCCAGGAACCACTATGAAAGAGCCGCCAGGAACCACTATGGAGGGGACAGGAGGAATGAAGGACGTTACACCTATTCAGGGAAGGATAGGGGTAGCACACACCGCCACGGTGATCGGCCAGCGCCCTATTTACCCCATCGCGGCGATCACTCGAATCGAAGCACTCCCCGCCTAACCTTGGACTCGCTCACTAAACCTCCAAAGGAAATTTTAGCCACAGAACACCAGCTACGCCTGCCTCCTCCGAAACCGATGCGCGACCCACCCCGCAGGGAAAACCAAGACAGGTACTGCGATTATCATGGGGAAAAAGGGCATTACACGAATGACTGTTATCAGCTCAAGAGACAATTAGAGCTGGCATTAGAATCGGGAAAACTGAATCATCTGGTCAAGGATCTAAGACAGAAGGGAAGGAGAGAAACCCCAAAGCATGACGCAGGAGTCAAAGACAAGGTCATCAACATGATCCGAACCCGGCCCGAACGAAGGAAGAGGAAGTCGTCGGAACAAGGGGAGAGATGGATGAATGCCCCCATAACGTTCCCTCCTATCCCCGACGGAGACGTATCGGACGATCCTCTTATAATTGAAGCCACAATGGAAGGGTACCTAGTCAGGAGAGTCTTTGTAGATGAAGGAGCCTCGGTGGAGGTAATGTTCGAACACTGCTTCAACAACTTGCCCCCGGAAGTAAGGGCTCGAATGAAGCAAACGCAGACAGATCTGCTAGGGTTTGCCGGACAGGTGACTCGTCCACTGGGGAAGATCAAATTAGATGTGTCGTTCGAAGATGAGGGGTTGTACAGGAAGGTCAGGATGAAGTTCACAGTCATTCGGGCACCGTCACCATATAATGTTATCTTAGGAAGGACCGGATTGAAGATCCTGCGAGCCATACCATCTACGGTCCATTCCATGATGAAATTCCCAACCCCTCAAGGAATTGCCACGTTGGTCACTCGCTCCGTCATCATTTCGGAATGTAGGAGATTGGAAAGACTGCAGACTACTGTTCCGAAGCAGGATAAAGAAGAAACAGGCACAGGAGAGGTGGGCCTAACGGAGGAAGTGGCGATCAACCCAGCCTTCCCGGAACAAGCAGTAACAATAGGAGGTGCGCTATCCGTTGAGGGCAAAAGGCGCCTCAAAGAACTGTTACAAAGGAACCTCGACATATTCGCATGGGAGCCAGCGGATATGACAGGAGTCCCCAGAGGGATCATTGAGCACACTCTGAATGCCAACCCTTCAATAGATCCGGTATGTCAAAAACGCCGAATGTTGGCGGCGGATCGGAGCCAGGCAGTCACAAAGGAAGTAGAAGAATGGGTCAAGGCTGGCATTGTCAGGCCGGTGAAATACCCTACCTGGATATCCAACCCTGTTCTTGTAAAGAAGTGTGATGGGAGCTGGCGTATGTGTATTGACTTCAAGAACATCAATTCCGCCTGTCCAAAAGACTATTACCCCTTACCGGAGATCGACTGGAAGATCGAGTCGGTTATGGGGTATAAGTACAAATGTTTCTTGGATGCTTATAAAGGGTATCACCATGTGCAGATGGCAAGGGAGGACGAAGAAAAAACAGCGTTCTACACTGAGCAGGGAACCTACTGTTACACCAAGATGCCATTCGGCTTGAAGAATGCCGGAGCCACCTATCAACGGATGATAGACTCCGCCTTTCAATCACAGATAGGGAGGAACATCGAGGCATATGTGGATGACATGGTCATCAAGAGCAGGGAAGAGCAGGGAATGCTAGCGGATATAGCGGAAACATTCGATAATCTTCGGAAGATCAACATGAAGCTAAATCCTAAAAAATGCTCCTTCGGAATGGAGGAAGGAAAATTCCTAGGGTATATGGTAACTTCAGAAGGAATTCGGGCAAACACAAAGAAGACGAAGGCAATAATGGACATGCAATCGCCAAAGACCCTCAAAGAGATGCAGAGCCTCAGCGGCAAATTGGCGGCACTCAATCGTTTCCTGGCTCGTTCGGCTGAAAGATCCTTACCATTCTTCGAAACACTCAAGAACATCACTAAGGAGAATAAGGAGGAGTATCGGTGGACGGAAGAGGCAGAGTCGGCATTCCAAGAAATGAAAAAGTTGATAACGGACCTTCCCTCACTAACAACACCGACGGTAAAGGAAACACTGTACGTGTATCTAGCGGCCGCGGAGGAAGCGGTCAGCGCGGTTCTCCTCACAGAAAGAAAAGGAAAACAATTACCAGTCCGGTACGTAAGTCGAATGCTCAACGAAGCCGAGAGGAACTACGCCCCGATCGAGAAACTAGCACTATGTCTGTTGCACATGTTAAGAAGGCTCCGGAGATACTTCGAAGCACACCCTATAAAGGTAATCACGGACCAACCAATAAAGCAGATCCTCAATAAGCCGGAAGCGTCCGGGAAGTTGGCTAAATATTCGGTGGAGCTGGGTGCATACAACATAACCTACGAGCCCCGGAACGCAATCAAAGGTCAAGTGTAAGCAGACTTCCTGTCGGAATCTCCCATCGGAGAAAGAAGCGACAAGTACTTCAATCAACCGGCGATGAAGAAGGAGGGGGAGGAGAAATGGCTTTTGTATACGGACGGAGCATCCAATAATAAAGGCTCCGGAGCGGGTCTTGTACTAATCAACCCAGAGGGAATGGAGTTCACTTACGCCATCCGACTTGAGTTCGACAGCACTAATAACGAGGCCGAGTACGAAGCCCTACTGGCGGGGCTAAGGATGGCGGAGAGTATGCAGGTCCGTAGCCTTGAGGTCCGGGTGGACTCTAAGTTGGTGGCTAATCAGATAAATGGGGATTATGTGGCTAGTCACGAAAGTATGATCAAATACCTAGCAAAAGCAAAGGAGTACATAGCTAGTTTTGAAAACTTCACCATCCGGAACATCCCTAGGGGTCAGAATCAAAAGGCAGATGTCCTTAGTAAGCTAGCCACGGTCGCTTTTGACCACTTGACGAAGGAAGTGCTAGTGGAGGTGCTAAGGGAAAGGTCGACGGAAAGCAAGGAAGTTAATAATGTCGTTGAAGAAGAAGGAGACAACTGGATGACCCCCATCATCCGGTGTCTTGAGGAAGGAATTTGGCCGGAAGACCCCAATGAAGCCCGCAACCTAAGGATGAAAATCAGCCAGTATGTCATGGAAGAGGGTATACTCTACAAAAAAGCCTACTTGGTACCCATGATGAGGTGCGTAGGTCCCTTACAAGCAAACTACGTTATAAGAGAGATACACATGGGAGCTTGTGGAATGCATTCCGGTCCGCGCTCGGTCGTGGCGAAGGCCATGCGGCAAGGGTACTACTGGCCTACAATGCACCGGGATGCTAGAAACGAAATAATCAAGTGTGACTCCTGCCAGATCCATTCGCCAGTGCCGCAGCTCCCAAAAACTAAGCTAACACCCATTATGGCTCCATGGCCCTTTTACCAATGGGGTATGGACATAGTGGGACCTCTACCATCGGCAGCCGGAAAGGTCAAGTTCCTCTTAGTTGCCATCGATTATTTCACCAAATGGACAGAAGCCAAACCGTTGGCAAAGATTACGGGGAAAGATGTCACGAAGTTCGTGTGGGATAACATAGTGTGCCGCTTCGGTCTCCCTGCCATCATCGTCACAGACAATGCTAAGCAATTCGTAGACAACCCCTTCAAAAGCTGGTGCGAAAAACTCAACATCAAGCAGATTAATACAGCCGTGGCCCATCCGCAGGCCAACGGATTGGTAGAAAGGGCCAACAAGAGCTTGATGGAGGGAATCAAAACAAGATTGGGGCGCGCAAAAGCTGGATGGGTGGACGAGTTACCGAACGTCCTTTGGGCGCACCGGACATCCATCAAGACTAGCAACGGAGAAACACCCTTCAGCCTCACCTATGGAAGCGAAGCGGTCATACCGGCAGAGATAGGCATGCCAACGTACAGAGTAAGGAGGATAAGGGAAGGGCTCGAAGAGGACGATCCCCGTCGAACTGTAGAACAAAATGAAGAAGATATCCGTCTCAACCTCGACCTGCTACAGGAACGGAGGGAAGAAGCCGCTGTAATGGAAGCCAGATACAAAACGAAATTGGAAAAGTACTACAACCGGAAAGCACGGCTGGTCTCCTTCAAGCCAGGGGAGTTTGTGTATCGAAAAAACGAGGCCAGCAGAGCCGAAGATCAAGGAAAATTGGGACCCAAGTGGGAAGGGCCCTATCAGATCAAAGAGGCGAATCTCAACGGCTCGTACAAGTTGGAAACTTTGGATGAAGAGGAAGTGCCCCGGAAGTGGCACGCCATGAATTTGAAGAAATGTTTTCTTTAAAAAAAATGTATGCATTGTAAGCCTACGGGCATAAACTACTTTATTCTCGCTATATGTAAGCAATGATATATATTCCCCTACCTATGATGGAGGAGGAAAATTTTCCGTGATCATATCTCATGCTTAAGGGACGGACCGGCGGAGATTAGCTACCTCCGACCGCGTATCCGAAAACCCCTCGATCAAAATTAATTTACCCCCGTAAGTGCAATGACACTAGGGAAGGCCACATACCATTCGGTAGGCGACTGCATACCCCCGAATAATGCTAAGACATTAAGGGATGAGCTGAGGCATATATGCCCGAACGGCACGCAGATACCCCGTAGGCGTGACGACGCCAGGGATGAGCCACCAGGTAGATTTACCAACAGGCGAAACATTACCCCCAAAAGTGCTAAGTCACTAGGGAAGGCCGGGGTATATTTACTTACAGGCATAATTTACCCCCAAAAAGTGCCAAGTCACTAGGGAAGGCCGGAGTACACTCACTCAGGGACTCAATTCAATGCTGAAAGTGCCGTGTCAAGCAAAAATACAAAATGCATACACAAGCATACACGGATAGATAACCAAAATTGGTTGTCCGGATGTACGGACAACCTGCGTAATATTACGAAGGTACAAGGATAAATTGTTCAATTACATAGCAAAAGGGGCCATCCGAATATACGGACGACCTAAATGGCGTTACGAAAGTGCATTGTTTAATTACAATCCAAAGGCACGCAGGCCCACCATAATCCATAAAAGCTAAGATTTTCCAGAAGTGCCTGCACCGGGAGTGGATCCGGATCCTTCAGGGAGTATGTTCATCAAATCCGCTAGAGGAAGATGATAAGAACGCTTGATCTTCTCCACATAGGGGAATGACCTCTCGAACATCTCATCGTACGCAACCATAAATCCCTTAACCGCTTCCATGTTAAAATCTTTCTGCCGGGCGAGGATCCTGTCAACTTCCTCATCACTACGACCTTCCCTAACACCATCCAAAAAACCAGAATCTATGGCGGCGTTAAAAACACGCCCCCAAGCCTGCTGATATTCATCACTCCCGTGTAAGCGCCGGATGACCGCCGGAACCAGCTCCTTCACATAGTTAAACCTTAAGATCTCCTCGTGGCCCGCACTTACGGCGAACCTCTCAACGTCAGCTCTCAAGACCGCAGCTTCCCTCTCGGATTCATCCAGCTCCTCTGTCTTCTTCTTCAAAGCCTCTTCTAACAATCCCACCTTTCTCTCTCCCTCCTCGTCTTTAGCCTTTAACTCACTCAGCTCTTTCTCCAAAGAAGCCAGACGGGAACCCATTTCCTCTTCCTTCCGGCCACAGTCACGATGGGATTCTTGGAGTGCTTGATTGTCTTGGGCAAGTTTCTGATTGACCTCCTTTTGAACCCGGAGACCATTTTGTGCCTCGGAAAGTTGAGAATCGACACTACAACAGGTGGAGTGGGCCTTATAGAGCTCCGAATAATGATGGTTTAAGCGCTCGAACCTCTTAAACACATCGGCAACAGCCATAGACCCGTGACATAGCTCAAACCATCCTCTGTACAAGGCCCGATCATCAGGCAAGTCCTCCTGTTCCGCCAAAATGAAAGGCGGGGCGAGATTGCTCATCATGTCTCGACACTGAACAGCGTCATTCAAACTGGTATTGACCGATAAGCTCCAACTAGGGATGAACGGCTCCCCGGAACCCATTCGGCCAAACCCACCTGAAAAAGAAGGAATTAGACTCACGTAAACAAATAAGAGAGTCCGGAATAATAAAGCAGCCGTGAAGTACCTCCGACAAAAGTGCCGTCCTGAGTAGCACCTCGAACGTTCGTCACTGATGAGTGTCTAAATACTCATCATTTTTATTCCATCTGCACTGCAAAAACAGTCAAAAACACTTTGAAAAGTCTCAAAAAGACAGAAAAAATATTTAGACTGTATTTTATGCAATAATTGTCAAAATCTAGTCCCTGGCTATTCAAAACATGTACTTTTTCATAAAAGGCCCTCAGGGATTTTCAAGTTTTCAAAATTACCCTTATAAAGTTCAGTTTTGCAAAATGGCAACTTTAGTCCCTGAAGTTTCAAAGATTGACAGAATTTACCCCTGGACACTTTAAATTGGAAAATTAATATTTTTAGACCTTTGGTAATTCATACTTGTCAAAAGTAGTCCTTATAATAAACTTTGCAAAATTACAGTTTTGGTCCCTCAAGTTTGGTGAATTACAAGAATGGTCCTTGTGATTAAAATACCTAACCTCCCTTTAATCCAACCCCTTCCTTCTTGAACCCCACCTTCCACTTGACCTCCCTACCATTTGAACCCCCTCACCAATAATACCTCACCCACGACCCTTTTCCCTCCCAAACTACTTTTCCCCATCCTCTTCTCCTTTATCTGCTTCCCAGATTCCAGTTACAACCTTTTACCCAACATCACCCAACCCCAAAACACTCAACTTGAATCACAACTCTTTACCCAGTTATACCCATTTCCCAAACCCACTATCCATCTTTTCCTCCTTTCCAGGATTCCAAGTTGGCAATCCTTGGCTACAAAGGATCCAACTAATGGCTTAGATTGTCTTCAAAATGGTACCTACCTAATGGACGGCTTGGATTGGATTAAGAAAGCACAAATGTGGTTTTTGGCTTGTTTTGCCTCACTGAAGAAACACAAGGGAAGCACTATTGAAGATTTAGAGTAGTATAAATAGACATTGTATGCCATTTGATAAGGCAGTTTTAGTTTTTTAAAAAGTCAGTTTTTATTTAAGAATTTTAGTTAGTTTCTGTTTTGTTAAGTTGTATTGTCCAAATTTTTATTAATGAAAAGTTTTATGTTCTTCATTTATTAGTTAACTGTTTCTGCTTTTATGCAAATAAGCACATAAGTGCCTATTTGCCTATTGTACTTATTATTTGTCCTAAGGTCTCAAGTTAAATTTCATAGTAGTTCTTACAAGAGAAAAGTCTAGTTTAGTTTTAAAAAAAAGCAGTTACCAAAGAATTTTCACCCTTAAAGGATGTTTGGTTCAAGGGTCAAAATGGGTCGAGATAAAGTGTTGACCAAAATTGGGTTTAAATATCAGTGTAGCACAAGCATTTGAGTCAGTGTTTAGAGTTGGAAAGGAGTTTAACTAAGTTTAACAAGTTTTAAGTGTTATCTGTTTCAAAGAAAAAAAAAAGAGAGAAGAAAGAACAAATATTTTCTTTTGAATTCTGTCAGTCAAGTTTTTGTTAAGATAAAAAATTAAAAAAAATAAAAATCACAAGTTCACCAGCTTGTTTAACTTAGGTCAAAAGGAAAAAATTCAAAAAAATGTTTTACTAGGTCTGCTAATGGGTTAAAGTGGGTGGGTTGGTCATTTATCTGTTCTGTGCAGGGTATGCTGTCCAAATTCCAGTTTTTCAGTGGCTTATTTATAAGCTAAAACAGCTTATCAATGGTGTATATTGGGGGGGGGGGGGGGGCAAAAGGTGGCTAGCCAGGTGGACTCCAAGTTCCCAGAAGCTCATAGGATAATTCCTTCTCTAGCTTATTCAAAATAAGCTCAAAAGGTACCCCATTGCTGCCTTGTCTGCTGCAACCTCACAGGAACAGATACTTTTTTTTCTAAGTGCTTATTTAGGTTGTAACTTAGCTTATTCAGGTTTACTTAGGTGCTTATTAGTCCATTAGACTAGCTTTAACTGCTCTTAGCTACTCTTGGTTTACTTATGTCTTTTACTTGCTTATTTTCCTATTTTTTTTGTTTAGGATTTCCCTTAGTGTAACTGTTAGGCCAACTGCTTATCCTTATTTATTTTAACTTATTTAATTTAGATCTAGCTTATTTTCATTTGCACTTGCTTATTGGTCCATTATCAAACTGCTTATTACTTATTTGGTGCTAAAAACTTGACAAAAGTAGTGTTTGGTTGTATCTTTTTTGTGCTTACTGTTGGAATAAGCTGTGTCAAACAGCTTGTTTCAAGCTTTTCAAAAATTTAGTCTTTACAAAAAATCTTCATTTTGATAAGCTTTTTAAGTTTCAAAAAGGAAATCTAAAAAAAAAAGAAAAAAAAAGGAGAGCAAAAAGGGTGGGAGGCAGGCTCGAACCTGAGACCTCCCAACCTTGAGAATGATAAGGGGTACCTGGAAACCATTTGCCCTTGGGACTTCTTTCAGTTTTAGGATGCACAAAGAATGTCTTAAGGTAGTTTAGTAGTTTTAACTTAAGCATTTGAGAGCTTTTTTTTTTGCTTATTTCACAAAGCATTCACCATTTGTCCTAATTTTCCTAGATTCAGTTTAGCTTAAGGTACTTTTTGTGAATTTCTCAGATTTTTCAAAAATAGTTTAGTATTTTTAATCATTTAATTAGTGTTTAATAGTTTTTAATTCGTAGTAATTAATTTAAAAGTCAAAAAAATTCCCGGTTTTTTTTCTAAAATTATTTTTAGTCAATTATGACGTAGGAAAATTAGTTTCACATCCGTAGGCCTTAAATTGCATTATTTTCACTTTTTGAGGCTCGGGATTAGTCCGGGTTTTCACGTTTTTGCATATTAGCACCATAGAACTTAATTTAGCTTCATTTTATTGTTCCGTATACTTAGTAGTAGTTAGTTTGTCATTTATTTTGTTTCCCTAGCCTTAATTACTTTCCCGTTAATTAATTTGTAGAAAACGTAACTCAAATCAACAAATCATTAAATCCAATTCAAGTTCAAATCACAAAACTCAACGAATCCTTCAATTCACACCTCGTTGGGACACGACCCGGGGAAATCACTTTCCCGGTATCACTTTTATCACCTTCGTGAGATTTGGCACATTAACCCTTTTTCTAAAAGGTTGATTTGTCAGTGTTACGATTAATTTGATATATTGATATTGTGTTTGTTTTCACCACTCACTTTACACCGAATCAGTCACCGGCACACTCGTCCCAGATTCTGCAAGGAATATAGTTATATATACATAAAAAAAAGAGAGAAAGTGATGCAAATAACGGGGTACATCCCAATCTTAGGAAGCATACCTTGACCGGATGAAAAGGGAGTCGCCACAGGAACAACTGGAGGAGCCTCCACCGAAGTATTCTCCTGATCACGAGAATCACCCTCCAGCTCATCCCCACCACCGCCACCACCCACGCTACCCTGGTCGGGCCCCAAAGTATTTATGGGAGTCACCGACCGAGTCCGCTGAGAGTTATCCGGACTCGACGACAGATCAACAGAAGGCGTGTTAGGTCTCCTTCTCTTTAACAAGGATGATGGCCCAGGCGCTCTTTTCTCCTGTTGTTTCCTCTTCTTCTCTTTGGCCTTTAAGACACCCGGATTGGCCTTTTCCACAATCTGCTGCACCCGGCTGGGCTCCGGAACCTGCGTTCCCACCACCAGAGGAGGGGTCACATGCTGGGGTATCTCCCCTTCCTCAGCAAGAGCACGACCTTTTCCCAACCTCGACCCTTGATCAGACCTTAGGCGCAAGTAACGAGACATGGTAATAACTGCACAAAGTAAGAAAAAACCTTAAGCGGATATATATTAAAAAAAAAATAAAAAAAAAAAAAAAAAAAAAAGTTTGCGTTACCATTCTTCTCGATATCCTTAAACTCCGGACGAAAGCCAGAGTGCTTCCAGACCTTCGTCAATCCGACTTCATACAATAGACCCGAATGAACGGGCCTCAACTCCACTATCCCCTCACATAACTTTGCCACATCAGCATCCGAATAGCCACCCGACGGAGCATCATCCGCAACGCTGGAATCCGGATGCCTCCACGGCATAGCATCCGGGATAGCTCTCCGGTCTATCAGAAAAAAATTGTCCTTCCAATTTTTCAAACTTGAGCATGTTTCCTTAAATATACGTCCCGGAGAGTTCCCTCCGGTCCGGCTGGCAAACGAGAACCAGTGTCCCTGCTTATTCAACTTATAGAACACCCGGAACAGATTGACGGTAGGCTCAATCTCAAGACTTCGGCAATATATTTCAAACATAACAAGCCTATTCAGCCCGATGGGCACAAGTTGTGAGATGTGAACCTTGAAGTACCTAATCACCGTCAGAAGAAAGGTAGAAAACGGAACCCGAACTCCCGAAAACGTAAGATACTGCTCATACAACCCAATGGCATCCTTCGGCAGCTTGTCCATGGTAAAGTCTATCGGAGGTAAACGGGGATGGAGGTCCATAGGAATCCCATACTCTTTGATGAGACTTTCCAGCTCCCCTTCGGTGAGCACGAACGAATATACATGCATATCCGATTTGGGGGCAAGATCGGAATACGGACGAGCCGAGCCAGAAGCCGGATGCTCTGAACCGGAAGCCATAGATACCGAGGAGGTAACGCAAACAGAAATGGAATAAAAGTAAAAGCGACGCACCTGAGTCTCGCCGAAGTATGCGAAAGCAAACAGTGAAAAGTTAGTGTAAAAATAACAAGTGAGGATAAAAAGGTTTATATAGGCAAAGGAGGTAGGGACGCAAAACGTCGCGTCATGTCAGAGGGGGACGGATCTGAACCGTCAACGGAAACCATCTGCCACGTGGCACAATCTCACAGAACACGGTACATTATTTTAACCTACTTTACCCAATGGGCTTGGGCCCAGGGTCCGCAACGAAGCCCATAAGACCAAAGTATGCCCAATCATTCCGAATAAACCCAACGTACAAACAAAATTAAGTATCACGTCACTTGTCATAAACAAGTAACATAATACTGGGGGGACATGACGACGTATATGCCCCTCCGGCCCAATGACCGGAGCGGCCCAATGGTACAAGTCCATAAATTATGCGGTAACTAGAACTTGGCCCTTTGGCTCTACATCATAATCGGACCATCCGCCCATCCAATATATTTAGAAACTGAAAAGAGCCCAATCATTAAATTTTATAAAACATGCAAAATACTTTTGTTATAGATATAGATTAGAGTTGTCCGAGCTGAGTTTGAGTCAATATCGAATCTATTTGAGCATAGTTCGAGTTCAAAATAAGAGTAATTGCATAGATGATCCATATAGGTTAATACAAAGTAGAGTACGTGAATTACATAGATGATCCGTGTAGATTACTCAAAACTAGGATTCAGGAATCTGGTTAAGCAGGCCAAAAAGTTGAAAGTGTGTTTTGCCAAATTTGAAGGTAGAGAGGATGAAGATTTAACTTTAGATATTTGACCTTACTGGTATGTGGCTTGCCAACCTATAGTTTATCCCACATGGGTAGGGGAACTAACTTATTACGTGTTTATAAGTAAAAACGTGAAGGTTAATAAATTTTTACTTTTGTATCTTGATTGTATTGAATACATCAAACACCCTCGATACATTCAAGCATCCATTTGGGCGACATTATGGCAATTTATATATTTTTTCATCTCGATGGTTAATTATTTATTTTATTTTGTTTTCTTTGTAAATTATGTGAGTATGAATATTGATATCATACATACAAATCATGAATCAAGTTTTTCTTTAACTTTTTGGCATCTTTGTTGCAGATTTGGTAGCTGTAATGTAGCAGTGTTGGAAGGCTAGCTAGTTTGTAAAAGGTGGTTCGAGGTCCTGTAGTGGTCACGTTGTCATGTTGGAAGGCCATTTTGTAAATACTGGTTCGAGGTCGGGTAGTGGCCGTGTTTGGAGGTTGGTTTGTAAAAGGTGGTCCGAGGTAGTGTAGTGGTCAGGTGGTTTGTAAAGGATAGTTCGTGGTCACGCAATGGTCACGTTTGTGGTCTTGTTGGAAAGTTGTTTTTAAAGGATGGGTTAAGGCCGGTGAGCCGGTGGTCATGTTGGAAAGTTGGCCGTGGTCATGGGTGTCCCGATTTCAGTTGCGGAAGAATACAACAGTGTGGTGAAAAGATTGTGAAGTTTTTTAGTATTGTGCTTTTAAAAGATTTGGAGGTTAACAAGACCGGCCTTCAGATGTTTTGCTTTAAAGTTGAGTTAGAGAACCTTCATTTCTTTCGTAAAGGTGAAGTTGGAGATTGGTAAAATCACTTGATTGAGGAGATGAGAGAGCGAATTGACCGAATTACCCGAGATAAGTTCAAAATCTCATGTTTGAGAATTGGTACAATGCCTAAATAACATAAGATTGTTGGTGTTTAAAGATAAGATGATATCAATTGACTTTCTTCCATTGATAAGTCATAACTTCTGCTTGTTGTATCTAACCATACATGCTATCAATCCGTGTAGAGCGTAAAGTATTGAAGTGTGCAAAAAAATTTGATTTGTGTATCATGTTGGTACAACATTTTTCTAAATTGTTACCGAAGGGATATTTTTCATAAATTTTGAAAAACATGTAAGCACAAATTTATGTGATTTGTATTAACAACATATTTTTCTAAATTTATGTGCTTTACCGAGTGCTTTGAATTAAACTTCATCAAGAAAAAATTAGTTATGTTGAAGTAGTAGTTGTCACACTTATTGTCTTGGACCCCATAAAGACAAAGTAAACAGAACCGAGGAGCAACAAATTGAATATATTTATAAAACCACTTTCATTTATCTATTCTACCTATGTGGGATAGATAAAATACACAACATTGTTGATAAACCCATAAGTTCTAACATAAAAGAATGGTGTACTTGAAAAGATTGTAAAGTTTTGTAGTTTTGAGAATTTGAAAAACGGTGAGTAAACAAGACAAATATTCAGAGGTTTTATTTCAGCTTGAGATAGAAATCCAACATTTCCTTCGAAGAGGACTAGTTAAAGATTGGAAACATAATAACTTCATCAAAGAGAATGAAAAACCAAAAGTCGTTACGTGCTTTGTGTTTAACGTGTTTTCCAATATGGTCCATATTCTGATATACATTAAAAGAGACATGTGTTTTCTAATTTGTGTATCATGTTGGTGTAGCATTTTTCTATATTACGTGTAAGCACAAAATTATGTTGCTTTGTGTTAAGGTATTTCAGAATATGGACCATATTAGGAAACACAAGCTAATGAAAACTAATTGCTTTGTTAAATAACTCGGACTCTATTTTTGAAAATCATTTGGACTTAACTTTTGTCAAAATATCTATCTCTCAATCAACAACTTACAGTAAAACCTCTATAAATTAATAGTGTTGGGACCAGGATATTTTATTAATTTAGCGAGATATTATTATATCGATAAATTAATAATTTATTAATTTAAAGAGGTTTTACTTATGGTCATTAAATTTTCAAGTCTAATATACTAGCTAATTACAATGTATACTCATTAGAGATGGAAAATAAATTTGAAAAACAAATTCCAATTAACATTTTATGAATTCACATTCACACTTTATGAAAATAAAATTAACACTTTTTGTTGCAATACGAGAAGACAACGCACCTACTCTTTAGGTAAGGAGATTTTAAGATAAAGTCAATATATAATTGATGTTCAAAAAAAAAAAAAATGACTATAGATTTATTTTTTACTAAACAATCTTAGGATTTTGATGTGTATCTGTCTCTCTCTCACACACATATATATACATACATACATATATATATATATATATATATATATATATATATATATATATATATATATATATATATATATATATATATATATATATATATATATATTTTTAGTAATTATTAATTTATAGTTTCGTTGGGACTAATATATATACATTGGGGTTTCAAAAAAATTATTATCTTATTATTTTATCGATTGGGGTCTAAATTTGTACTGGTCCCAAGTTGGGACCGGACAAAAAAATAATTTTATCGAGGTTATTAATTTATAAAGTATTAATTTATAGAGGTTTTACTGTATGTCATTGATTGAGGGGGAGAATGATTTCAATTATATCAAAAGGTTGTTCGTCATACAATTGTTTTCAAAAGATAATCATGCATGTTTAATCAATGGAGTGTAAAGTCTCAAAATCCGATCCTTATCAGTTAAAATGTTTTCATAATCAAGTCACAATTCTCCCCGAAAGCTTTCAAAATCAATTTAAATCTATAGAGATCACAAATCTCAAATGATTTGAAAATTGTGATCGGGGGAGAATTTGTGATTTAAATTGGATTTAAACTGATAATTTGATAAATGGTTTCATAAGTGTTTAGCAAGCTTTCCTCCCCACATGTGCCAAACTATTTCAAATTTTCCATGCACATGTTGAGAAGGAGCATCTATTTTAAACCACAAAGAAGTGATTGATTTGTATCTATGTGCAGATTCCCTCTAGTATGTGCAAAACTCTTTCAAACCTCGAGGCACATATTGAGGGGGAGCAAACTTAAGAAAACCTCATCCTTCCCTAATATGCTTGATCTACTTGATGTGATCAGGGAAGTGATGTTGATATCTTTTAGAAAATGGTAATCAAAGAAGTTAATCCTTCCTCTTGCCTCCGTGTGCTAAAACGACATCAAATACATGATGCACATGTTGAGGGAGAGCTCTTTTTCTAAAAATATCAAAAACAATTCAGGTACAAAATGCTTTGATAATATATCACAAGTATCTGGATTGATTTTCAAATGGTTTTCAATTGATTCCAATGGCAGATGAACAATACCAAATAGACCGACCAAATTTACTTTATGTATGGTGATATAAGGATGATAAGGTTAGGTATTTGTTCCCATGATCCGCCAGAACCGGAGGGATCTACCCAGGGACAATCCACTAGATAGTGTAGAAGTCCATAGGTATGATGAAAAAAGGAGAAAAGTGAGATATGGGAAGAGTGCGGACTGAGACTGAGCTAGTACTGGAATAAACCCAACAAGGTTCTAGTTATGAAGTCTCGGTAAGCACTGAAGGGGTTGAAGAATGAAAAAGAATTGAATGTGAAAAGGGTGAAAATAAATAGCCCTCCAATTATTCAACCTTAGGGCAGAAACCGGGTTCAATTCATATGCTACTGGTGGTTACCAAGGTAACATCGGTATTGAAGACAAGACGTCATGGACCCAGTGACGCACTGCACTACAACTTCCCAAGCTACTCAAGTTCCTCTTAAAAGGACTTGTTTCATTCTCACGGGGAACCGACATTATCTATCGACTTTCTCTTAGAGTTTGTTGATATTGAAGAAGGAGACCCTCTCCCTAGTCTCCGGCATAGGAACCAAATATGCACAATTGATTCTAGAGCCACGAGATCATCATATAAATCTCATTAGGACACTGACTATGAAGACTCTCTGTTTCACACAATGTGGAAAAAGAGATTATATCTTATGAGTCCTATGCATTATCCTTATGGTATTGCCAGAACATCTGAGTGATATGTTAACATATTCACAATGAAGATGGAAAGCCTTCTGGAGCCAACATCAAACAAGCTCCTGGTGGGTGGCATGTGAGATCTATCCAATAGATCAACCATGTGACAACTGAACAGAAACAATGGGGCGATTCAATCTTTTGAGTCAATCCTGGTTCAGGTTATGGATTGACGGATACCTTTGAAAAACCGGTCGTTGTGCTTAAAAACTCTTTTCTTTAGCACATCGACTGTGTACTAATATTTCAAAATAACAGGCGTTTATGATTGATAATTGATTTTCATTAAAACCTTCGTTGTATTGCAAAAATAATTTCTATTGTGCGGTACACGATTGTTTTTCAAATCTCTTTTCATCAATCAGTGAATCTCAATTCGCTGGTTCACTCACTCCGTGTTGTCTTCTTTGAGACGTTCCGGTTTGAGAACAGCTAGAGCAACTGCGAAACCCTGTCAAGGAAATTCTTCGGAATTTTACCTGATCACAGGCAGTACTTGTACTGATCAACGGGGAACCGTGGGCCGTGTACCTCAATTCAACGAAAGTGATCAAAGACACTTTCGTGCGCTTTATTGCTAACTGTTGTATGCAGGTACGCCCGACGCTTGCATACTGATCGAATGAAGCAGTCAATCCATAGCCGCATGCTCACACAACACATTCATTTCTAAAGAAATCATGATTAGTGCACCAATGACTCTGATATTTTCACTCCATGCTTCAGCTACGCTGCTGCCAATATCATGAATCAACGAAAGCTTCCGCTACTCTGATGAGAATATATCATGATCCAGAATGTGAGCATGTCGGTCCAAATGTCACAACATCACATAATACAAACACCACAATGGAAGAGTTAGAGATTTATTATATCTGATGATCTCAAAGCTGGCTCAAAGCTCATTATCACGTAGATCAGTTAAAGACCTCCACTTGGATTAACCAAACATGCAAAAATGAAGAATCAATGACTACGAGCTTCAGAGCAAAGAACACTAACAAGAATCCAAGAACAATCTTATTGTAATATCTGTTTGTATTCAATGTATTTTTGAGGTGACCTCCCTTAGGGGGAGATTGCTAGGATTTAGTAAATCCAGTTATTAAAGAGTCGGTCACCTCAAGTATATGTAATAGTTAGAAAGCTCGTAGTCGTAGATTATTTAATGTTAAGTAGTATTTAGTTAAGTAACACCGTGGAGGACGGACGGGTCTTTACCCACTGTATGCCTGATCCACGCCGTAGGTGGCGATTTGTGTAAGACTATAAATACTCTCTACCTCCCAAGGTAGAGTTGGAGCTCATAATAATACTTTCATTTTCTCTCACTAAGTTCCCAAACCTCTAACTCTTTCTCTCTCTAAAACCTCATCTTGTACGCCTACTTGTGTTTATGATATGATGTGTTTGTGAAATCCAATATGTTACAACTTCCAACTTAGAAAAGTGTTTTACCAAATTATCGTGATCATCCTAGTCAATTTTCTCATTTAGTTTTGAGTTTTTGTTTTCAAGCTCAATTACACGATCATGGGAAACTTTCAAAGCAACAGATAATTCATGAAATTGAGAAGCAGTAATAGAATACTTGGTAACAGTATAAAACACATCTTGAGCAACACAACTCGAAATCAAGTTCTCATTTAAGATGTACAGATTCTTTATTTCAATTTCATTATATTTAAGTTCCCGTTCATAATTATTGACCTCAACTATCATTGCATCAAATTCTTTTTCCATTTCTTTAATCTCTGAGTCTATCCCCTTTTGAAGACTCTCAAATTGACTTTTTAATTGTTTAAAGAAAGGCATGACTTCAGTTAAATAGCATTCTTTAGTTTGCTCAAAACCCCTCTCCCATTCAGTTATCCCTGTAGGTGTGATTCTTTTCTTACATGTCTTTTCAAAATCAACGAATAGTTGATAAACAACATACAGGCTGATTAAGGTCTTGCTCTTAGTGGGAATAGTTCTAGGAACTAAATGCATTGGTGTATTCGGTGGATACACAGTAGCTGGAGGCATTTTCCAAAGGGGAGTGTTTGTTTCAACAAGTACATTTGCTTTTTGCATATCTATGTCCTTTTTCCAAAAAACTTGTTCTGGGGTTAATTGAGTTTGAGGCTTAAACATGTTCAGGGAGATCCAATTTTCTTTTGTGTAATCATGGGGTTTGATCGTTATGTTTTGCTTTTTACACTCAGGATCTTTTAGCTTCTTATCCATTTTCTCCCTAGAGGCATCTTCTAATTTTCTATCCTTTTCCGTGCTTCCAATACATGATGGTGTTTGCCTAGGCTTGAGGATCTCATTACCATCGTATACAATCGTATGGAAAGCTTTAGCCTTTTTACAATACTCGGGATTTGGTTCCTCTACTAGGGGTATACTATGCTTATCGCTTAAGACTCTGTGCTTAGTGATCATGTGAGCAGTCTGAATGGTATTCCCTTGTACGTACAACTTATTTTCAAGCTTGTTTTTCAAAGTTTTTAGATTGGAAAATTCATTCAAAAGTTTTGATTCCTTAGCATTAAATTCTTGTTTAAGCACTTTAACATTATCTTGGAGTTCTTGCTTTTGCTTCACAGTTTTAGAAAGCTTTTCTTGTAAGAAGTTTAACTCTTGTTTTAACACTTCTTCTCTAAAATTACTTTTTCTAATAATTGTACGCATTTGGTTATCCATTTCCTGCTCACGGGTAGTTAACTCAAACTTAGCACGTTGTTCATAAATGGCAATTTGTTCTTTATACGCATTCAGTTCAGAGATAACAGAATCATCAGGGGCACATGCAGTGTATTCATCAAAGACATAGTCATCATTGACTGCAGAAGATGCATCACTTGGTACAATCTCACTTTCACTTTGTATCACATATTGATCATATGGGACAATATTACTATTCCCCACATTATCTATATCTGATTCATTAGTTTCATGTGATTGTACTTCGTTATGTATCTTTTGCTCATCAACTTCATCGTATAGTTTTAATACCTCTGAAATGATTGAATCTTTGGATGGACCAGCCTATTGTGGTGATGAGACCTTTGGAGAGACCATTGGTGAAATGCTAGCCATGAAGATTGTCTGGGTAGTAGGTTCATCATCGACATCAGAGTCAAATGCATCACAATCAGCAACTTGAAAGGCATTTTGATGATTGTGACCTATTTCCTGAATTGGCTGCTCATCCACATCAGCATCATATGTTTTGGCATTTCCCTCAGCAAGAAACAGCAACTCTTCTTCATTCAAAACCGCTCCATCTGTCCGAGCTTGCACCAGCAACATCTTGTCCCTGAAATACTCTGCATTTTGAGGACGTTTTGGAGATGTGTAGTTCCTTGCAATATGTCCTTCACCACCACAGTTGTAGCACTTGATTGGTTTTCCTTGTCCTTGATTTGCATTCCTTCCACGATTCTGATTAACCACATACCCTCCACCTACTCCACCTTTTCCTTGTTCATACTGTCTTCCTTGCACTGGTTGTACCATGATCTTACCATCTCTGACAATAGCATGATTGTGTAAATTGGATGCAGTTCTGATCTCATTGTTAGTGTGTGGAGTGAGGTTCAGATTTTGCTTAACCATAAGAGCCAGTTGATTGATGAAATGTTCCATGATTGTGTTTGAGTCTGGAGGCTTATATGCTGGATCTGGAATGAGCTTGTGGTTACCGTTACCCGTTGGTATGACTTGAGAGGCTTTGGTGGTAATTCCTACATTTGTGTAGAATGTTGTTGAGTCATTTGATGAGCTTGCCTCTCCCTGATTAGATTTGAACTTTTCAAGAATCATTCGTTCAAACATAGCATGCTTCTCATTCGGAAGTAGGAAAGCATACAATTGCTCATAGTTGGTGTTCCTTAATCCTTTGGTTAACTTGACTGAGGTGACAAATTTGTGCCATTCGGGATTCATGTTGTTCACAAACTTTGAATTGAGCTGAATATTTGGCATGGTCATTTTGATATTCCTCATATCATTCACAAGTTTGTGGAACCTCACATAGTATTCAGTGACACTTTCTCCAGGGTTCATTTCAAAGTTCTCAAAATCATCATACAATTGAGATTCCCTGTCTTCTTTGGTCAATTCAGAACCAGAGAGAAGCATCTTAACATTGTCCCAAACTGCCTTGGCTTCGGTGTTGTGATTGATTAACTTGTAGATGTCTTTTGGAAGACCCTGAAGTATAATGTTTGAAGCCCTGATATCAGCATCGTATCTCTTTTCTCCTTATCACTGACCTCGTCATACGTCTTTGGTCTGTCCAAACCTAAGATCACTGTACCATCCGCAGCAGTTTCAAGTGTGTCTCTTGTAGTCTCAATCTGATAAGGTCCTTCATCAATTGATTTGAGAATGTTAACCCCGTTTTCCTTTCCCAAACAATACAACCTAATTCGTTGAGCCCATGAGTCATAGTCAGTTCTGTCAAGCATAGGTGGACGAGTATCTGATCCAGCTCCTTGAACGTCCTCAGCTACAGAAGAGATGATTGTAGGCACGTTGGTAAACATGATTACAGATTTCACGGGATTTTATAACTCTATGATTAAACCGGGAAATAGATTCTTTCACGGGATTTTACTAAATCAAGAGAACACCGTATTAGAAACAATAATTAACCAAGTCGCTTTAAACCTTGAAGACAAGTCGCTAGGTATACAAGTCGCTTCAATGGACAAGTCGCTAGGCACACAAGTTGCTAGAGTGACAACTCGCTAGAAGAACAAGTCGCTAGTGACACAAGTCGCTATGAAGACAAATCGCTAGACACAAAAGTTGCTAGAGTTACAAGTCGCTATATGGACAAGTCGCTAGGGACAAATCGCTAGACAAAACAGTACGAACACTACTTTGTACTATTTGTCGTTTTGTCTCAAAAGACAAATCGCTAGAGCACAAGTCGCTTCCCACAACAAAGACAAGTCGCTGAAGAACGTAGAGACAAGTCGCTACGAAGAAAGCTATGCACAACTCGCTTCCCACAACAAAGACAAGTCGCTGAAAACGTAGAGACAAGTCGCTACGAAGAACTCAAGTCCGAGACACAAGTCGCTAGATAGAATTATTCAAAAGCAACACTTTTCAATCCAAAAACTACCCAACCACACTGATTCAAGCCTTCCAAATCAAAACCTAAGCACTTATGATGATTCTAAACATAAAAGTACAATCAAAATTCAAACTTTAACACTAGAAATGGTCCAAATGATGCAAATTCGACTAAACTTTTTCAACCCCAAAAACCATATAAAACCACTAGAAATCCAAGAACATGTAAGAGAGATGATCAAAACATGGCTCTTGATACCATTTGTAACATATTGGATTTCACAAATACATCAAACCATGACTAATATGGGGCGTACACTATATGGTTTTAGAGAGAGAAAGTTAAGAGGTTTGGGAACTTATAGAGAGAAAGAAAAATCTTATTATGAGCTCCAACCCTCTACCTTGGGAGGTAGAGGGTATTTATAGTACCTTACATAAAACGCCACCTACGGGCTGTGGATCAGGCATACAGTGGGTAAAGACCCGTCCGTCCTCCACGGTGTTACTTAACTAAATACTAACTAACATTAAGAATACGAGCTTTAACAATTACATATACTTGAGGTGACCGACACTTTAATAATTGGATTTACTAAATCCTAACAGAGCACTAAGAAACAACAGTCAGTTGCTATGTCATTAGCAGAAGCTGAATATGTAGCTGCAGGTTGTTGTGCAAATGTACTACGGATGAAAAGTTAACTCAGTGACTATGACATCCATTACAAGATGGTACCCAGCTTTTGTGACAACACAAGTGCAATTGCCATCTCCAACAACCATGTACTTCATCAAAGAACCAAACACATTGACATTTTGAATTACACTTCATCCCCACTGAATATCAGTTAGGTGATATCTTCACAAAACCACTAGATGAACCCACTTTCAAAAGACTAAAATCAGAACTTTGGATGTTGAACATTTATTAACAGTTCACTGATTGATCATGTTCAACATAGTGTACATATTCACTGAATAATGGTCCCTGAAAAAAATAAACACCTAAATCAATATCACTGAAAGAGTGAAACTCATGCAGGGTCCCTGACATTGGATGCAGAACACATTAAATGATTAACTAAATGCTCTAAGTATTCAGTCACTTAATGTCCTAGGTTGATAAACAAGCCAATTTAATATATGAATATATGTTTCTTAACCCTTCTGTCGTCCATGTCATGGGCCCCTACATTCCTTACCTTATCCCACTTGGCATTAAATGCCTATACACACATCAAATATCCCAAGGATATTTTATTGGTGACATCACCTCTGCAATAGCACTTTTACTGTGCTATGCAACTATTTCATCGAGAAACACGCAAAAAAACTATGAGTACTTGAGTGTTAACATTTAAGGTGGAATATCAAGCGTTTGTCAAAAACAGGTTTCTAAATTTCCACATGTGCAAAATCAACCCTTTTCACCACTCTATAAATACCCTCTTCCCAAACAAATAAAACACATACACAATTTTTTTTTGCAAACAAACACTGTCAAATCTCTTCAAACTCAAAAACTATGTGTGCATTAAATCTGTTGATTCAAAAATACTTTTCATCTTTGCTACACATTTAAAAAAGGTGTTTCTTCAAATCTTGTTCCTTCAAAAACATCTGGTAAAAACCTCTTTGATCTTCTTGTCAAAACAAAAAAAAACTTTTCAGATTTAAAATGGCAAGAACTCAAAACCTTGTGTTTGCACCACAGTGGGTGGGAGAATTAGAAAATGTAGAATTTAAAACCAACAATGTTATAGGCAATTTTGAATACCTTAATGATGTCCCAGCCTATAAGGGAATCATGAAATTTTTGTTCAACTGCCCTTGAAAAAGACCTTTATAAATTCACCCCACATACTGTACCAAAACTACATCAGGAAGTTTTGGGCAACAATAGTGGCCATTGACCCGACACCCTCTACTGATGAGAACAGACTAAGACCCCTTAGGGAGTTTCTCATCAAATTTTCAGTCCTAAATGGGGAAAAACAACTAACTATGAACTATAAAACTTTTTGCTCTTCAACTGGGTTAAACTATAATAATGGTAAATATGTTGAAAACTCTAACCCAGCGGTTGTTAAAACTGAGTTAGCCAAACATGCTTTTGAACCATAGTTACTGTACAAGACCCCTGTCACCAAGAACTCATTTCATGTGGCTTGGAGGATCCTATTCACCTTTGTGATTCAGGTTCTCGGCGGGAACCACTCATCCACTAAACAGATCAATTCTATTCAGTTGATGATGGCTTATTGCTTGATGATAGGGACCACTGTTGACATTGGGTAGATCATTTATAGTGATCTCGTAACCAAGCTACAGAGCAAAATTGGAGTGAAATACGTTTCATACCCTAGGTTTGTCTCTTGTGCTTTGCAAGAGTTACTGGGTTGCAATTACACTCAGGACTATAACTTTGGCGCTTTACCTGCCATCCTGAGTGCCTCAAATTTTACAAAGAACCTATCCTTAGTCACTGATATTGAATTGACGGCCCATATGGTTGCTGTAAACAACCAGAAGGATTCATTGTCTCCAAACATTGCTCCTAAAAAGAGAAAAAGGAAGACTCGGACTGGGACTAAGGATAAACCCAAGTCCCAGGGCCCTGAGGCTCTTGAAACACATGCCAAAAGGCCAAAGAAACCCTAGACTAAAAAGACACCCTTGGGTGACCAAACAGCACTACCCCCGGTGACAACGAAGGACACTGATAAATCACAGTCAGTGCCCTTGGTCCCAACTACTACTCCCCAAGATCCATAGGGAAACAAACAATCCGCTGGTAGGGGAGCGTGATAAGGATTTAAAAGGTACACTTTTGAGGGGTCATTTAAGCCCTTAATCGATCACTTTTATATCCGTTACTGCTTAATTTCGTTCCTTTTTACTTTTTAGGTCTCTTGAAGGCAAATTTCTGGAATGACGCTTATTCGGACGAAAAGGCGTGAATATATGAAGAAAATGGCCAAAGTCAAGAATCAAGACACTCAAGCTGCTGGAACAGAAGGTGACAGCGTCACAGCCAAATGGCGACACCGTCGCAACACACTTTGTGATGACTTAGAAGCCAAATTGTTATTTTGCACTTGACGGCATCAGGTTTTAAAGAGTAGGGCGTCACAACTCAGACGACCTAGATTTGGATCCCGACGGCGTCAGAAGATGAAGCCGACGGCGTCACAACCATAAGGTGACGCCGTCACTAAGTTGACGTGGCCAAGACGAAAACCTAATGGCGGCAACCCGACGGCGTCACAATTAAAGAGTGACGCCGTCGAATATTGGAACTCTATATATAGAATTCGAATTTTCAGAATTTTAGAGAGGTAGTTTTGTGGAGTAAAACCTAAACCAAACTTTGGCTGTCTTGGGCAGTATCTTAGGGTTCCATACCCTATTTTACAACAAGATAAGTGATTTACTTCATTAATTCAACTATGTCTTCAATTGATTTTGTGTATGCTGGCATGTTTTCCATATCCGGCTAATTTATTTGTGTATTTACTTAGATCTATGAAACCTAGGTATTGAATATTGATTGGGTGTCTCTTATCTTAATTTTGATTGACCTAGTATTGCGATAGGTCATTCGTTGTGTTTTTAATGCTTGAGTAATCTTTGTGAACATTAGTTTATAATCACCTAGAGTTCTTGTAGGCTAAACATCCAAAGGTAACCTTAGACTTAGTTTATGAATCCTAGAGATTTCGTAGGCAATAACCTTAAGGTAGTCTCAAAGAGTTAGGTAAAAATGCATACCCTACGACCTTAGAAGACACAAGGTGTTAAGAATAAGGACGTGACAATTCAACCATCAATAGGAGATAACTAGAGAGTAATAGCATCTAGGTAAACACATCTTTAAATCATCATAAGAGCACACAACAATAGAAATAGACTACACCTTAGATTAGATAATTAGAATAGATAATAGTAGAGTAATCGGTAGAAATACCACCCCCCAAATCCAATACCCCGAGATTCGTAATTTCAATTTTCTAAAAAGTATAAAAAAAGATAAAAAAAAATCTTCCTCAACCCCAACCTTAGCGTATTAATTTCTCACTAGCATTCCTATTCCCCTATAGAACGATATCAATTCCCGAGGCTTACCCTAATACTACACTACAACGATTAGGTTCACTGCCTAGGGTATTGAAAAACTTGCTCGACAAAAAGGAAGTTCCTTTAACCCCGAACGTGCGTTGTACGCGTATCAGAGCGCTTTCCACTCAGCCTAGTGAGGACATTCGCAAATCACCGCTTTTGGCCGAGGGCACAAAAACTGATCCTAAAGACTCGGGAGGAAACAAACAACCCACTGATAAGGATCTCACTTCCACTGTCCCTAAGGATAGCACTGGGAAACTCCCACCAGTGCTTGAAGGGGCAATGAGGGACAAAGACTTAGAGGGAAAAATACCCCCCCCCCTCCCCCCGCTGATATGGAACTTACAACCAATCCTGACCCTAGAGAGGACACTAGGAAACACCAACCAGCCGCTGATACGGAACCAATAACCTCAATGGTTTTCTAACTGTTGCAGATGTTCAGAAGCTTCTTATGTTAGACGATGAGCTTGAAATTGAAAGTGATGAGGAAGAACTTGCTGCTGGTGACTATGTGGACGCTGATGTTCAACCCAAGAACAAGAACATCAGCCTGATCCAAAAGAGGCTGAAGAGTCACCTTTCCAACTTGATGATGACTCTGCAGCATCTTCATGCCCTAAAGATCTAAAGAAGTATGACAACATTTTTCCTCTCACTGAGAGACAACTGGCTAAGTTCCTGAAGAAGGCTATTCAGAGGTTATATGATGGTGTTACTATGAACTGTAGGATCAGCATGTGTAGGCTGATGCTGGTTATGTTGATCTCAAAGTTGTTGTGGTTGAGAACTTTGAAGATGATGGTGAACACATGGAACATATGTACCATTCTCTCCACAACCTGGATGAGAATCTGAAAATTTTCCTCAAAGCTTTTCACGATGCTCACACCAAACTTGACCAAATCAGAGAAGCAGTTAAAGAAGACCTTGTCCTGAACAACAAGGTGCTTGAGGCTACTGAAACTTATGTTCAGAACTAATCAAGCCTCATTGAACTCATCACAATGCTAAACAACTCCAATGTTCAGGGTCTAAGTTCATCAGTAGGGGCAATCCAGTCCTCTCTTAGTTCATTGGATAAAATGTGGCTGAACTGGCTAAGTCGTTATCTTCTATGGCCTGGAATCTTGGGCCTAGAATGACAGCACTAGAGACCTCTCAGGCCAATCTTGAGGAGAAATTCACTGGTCTTCAGAAGGACACACCAGATATCAAGTCTATGGTATTTGAAATCTATCAAGCTTTCAAGGGTCAATCTGCTCCCTCAACTTCAGTGCCTGAGCCAACTGTTGCTCTTACTGAGTTCCAAGCAACAGTTGAGGGGGAGAATGTCACTGAAGAACCAACTCCTTCTCACACTGAGGGGGAGCCAACTCCAGCTGTACCAGTCTCACAGGTCCAACCTACATCAACAACACCATCATCATCATCAGTCCCTCCTCTTGATAAAGGCAAAGGCATTGCCTAAGAAACAAACTCGGGTACCTGCTTCCAATACTGTCAGACTGGATCCTGATGAACCTATTAGGATCCCATATGAAATTAATGGCTGTTGGGATCGCTCCTAACACGTAAATAGAACGACATTTATGGGATTACATTAGTTATCATGTAAGCCTCATACATGAGTACTGAAACCATCATTATTGTAAAGTGTTGTGTATGATGGCCTATATATACCCCTCCATACTTCCATGGAGGGGTGAGACTCTTTAGTGTATTTTTCCTTTCATTAGTAATAAACACCTAGTTTCTCCCTTGTCTCTTTACTTTCTCTCTCTAACCATGAAGATAGTGTTCTTCCATCTTCCCCGACCTCCCGAATCACCATATCAACTATTTTAACGATCCTACAAGTGGTATAAGGAGCCAAGGTTTTTTTTACTACTATGGTTGATTTTTTTTTGGTATTTTCTTGTCAAAACTGTATTTGATTGGTTCATCTCATGTGTTGAAGTTGTTTTGGTTGTTAGCAGTTTTATACATGTTTATTGTATCAATATTGGTCAAACAATCCTCAACAGTCAAAAACAGATTCATAAATCTATTGTATTTGGTCTTTTTAGTCCAAAATTGGTTTATGTCAACTTTATTTCTGTGATTGTTTCGTATCAATACATGTGAATATTTGTGGTCAACTGGTCTATATCTGTGGTCAAACGGGTCAAAAGAGAGGTTTTTTTATGCTGTTCTTTCTGGGTTTCTACAAGGTAAACGGAAAACTGGTCGGAAATGGTCGCCGGAAAAATGGTCAACTTGGTCAAAACCCCAATCTTACGAATTACTTGGAAAGTAATTCGTAAAACCCTAGTTTTACGAATAATATCTTCAATTTACGAATAAGTGCTTTCGAACTTCTTCAGATCCATTTACGAATTTCTTAGAAAGAAATTTGTAAGACATTACGACTAAGCCTTACTCGTAAGGGTTTACGAACAAGAAAAGGGTTTACGAATAAGAAAGGTTTCGACCAAGGTTTTTTTTATAAGAGTTTTCGACCAAGAGTTTACGAATTAAGTTTACGACCAAGACATGTGTTTATGAATAAGCTTTCTAGGAATAAGTTATGTTTCGTACTAGCACATTCTTGTTCGTAAACTACCCTTGACTGAAGTCAAAACCACCTACCAACGACTCTTATGACCTTAGGCTATCAACCATCATCAGTCCATGTTAAAAATTGTAAAAGAAAAGCATTCGGACCAAAAAGACGACCACTACCAACATCAATTAATCCTAAACCCATGTCAATCAACACATTTACTACTCTTATCCCATCTCCACTTCAACAAGAATATGAATAAAAAGTAAAAACAACAAAATGATCTCAGTTTCTTTTCAAATTCGTGTAAGCATAATAACTTCATATCTTCAAAGATCATAACACAAAATGAAATATTCAAACACTCTTAAAAGGAAGAATCAAAACATTCAATTTCATTCCCCTTTTATGTTCGATTAAACAAAAACAAATCGAAATCAAAACAATTAACCTACGTAAGACCTTATTATTCTAGATCTTGAAGCCACACTTGATCGTTGAAGATAAACGAATAAACAAAACCCAAAAGGTTGTTCTTGGTACTTCGTTTTAAAGATTCAAAGGTGGTTTGTTTTGGATTTGGCTCGTGTGCAATTGATGATAAGAATGAAGTTTGTTTGTGGATCTGGAAAAGCTTGAGATATGAGAAGTTGGGGGCGGACTGTTATTAGGGTTAAGAAAGTGTATGTTGTCAAATTAGGGTTAAGCAATTAAGGTTGTATACTTTTATACCCGTTTTTTGATTTAGGGTTTGTAGTGGCTCGGGTTATTGTTCTTGGACTTAGTTCGTATTTATTGGTTAATTATGGACTGGACATATGGTTGTTGGATCCAAGTTGAATTATCACAAAATCAGATCTTGGCTGAAATATTATATCTCAAAATTATGGAGTGGGCTTATGGTTTTGTTTGGATCTGAAGGCTATATCAAAAAAAATATTGGGCTGAAATATTTATCATTTATCAAATGTATTTTTTTTAATACATTGAATAATTTTTTTTTGATATAACGTTTGGCGAAAAAGAGTGGTATTTTGGTATTCTAAATTTTCACGGGGATACATTTTTGACAAGATCGGGATAAACCATTATCATAGTTCACTTTAACCAATTAATAAAGGATAGTTATGGGCATTTAGCAGCAAGATGTGACTACGCCGTGAATTCATTATTATTTATTTGAGGTTGAAGTGGGATATCACGGGTGCGTGTTAGTATTTTAAAGATATCGGGGTTGGTTGGATGTATGATTCTTCGAGATCCTTGTTTGAGCTTTTAACCGTTACGAATGACAAAGACTTAAGTTGTCTAGTTATACCTGATGTAAGGAGTTACGTTGTTATGCTCACAGCGTATAGCTATCACTTTAAAGGAGTTACGTTGTAGTGCTCAAGTGTCACACAAAGTTGTGGATAATTCGAGAGAAGTTCATATACAATTAAGGATGGATGGATGGCTTTATTGAAATTCTCCGTATTCGTCAGTATTGGTTCTTCGTCTGACAATAGTGCAAGTTTAAGTCACAAGTTCGGGTTATTTTACTTCAGTATCAAGTTCGTCATATTGGGTTTTCTCCATTAGTAGTCACTACAAAGAGCCGTCAGAATGATAATGGGGTCGGTAAAGAGTTAGCTGAGAGGAGTATAAACGACAGAGAAGTTTTATTAGCAGTTGATTCTCACGAGATATTTATGGTACTTCACACTTGTTCGATCAATTGGACATACATGGTTGCGATGTCTCCAATTTAATCCAACATACGTGGTGTATGTTTTCGATTCGTTGAAAACATCGAGGGGAAGAGAGTGTAGGTAGTCTTTGCTTCTTTGATGTTTTTTGCGAAAACCCTTTCCCTGCATGAATTTCTTCAATCAGGGGGAAGAAATGAGACGATATCTGGTTCAAACATCTTACTTTGGTGTTATCGTCTCAACTTTCACGGGTTATTCTGTGTGAAGTTACCTACATATAATGTTATGATGCCTCACACACGGTCATTTTATCGAGTAATTGCATATTCACATGTGGTGATTATTATTCCGATAGACCGCAAAAATCAGGGGGAAGTTGTTTCATTTCGTCTTTCGTGCTTTATTTGGTGTGAAGCATCTACATACGTGAGAAGATCTTGTTGATTCTTGCAAGTTACCCCTGGACAGATTTTCCGCATTGTGTACATCTGTGATTACGTAACAAGACAGATTTTCCTGGTGTAGTTTACTGCTCATCTATAAATTTCGCTGCACACTAAAAACTTTAAAAGTTAGAAGACATGTCTACTACATCAATGTTTCGAATCTGCTGAAGACGGTTGTCAGTTTGGGGGAAAGCTGATTCAGAAACTTCGCCAAAAAGAAGTGTACGGAGAAGCTGCTAAAGACATGCAGCATGAATTGGGGGGCAAGTTAATCCAATTCATGAATATTACATCAATTGCCTACAAGTGAAGGAAAAAGTTCTCAAGTCGAGGTACAAGAAGAAGACAAAGAGCGTCAACTGTCGTCATCCTCAGCATTTGAAGAGCTTATGAAGACCTTTCTTTATTTGTTATTGTACTTGTAGGAAATGTTGTAAGTAATCCCTTATGTCGTCCCATTGGGGAAGATTGTTAGGATCGCTCCTAACACGTAAATGGAACGACATTTACGGGATTACATTAGTTATCATGTAAGCCTCATACACGAGTACTGAAACCATCATTATTGTAAAGTGTTGTGTATGATGACCTATATATACCCCTCCATACTTCCATAGAGGGGTGAGACTCTTTAGTGTATTTTTCCTTTCATTAATAATAAACACCTAGTTTCTCCCTTCTCTCTTTACTTTCTCTCTCTAACCATGAAGATGATGTTCTTCCATCTTCCCCGACCTCCCGAGTCACCATATCAACTGTTTTAACGATCCTACAAGGATTGTTGGGATTACGTGTAACTATTATTTCAAGTGTCGGTCATTAATATTGTAATAGGTTGCTAATTAGGCTTATATGTTTGTAATTAGTGCTAGGATTATGTAGTAAGACCATGAGCCTATGCTTAGGCCCAAACGAACAAGGAAGGGACTAGAAGTGTTGCCCTAGCTCCCTTGCCTATAAATACCTTGTAAACCCTCTTAGGAGGGTGTTGGTTCTTTCATTTATGCTTAATCTTTTCATATTCATGTGTGTGTGAAAGTTCCATACCGTCTCTCCTTTATCTCCTTCAATATTACATCTTAACATACTTGTGTATTCATATCATGGTGACCTAACAATGGCAAAGTTTATATTTGACAGCGGAACAAATGAGTGCTTATTTTGAGAAAGAGGATCTTGCTAAGAAAGTGGCTAGGGAAGAAAAGATGAGTAAGGCTGCCCTGGTTAAAGGTGTTCATGAAGAAGCTGAAAATCTAGGCTTTGATCCTAAGACACTGGCAGGTGGTCAAGCAGGTAAAAAGTTCAAATAAGCTCAAGACGTTGAACTGCTTGCCCTCAGGAAGAAGAAGGATGAAAAAGAGAGGATGATGGCTGAGATAAGACAGAAAAGAATTGATCATTACAATTGGGTAATGAGAAACAGAAAGAGGCTCGAACCTATTACTAACATCAGAATTCATGCCAACACAAAACCTGCAGTCCTGAGTGTCTATAGAGTACCTGACAAACGAACCTTTGATGTTCATGATCCCTTCAAGTTTTCTGAATTTGGAATAACATAACTGGATGAACTGGGTCCCGTCATAGAGAAGAAGAAGAATGATATTGTCAAAAATCACATGGATGCACTGAGCAAGAGATTTGAGAAACTAAAACAAATGCCTGAAGATCTTGGCATTCAATCTCTTCTTTGAGCCCCATCAAATCAACCTGCCCCCTCTCAGTCCTCTAGGAGAAAGAGGAAGATCCTGGAGCGTGAACCAGTGATCAAAATCCATGGCCTAGTCACACGTGATTTCAGGAATTTGTTTTATAAAATGAATGAATAAGTTGATTTGAAATTAAAGATCACATCTAATTTATTACTTTAAAGATCGAATGTGACACATGTGATTCTTTTTGGATCATTTGTGATTTTTTGGTGGATCACTTGTGATTTTTTTAAAATAACAAATCACATGTGATTTTTTTACGGATCACGTGTGATTTGTCTGGACAGAAATTTTGAATAAAAAGTTCGTCGAAAGTATATAAAAGTGCATATCAATAGAAAGATTATTTTTTTCTCGTCACGATGGTGTTTTTTTTGTATCTTGAAGATTTACCGTTTGCAAGATATGTTGTTTTTAAAAAAAAGGTGGAAAGTGGGTTTTTATAGAATTATATTTCTACCTTTACTTTGTTAATTTTTGCTTTCATCTCATCCATTTGATGAAAAAAAATGAATGGTTGAGATCTTATGATTTGTTCTTTATATTAGATGTGTTTTCTATTGATCTCACCTCTTACTCTATATAGTTTTTAAAAATTCAACCACTAAAGTTTTATTAATTACCTTATTTTTTTTAAGTTTTTGTTTTCACAAATTTGACACCTATATTTTTACGTGTTTTTTTTATCAACTAAATTTTTCCACCAAATTTATTAAAATTTGACCAAAATCAATTTAATTTTGACTTTTATTAACCAAACACATCACATGATTTTGCTTACGTGGAAAAATCGAGCTCTCCTATTGGCACAATTGTTTTTTCAATAAGAATGAATTGACAAAATCACTCCAAAATGATGTAACTCCTTTATTAAAGACTAGCATGGCACCCGCGCAAAGCAGCGGGATATCAAATATGTAGTTTTTAACGTATCTTTATCCTTTAGCGGTATGTAATGATAGTCGGTATATGACGGTTTACGGGTTTGATAGTTCTAAAAAACAAATGTGTGTCTAAATTTCCATAAAATATATTAATAAAAATATAGATTTTCATAATTATATTCATTTAAACTTAGTAAAAATTGAATGTATATAATAAATTTTAGACCTTTAAATTTGTATTATTGTAGGTTTGTAACATCTATTTTAATATTAAAAGTTAATGAGTCATTAATGTACATAATAATGTAATTAGTGTAGTGTAGTATTTAATTGTATGAATTACTAAATATAGTAACATGTGTAAGCTTAAAAAATTAAGACTTCTATTTATAAATGTCCTAAATGCATTATAGATAGTTATAGATTGGGCTTTTAAGCCCACCTTATCAACACTTATGAAGAAAACGTTTAAGCTTGCTCTATGCTTATCTAATTGATTGACATGATTGGTTTTAAAAAAATTTAATTTACCCATCACTTTGGATTTATTTGTTCCATCTTTGCAAGTGCCAAATGATGATTATTAGGTCAGTAACTAACTTAGTAATTGATAACAAGATACAATCCTGACAAATTTGTTAAAAGAGAAATAAATATATCGTCAATGTCAAATAACAAGCTTTATCATGTAGCACTTATATATATTTATATTTATTAAAATAAAATATATATTTTACATCCCGCGTATTACACGTGTCTTAAACTAGTAAATATATTATACAAGTCTATATAGATAGGTATACATGCCAAAAGCTACCGTACTTTCTATGAACACCAATAATGAGAAACAAGAGGATAGCTATATGAGTAAGTGTGAAGTATATAGATAGAGAGCTTAGGGAGCTAGGGGGAAAGATAGTGTACTTGGCGAATCGATTCTAACAATATGTTCATCCTCAGCTCCAGACTCATCGCTCGAGTAATCCATTTCACGAGTATCATTTGGGTCTGGCTTTTCACGTGGAGCTATTAGACTTTCACTTGCTATTTCTCCCACGTTCACGTTTTTTCTCACTGTCGTAGAACCTTCTGATTTAACTGAAATGAGCCGCCGGCTCTCGGTTGGTGGTGGGACCCTTGAGTAAGACCTGCTGTGAGATGGCTTCTTTGGTGGCTTCCCTTGTCCATTTGGAGAAGCACGAGGACTCTGTCCTTCGTTAGATATCTGATTAATTAAATAACTGAAGTTAGCCATGGGTGGCCAGAAATATTCTCAAAGTAACAGTAGTTACAAGAGGCTATGTCATTCAAATAGCATCCAAGTTTCAAATATGTTCCACTTAAGTCACCGTAAACCTTTTAGTCACATTGCTGTGAAATTTTGTAAAATTTTAGTCACATCCTTGTGTTATTTCAGGGGTATTTTCTGCAAATCTTATAATGTTCGCAATATAACCCCTGAACTTCTTAGAGGTATTGGGCCCCAACTTTAGTGACTACATTGGAACATTGAGGAAACTTGATAGCTATATATATTTGAAACATTTTAAAATGTATAAAGGAAGTAATGAACATACCATGCTTCCATACATGCTTAGCTGCATTGCTCGAACAGAAAAGTTGTTCCCGTGCTGATCAATCTCACTAGGATGTTCAAGATGCTGCCTAGACTTGGTATGCCGTTGTGGCCAACTCATAAGGCCACTATGCTCTCTTGATGGGGGGGTTCTTGGAGGGTTATCACCAACATGTGATATTAATGAAGATGTTCTCCTTTGAAGGGTTCTACTGGTCTCAAATCCCGCAATGTCAAACATGATCACCCTTGCTCTTGTCTCAACTATGTAGGACGATGCATGATGAGAGAAGCTTGCAACTTGTCACAGACAGGAAACAAGAAAAGAGAGATTAGTCTCAATGTTGTTTCAAAGAAAAAAAGGAAAATGAGTATAAGTAGAGTGTCGAGAAAACAAAATAGTAGAATGCATCACCAATACCCAAAACCAACCAAACTTGCCCATTCAGTTTGGTTACACGATTCAGGCATACATCCCTATACATATCCATTTTCTGATCTTGCTCATTTTAAAATAATAGTGTTATCTTAATTCATCAAATCTCTCTCAAACACAAACAAAAATCAGAATCGTATATCCATTTATATATCTACTAAATTTAAATATATGTATGCTTTGTTCGGAGTGAATCAACAGAAAAAACTCATGCATGTTACTCTTAATCCATAATCAAGTTAAAAAATATGGAGAAAAACCACCAAATATTTAAAGTAAAATTAAAGAGTGGATAAGTAAATACACAAGTTTGCCCAAACTACAAATTTGACTAGTGAGATGGTGTAAAACTTCCTTATAGTTTGATTTATATAGCATGTGTACATATTATATACAGCGACATCTTTTTTATAAGAAACTGATAAATTTTATTACAGAGATGAGATAGAATATGTAACCATTAAATGTAAAAAAACTAATTATCTATTATGTTAAATATTATACTATGCAACCAATTTAACGGTCAAATGTATACTAGACTATGGAAATAATCACGTGGCAATATAGGACTTATATTGTTAGAGTGAAAATACTGCAAGTAGCAATCCCGATGAACTTAAAATAGCATAAATTATACTTTAAGATCATGAATATGCTAGATATTTATTCTTTTTCTAGCTTTAAGGTCATGAATATTTATTCTTTAATTTAAGCTTGTAGGCACGCAAAATTGAGTCAAAAGAGAAGTTACTTCGTCTTTGACAACATTACTACAGGTCATGAATATGCTAGATATAAAAAAAAAATTAACTTTACACTTCAATTTAAGCTTGCAGGTACAAAAAATTTAGTGAAATTCGTCTTTGACAAGACTACTACAACACGGCAGTCTGTTGACCCCAAATGTGGTTCCAAACAAGAAACCAACGAGGATTTCCCAGTAACATTTGAGGTGTTCAAATTTGTCACACTGTAATGATTATGAATATGGCAATTTCAAACCTAACTTTTATGAGAAACTATATCATGGCTGGATGCATCATAACCTACGTAAGGTCAAAAGAACATAAAATAATATCCCAAAAGTAAATGTTCAAGATGCAAATGGATTTTGAATTACCTGCTATTTCTGACACTCGAAAACTTCGGTCACTGTGTGAAGGGAATAGTGCAGCTGGTGTAGTAATAAGTTCTAAAGTACCCTGGGTTTTGATGAATCCTTCCAATAATAGACCAATCATATGTTGAGGTATTTCAAAGCATTCTCCAGTTATGTACGTGCTCATAGTGGATCTTTCTGCTACAAGAGTCCTTAAGTCATGCATTGACATTTTCTCAAAGATTTGAGGAAGCAGAAGTTTTGAGAGTATAATTGAGCTTTCCTGTGATGATAATATTTTAATGTTAACATCATCCTTTAAAACATAATAAAACAAAGGATAATCATGACAAACAGGTCAAAAAGAAAAAATAGTGAAAATCAAGTACATTATATCTAAAAGATGCCGAGGCACTTCACTATTTGCTTTTAATATAATAAAACAAATGTTGGCAATGACAAAATAGGTCAATAGGGAAAGCATAGTGAAACTCGTTCATCCTACATCTGTAAAATCCGACATATTCGTAGAGGGTAGGGCTGAAGACACATGATAATATAAAGTTAATGTGTTTTAAAATTGATTATGTCATTTTAAATTGACAGCTGCTTGAGTGTTTGCAAAATTCGGATATTGTAGAAACTAAAACATACATTGACAAAAATAGACATTATTGTGAAAAGAAGATATACCTCTTATGACATGGGGTTAAAAGTAGGTTGAACTAAGGGGTTAAGACTCTAGGTTTAAAGGTGTACTCAGGTAAACCCTTTGATAATTAGTTTCATTGTAGCTGATATAGCTAGTATCAAACTGATTATTTGATCACTATGATCAAATGATCTGAAGAAGAATTCCATCTAACTTTCATTTCATCATACCTGCCACAAAAAATCTTCAACTGCATGATCTGTTCCAAGCACTGACAATATCCTTTCAGCTTCAATAAAGAAACCAAGTACCACGGAATCGGTAACAATGTCACATATGTAAGGCTTTCCAAGCAGCACCTCATATAGGCCCAAAGTACTTCCGTGTGCAAATGTTGGATGCAAGGAGTGCTTGTTTCTTATTTTCTTGCTTGCCCACTTTTAGAAAAATACAAATATAAAAATTGTTCATTTGAGCCTTATCATATATGAATTAAACAAGTAAGAAGCGATTTTTCACAGATTTTAATTATTACCTTCACCACACCATTAGAAATCAACCAAATGCCGTTTGGTTTGGATCCCTCCCTATAAAGGGCCACGCCACGCTGTTTCATTGTCTCTTTGGTGGACCCCACTATTTGTTCACGTACTGCTGATGGAAGGGCTCCCAACAAAGGATTGGCACTAATAAGATCATGTGGTTTTGGAATCTTAACTAAAGGAGGATTTCGTAGAAGTTTCTTTAAGTCAGTCTGCATTGTATTTTAAAAAAAAAAATACTTTATGTGGAAGCTTAAACACCTAAATGCTAAATGACGGATATACTTGTGAAGGAATACCTGAACAGCATCATGAAGATGAACCAATTCCTTTTCCTCTAATAATCCAGACTTTTCAAGATCTTGAACATATTCAATTAGATGATTGAGCACCGAATATGTTACTTGCCTTGTTTTCAAGACACGCAAAACCTAAGAGTTTATCATTTTGAATGAATAACAGACACATCTATGTAAGTCCAAGTATTTTATAAAAAAGAAGTAATGTGAAACTCGTTCTTGATATGTTAATTCTTTATACCATTGAGGGGTCGAATTAAAAATCTAACATAATGTGTGCATATAATAGTACTGCATATATATTATGGAAGCCATGAATCTCTATTTCAGATTACATAATAATAGAGTAGAAGAGAGGATGGGCTCAAGCTTTTTTGTTACAGCAAAAATTGCAGTGGCAAGGAGGAATCCCTCCCAGTTTTGTGACGACAGAAAAGGCTATTATCTTTCAAAGGTAAAGATTGTTTTCAATCTAACTGACTCTCATTTTGGGGTATTATATTAGAAACCAGGCCATGTCATTGCATAGCACAACATAGTTTTCCTTCATGGTTGGTAATCAGGGAAAAGCTGAAGACACAAGACAGATTGAAGACATGTTATCATACTTAATGTAACATGTGCTTTTTGTTTAACCCAAAGAGATTCACAGCCACACTTGTTCTTTAATTGTTTATTCTTCATATCCTAAACACGTATGGAACTACATGAAATATTACGCCCAGATGCAAGAGGCAGCAAACCAGGTGCAGCAAATTGTTAATTTTTAACCAAGATGCAAAGGAAGGTCAACTATAAGTATTGTTATAAGCAAGGTTGTCAAGATCGGGATCCTACCCAGGATCGTTTTTGTTTTTGCAAGATCGTGATCGTAAGATCGGATCGCGATCTTAAGATCCTACTCTAATGTTATTTCTTAATAGTTTATGTAATTTTATACAAATCTACAAATTCTAATACATTATAACCATAAAATACTATGAACATTTCATATAAATGTTGTCCTAAATTATGATTATAAAATGTTTAAAAAGATTAACATGTTGTTTTTGAATTCTACAAACAAACAACCCATAAATTTGTAGTTTTTTAGTTTGTAATCCGAGAAAAGTAAGATCGGATCGGATTAGATCGTAAGATCGTATGGTAAGGATCGGGATCCTATAAGATCTTAAGCTTACAAAGATCCTAAGTACGATCCGGATCGTTTTTGCTTTGCAGTATCGTAAAATCGTAAGATCCTAAGATCAGGATCGGGATCCTAACAACTATGGTTATAAGAGTCACCTTCTCAGTAAGAATCTACTACATTTGGCAAGAGGGAATTTAGATTGTTTCACAGGACGGAACGTACAACGCACTGACGCAGCAACTTATTAAACAAATTTATGAGGTTGTAGGTATGAATTTGATGTGTTTTAAGTTCAAGCCTACTACTCGTGTGAAGACAATGATGAGAATATGGGAATTTGATGATACGAATCTGGAGCAAAATTGAAAAATTGAAGATGGTTTCTGGATTACAGACAGCTCAGGCTAAAGTAAGGGTACCCAGCCGAGACTTATGCCCGCGGCTAGGCTTATCACCAGCGACTAGAGAAACTGGACAGAAATTTGGTACTGTAGGCTGCCACTCCGGAAATTTAACCCGGGGAAGATAATAATATAACTTTTACTAACTTTTTAGCAAAGTATCAGAGATCTAAGAGAGAAATAATAAAAAGTATAGCATACCGTGATTTAGCATAAACTGAAAATTGTTCCTTCAGTGCATCACAGTGAACAACAGCTCTGTGTGTGTGTGTGAAGATGTACAGAAACATTGCCAGTACCGATTTAGGAGTGCAAAAAAAAGGGTAAAAAAGGTGTTTTTGCTGTTATGTTTTGCTGAATATATTATGCTTTACGAGTAATCGTTTTTCTAGGCTGTGATGAATATGGTATGTCATATTTGTTTAGTTTCTGGCTTAGTATAAGCTTTAGTGTGTCATTCATGTGGTACAAATATTTATGTAAATCACGTTTCATGTTTATAAAATGCGTATAACCCTTTTACCCAAACTAATAGGATTGTGCATGCTATATATCTTAGATTATTGAAAGTAATTAACTAGGAAAAACTTCCATAAGAGAACCATTTCTGAAAGTTGGATGATGTACTGGATTTTGTTAAATCTTTATTATGCGTGCAACTCCTCAAGTTTGGGATGTCATAATGAAAGTTCGTAAATTTAACTAACCTGTGGAAAAGTAATGCGGACATCTTCCAGGAACTTTTTTGCTTCTTCTCCTTCTATTTCACTCTCATTAATTATTGCCAAAGCTATTTCACTATCACCTGCGGTTAGCATTACAGGTAAAAAAAAAAAAAGTAAATTTGTTTAATATTATGAATTAAAAAAGTCAAATTTTCAGCACTAAAGTTGTTTAGAAGGAAATACATATCAATCCTATGTGATTATTACCTATGAAGTCATGTAATTGCTGTCGTGCAATCCTATGTGCACGGAGAAAAGCAGCAGATATGTAACAAGCAGATTCCAACCTTTCAACAGTGAAGTAGGTTACAAGCTTTCGGGGAAACGTGCTTGTTTGCAGAAACTTGTAATAATTAGGGAAATGAACATTAGGTTTCAACCCATTCCAATCACATAGTGGTTCAGACGAGACCAAATCAAGTGCTTCATCAACAGACTGCATCAGAATATTCGCTGTATACTGGGTTATTCTACCTTCTTCCAGCATTACCCAATAAGCAGCTTGCACACCTGACATGAAAAAATAACATCTTTTAGCAAGAAAGCATAAGATCGGCAGGCCGGGGTGGGGTGTGTCAACTTGAAACGGGTGGTGGGTGAAATGAAAATTTGCATTGAGATTATTTATGAACCTGACTAGAAAGTAGGAAACGAACAATGAAAAATAAGGAATAGGGAAAGTTAAGAGTATTACATGAGAAAATTATTTACCATTTAGAAATCGTATACGAATATCAGATAGATGCATGTAGTCAACATCGCTATCATTCTCTATTGCAGTATGAGGGTGGATACGTTCTCCTTCTGCATTATGCAAACATGTGATATATTTCTTGACAGTAGGCCAATCAGCAGGTCCTAATTCCTCATCATCAACAAGATCACCAAATGCCTCCAATGCTTTGCTCATCATTTCATACTTTGTGAAATCCAGTATACGCCTCTACCACAAAGAATGATAGATGCTTAAATACATGAACAATATTTTGTAATATTGATTCTAAAATTACAGAACATGACCCGGTACAATACATAATCTTTTTTTGCATATGTCGTTTATAAATGTACCTTAGCTGCAGACAGCTTATCCATGTCTAGCATCCGCAAAACAAACTGAGTAGTTGATCCATTTACAATAAGTGTTAGAAACACAATTCCACCGGTAAAGAACACAAACTGCACAGGTGTGGAAACAATGAGATTGGATATGATGATAGTTAGATCTGATACAATAGTTGTTCCAGTCATGTTATTGCAATTAAATATAGCCAAAGATAAGTACCAGCGTTCCTGTTTCGTGATTAATCCATGGTGATGAATCACTAGATTGCTGAAAAGGGCATAAAAGAAACTAGTAAGTAAAAATAGCATCAGGGATGTTAAAACTATTATTATATAAAAACAAAGGTGAATGAAAATTAACAAGTATATTAAGGCTCGTAAATACATTTTTAAATGAATACTTCTATAAGAATTAAGGATAACTTGCCTTAACTGACAGAGAAAGAGATAATGCCACAGCACCTCTTAAACCAGACCACACAAGAACAATAGCTTCCTTCCAATCCAAGCCATAACCAAAATAACGCAAGAGTGGATATAATGATCCAACTACTATGGCCCTTGAGAGTTGTAGCAATACATATAGAAGGATGAGGTAGCCCCAAGCACTTTCTGTGTAACATAATATGTTATGGTCATGCCAATTAAATGCAAATATTTAAAAGTTTGCTTGACTTATAACAGAAAACTAAAGCCAAGTAGTAATGATGCACCTCAGATTCATGCCACAAATTGGATTACTTCAAAAGAAAAAATTGCAATTTCCATTTATGCACGAAAAATACCATTTAACCATGATCATATAGCCCAAACAATACGACTTTAAGATCTATTGCTTAGTTTCTAAAGAAACATCTCATGCTATGTTATCAAGAATTTCCATTGGTATAGGGTTCCAAATACAAGATGACGAAAGAATTTAGGATGTTGTGCAGATGATGCATGTCTTTCAAACTTTCATCAGCCATTATAGTATTTACAACCATTCAGTGCTTTGTCGTCATGTTTGTCTCCAAGTTGTGACATACCCAATACCATTAGGTCTATGTTCACTTACCTTGACAAAATGTGCTTCCATGTGACAGATATATCTCATGTTTAAAAATCATATGTTTCAAACAATAAAAAGAAAAGGGAAATGGATAGCCTAATCTGATTTCATATTGGGGAACTATAAGAGAACGTCTACATGCAGAAGACTGCTTGACAAAAAGACTTACATCTATGCAACATTAAAAAGATAAGCAGCATCAAAGAGAAAATTTATAAGAAATGAGCAACAAGCAAGAAGAACGTGCTTACCCTCATGTTTAAGAATGCTGTCACCTCCAAGTATACCTTCAGCTATGACTACTCCACTTCAACATAAAAAAAGCTTAACTATGAATAACAGTTTATTAATTTGTCTGTAAAAGATATACATGAAGACTGATTCTAAGAATGCATACCTCAAGATGAAGATAAGTGTGTTAGCTATATATGACACCATTTCCCTGAAGTTCAAAATGAGTAAGGCCATAAAACAGTACTACAGAATAATTGGCATTCTCATGCATACCGGAAGACAATAAATGGTACTAATAAATTAAATCTACTAGTTCAAGTCTTGATTAATAAGCTACTTTAGTGTATTATTATCATATCTCATGATCAGCAAGCTACATCCCAGGTAGGATGAGAGAACTATACCACTATGTATGTTATTGAACAGTTCTACGACTTATGCAATAAGCAGCGTTAATAACAACATTTTACATTATTTTCTTAGAAGGAATCATGCAGTCAATTATTCTCTATTCACAGTGGCCATCCTAAAACGTGTTAATTTTGAATAATTTTTTGCACAAACGAAGGCTTGAAACTAGTACTGTAACTCTGCGCCGTAAAAGGTGAGACTGATTTCAAAAACTGCAAAAGGGTAGATTTGTTCTCTATTTCAATAATTCCAGGTCCAGAGGCCTGTCTTTGAAACGTATTAGAAATATATCTCTGTAATAACATATACACCACATAGGCCTCAGATGGTGTAAGTAGAAATATTTAGTTAACTTTCTAGATCATCCTTGTTTGCTATAACTTTTTTCCAAATCAGCAGTAAGTTAATAACCGCAAGTTCTTTAACTTAATCGTATTATTTAATCAGGTAAAACCCTTTAAACTTATTAAAATATCTTCAGAACCAGAATATAAAATTCCTCAGAAAAGTATTAAGAATTTGATGCACGTCATAAATTATCCTTGCATTCCGTGAACTGGAAAATTGACGAAAATTTTACACCCTGTTGTCCTTTCGAGTTCATTCTTACAAACGACAAGACAAAAAGGTAAAAAAAGAACCAGAAATGATGCAAGCTCTGCTGTCCTTCACCCTTGAAAGCAGTTCTAGCAACAGCAGCATAGAACCTGTTCAAATATTTTCGTATCTAGATTAGTTTAATTTCAGCATAGAACAGACTGTTGAAGCAAATAACTTACATTCCCAGCGTCATAACTGTTAATACTCCCGAAATATCAGCACCTTCTTGAGCCTGTCACAAGGGAGAAACAATTAGGTGATACAAAATGCATAAACGGACTAAAACTTTTTTCTAACGGATTAGTATTTTTGAAACATTCAGGTCAAGCTCACTACTTATTGTGCAGAAATTGTATTAAAAAGCAATCTCTTCCTCAAAACAATTAAATATAATTTTACGAACTGATATAAAAGAGATTACACACTGATCATCATTCTCTACTAGCTTTTCAAACGAACCCCTTATTAAGTCTAATGAGAATACAAAGATGTATACTCAAAAATTCAAGTTTAAAACTGCACACCTTACTTAGTACTGTGGTAAAGACTTCTATGAGTTAGGCCAGGTACATACAGATTGTGTTAACCAATACTCTCAGTTACAAACACAAAACGAATCACTAAACGTAATACTCTAATGTGATAAAGGATATGTATCCAAATGTTAGCAAATAAAGATACTTTGCAAATGGTTATGAATATCAATTGTACGTAATATTATAATCAGACTCAAGAATATCATATTAAGCTACAGCATTTTCAACTACACGCACAAAATTTGCAATAGCTGTTGTGTAAACAGATACAGAAAACATATGATTCAATATGTAATTAGTGAAATGAGTTCCACAACTTGGTGATAAAAGAAAATGACACGAGTTCCACAACTTGGTGATAACAGAAATGAGTTTGGTTAAAAACCAAGTTAACGCATCAATGTAAGAAAGAAAGAAAGAAAACTGAGGGCAGGGAGATAGGGCCAATAAAAGCAAGACACGACTCAAAAGCCCACTCTAAGTTTTGAGTTTGTATTTATGTTATACCTCTTATTTGGACTGATACATATCTAATGACCACAGCCAGCAGACCCGTGGTAGTTTATATGGTGCCCGAAGCCACGCTTTATGACGAAAATCAGAAGTTGATAACTAAGCGAGTACACCACTGACAGTTAGTAGAGACCGAGTAGGTTTATGTAATTCTTAATCCTTGTGATTCAATTCCGTAGATACTCAAAGAAGAAGGTGATAGAAAAGATGGTTATGTTGGTAAAGTCCTAGGATGCTTCTTATGTGGGTCTGGCATTGACAGGTAAATGAACAAAAAGAAATCACAAGAATTAAATCACATCACTCAACTTGGTAAAACTCACAATTCCATAACAAGTATGAACCACAAATGATTAGCCATCACAAAACTTAATGCTCACAAATGATGATGCTCAATTGTGGATCTAGTTCAAGCATGAACCACAAAAGTTCTGTTGAAATGAATAAAACAATATTGCCTAGACAAATGATTAGCCATTAACGGCAGCATAACAAGTATAACTTTGCAGAATAGCTAGATCAATGATCTTAACAATAATAGAGGATCCAATAATCATATCGAAAAGTAAATATAGCAGGTAACATACCGTGAAGTAAGCAAGGTAGCTCACAGCTAGAGTCAATGTGATTTCTATCACCGTATCATTGAAAATAAATCCAAGCCACAAATAAGACAGCAGACCAAATGCAATACCCATTCCTACACTGGATTAAAGTAATAATTCTATCAAATTAACCATAAACACGTCATTTCAAATTCAAGATGAAACACTTACGCTCCAAGAGATACTGTAGCTAAAAACTTAATGACAGCCCCCCAGCCGAAAGTCGATCCAGTTACCATTCGAAAAAAAAGTGTATAGACAACGATAGCCGTCCTGCATATAAAAAATGCAGTTTGTTATACAAACGGTAAAAATTAAAACCTAACAAACATATCATAGAATAAAGGACTACATGAGTATCATGGAAATAATCCCATGTCTGGATCAACAACTTTATAAAGTGACAGAAAATTGATACCCATCATTCATTAATGATTCTCCTTCAATAATAGTACTTAGTTTTTTGCTTGCACCAAGCTCTTTTAACAAAGCAACCACGGCAACAGGATCTGTAGCACTTAGAAGTCCTCCAAGCAGCAATGATGTCTTCCAACTCCAGTTATATGGAAAAATTAGCTGCAGTTAAGAAGTTTAAATGTTCTTAGAAAACAGTAAATTGACAGACATCTCAAGCAGAGAAAGATTCCAAAATGTTGTATGTAAGCAAACCTTCAAAGCTGCACCAAGAATAAATGTGGATAATAGAACCCCGGGCCCGGCAAGAATTACCATTTGCGCCATACATTTCTGCAAAGATATGAAGACTGAATTATGACAAGTTGAAGGTTGAATCTTAACACATTATTTGCAGTTAAATATTGAAGTCTTGATTGGTAAGACAAACTTTGATACCAAGTATCACGTTTATGAAAGGTGTTTAGAATGGAACATGCGTTAACAAGTATTAGGATCCAGTGATCCACTTAAGTAATATTCTATCATTGTATACACAATAACTAGTCCTGTTGTATTGGCCTTCAAGACGATTAAATAATAAGAATTCCCGGCTTTCAGGGTGTTGTGAACGGCAGTCTATTCACAATCAATTTGCAAAGAGTTGTTTGAATAACATAGAATCATGGGAAAAAAAGTGATTCAAGTAAAGTCATTAAGAAAATGAAGTGCAAAGATGAACCTTTATTTGGTGCACCTCCATGGAAAATGAACTTTCAAAAAGAAGAGCAGGAAGAAAAACAGCTAATAATAGATCAGGATCAATATTCGCCCCTGCACGTGAATCACATATTTTATTATTCCGAATGTAAGCATGTCAGGGAAAGCATGTGTGTAAATTCAACTTACAAATTCGAATTCCATCACCAACCTTTCCTAACCGATGGCTTGTTCCATATTCTGCAGAATTAGTAAATAATAAAAGATAGCATTCCAAAGATGATGCATTAATTCTTGCATAATAAATTTCTTAGTACCTAAAGATCCCATGGCAATACCAAGAACAAGAAGAGCAACAGTGTAGGGAACTCTGGTTCCTCTAAGCAAATGTCTTGATGCAATTCCCAAAATCAATGAGATCCCAACAAATAAAACCGCATCAGTCGGATTATACCCACCCTCCCCCTCCCCCTCCCCCGCCCTTAGCGTCACGTTGTTTGCCACCGAACCCATCTCCACCACCACTGTTTTTTATTTTTTTTAATACACTTTGAAATGGACTTTGATGACTGCAACTGTCTTGGATTTGCATCTTATGATTAAAAAACACTATCATTATTGGTTGTTACATAATATATTACTGTATCAGTGGAGTGTTTATCTATGACTCACTTTATTAACTTATTAGGCCCCGTCGGGTTTGTACACGGGTTTAAGATTAGAATTTGGATTAGAATTAGGATTTGGATTTAGGTCTGGATTTTAATTTGATGTAAGAAAGTGAAAATATAATATTATAAATATATATTTGTTTTACAAAATAATTCAGTGACCCACACACAAAGTACACTTTCCAAATTAAAAAATGATTTTTAGTCCTTTTTTATGGGTCCATACCCTTCTTAACCAATGCCCTTAGGGCATTGGTTAGACAATAACTTAAATTAATTATCTATTACTAGTAATTAATACTTAAAATTTATAATACTGAAGAAAGGACCCCATCTCATGATATAAATAAGTGGTTGTAATTAAGTTGGGCCCACAATTTAAAGAAGAGAAAAGTACCAAAAGTGCCAAAATCTTTTTGGTAATCCTCTTTGTGGTCAAATTTTCTCTCAATCTCCAAAATGGTCATGCGCAGCCACTCGACTGCGCAGCTCCACCAAAAATGTGACATGTGTCCCAACTACCAACACACCTTTTATCTTCTCTCTTTTCCAAGATAACTTCTATGATTGAGCAACCGCCGGCTACTCAACCGGCGGCTTGCGCAACCGGCGGCCAGGATGTGACATAAAGGTGCGTTGACTTTATTACTTTCCTTGATATCCGATTAACTTTCTGGAAATCCGTTCTAGATTTTGAATTACTATCCGATCTAGGTTTTTAAGAAAATAAGCTGTTTTGAAGTGCTTATTAAAGTGCTTATTTGGTTTTTTTTTTCAAGAAAATCAACTATTTTGAAGTGTTTTTGGCTAATTTTTAAGAAAATAAGCAATTTTGAAAATGGGTTAAGTGCTTATACATGTCTGCATAATCATGTCTGCATGCAAATATATTAACATTGCTCAATGCTATTCTACAGTGTTTATAAACTGGTTCAAATTATAGTTTTAAGTGTACTGTTTAGGTCGACTATTTGAAAAGTGTGAAACTAGTTATAAGCCTAGTATTCTGATGTATATAAGCTGATATTTGAATTGTTTAGAGAAGCCCATATTGCAAGTATAAGCCCATAAGTAAAAGTTCTTCTTAGCTTATTTCGTGTCTGCATAATCTTGTTAACTAGGACCCAGCGATGCTAATTCTTGTATCTTGTAATCTCTTTAGGAATATCATGCGAGGGTACATGTTAGAAGCAAACTCAATTACTTTCCACTAATGAAAGACAGACTAGGTTTGGACCGATCTGTACTGTTTAGGTCGACATGTTTTGGGCGGTGGCTGGATTTGGATTATGTTGACAATGAAGAGGGTCTTATACATTTTATGCTTCAGAAGCAAGTCTTCTCTGATAATGATCACTATGATTTACCCCTCATTTATAATGTTAACAATCATTTGTTACACTTTGGTCGTCGTGAATTTTGCCTCATAACTGCATTCAAGTTTGGGATGGTCAGTTTCCGCAAGTTTAGGGAGGGTGATATCGTTTCGTGATCGTGTATTTCTGGAGAAGATAGGTCGCTATGTTAAAAACATAGATCTTCTATCTGTGATTGAGGATGAAGAGCGTTTCACGAAATTATCAGATGAAGACTCAATACGAGTTTGTCTTTTGTTATCTTTGGAAGTTATATTTATGGGTCGTGAGTTAGGATCTGTTGTTGATGATGTATATCTAAGGATGGTAGAAAATCTGGATGCTTGGGATGAGTTTGCTTGGGGAGAGCACGTCGGGCGGGAGTTATACGCTGCCATTAGAAATGTGAACGCAAATCATAAGGATCAGCACCATAAAGCATTGGAAAAAGACCCAAAGTTTGTTCCATCGTATTCATTGTCTGGATTTATTCTGTGTTTCAAGGTTTGTATTTTTAGTCCAAATCATTGTCAAGTTATTTTATGCTAATATTTTGTTTGTCATTTGACTTATTCATTAACTTTTTGTAGATATGGATTCTAGAGTCTTCATCTCAGACACAGCATTGGTGGATTAATGACCCTGATGTGATCCCGAGAGGACGTTCCTAGTCGAAGCATTTTCCATTTCAAAATTGGGAGCTATACAACCAACTTTTTCCCGAGGTCAGTTAATGCGTATATGCCAACTTTTTTGCTAAATGTAATTGCATATATGTCAACTTTTTCCTTTGATTGTAAGATTTATAAGTTCTTGTGTAGGTTAATTGCATATATGTTTGACATGTTTTATGCTTATCTAAGATGTTTTGTAATCTTAAATGCTTATCTAGTATGTAAATTAGTTTATTTTTTTGTTTCTAAAGTTTATTTGTAATCTTAAATGCCTTAGGCCAAAAATCCAAATTATGACCTATATCCTAATATTGCTGAGGGCCAATCAGAATGGTTTAGACAAAGTCAAATTTTTTTTAAGTGGTATACACCAAGAGCACCTCCTCCTGTTGAATATGGGGGGGTTTTTGGTGATTATCTAAAAAAATTGTCATCAGCTCGCACATCTAAGGACAAAGATAGAGAGGCACATCCACTTAGGCAGAGTTGTATGCTTCGGGTTAAGGCTTTGGAGCGTTTATGTGACAGTTTGTTGATTCTACCTAAAGAGATCAAGAGTTTGAAAGAACGTGTCTACAAACTGGAGAGTATTATTCATGTTAGTCTTGACAAAACCCTTTTCTACGTATGCCCCAATTTAACTAATGTCTAATTATCATGTTTTGCAAAAAACTTTGTGATGCAGTATATTACTCGGAAAACAAAAGTCGGACACGAGCACAAAGTTACCTCATCTGTTCAAAAGGTATACATATATACATATATATTTATCTTTTCTTGTCATATACTTGGTTAAGTATGTGCACACATGTTACAGGATAACGTGGAGTGTGATCTGGGTGACGAGTATTGTAGTAATCTAGATGGTGATTTTTTTGAATTATTTGATTCGCCTATTCGAACATCCAACAAACACACTGCCAATGGATTTGTAGATGGTTTGGATAATTTCTCTCAGAAAGTTTATGTGGTAATTGATTTCTACAACTTTCAAATTATTCTTATTTGTCTTGTACCTTTCATTATAACTTCTTTCATAACTTTGCACAGAATGATGGCGTTGAAGTGGAAAAATTGTCTGATGAAGATTTATCTGAGGTGATCACAGACATGTTTTCAAGAATATATTAACTGTTTTCAAGACTTGTCTTAGGCAATAACAACGATTTTTGTTATGTAATTGCAGGATGATTGTGTAAAGGCTGAAAAGCAAGCTGCTGAGATTTATAGGGTGGCAGAGCAGAGGAAACAGAGGACGAAACTGATTTTGGAAGAAGAAAAGAGGATGAAGAGTATAGAGCATAGTAATTCCAGTCACATGAAACTTGCTTTACAGCGATGTGGAACTTTCAAGAGGAGGTATGTCAACGTGGTCAGGCCGCAGATGGAACCATGGGAGGAGTTATTACCTTTATACGTCCCTAGCATGGATGCACTAAAGAAACGTACAAATGTCCTTGATGCATTCATGATTCAAAGGTGTGAAGATCTCGAACCGTGGAAAGAGGTATTACCTTTATGAATCTGCAACTACATCATCAGATATTGGCTTAATTAAGTCTTATAATTCAACTTTAACCTGTTTTGTTTAGGAACCAAGCCGTCCATTCAAATGTATTGATAAAATTTCATGTACTTTTGAGTTGGAGAAGTTTCTGATTACCCCTGGGCAGACTCGTTGCAAGTTTCCTTGGTATAGTGACGTTACTGTTGATCGTACTTTCTGGGATGCTTTAGTTGGGCTTGACGATAAACGTGTAGGTTGGTTACTTGACGAGGTGCGTTAAAATAACCATTTACAGTATATTTTGGATAAAACTATTTTTCGCTATATGTAAAAATTTTGTTGAATTCTGTCTTTTTATTGCCTACAGCACATTGATCTTTGGGTATGGTATATGTGGTATTTCAGACCATCTTCCGCAGATTGGTCAATGGTTAGTTGCTACTTTTTAACGCTTCTACTTCAAGACTCAATGCCATTGTTTTATGCAACCGATGATATTTACCCATTTGCGTGGAGGAATGTGGAACAGGTATTCATTGGTAACCAATCTTTTAGAATATGATAGTTTAATTATGTGGATTATATCAATTTTGTTTTTAAACATTGTAGGTCTTCATACCCATAAATGAACCCAAGAAACATTGGTCCCTAGCGCAGTTTGACATTAAAACTGAAATCGTTACATTCTATGACAGTGAAGGATATGAAGAACCTGAAACTCGTCCGTGGTATTTGAATATAAGGAGGTGTTTGGAGTGTAAGCTTCCGGTAGTTCTAGAGAAGACTGATGTGTTTGCAAGCAAAGGAATCGATCCCCTAGAATACAGCATTAAGTTTAGGAATGCACGTAACGTCCCCAAGCAGGGTGGGGTATTTGGTGATTGCGGCGTCTTTGTATGCTTATTTCTTTACAGGTTAGTGATTTTTTGAAGCCTGATTGTTTAAATTTGTTTTTTACATAGTTTTAAGCCTTATTTCTTTAATGTTGTCTTTAATAGTGTATAGGTAAATGATGTAGGCTAGTGTTTTTCCTACTTAGTTTGGAATTCATAACGTGTACTTAACTCATACACAAGCATGTTAGCCTAGGAGTTCTTGCATAGAAGTATAATGATATAGTATACCACTGACCTTTACATGATTAACCTAGTGTTACTTAAACCAACTACATACATACATCATATATTCATACATGTAACCAGCAGTGTTGCATAAGCATAAAACATTTCATTGATAGATTTGGTTACAACAGTTTTATTAAAAAAACCATTCGATAGCTTCACTAAATTCTGTGTCGATCAAGTCCCAGAATTTACGAAAAAATTCGAACGTGAAACCGTCCGGGCCCGAAGATTTATTAACCCCGCAATCCCACACCGCCTATTTAATCTTTTCTCTAGACACCCAACCATCTAGAAAGTCTCTTTGCTCCGCACTTAATTGTTTTGGGAAAGGAAAATTTAAAATACATCTCGAATTAGGAGGTTTAAGATATTGATGGCTGAAATGTTTTCTAAATTCCTCTTTAACTCTATTAGGATCAATCACCCATTCACCATTCACCATCATTCCTCTAATAGCTAGGGTAGATCTTTTCTTGTTTATGATACCATGGAAAAATTTATACGTAGTAATTTTCTTTCCCCTCGATCGACCATTTCACTTTAGCCTTTTGCACATTATCCATATTTTCTAACTTCTTCTTTTCACCAAGATCTTTCATGAGTTCTAATCTACGCTTTAAAACTTCACTTGACCCGTGACCATGATCCAAAATTTTATCAATCTCTTCTAGCTTTGTTTTTACCTTTATAATCTCCACATTTATCCCTTTATTTCTATTTTGATTCCAAGTACGAGTCGCCTTCTTAAGTTTTTGAAGCTTAAGTTTGAATTTGATTAGATTATTAGTCTTAGGAATCTCCATAGAAGTCCACTCCCTCTTCACCATATCTTCAAAACCCTCCATATATAACCACGACTGAAAGAAACGAAATGGAGTGGGACCATAATCAATAATGACTTCCCCAAGCAATATGGGATGGTGATCTGACAAATGACGCTCAAGGAAAATAGCTGAAATCTGAGGAATCGCCACCAAAATACCTTCTAATATTAAGAATCTATCAAGTTTACTCATTTTACTCCCAGATTTATGCGCCTATGTAAAAGAGTATCCATCGAGCGTTAACTCCCTTAAACCAGCATAGGAAATAAAATTATTAAAAGCCTGCGCAGCCACTATGTCAAACACTGATGAGTGTCTAAATACTCATCATTTTTATACTATCTAGACTGCAAAAACATCTGAAAACACTCTGAAATGCATCAAAATGATGAAAATATCACAAATAAGTGTTTTATGTGTTTTAAATGCAAAAATATCAAAATCAGATGAAAAACGTATCAAGTTTGCATAATTGGCAGTTTTAGTCCCCCAAGTTTCAAAAGTTGTCAAATCTAGTCCCTGGTAATTCAAAAACTTGTAAAATGTCATTTAAGGTCCATAGGATTCAAAAGTTGTCAAAATAAACCTTTTAAAGTTTAAAATTTACAAAATGACAACTTTAGTCCCTCAACTTTGGAAAAATGTCAAATATAGTCCTTGGTTAATTTAAAAAAGTGAAAATTATCAAATTTTAACCTTGTACTATTCAATTGTGGCATAATTGGTCCTTTATAATAACTTTTGGAAAAATTACATGTTTGGTCCCTTAAGTTTCAAAAATGACATAAAAGGTCCTTGGAATTATAAAAAAATGGATTTTATCACTAATGGTCCTTGTACTATTAAAGAATGGCAAGATAGGTCCTTATGATTACTTTGGATTATTGACAGGATCAGTCCTTGAAAATTCAGCATATTACACAAATGGTCCTTGGGCTTGTATTACTACTAAACCAAACGGACCTTATATATATTAAACCAAACCCAGCCAAGCCCAAAAACCCAACCCGACCCAACATTTAAAAAACAGAATACCGCGCCACTGTAGCACCTTCTCCTCCACACCTGTAAACCCAATACCAGGTGGTTTTCACCACCTTTCCACCTCACCACCACCCTTATACACTCTTCCCCATCTGTCCTTCCACCTCCACATACACCAAACCTCAATTAAATGCAGTTAACCCACTCTATGACTTTTCCCGCCAAAAACTCCACATGTATGGTTTTGATGATTTCTAGTGATCCAAGGGATGAGAAGAGGTGGGAAAGATTCAGAGGTCGACATAGATCATTATAAATCAAGAAAGAAGCTGAGAGAAAGAGAGTAGTAGAGTAAGTAGTGTAATTTAGATTAGAAAATGTCGTTTTAATATTTTCAAGCTTTCTAGTGTATGTTTAAATTTTCAAGTACTTGTTTAAGTGTTTCTGAATGTATTTGAACCTTTATCAATAATAAATTTCAAGTTTCTTTTTCATTTTTCAGTTTATGTAAAATTTTAATTTCAAAAGAATCTCATGTTAAATTGAATGTTGTTATCATTTGTTGTTAAGTTCTCATAAGCTCTGATAAGCTCTCCTATAGCTTATTGATTGCTTATTTAAACCTTTACTCAATTTTATTCTCAAAATCACCTCAGTCAACAAAAGTCAACTGTGTATTGAATCAATGATGCAGAGCTGGAAATGGGGTGATAATAAGTTGAAATTTGGTTTGAAATCAGTGTAGGGTAGTGGTTATTGATTACTTGTTCTTTGGCAAACCCTAGTGACTAAGGATCCAAGTGAGTTTAATTCTCAAACTGAGCTATTAAATATTCTTTTTCTGTTATGATCAATTGTTGTTTCTGCTGTTTTTAGTCATTATCCAGTAGTTAGAATATAGATTTATTACCACTATTGAATAGATCAGAGCATAGGCTAGGATAAGTTTTAAATTTGCTTGTTTAAGTAGTGTTTGGATTAAAGTATTAATCTGAATTAGAGGAAGATTTAGTGGTTAGTTGTTATTACATTAGTCTCATATAGGTAATTTCAACCCAATTAAATCATAATTTTGCATCCTAGGAACACATAAGTCAAAATTACTCTATATCTGTCTTAAGTTCATAACTGTTAGGATTTTTAAATGCAAATCTCATCTAAGTAGTTGATAACTTGATAATATAGCTTATAATCATCTTATTATAGCTTATCATAACATGTTCAGTTCATAGAATCCTTCAAAAGTTCATAAAAGTCAAACTAGTTCATAACTTAAAAAATCAAATTTTTCCTAATAGCAGTTTTTGAATAAAATTCATAATTTTAGTTTGTGCTCAATATTAAGATTTAGCTTATATGCTTTTGGGATATCAATATTTAGCTGCTTAAATAAATTAGAAAAATAATAGTTTACTTTTAATCAGCTTATTTAGTGCTTATTTCCTAGCTTGTTTTAGACCCTTTTCTGTAAACATGCCCTGTGCACAGGCATATTGCAGCTTATTCACAAGCTTCATTCAAGCTTGTGAGGAGCTGATTTTTGGTTCTTGTGTAGTTAGCCAGGTCTACTTTAAGTCCCAACTTATGTTTTTCCCTTTAGCTTATTAGATTGGCTTATGCACTAGCTTAAAGTAGGGTACCTGATCACTGTTTTGTTTGAATAATCCAATAAGCTCAAATCCAATTTAAGCTTCTTTAGTGATCTATAATACTGTTAAATAGTCTAGATATACTTAATTTAGCATTACCTAGCTTCTGTGTTCATTTGGTGTCCATTTGTGGACTTTGGCTTATTTTGAATTGCTTATTAATAAGCAGTTACACTGCAGTTGCATTTTCCTCCACATAAGCATATGTTTTTATATTTTTTATATACTTAGAATAATATTTTAGTATTTTCCTGAATTTTTCATATTTTTCTGCCACTGTTTGCTATTTTTCTTTATTTTAATTAGTTTTTAAGTCTTTTTAAATAGCTTTTAATACAAATAAATCAGAAAAAGCTTAAAAAAAATATTTTTTCAATTTTCATAGATTAAGATAAATATAAAAGTCATAAAAAATATTTTTCCATAATTTTCTTGGTTTAAATAGTATTTTAATTAGTTTTAAATAGTATTAAATTCATAATAAATACATAAAAAGTCTAAAAATATATTTTCAGTTTTAAAATAAGTTTTATCATATTTTAGATTTTTCTAAGTTATAATTTCATTTTTCTAGGTTAATTTTGTATTTTATTATATTTTAGTGCATTTTAAATACTTAATAAATAGTTTTAATTAATAATAATTAAATAAATAGTTGTAAAAATAATTTTATTTTTCTAATAATTTTATTTTATTATTAGGATTGTAAAAATATCATTTTCATGTTTGTAGGCCTTTTATTTCTTAAAACTCACGTTTTATTTTGTACGTTTACGTAATTTTATTTAAACGTACGTTTTAGGTTTTAAACGTTCATCATTTTAAAATAGTGATAGCGTTTATTTAATATATTTTATCTTTTATTTCCTTTAATTTGCATTTAAGTCGCTGTAATTTATTAATCTTTTCTTTAGGTATAATTATTCATCAAAATCCTTACTAATCACTATCCTTAGTGATTATTCAACATCTGAAGTTGTTTAACACCAATTCATCCTCCGTGGGACTTAACGACCCAGGAATCCCCTATATTCCTCTGATCTAAATTGCATTTGGTGTTTGAACTGTTTTGAGTTTCTTACGGTTAGCCATTCACAAGTGGCTAGCTTGTGTGAGATAACTTGACGGTTTTGCACCGATCAAATTTTGGCGCCGCTGCCGGGGAGGCTGTAAGCGTGTTTTAAACATTTTTCAGACCCGTACTTGCACATATACCACCTTTTTGTAAACAATTTTTTTTAAAAAAATCAAAAAGTTCATTAACACTTTTCCTAAAGTGTTAACAACACCAAAAATATTTTCATTCTTTGTTTTTACAAAATATTTATCCAAAAATCCAAAAATATTCATCTTTACCCTCTTACCCTTTTTGATTCTTTATTCCTTTACCCTCTATCCATTTGATTCTAACTTCTTCTATTCTCATGGAATCTCTCGACTACGACGAATTCTGGAACGAAGTTGAAAAACTTCCTACTTTATCACAAATGTCAAGAATTCGTGTTGTTCGTAATGATCCATTAATTCTGCGTAGGGAAATGGAACGAGAAACCGGGGTGACAAAGGACCAGGTACTTTCTTCTGATAATGGAGGTGCTAAATACGTCCAACCTACGGTTATCCAAAGATCTAACCCCTCAATTGCTCCTAAGCCGTCTAAAATTGATCCTAAACTTTCACGATTTACGGTTAAAAGCAAACATGCAGAATTTAGACCGGTGACTAGCAAGAATGACTTGCCTAATCTTCACGTTTCTCAAGAACCAGAACCAGAGACCATAACGGAAGTGGTGGAAATTGCTATCTCTCAGAGCACACCACTTGTCCCACCTCCGGATTTTTCAAAATGTTCTTCGAGTCTTAATAGTCATTCAGATCACCATGTTGGTTTTGTTGATTCTTTGAATGAACTGATTCCTTCTCATAACTCTCAAATAGAATCATTTATTCCTTGTGTCGGTTGTGGTGAGCCTCTTTTTGGTTCACCATGTCGCTGGTGTACGTGTGTACAGTGTGGTAATGATATTCGGAACGGGAGTTGTTTGTTTTGTGGTTCGAGGAATTCATTTGATTATGATCCTAATCCGAACTCATTTAACGACCCCTCAAATTTTTCCAATTACCCACCACAGCCGGACCTATCTTCATATAATCAACATAACTGCTGTGAATTTTGTGGAGGTCCTCACCAAGGATTTGAGTGTCAATCCGGAAGCACGTTTGTCTATGAACAGTTTTCCGGTGATACTCAGAACTTTGGTTATTACCAATATCCATATGATTCACCAATCCAGGCTCAACAGTTTTACTGTTGTGAGAACTGTGGAGGTCCCCATTTCAGCTCTGATTGTCAAACAGGGAATCCATCTCCTTGTAACAATTACGACTATCCATATCACGACCAACCTCCACAGTGCCAAATGACTCAAACTCCTCAGCAAACCCAACAAGACACTTATCTAGAGCTTCTGGAGTCAGTGAAAATAACTGAGGAGTTGAGTAAAACAGCATTTCATAATGTTCCCAGTTTTTCTTGTGTATATTGTGGGGTCCTCATGATGATTATCAATGTCAACCTTCCGGTTTTGACAAATCTCCACTCCCACAATGTCCCGTCATTCAAAATTCACATGAGAAATCCATGGAAGAATTGCTAGCTGAAGAGCAGGCTGCTAAAATAAATTCCCAAATTGCTTTTGAAAAATCTATTAGGGAATTAATTGCAAAAGAAAAAGCAGCCAGATCTAGCTCTCAATTTCGTTTTATTCCTGATGACAGTGATGATGAGGATACACTTGAAGATTCATCAAGTTCATCAGTTGATATTCCAGCAGTTGAGATTCAGTCTCAAGCAACTGCTATCACACCTGAAGCTCCCACTCACTCTCTGAACATGGGGGACGAGCATCTTGACACTGTCCCTGAAAAGGAATCGGACGAATTCATAAAGTCTAGTGTTGAGGACCTTGTCCCAATCCCGAGAGAGTCACAGGGAACTTTTGACCATATGTGTGATATCCCTTCCCTCTTGAGTGTTCAAATGATCATTTTGAGACTTTCTCCGATTTTAGCGATGATTGTAAATCTTATGGAGACATTGAGAATGTTGAGGCATCACTTTCACATTTTGATGTTGATCCTCTTCTTGAGGAGTTCACCGATGAACTCACACACATCATTCCACTTTCATCGGAAAGTGATGATGATCTCTTTGATTTCAAAGCCAACCTAGGAGAAATTGAAAGTCTCCTTTATAATGATCGTTCACTCACTTCTCACCCTAACAGTCCAATAGAGAATGTTAATCACCTTGTTCCCGAAACATTCAAAGCTACTTTCACCAATCCTCTATTTGAATTCGAATCTGAATTCACTTGGATTTCTAACAATCCAATCTTTGACGAGGATAGTGATGAGCCCATAATGGAACAAGGGTTCACAGACTTACATCACGTGAATGATTCTCTTTACGAAGAGTTCTCCTTTGAACTCACTCATATCATATCTCTACCAGAGTATGATAACTTCCACTTTGATCTAGACATAAATGATCTTTGTGTTCCGGAGGGAAATGTTCTCAACCATGAGAATTTGCTTGATATCAAAATCCCATCCCTCCCACCCAGAATATGTCTTGATCAAATAAGCTTAAATGATGAGATTCATGATCCAGAAATCATGAATTCTCCTTCTGATGATGATGAGTTAGTCATGATGTTTATCATGACTTTCTTTCTCTTCTTCACCTATCCCGTGGCTTCTCCTGTTCTTCACTCCTTCGGGAATGAAGACATTATTTTTGACCCCGGCATTTTCATTTATCATTTGTGAGCCGGTTCTATGTATATCTCATCGGTGTGGAACTTTCACGTACTTCAATGTTTATACAAACATCTTGAATGAAAGTCCGATGGAGATTGTCTCTTCCACTTACTTCCCCATGAACAAATTAATTCGGGGTCGAGTCAAGCTAGCGACTCGGTAATCAAAAACAGTAGTTAAACATGGGTTTTCACCCGTGTGTACCACCTTAGTGTGGGGGAGATGCCCCACATGTTGTATATAGATCTAAAAAATGAATGAAAATTGTAAATATTAAAAAAGAGAATAATTGTTGTGTTTCTACACTTGGCTAGTAATGTTATCTTTTTACGTTCTAAGTTTCGGCATAACAGCCGGTACTTTGAATATTGAGGACAATATTCATTTCTAAGTGTGGGGGGGAAATTCTGGCGAATTTGATCATAAACGTACCCTTTTAGTCATTTTTTCCCCCAAAATGGCCAAATTTTAAAATTTTTTGTAGTGGAAGTACTATGTACTAAACACAACAAATTGTAATCAGTCCACCATGTCTAACCCACATAAGGATTGGCTAATCCAGGAGCAAACGGCTCTTGGTAAAGATATATCAAATCCGTTGACGGCTTGCAATTTGCCCAAAATTGTATGATATTCAGCTCACCATATCCTTAAAAGTGAAGAGTTGGCTAGCCCGCAAGTTTATGGCTTGTGGTAAAGGCAGTGGAAAAACCATAATTGGTAATCGACTCACCAAAGATAATATTGATAATTTATCTAAGAGTTGGCTAGTCCAGAAGCAAACGGCTTCTGGTAAAGACAAATCAAACCCGTTGAAAGCTTATGATTTGCTCAAAATCATTTGGTTATCATTGTACCAAGGTTCTTACTTGAACTAAAACAATTGGCTACTCCAGAAGTAATGGCTTTTGGTAAAGAGATGAAATCCATTAACTTTTCATAAATCATTGCTAGGGACTAGCAATATCTTAGTGTGGGGGATTGATGAGTGTCTAAATACTCATCATTTTTATACTATCTAGACTGCAAAAACATCTGAAAACACTCTGAAATGCATCAAAATGATGAAAATATCACAAATAAGTGTTTTATGTGTTTTAAATGCAAAAATATCAAAATCAGATGAAAAACGTATCAAGTTTGCATAATTGGCAGTTTTAGTCCCCCAAGTTTCAAAAGTTGTCAAATCTAGTCCCTGGTAATTCAAAAACTTGTAAAATGTCATTTAAGGTCCATAGGATTCAAAAGTTGTCAAAATAAACCTTTTAAAGTTTAAAATTTACAAAATGACAACTTTAGTCCCTCAACTTTGGAAAAATATCAAATATAGTCCTTGGTTAATTTAAAAAGTGAAAATTATCAAATTTTAACCTTGTACTATTCAATTGTGGCATAATTGGTCCTTTATAATAACTTTTGGAAAAATTACATGTTTGGTCCCTTAAGTTTCAAAAATGACATAAAAGGTCCTTGGAATTATAAAAAAAATGGATTTTATCACTAATGGTCCTTGTACTATTAAAGAATGGCAAGATAGGTCCTTATGATTAATTTGGATTATTGACAGGATCAGTCCTTGAAAATTCAGCATATTACACAAATGGTCCTTGGGCTTGTATTACTACTAAACCAAACGGACCTTATATATATTAAACCAAACCCAGCCAAGCCCTAAAACTCAACCCGACCCAACATTTAAAAAACAGAATACCGCGCCACTGTAGCACCTTCTCCTCCACACCTGTAAACCCAATACCAGGTGGTTTTCACCACCTTTCCACCTCACCACCACCCTTATACACTCTTCCCCAGCTGTCCTTCCACCTCCACATACACCAAACCTCAATTAAATGCAGTTAACCCACTCTATGACTTTTCCCGCCAAAAACTCCACATGTATGGTTTTGATGATTTCTAGTGATCCAAGGGATGAGAAGAGGTGGGAAAGATTCAGAGGTCGACATAGATCATTATAAATCAAGAAAGAAGCTGAGAGAAAGAGAGTAGTAGAGTAAGTAGTGTAATTTAGATTAGAAAATGTCGTTTTAATATTTTCAAGCTTTCTAGTGTATGTTTAAATTTTCAAGTACTTGTTTAAGTGTTTCTGAATGTATTTGAACCTTTATCAATAATAAATTTCAAGTTTCTTTTTCATTTTTCAGTTTATGTAAAATTTTAATTTCAAAAGAATCTCATGTTAAATTGAATGTTGTTATCATTTGTTGTTAAGTTCTCATAAGCTCTGATAAGCTCTCCTATAGCTTATTGATTGCTTATTTAAACCTTTACTCAACTTTATTCTCAAAATCACCTCAGTCAACAAAAGTCAACTGTGTATTGAATCAATGATGCAGAGCTGGAAATGGGGTGATAATAAGTTGAAATTTGGTTTGAAATCAGTGTAGGGAAGTGGTTATTGATTACTTGTTCTTTGGCAAACCCTAGTGGCTAAGGATCCAAGTGAGTTTAATTCTCAAACTGAGCTATTAAATATTCTTTTTCTGTTGTGATTAATTGTTGTTTCTGCTGTTTTTAGTCATTATCCAGTAGTTAGAATATAGATTTATTACCATTATTGAATAGATCAGAGCATAGGCTAGGATAAGTTTTAAATTTGCTTGTTTAAGTAGTGTTTGGATTAGAGTATTAATCTGAATTAGAGGAAGATTTAGTGGTTAGTTGTTATTACATTAGTCTCATATAGGTAATTTCAACCCAATTAAATCATAATTTTGCATCCTAGGAACACATAAGTCAAAATTACTCTATATCTGTCTTAAGTTCATAAATGTTAGGATTTTTAAATGCAAATATCATCTAAGTAGTTGATAACTTGATAATATAGCTTATAATCATCTTATTATAGCTTATCATAACATGTTCAGTTCATAGAATCCTTCAAAAGTGCATAAAAGTCAAACTAGTTCATAACTTAAAAAAGTCAAATTTTCCTTAATACAGTTTTTGAATAAACTTCATAATTTTAGTTTGTGCTCAATATTAAGATTTAGCTTATATGCTTTTGGGATATCAATATTTAGCTGCTTAAATAAATTAGAAAAATAATAGTTTACTTTTAATCAGCTTATTTAGTGCTTATTTCCTAGCTTGTTTTAGACCCTTTTCTGTAAACATGCCCTGTGCACAGGCATATTGCAGCTTATTCACAAGCTTCATTCAAGCTTGTGAGGAGCTGATTTTTGGTTCTTGTGTAGTTAGCCAGGTCTACTTTAAGTCCCAACTTATGTTTTTCCCTTTAGCTTATTAGATTGGCTTATGCACTAGCTTAAAGTAGGGTACCTGATCACTGTTTTGTTTGAATAATCCAATAAGCTCAAATCCAATTTAAGCTTCTTTAGTGATCTATAGTACTGTTAAATAGTCTAGATATACTTAATTTAGCATTACCTAGCTTCTGTGTTCATTTGGTGTCCATTTGTGGACTTTGGCTTATTTTGAATTGCTTATTAATAAGCAGTTACACTGTAGTTGCATTTTCCTTCACATAAGCATATGTTTTTATATTTTTTATATACTTAGAATAATATTTTAGTATTTTCCTGAATTTTTCATATTTTTCTGCCACTGTTTGCTATTTTTCTTTATTTTAATTAGTTTTTAAGTCTTTTTAAATAGCTTTTAATACAAATAAATCAGAAAAAGCTTAAAAAAATATGTTTTCAATTTTCATAGATTAAGATAAATATAAAAGTCATAAAAAATATTTTTCCATAATTTTCTTGGTTTAAATAGTATTTTAATTAGTTTTAAATAGTATTAAATTCATAATAAATACATAAAAAGTCTAAAAAATATATTTTCAGTTTTAAAATAAGTTTTATCATATTTTAGATTTTTCTAAGTTATAATTTCATTTTTCTAGGTTAATTTTGTATTTTATTATATTTTAGTGCATTTTAAATACTTAATAAATAGTTTTAATTAATAATAATTAAATAAATAGTTGTAAAAATAATTTTATTTTTCTAATAATTTTCTTTTATTATTAGGATTGTAAAAATATCATTTTCATGTTTGTAGGCCTTTTATTTCTTAAAACTCACGTTTTATTTTGTACGTTTACGTAATTTTATTTAAACGTACGTTTTAGGTTTTAAACGTTCATCATTTTAAAATAGTGATAGCGTTTATTTAATATATTTTATCTTTTATTTCCTTTAATTTGCATTTAAGTCGCTGTAATTTATTAATCTTTTCTTTAGGTATAATTATTCATCAAAATCCTTACTAATCACTATCCTTAGTGATTATTCAACATCTGAAGTTGTTTAACACCAATTCATCCTCCGTGGGACTTAACGACCCAGGAATCCCCTATATTCCTCTGATCTAAATTGCATTTGGTGTTTGAACTGTTTTGAGTTTCTTACGGTTAGCCATTCACAAGTGGCTAGCTTGTGTGAGATAACTTGACGGTTTTGCACCGATCAAATTTTGGCGCCGCTGCCGGGGAGGCTGTAAGCGTGTTTTAAGCATTTTCAGACCCGTACTTGCACATATACCACCTTTTTGTAAACAATTTTTTTAAAAAATCAAAAAGTTCATTAACACTTTTCCTAAAGTGTTAACAACACCAAAAATATTTTCATTCTTTGTTTTTACAAAATATTTATCCAAAAATCCAAAAATATTCATCTTTACCCTCTTACCCTTTTTGATTCTTTATTCCTTTACCCTCTATCCATTTGATTCTAACTTCTTCTATTCTCATGGAATCTCTCGACTACGACGAATTCTGGAACGAAGTTGAAAAACTTCCCACTTTATCACAAATGTCAAGAATTCGTGTTGTTCGTAATGATCCATTAATTCTGCGTAGGGAAATGGAACGAGAAACCGGGGTGACAAAGGACCAGGTACTTTCCTCTGATAATGGAGGTGCTAAATACGTCCAACCTACGGTTATCCAAAGATCTAACCCCTCAATTGCTCCTAAGCCGTCTAAAATTGATCCTAAACTTTCACGATTTACGGTTAAAAGCAAACATGCAGAATTTAGACCGGTGACTAGCAAGAATGACTTGCCTAATCTTCACGTTTCTCAAGAACCAGAACCAGAGACCATAACGGAAGTGGTGGAAATTGCTAGCTCTCAGAGCACACCACTTGTCCCACCTCCGAATTTTTCAAAATGTTCTTCGAGTCTTAATAGTCATTCAGATCACCATGTTGGTTTTGTTGATTCTTTGAATGAACTGATTCCTTCTCATAACTCTCAAATAGAATCATTTATTCCTTGTGTCGGTTGTGGTGAGCCTCTTTTTGGTTCACCATGTCGCTGGTGTACGTGTGTACAGTGTGGTAATGATATTCGGAACGGGAGTTGTTTGTTTTGTGGTTCGAGGAATTCATTTGATTATGATCCTAATCCGAACTCATTTAACGACCCCTCAAATTTTTCCAATTACCCACCACAGCCCGACTTATCTTCATATAATCAACATAACTGCTGTGAATTTTGTGGAGGTCCTCACCAAGGATTTGAGTGTCAATCCGGAAGCACGTTTGTCTATGAACAGTTTTCCGGTGATACTCAGAACTTTGGTTATGACCAATATCCATATGATTCACCAATCCAGGCTCAACAGTTTTACTGTTGTGAGAACTGTGGAGGTCCCCATTTCAGCTCTGATTGTCAAACAGGGAATCCATTTCCTTGTAACAATTACGACTATCCATATCACGACCAACCTCCACAGTGCCAAATGACTCAAACTCCTCAGCAAACCCAACAAGACACTTATCTAGAGCTTCTGGAGTCAGTGAAAAGAACTGAGGAGTTGAGTAAAACAGCATTTCATAATGTTCCCAGTTTTTCTTGTGTATATTGTGGGGGTCCTCATGATGATTATCAATGTCAACCTTCCGGTTTTGACAAATCTCCACTCCCACAATGTCCCGTCATTCAAAATTCACATGAGAAATCCATGGAAGAATTGCTAGCTGAAGAGCAGGCTGCTAAAATAAATTCCCAAATTGCTTTTGAAAAATCTATTAGGGAATTAATTGCAAAAGAAAAAGCAGCCAGATCTAGCTCTCAATTTCGTTTTATTCCTGATGACAGTGATGATGAGGATACACTTGAAGATTCATCAAGTTCATCAGTGGATATTCCAGCAGTTGAGATTCATTCTCAAGTAACTGCCATCACACCCGAAGCTCCCACTCACTCTCTGAACATGGGGGACGAGCATCTTGACACTGTTCCTGAAAAGGAATCGGACGAATTCATAAAGTCTAGTGTTGAGGACCTTGTCCCAATCCCGAGAGAGTCACAGGGAACTTTTGACCATATGTGTGATATCCCTTCCCCTCTTGAGTGTTCAAAAGATCATTTTGAGACTTTCTCCGATTTTAGCGATGATTGTAAATCTTATGGAGACATTGAGAATGTTGAGGCATCACTTTCACATTTTGATGTTGATCCTCTTCTTGAGGAGTTCACCGATGAACTCACTCACATCATTCCACTTTCATCGGAAAGTGATGATGATCTCTTTGATTTCAAAGCCAACCTAGGAGAAATTGAAAGTCTCCTTTATAATGATCGTTCACTCACTTCTCACCCTAACAGTCCAATAGAGAATGTTAATCACCTTGTTCCCGAAACATTCAAAGCTACTTTCACCAATCCTCTATTTGAATTCGAATCTGAATTCACTTGGATTTCTAACAATCCAATCTTTGACGAGGATAGTGATGAGCCCATAATGGAACAAGGGTTCACAGACTTACATCACGTGAATGATTCTCTTTACGAAGAGTTCTCCTTTGAACTCACTCATATCATATCTCTACCAGAGTATGATAACTTCCACTTTGATCTAGACATAAATGATCTTTGTGTTCCGGAGGGAAATGTTCTCAACCATGAGAATTTGCTTGATATCAAAATCCCATCCCTCCCACCCAGAATATGTCTTGATCAAATAAGCTTAAATGATGAGATTCATGATCCGGAAATCATGAATTCTCCTTCTGATGATGATGAGTTAGTCATGATGTTTATCATGACTTTCTTTCTCTTCTTCACCTATCCTGTGGCTTCTCCTGTTCTTCACTCCTTCGGGAATGAAGACATTATTTTTGACCCCGGCATTTTCATTTATCATTTGTGAGCCGGTTCTATGTATATCTCATCGGTGTGGAACTTTCACGTACTTCAATGTTTATACAAACATCTTGAATGAAAGTCCGATGGAGATTGTCTCTTCCACTTACTTCCCCATGAACAAATTAATTCGGGGTCGAGTCAAGCTAGCGACTCGGTAATCAAAAACAGAAGTTAAACATGGGTTTTCACCCGTGTGTACCACCTTAGTGTGGGGGAGATGCCCCACATGTTGTATAGAGATCTAAAAAATGAATGAAAATTGTAAATATTAAAAAAGAGAATAATTGTTGTGTTTCTACACTTGGCTAGTAATGTTATCTTTTTACGTTCTAAGTTTCGGCATAACAGCCGGTACTTTGAATATTGAGGACAATATTCATTTCTAAGTGTGGGGGGGAAATTCTGGCGAATTTGATCATAAACGTACCCTTTTAGTCCCTTTTTCCCCCAAAATGGCCAAATTTTAAAAATTTTTGTAGTGGAAGTACTATGTACTAAACACAACAAATTGTAATCAGTCCACCATGTCTAACCCACATAAGGATTGGCTAATCCAGGAGCAAACGGCTCTTGGTAAAGATATATCAAATCCGTTGACGGCTTGCAATTTGCCCAAAATTGTATGGTATTCAGCTCACCATATCCTTAAAAGTGAAGAGTTGGCTAGCCCGCAAGTTTATGGCTTGTGGTAAAGGCAGTGGAAAAACCATAATTGGTAATCGACTCACCAAAGATAATATTGATAATTTATCTAAGAGTTGGCTAGTCCAAAGCAAACGCTTCGTAAAGACAAATCAAATCAGTTGAAAGCTTATGATTTGCTCAAAATCATTTGGTTATCATTGTACCAAGGTTCTTACTTGAACTAAAACAATTGGCTACTCCGGAAGTAATGGCTTTTGGTAAAGAGATGAAATCCATTAATTTTTCATAAATCATTGCTAGGGACTAGCAATATCTTAGTGTGGGGGATTGATGAGTGTCTAAATACTCATCATTTTTATTATCTAGATCAACTGCAAAAACATCTGAAAACACTCATAAATGCATCAAAATGATGAAAATATCACAAATAAGTGTTTTATGTGTTTTAAATGCAAAAATATCAAAATCGATGAAAACGTATCAAGTTTGCATAATTGGCAGTTTTAGTCCCCAAGTTTCAAAAGTTGTCAAATCTAGTCCCTGGTAATTCAAAAACTTGTAAAATGTCATTTAAGGTCCATAGGATTCAAAAGTTGTCAAAATAAACCTTTTAAAGTTTAAAATTTACAAAATGACAACTTTAGTCCCTCAACTTTGAAAAATATCAAATATAGTCCTTGGTTAATTTAAAAAGTGAAAATTATCAAATTTTAACCTTGTACTATCAATTGTGGCATAATTGGTCCTTTATAATAACTTTTGGAAAAATTACATGTTTGGTCCCTTAAGTTTCAAAAATGACATAAAAGGTCCTTGGAATTATAAAAAATGGATTTTATCACTAATGGTCCTTGTACTATTAAAGAATGGCAAGATAGGTCCTTATGATTAATTTGGATTATTGGAGGATCACCTTGAAAATTCAAGCATATTACACAAATGGTCCTTGGGCTTGTATTACTACTAAACCAAACGGACCTTATATATATTAAACCAAACCCAGCCAAGCCCAAAACCCAACCCGCCCAACATTTAAAACAAGAATACCGCTACTCATCAGAGCACCTTCTCCTCCACACCTGTAAACCCAATACCAGATGGTTTTCACCACCTTTCCACCTCACCACCACCCTTATACACTCTTCCCCATCTGTCCTTCCACCTCCACACACCAAACTCAATTAAATGCAGTTAACCCACTCTATGACTTTTCCCGCCAAAAACTCCACATGTATGGTTTTGATGATTTCTAGTGATCCAAGGGATGAGAAGAGGTGGGAAAGATTCAGAGGTCGACATAGATCATTATAAATCAAGAAAGAAGCTGAGAGAAAGAGAGTAGTAGAGTAAGTAGTGTAATTTAGATTAGAAAATGTCGTTTTAATATTTTCAAGCTTTCTAGTGTATGTTTAAATTTTCAAGTACTTGTTTAAGTGTTTCTGAATGTATTTGAACCTTTATCAATAATAAATTTCAAGTTTCTTTTTCATTTTTCAGTTTATGTAAAATTTTAATTTCAAAAGAATCTCATGTTAAATTGAATGTTGTTATCATTTGTTGTTAAGTTCTCATAAGCTCTGATAAGCTCTCCTATAGCTTATTGATTGCTTATTTAAACCTTTACTCAATTTTATTCTCAAATCACCTCACCAACAAAAGTCAACTGTGTATTGAATCAATGATGCAGAGCTGGAAATGGGGTGATAATAAGTTGAAATTTGGTTTGAAATCAGTGTAGTGGTTATTGATTACTTGTTCTTTGGCAAACCCTAGTGGCTAAGGATCCAAGTGAGTTTAATTCTCAAACTGAGCTATTAAATATTCTGTTTCTGTTATGATCAATTGTTGTTTCTGCTGTTTTTAGTCATTATCCAGTAGTTAGAATATAGATTTATTACCATTATTGAATAGATCAGAGCATAGGCTAGGATAAGTTTTAAATTTGCTTGTTTAAGTAGTGTTTGGATTAGAGTATTAATCTGAATTAGAGGAAGATTTAGTGGTTAGTTGTTATTACATTAGTCTCATATAGGTAATTTCAACCCAATCAGATCATAATTTTGCATCCTAGGAACACATAAGTCAAAACACTCTATATATGTCTTAAGTTCATAACTGTTAGGATTTTTAAATGCAAATCTCATCTAAGTAGTTGATAACTTGATAATATAGCTTATAATCATCTTATTATAGCTTATCATAACATGTTCAGTTCATAGAATCCTTCAAAAGTTCATAAAAGTCAAACTAGTTCATAACTTAAAAAAGTCAAATTTTCCTTAATACGTTTTGAATAAACTTCATAATTTTAGTTTGTGCTCAATATTAAGATTTAGCTTATATGCTTTTGGGATATCAATATTTAGCTGCTTAAATAAATTAGAAAAATAATAGTTTACTTTTAATCAACTTATTTAGTGCTTATTTCCTAGCTTGTTTTAGACCCTTTTGTGTAAACATGCCCCGGTAAGGCATATTGTAGCTATTCACAAGCTTCATTCAAGCTTGTGAGGAGCTGATTTTTGGTTCTTGTGTAGTTAGCCAGGTCTACTTTAAGTCCCAACTTATGTTTTTCCCTTTAGCTTATTAGATTGGCTTATGCACTAGCTTAAAGTAGGGTACCTGATCACTGTTTTGTTTGAATAATCCAATAAGCTCAAATCCAATTTAAGCTTCTTTAGTGATCTATAGTTTTTGAAGCTTAAGTTTGAATTTGATTAGATTATTAGTCTTAGGAATCTCCATAGAAGTCCACTCCCTCTTCACCATATCTTCAAAACCCTCCTTATATAACCACGACTGAAAGAAACGAAATGGAGTGGGACCATAATCAATAATGACTTCCCCAAGCAATATGGGACGGTGATCTGACAAATGACGCTCAAGGAAAATAGCTGAAATCTGAGGAATCGCCACCAAAATACCTTCTAATATTAAGAATCTATCAAGTTTACTCATTTTACTCCCAGATTTATGCGCCTATGTAAAAGAGTATCCATCGAGCGTTAACTCCCTTAAACCAGCATAGGAAATAAAATTATTAAAAGCCTGCGCAGCCACCATGTCAAACACCGATAAAAAACGTTCTGATTCTGTTCTAACTACATTAAAATCTCCCATAATAATACATTCGCCATACCATAAATTTATTAAATGAAGGATATAGTCCCATAAAACTCTTTTTTCAAGCGTTTGAGTCCTTTTGTGATGGTATTTTAGAGTATGGACCGGATTGGGATCATGTGTTGGGGTTTGAGCTGTTCTTAAAATGGAGGAGATAAAAAGGGAACCCGAGGTTCATGTCAAGAGATTGGCTGACTAAATGGGTGTCCCTATTTTGGTGGAAGAACAAAATAATGGTGTACATGAAAATATTGCAAAGTTTCGTATTTTGGAGCATTTGCAAAGCCTTGAGTTAAACAATACAAGTATTCAAAGGTTTGATTTCAAGCTTGAGACAGCAAACTGGCTTTTCTTTCGAAAAGAACTAGTTGGAGACTTCACTTGACAGAAGAAACGAGAGAGCTAATCGATCACGTCACCAAGGAGAAGTTCAAAGGCTCGGGTTTAACAATCAATACAAGTGCATAAAAAAGATATATTACATTGATAGACAATTGGATGAACTTATTATATCGAACTAAGACATATATGCTTCTTGGATGTTTACTATAGTACTATACACCCGTTTAATCATATATTCGATCCATGCAGATCAAAATGATTTTATTTTTGTTGGTTTTTTCATCAAAATAATAAGTCCTTGTAAGCTGTAACTAATCTTCTTATAACACAATAAAAATATAATAAGTCCTTGAAATCATGTCTTTTAGTTATTTTGAAGACATATAATCAGAAATTTATATGCTTGGTATTAAAGAAGGATTCTAGGGTTCATGTCAATAGATTGGCGGAGTTCATGGGTGTCCCAATTTCAGTTGCGGAAGAAAATAATGGTGTGATGAAAAGATTGTAAAGTTTTATAGTATTGAGCATTTGAAAGTTTGGGAGGTTAACCAGACTAGCATTTTTTTCATAAGGGTGAAGTTGGAGATTTGTAAAATCACTTGATCGAGGAGATGAGAGAGCAACAAGAACAACATATTCAAAAGGTATCATCACCATGATCATCTTGCGTCTTTGAATATGTCAAATACGTAACAAAGAAAACAGTAAGGGGTGTCAGATCCGTGTCCTTTAAAGTAATTTCTGGTTTTCGGCACTCCATAAGTTGCTCGAATAGCAACAACGCAAATACAACACCAAGGTGGCAGAAGAATAACAAGAAAACAAGAAGCATACATCAACTGTATATGTTATCAATAATATAGTGAGTACGTGTAACATGTTTTTTATTTGTGTGTATCTACAATTGGAACTATTTATATGTTTAATGCTTTGTGAGTTACCAAGCTTCAACAAAAGTTCCAACAACTTATCCACAGATAGGTGAGCAAAGTATTGATGTGTTTATATAATATTGATCTAGTAAGAAGAATTATTGAAATGAGAAAAGTGAGAAAAAATTGTAGCCACATATTTTAAAGAGTTAATTACATAAATCATCCTTCCCATGGTTTTTTTTAGCGGGTCTCGTCCCTGTGGTTTACAATTTGTACGGATCTTGTTCCCATGTCCGACCGATCTCAAAAGGACCTCTTGCAGTTACTCCTAACGTGAGGGCTAACATTGTATTTTGCTTTTAACGATCGTTATACAAACCACAGGGACGATTTATGTAATTTACTCTTTAAAAAAAAAAAAAAAAAAAACTTTTTAATTTTATTATTCAAAATTTTTTTAATTTTATTACGATTAAATTTTTTAATAATTTTTTTTTTAAAATTTAATTTTAATTTTATTATAATAAATTTAAAAAAAAAATTAATTCTATTATAATAAATTAAAAAACTATTTTTAATTTTTTTTAAATTTTAAAAAAATCAAAAAAATTATAATAAAACTAAAAAAAATTAATTTTAATTTTATTATAATATTTTTTTTTAAAAAAAACTATTTTTTCTTTAAAAACAATAATTTTATTAAAAAATTAAAAAAAAAATTAATTTTATTATAAAACGGATGAAGGCGTATAAAATAACGTTTTTATACGGTTTCGTCCGTTTTATACGTTTCATTTGTTTTTATACGGTTTCGTTCGTTTTTGTATGAAAACAACGTACAAAAATGTATGAAAACGTACAACAACGTTCATACATACAAAACAACGTTGCTGTACGTTTTCATCCATTTTATACGGTTTCGTTCGTTTTTTTTACGTTTTCATACATTTTTGTACGTTGTTTTCATACATTTTCATACAAAAACGAACGAAACCGTATAAAAACAAATGAAACGTATAAAACGGACTAAACCGTATAAAAATATTTTTTTATACGCCTTCATCCGTTTTATAATAAAATTAAAAAAAAATTATTTTTTTTAATTTTATTTTAATTTTTTTAATAAAATTAATTTTTTTAAAAGAAAAATCAGTTTGTAAAAAAAAATATTATAGTAAAATTAAAATTAATTTTTTTTAGTTTTACTATAATTTTTTTGATTTTTTTAAAATTAAAAAAAATTAAAAATAGTTTTTTAATTTATTATAGTAAAATTAAAATTTGTTTTTTTTTTTAATTTATTATAATAAAATTAAAATTAAATTTAAAAAATAAAAAGAAAATATTAAAAAATTTAATCATAATAAAATTAAAAAAAAAATTGAATAATAAAACTAAAAAGAAATAACTTTTTTTTAAGAGTAAATTACAAAAATCGTCCTTGTGGTTTGTATAACGATCGTTAAAACCAAAATACAATGTTAGCCCTCACGTTAGGGAGTAACTGCAAGGGAGGTCCTTTTTTTAGATCGGGTCAGACATGAGGACAAGATCCGTAAAAATTGTAAAGCACAGGGACGAGACCCGCTAAAAAAAACCATGATGACAAGATCCGTAATTTCTACCAAACCACAAGGACGATTTATGAAATTAACTCTATTTTAAATTAAGGAAAGAGAAAAAATATAGAGATGCATATATTTTTGTGAGTGAATCTAATATTTGTGATTGTGGTTACTTCTCATTCTTATCATTTTAATAATATTTCTTATTTGATCTTTACTCTGTGTTTATAAACAAGAATATCAAGCTTTTTGATAAGTTCCTTTTGAGTATTACAAAAATGGTGTCCATTCTTTCTGGGGAAAATGTCAACACTTTCTCAGGAAATTATTGATGCCTGCCACATTTAAGGCTATTTTTTGATTATCTTGATGGTTAGCTATTTTATTTTATTTTGGGTTTCTCTCTAAATCTATGGTATGAATAATATCCTACATCACAACCTTATGTGTTGCATGGTAGTCTTTGCTCTTGATATTATTGATATGGTAAAATACTAGAACTACACGTTTGAACAGAAAATGGTTACAAGAATGAAAACTTACGTAGCATAATCAAATAAGATTTTTCTAGAAATGTAAGATATATTATCTGACATCATTAGTATAACGTTTTTATTTCATGTTTCTTAGGTCATCACAAGAAAATAAATGACGTCTAATCATTAGTCACTTACGTACGCTATTGTAATTAGCTAATCATTCAAAATTAAGCAATACACAAAGGCCGATAAGTTCCAATCTAAGAGTTCATATCAATCATCTATCCCAACTTGATCATAATCATGTCAATTAAACGTGATGATCAAATTTTTTTTATAAAAAACATGCCCAACAGATAAAAGGTAAATTTAGCTATCAAAACTAGCCTTTACGGCTTAAGCATCAACACACATAAAAAATGATCTATTCAAGTGCCTTACGGCGTAAGGAGAAACATTTCTTTACGCCGTAGAGAAAACTACGACAAGCATAAGTAAAAGACCTGGCTTGTACGAGTCCTAGAGAGTGTTGGGTCATGTATTCTTGATTCGAATTCTCTTGCCATGTTTTAAGTGCTCCATGTATTCCTCAACCAACTCATCGATCTTGTCCATCACAACCCTTTAGATGCTTTTATTCAATGTTTACGTTTAGTGATAGTTCCTTGATGGGTTCGAGGATCGGGCATGCATGTATTTTAGTATGTTAGATCTTCTCTTTTTGTTTTTATCCATGTTTGGTCATATTGTATTAGTAGCTTGTAATGTCGCTTTGTCGGTCGGTATAATCTTGTCAGTGTCGATGTAATTTAGCATCTTGCTAGAATATCTATAAAAGCCTTTCAAAAAAAACTTGATCAAAGAAAAATAGGTTGAGCGAGCTTATCCCACATGGGCAGGTGAGCAAACTTGTCATGTGTAATTTTTTAAACACTTAGCTAAGGCCAAAATTTACTGATATGAGCCAACATTTAAGGTAAACTTTTTACCATTTGTGTTGCATTATAGTTTTTTTCCTGATATTGATTTGGATACTTACTTTACCGAATCCAATAAAATAATATAATTCCAATAATTTAAGCTATATATTACGATATGCAGTTACTATAACGTTTTTAATTTTTTTTTTATTATTTCAGGTTTCTATGGTGTATTAGTATCATCTCCCATTCACATTTTATCGTCTACAAGACCTTTCTTAGATCTATTAAGTTTTTACTGATCATATTATATCCATGCAATTTCTTTTCGGAGGCGGTTTTCTTGATATACATTAGACATAAATAACAATGACGTAAGTCTATTGAATCTGAAATCGAGGATCATTCAACCATGTGTATTTAAGTAAATCGTATTAGTGTTTTATCACAACTTAGATTGATGCATGATCCAAAAGTCGTTAGTTGCACGTTTGCGTGATCACAAGAAAAGCTTCGACCTCTCGTCATTATTTAGTTACGTACTCCATCCATTGTACATGTCCCTATTTTGTTGAGGAATAAAATGTTAGAATATGGCATATTTCTACTACTAATAAATAAAATGTTAGCCCTCACTATCAACGCTGATGGGATACAAGACTAATTTCTTTCCAAGATTCGACCTCAAAGGACAGAACCTTATGCAACGTACATAAAGTTCACATGAACATCGTAAGTTTGCATATTGTATGTTTTGAAAGTGTTTCACATTTTGTTGTGTTTAATCTAGAATCAAACACACCCTTTTATAGTTACGTTTTGGCGATTATAAGCCAACCAACATGACTGTTGGTTCCCTCCAAAAGTAACTGACACAACCCTACATCATGCCTATTCAAAACTAAATGTCATATAACCATAAAAACAGATTTAACTGTTTTTATTAATGCAGTAAAAAATCATGACAAATTTATTTTGAAATATATTATATTATAGATATAATATAAACCAAATTAATCATCCACTAATTTCCTCCAAAAGCATATTAAAAGACTTTTAGTCAATTGAGTGGAATACACTTTATAAACCCACTTTCACTTCTCTATCCTACCTATATGGGATAGATACAATACATAACATTGTTGATAAACCCATAAGTTCTAACATAAAAGAATGGTGTACTTGAAAAAATTGTAAAGTTTTGTAAATTTGTTGAGTATTTGAAAAACCTTGAGGTAAACAAGACAAGTATTGAGAGGTTTTATTTTGGGGCTTGAGATAGAAAATCAGCATTTCCTTCGAAGAGGACTAGTTAAAGATTGGAAACATAACTTCATGGAAGAGACCGAAAAACCAAAAGTCGTTATGTGCTTTGTGTTAAACGTGTTTTCCAATTTGTGTATCATGTTGGTGCAACATTTTTCTACATTACGTGTAAGCACAAACTTATGTTGCTTTGTGATAAAGTATTTCACAATAAGGACCATATTAGGAAACACAAGCTAAATTTTTCATTAATTTGAAAACGTGTAAGAACAAGCCAATAAATTAAATGAGCTACATCCCATTATGGTCCAACAGCTAATTATCCCACATAGGTATGTGAGCAAACCTGTTATGTGTTTATAAGTAAGAATACGAGAGGTCATAACACTCTTTTACTAATGAAAAGGATGCTAGATGCACGACATTAAGGTAATTTTTTTTGGTCATCTTGATGCATGGTTAGTTATTTTATTTTATTTTATTTTGGGTTTCTCTATAAACGTTTTGTCGGTATGAATAATATCGGACATCATAATTTTGGAAAGTGGCACTACTTGGCTTCGAGCACTCATGTTTACTATCCTAAATCGATCGCTATGATTTTTCCAACCACCCTTTTGTCAATGAGGGCCCGCACGGTTGCTTTCCACCATTTGATCTTTAAATAACCCAAGATTACCCGATGACCAATCACCCACATCTATGCAACTCACTGTGAATATGGTTTGTTACCTTCACTCGCCAAATATCCTTCTACCGGTTCCAATTTTAGTACTTATGTAGGGATCCAAAAGATGTCTTGGTCTCCAAATTTCACTTCACAAAAGAGTGAAGATATATAGAATTACTTCCTCTTTTGTTTGATCAAGTGTTTTAGAGTATGCACCGTATTGGGATCATGTCTTAGGTTATTGGATCGCTAGTTCTGAATTTTCCTAAAACTCGAGGAGATAAAAAAGGGACCCCCGAGGTTCATGTCAAAAGAATAGTTGACTTCATGGGTGTCCCTATTTCGGTTGAAGAAAAAGAGAATGTTGTACTTGAAAAGATTGTAAAGTTTTGTAGTTTTGAGACTCGAAAAGCCTTGAGGTAAACAAGACATGTATTAAAAGGTTTGATTTCGGGCTTGAGATAGAAACAGGCGTTTCGTCCGAAGAGGACTAGTTTTTAACCATATGTGTTGTTTGTAAATGATGGGATAAGGCTGGTGTAACACCCCCAATTTCGTGATACGCAGCGGAATTCAAATTGGGTGTTACTTCATGGCACAACAGTCATAACAATAGAAAACGAACTCTAATTGAGTTGTTTTAAAAGATTTATCATTCGATTTATATAAATATCAGAGTTTACAAACATGGGGTCCCAAATGGTTCCAAGTTTACAAAATACATTAAATTGGTTTTCGAATGATAATAAAATTTATAGCCTTCTTGAGTATCCGTGCTCCTCCGTGCTAGCCTCGTACAATATGGACCTGAAATACATGCTTAAAACTGTCAACACAAAGGTTGAGTGAATTCATAGAGTTTATTGTTAAATGTTGAACACATAATGTTTGTGTCGGTTACGTTATTATACACCCATAATGTTGAAAACAAAACAGTTATTATTCACTAAGCATCATGCAATCAAGGCGTTAACGTGTTCCAAATTTAATTGGAGAAACTGTTGATACGTGCCCTTAACAGGTAAAATTTCCATTTTTACCTAATGTACTCAAATATAGTGCGTTTGTTTACCGGACCTGGCCAAACAAAAGGGATTCGTCAATCCCGATAGATCTATCCACAATATTCGCGCTCACTTCACTCGTGATTAATGATTCATGATTAAGGACTTAAGTTTGGCAAATGCGGTAACTTAGTGCAAGTAAATAATCGATAAGTATACAGTTTGAAAGCAATGTGTTCGGTTTAAAATAAAGCATGTATTTCCCCAAGGGTTTGTAAAACAATTAAGTAATAGAAAGTGGGACTATGAACTCACCACAAAGTAAATGATAGCAAATGTATAATGAGAATGATGGATATGCCGTGAGAACTTCTACGAGCAACCTAGAATAGGATGTTGCGACTTAGGTTTGAAATAATGATGCAAAAGAAATAACAAACCTATATACGTCTCTATGTTGATCATGATGTAGTACATGGTTTTTGTGTATGTCGTTTTATAGAAATGGTCTAGTTGTGAAAACGTGTTTAGTTTATATATATCGTACTACCGTTCGGGCCATCACAATTCAGAGGTCATGTAGTAAACGTTCGAGGAGATAGGACACTTTAAATCGTAAATCCAGCAACTCGTCGATACATTTTACTCAAATGAAACCCCTCACATGAAGCTCCCTAGTTTTGTAGCACTTAGTAGATAAAACATAGATTTTGAATGAAGATTGTTATATCATAAAGTTTATCATGTTTTTAGTAAATATCTCGTCGTTTCATAAATATGATCACCTTAGTTAACGGTCTTAAAATAAGTCTTGAGGCTTTAGCCATGGCCTTGCCGTGAATTTAGTCTTGACTACCATGGTCTTGAGACTCAGCCTTGGCCTTAGCCGTGGCTGTGGTCTCGGCTTAAGGCCATTAGGCCTCTTGGTTTGCCTTTTAGTTGTGACAAAAGTATAGTTATGAGACCATATAAATGGCAGTTTCTGTTTTTGAAAGATAATGGCATGTTTATGCGTTTTCAAGGTCCGAGCTTCTTTTAAATGGAAGGAAAACGTCGTTCCGGACAACTTTCATGTTTTAACTTTTTGATGATTCGGACCAGAAGTACCACTTTTTACACGACCAAACCCTAAACAGCTTCTACATGGCAGTTTTGGCGTTTTAGTTTCGCTAACTTCTTTTGACTATAACTTTTAACTCGTTTGTCCGTTTCGGGTGATTCAAGTTGCTATGTTTACCTTTTTATCTTGTCTACCATAGTATGTAAGTTAAAAATTCCATATGTGACTGGTTTTAATGGTCTCAAATGTGTAGAATATGACTAGTTTACTAGTTTGTTACTTTTACGACAATATGTGAATTAAAACATGTGATTGAGTATATGTACATCATGAATCAACATAGTAACTATATATATAGCATGAAATTATTAAGATTATGAATAATAAAGATGAGATGATGGTGGTGATTAGTTGCTTACAACTTTCGGCTTTCAATTAAGAAAGGAGTAACTAGTAAGGATCATACTTTGATTGAACACTTAGGACTTTGAATTGAGCTAGCTTTCTACACCTTGGCACCCTTGTGATCTTGAAGAGTTGGTGATGAAGTACTAAGTGACTTGAGTGTATTTAAACTTAAGAAGATCAATTAAACTTGCTAGAGATTTGATGTAGTAACTTACTACTTGAAACTTCTTTGCATAAACTTGGAGTTTAAATATCAAATGATGGAAGATATGATGGATTGATGATATGAACGACCCAATTCAGTGTTTTAGGGTGTTTAGGATGTATTTCACTTGCTATTTATAGGAGGGTAAGTTTGGTTAACCATATATTGGGTTAAATATTAACTATGGTTAAGTTAGGACACATGTAATGATCTAAATGAACCATGGTTAGGATGATGCCACCAAAATGATGACTCCCCCCCCATAGGTCGGCCTAAACAAGATAAAATGACTTAGGTGGATAGTTTTGGTATTATCTTGAGTTTAGAGCATGATTTGATTCCGTTAAATGTCAACCGTAAGTTGTTAAGCCATAAAACGTAAAACCGGGTTTCGTAAAAATATGAAACTTGTAGGAATGATGAAACTCATCATTATACTCCATCTAAAAATATAAAATGGGTGATAAGTCTCATTGGGTGCAAAAACGCTGCTTAAATCTGGAAACGCGGGTCAAAAACGCGTAATTCGCAATTTATCAGAAAAGAACGAAATTTCAGGGAAATGACCGTTAATTTATTTAAAGTAGACTAAAATTAGTCTAAAAGTGATATGAGATGTCAAAATGTGATTTTCGTCATACGCGGGATAACTTTATAGTTATACGTGAAGTTTAAAAGTTACGCGATTTAAGCAAAAATGTAGAACGTACAAGCTTAATTTCTTTATGGTCAAAGGAGGAGGGAAATATGTTTGACTTTTTCAAAAAATTTAAAAGTGTCAAAAACATATTAGAAACACAGTGCAGGAATCGTTAAGTCTGGATGTAAGTAGAATTGTTTAAAACGTAAGTTTAGTTTCGTACGGTGCAGGGTTTATTTGGTAACATTTTAAAATGAAATCTCAAAAATTTCTCTAATTTATTATGAGTGATCTAAAAATTCATCTGATGAGAGAAAAATTGTCAGAGTTGATTTTCGTTATGCGCGGGATGTTTAAATGGTGTTCCGACCAAAATGAAACTTTAAAACGATGTTTTCTTAATAACTTTTACGAAAATGATCTAACGATTGTCGAACTCTCAAGTCATTACTAAAATAATTTATCTTACGAGAATGTGAAATAAAAATTTTACGGGATGAATAGTGAAAGTGAATAGTAACTTTTCAAAAATATGAAAAGTAACCCGAAAAATGCGCTGTTATACTGGTGCCGTGGTCAAGTGGTCATGTTAGAAGGTTGTTTGTAAAGGCTGGTTCAAGGTAAGGCGATGTGCATGTTGTCGTGTTGGAAGGTTGTTTGTAAAGGCTGGTTCATAGTTAGGTGAGCAAACAACGGCAGAGCTAGAAAAACTTTGTGGGAAGGAAGGCGAAACAAATTTTTGGGGAAATACATTAAATGGGAGGGCCGAAATAATTTTTTTCCAGAAATACATATGAAATCGCGAAAAAAAATAC
>OU343218.1:239456483-239541007 GCA_910596185.1 Chrysanthemum makinoi
CCTTGTGAGGAGCTGATTTTTGGTTCTTGTGTAGTTAGCCGTGCCTACTTAAGTCCCAACTTATGTTTTTCCTTTAGCTTATTAGATTGGCTTATGCACTAAGATTTTAAAGTAGTGGTACCCGATCAAGCTTTTAATAATCCAATAAGCTCAAATCCAATTTAAGCTTCTTTATGATCAGGTAATGTTAAATAGTCTAGATATAATTAATTTAGCATTACCTAGCTTCTGTGTTCATTTGGTGTCCATTTGTGGACTTTGGCTTATTTTGAATTGCTTATTAATAAGCAGCTATTAATGTAGTTGCATTTTCCTCCACATAAGCATATGTTTTTATATTTTTTATATACTTAGAATAATATTTTAGTATTTTCCTGAATTTTTCATATTTTTCTGCCACTGTTTGCTATTTTTCTTTATTTTAATTAGTTTTTAAGTCTTTTTAAATAGCTTTTAATACAAATAAATCAGAAAAAGCTTAAAAAAATATGTTTTCAATTTTCATAGATTAAGATAAATATAAAAGTCATAAAAAATATTTTTCCATAATTTTCTTGGTTTAAATAGTATTTTAATTAGTTTTAAATAGTATTAAATTCATAATAAATACATAAAAAGTCTAAAAAATATATTTTCAGTTTTAAAATAAGTTTTATCATATTTTAGATTTTTCTAAGTTATAATTTCATTTTTCTAGGTTAATTTTGTATTTTATTATATTTTAGTGCATTTTAAATACTTAATAAATAGTTTTAATTAATAATAATTAAATAAATAGTTGTAAAAATAATTTTATTTTTCTAATAATTTTCTTTTATTATTAGGATTGTAAAAATATCATTTTCATGTTTGTAGGCCTTTTATTTCTTAAAACTCACGTTTTATTTTGTACGTTTACGTAATTTTATTTAAACGTACGTTTTAGGTTTTAAACGTTCATCATTTTAAAATAGTGATAGCGTTTATTTAATATATTTTATCTTTTATTTCCTTTAATTTGCATTTAAGTCGCTGTAATTTATTAATCTTTTCTTTAGGTATAATTATTCATCAAAATCCTTACTAATCACTATCCTTAGTGATTATTCAACATCTGAAGTTGTTTAACACCAATTCATCCTCCGTGGGACTTAACGAACCAGGAATCCCCTATATTCCTCTGATCTAAATTGCATTTGGTGTTTGAACTGTTTTGAGTTTCTTACGGTTAGCCATTCACAAGTGGCTAGCTTGTGTGAGATAACTTGACGGTTTTGCACCGATCAAATTTTGGACGCCGGGAGGTCGTAAGTTGTTTTAAACATTTTTCAGACCCGTACTTGCACATATACCACCTTTTTGTAAACAATTTTTTTAAAAAATCAAAAAGTTCATTAACACTTTTCCTAAAGTGTTAACAACACCAAAAATATTTTCATTCTTTGTTTTACATAATATTTATCCAAAAATCCAAAAATATTCATCTTTACCCTCTTACCCTTTTTGATTCTTTATTCCTTTACCCTCTATCCATTTGATTCTAACTTCTTCTATTCTCATGGAATCTCTCGACTACGCATTGAATTCGAACGAAGTTGAAAAACTTCCCACTTTATCACAAATGTCAAGAATTCGTGTTGTTCGTAATGATCCATTAATTCTGCGTAGGGAAATGGAACGAGAAACCGGGTTGACAAAGGACCAGGTACTTTCTTCTGATAATGGAGGTGCTAAATACGTCCAACCTACGGTTATCCAAAGATCTAACCCCTCAATTGCTCCTAAGCCGTCTAAAATTGATCCTAAACTTTCACGATTTACGGTTAAAAGCAAACATGCAGAATTTAGACCGGTGACTAGCACGAATGACTTGCCTAATCTTCACGCTTCTCAAGAACCAGAACCAGAGACCATAACGGAAGTGGTGGAAATTGCTATCTCTCAGAGCACACCACTTGTCCCACCTCCGGATTTTTCAAAATGTTCTTCGAGTCTTAATAGTCATTCAGATCACCATGTTGGTTTTGTTGATTCTTTGAATGAACTGATTCCTTCTCATAACTCTCAAATAGAATCGTTTATTCCTTGTGTCGGTTGTGGTGAGCCTCTTTTTGGTTCACCATGTCGCTGTTGTACGTGTGTACAGTGTGGTAATGATATTCGAACAGAGTTGTTTGTTTTGTTGTTCGAGGAATTCATTTGATTATGATCCTAATCCGAACTCATTTAACGACCCTTCAAATTTTTCCAATTACCCACCACATTCCGACTTATCTTCATATAATCAACATAATCTGCTGTGAATTTTGTGGAGGTCCTCACCAAGATTTGAGTGTCAATCCGAAGCACGCTTGTCTATGAACAGTTTTCCGGTGATACTTTAACTTTGGTTATTACCAATATCCATATGATTCACCAATCCAGCTCAACAGCTTTTATGTTGTGAGAATGTGGAGGTCCCCATTTCACCGATTGTCAAACAGGGAATCCATCTCCTTGTAACAATTACGCTATCCATATCACGACCAACCCCACAGGCCAAATGACTCAAACTCCTCAGCAAACCCAACAAGACACTTATCTAGAGCTTCTGGAGTCAGTGAAAAAAACTGAGGAGTTGAGTAAAACAGCATTTCATAATGTTCCCAGCTTTTCTTGTGTATATTGTGGGGGTCCTCATGATGATTATCAATGTCAACCTTCCGTTTTTGACAAATCTCCACTCCCACAATGTCCCGACATTCAAAATTCACATGAGAAATCCATGGAAGAATTGCTAGCTGAAGAGCAGGCCTAAAATAAATTCCCAAATTGCTTTTGAAAAGTTTATTAGGGAATTAATTGCAAAAGAAAAAGCAGCAAGATCTAGCTCTCAATTTCGTTTTATTCCTGATGACAGTGATGATGAGGATACACTTGAAGATTCATCAAGTTCATCAGTGGATATTCCAAAGTTGAGATTCATTCTCAAGTAATGCTATCACACCGAAGCTCCCACTCACTCTCTGAACATGGGGGACGAGCATCTTGACACTGTTCCTCAAAAGGAATCGGACGAATTCATAAAGTCTAGTGTTGAGGACCTTGTCCCAATCCCGAGAGTGTCACAGGGAACTTTTGACCATATGTGTGATATCCCTTCCCCTCTTGAGTGTTCGAAAGATCATTTTGAGACTTTCTCCGATTTTAGCGATGATTGTAAATCTTATGGAGACATTGAGAATGTTGAGGCATCACTTTCACATTTTGATGTTGATCCTCTTCTTGAGGAGTTCACCGATGAACTCACTCACATCATTCCACTTTCATCGAAAAGTGATGATGATCTCTTTGATTTCAAAGCCAACCTAGGAGAAATTGAAAGTCTCCTTTATAATGATCGTTCACTCACTTCTCACCCTAACAGTCCAATAGAGAATGTTAATCACCTTGTTCCCGAAACATTCAAAGCTACTTTCACCAATCCTCTATTTGAATTGAACGAATTCACTTGGATTTTTAACAATCCAATCTTTGACGAGGATAGTGATGAGCCCATAATGGAACAAGGGTTCACGGACTTACATCACGTGAATGATTCTCTTTACGAAGAGTTCTCCTTTGAACTCACTCATATCATATCTCTACCAGAGTATGATAACTTCCACTTTGATCTAGACATAAATGATCTTTGTGTTCCTGAGGGAAATGTTCTCAACCATGAGAACTTGCTTGATATCAAAATCCCATCCCTCCCACCCAGAATATGTCTTGATCAAATAAGCTTAAATGATGAGATTCATGATCCGAAAATCATGAATTCTCCTTCTGATGATGATGAGTTAGTCATGATGTTTATCATGACTTTCTTTCTCTTCTTCACCTATCCTGTGCTTCTCCTCGTTCTTCACTCCTTCGAATGAAGACATTATTTTGACCCGGCATTTTCATTTATCATTTGTGAGCGGTTCTATGTATATCTCATCGGTGTGGAACTTTCACGCGCTTCAAATGTTTGTCCAAACATCTTGAATGAAAGTCCAATGGAGATTGTCTCTTCCACTTACTTCTCATGAACAAATTATCGGGGTCGAGTCAAGCTAGCGACTGGTAATCAAAAACAGAGTTAAACATGGGTTTTCACCGTGTACCACCTTTAGTGGGGAGATGCCCCACATGTTGTATATAGATCTTAAAAATGAATGAAAATTGTAAATATTAAAAAGAGAATAATTGTTGTGTTTCTACACTTGGCTAGTAATGTTATCTTTTACGTTCTAAGTTTCGGCATAACAAAGCGGACTTTGAATATTGAGGACAATATTCATTTCTAAGTGTGGGAAATTCGCGAATTTGATCAACGCATTCCTTTTAGTCCCTTTTTCCCCAAAATGGCCAAATTTTAAAAATTTTTGTAGTGGAAGTACTATGTACTAAACACAACAAATTGTAATCACCCACCATGTCTAACCAACATAAGGATTGGCTAATCCAGGAGCAAACGGCTCTTGGTAAAGATATATCAAATCCGTTGACGGCTTGCAATTTGCCCAAAATTGTATGATATTCAGCTCACCATATCCTTAAAAGTGAAGAGTTGGCTAGCCCGCAAGTTTATGGCTTGTGGTAAAGGCAGTGGAAAACCATAATTGGTAATCGACTCACCAAAGATAATATTGATAATTTATCTAAGAGCTAGTCCGTAGCAAACGGCTTCTGGTAAAGACAAATCAAACCCGTTGAAAGCTTATGATTTACTCAAAATCATTTGGTTATCATTGTACCAAGGTTCTTACTTGAACTAAAACAATTGGCTACCCGTAAGTAATGGCTTTGGTAAAGAGATAAAACCCATTAACTTTTCATAAATCATTGCTAGGGACTAGCAATATCTTAGTGTGGGGATTGATGAGTGTCTAAATACTCATCATTTTTATACTATCTAGCTGCAAAAACATCCAAAACTCTGAAATGCATCAAAATGATGAAAATATCACAAATAAGTGTTTTATGTGTTTTAAATGCAAAAATATCAAAATCAGATGAAAAACGTATCAAGTTTGCATAATTGGCAGTTTTAGTCCCCCAAGTTTCAAAAGTTGTCAAATCTAGTCCCTGTAATTCAAAAACTTGTAAAATGTCATTTAAGGTCCATAGGATTCAAAATTTGTCAAAATAAACCTTTAAAGTTTAAAATTTACAAAATGACAACTTTAGTCCCTGAACTTTGAAAAATATCAAATATAGTCCTTGGTTAATTTAAAAAGTGAAAATTATCAAATTTTAACCTTGTACTATTCAATTGTGGCATAATTGGTCCTTTATAATAACTTTTGGAAAAATTACATGTTTGGTCCCTTAAGTTTCAAAAATGACATAAAAGGTCCTTGGAATTATAAAAAAATGGATTTTATCACTAATGGTCCTTGTACTATTAAAGAATGGCAAGATAGGTCCTTATGATTAATTTGGATTATTGACAGGATCAGTCCTTGAAAATTCAGCATATTACACAAATGGTCCTTGGGCTTGTATTACTACTAAACCAAACGGACCTTATATATATTAAACCAAACCCAGCCAAGCCCAAAACCCAACCCGCCCAACATTTAAAAAAAAGTATATACCGCCATCAGAGCACCTTCTCCTCCACACCAAACCCAATACCGTGTGGTTTTCACCACCTTTCCACCTCACCACCACCCTTATACACTCTTCCCCAAATTGTCCTTCCACCTCCACATACACCAAACCTCAATTAAATGCGCTTAACCCACTCTATGACTTTTCCCGCCAAAAACTCCACATGTATGGTTTTGATGATTTCTAGTGATCCAAGGGATGAGAAGAGGTGGGAAAGATTCGAGGGTCGACATAGATCATTATAAATCAGAAAGAAGCTGGAGAAAGAGAGTAGTAGAGTAAGTAGTGTAATTTAGATTAGAAAATGTCGTTTTAATATTTTCAAGCTTTCTAGTGTATGTTTAAATTTTCAAGTACTTGTTTAAGTGTTTCTGAATGTATTTGAACCTTTATCAATAATAAATTTCAAGTTTCTTTTTCATTTTTCGCTTTATGTAAAATTTTAATTTCAAAAGAATCTCATGTTAAATTGAATGTTGTTATCATTTGTTGTTAAGTTCTCATAAGCTCTGATAAGCTCTCCTATAGCTTATTGATTGCTTATTTAAACCTTTACTCAATTTTATTCTCAAAATCACCTCACCAACAAAAGTCAACTGTGTATTGAATCAATGATGCAGAGCTGGAAATGGGGTGATAATAAGTTGAAATTTGGTTTGAAATCGTGTAGGTAGTGGTTATTGATTACTTGTTCTTTGGCAAACCCTAGTGACTAAGGATCCAAGTGAGTTTAATTCTCAAACTGAGCTATTAAATATTCTGCTTCATATGATCAATTGTTGTTTCGCTGCTTTTTAGTCATTATCCAGTAGTTAGAATATAGATTTATTACCACTATTGAATAGATCAGAGCATAGGCTAGGATAAGTTTTAAATTTGCTTGTTTAAGTAGTGTTTGGATTAAAGTATTAATCTGAATTAGAGGAAGATTTAGTGGTTAGTTGTTATTACATTAGTCTCATATAGGTAATTTCAACCCAATCAGATCATAATTTTGCATCCTAGGAACACATAAGTCAAAATTACTTTATATCTGTCTTAAGTTCATAATCAAGTAGGATTTTTAAATGCAAATCTCATCTAAGTAGTTGATAACTTGATAATATAGCTTATAATCATCTTATTATAGCTTATCATAACATGTTGGTTCATAGAATCCTTCAAAAGTTCATAAAAGTCAAACTAGTTCATAACTTAAAAAAGTCAAATTTTCCTTAATACGCTTTTGAATAAACTTCATAATTTTAGTTTGTGCTCAATATTAAGATTTAGCTTATATGCTTTTGGGATATCAATATTTAGCTGCTTAAATAAATTAGAAAAATAATAGTTTACTTTTAATCAACTTATTTAGTGCTTATTTCCTAGCTTGTTTTAGACCCTTTTGTGTAAACATGCCCTCAGGCACAGTATACAGTTTTATTCACAAGCTTCATTTAAGCTTGTGAGGAGCTGATTTTTGGTTCTTGTGTAGTTAGCCAGGTCTACTTTAAGTCCCAACTTATGTTTTTCCCTTTAGCTTATTAGATTGGCTTATGCACTAGCTTAAAGTAGGGTACCTGACATTGTTTTGTTTGAATAATCCAATAAGCTCAAATCCAATTTAAGCTTCTTTAGTGATCTATAGTTTTTGAAGCTTAAGTTTGAATTTGATTAGATTATTAGTCTTAGGAATCTCCATAGAAGTCCACTCCCTCTTCACCATATCTTCAAAACCCTCCTTATATAACCACGCATGAAAGAAACGAAATGGAGGGACCATAATCAATAATGACTTCCCCAAGCAATATGGGAGGTGATCTCACAAATGACGCCAAGGAAAATAGTGAAATCTGAGGAATCGCCACCAAAATACCTTCTAATATTAAGAATCTATCAAGTTTACTCATTTTACTCCAGATTTATGCCTATGTAAAAGAGTATCCATCGAATGTTAACTCCCTTAAACCAAAGATAGGAAATAAAATTATTAAAAGCTCGCAGTACCACCATGTCAAACACCGATAAAAACGTTCGATTTCGTTTCTAACTACATTAAAATCTCCCATAATAATACATTCGCCATACCATAAATTTATTAAATGAAGGATATAGTCCCATAAAACTCTTTTTCAAGCTTTGAGTCCTTTTGTGATGGTATTTTAGAGTATGGACCGGATTGGGATCATGTGTTGGGGTTTGAGCCGTTCTTAAAAGGAGATAAAAAGGGAACCCGAGGTTCATGTCAAGAGATTGGCTGACTAAATGGGTGTCCCTATTTTGGTGGAAGAACAAAATAATGGTGTACATGAAAATATTGCAAAGTTTCAGATTTGGAGCATTTGCAAAGCCTTGAGTTAAACAATACAAGTATTCAAAGGTTTGATTTCAAGCTTGAGACAAAGAAACCGCTTTTCTTTCGAAAAGAACTAGTTGGAGACTTCACTTGATGAAGAAACGGAGAGCTAATCGATCACGCCACCAAGAGAAGTTCAAAGGCTCGGGTTTAACAATCAATACAAGTGCATAAAAAAGATATATTACATTGATAGACAATTGGATGAACTTATTATATCGAACTAAGACATATATGCTTCTTGGATGTTTACTATAGTACTATACACCCGTTTAATCATATATTCGATCCATGCAGATCAAAATGATTTTATTTTTGTTGGTTTTTTCATCAAAATAATAAGTCCTTGTAAGCTGTAACTAATCTTCTTATAACACAATAAAAATATAATAAGTCCTTGAAATCATGTCTTTTAGTTATTTTGAAGACATATAATCAGAAATTTATATGCTTGGTATTAAAGAAGGATTCTAGGGTTCATGTCAATAGATTGGCGGAGTTCATGGGTGTCCCAATTTCAGCTTGGGGAAGAAAATAATGGTGTGATGAAAAGATTGTAAAGTTTTATAGTATTGAGCATTTGAAAGTTTGGGAGGTTAACCGGACTAGCATTTTTTCATAAGGGTGAAGTTGGAGATTTGTAAAATCACTTGATCGAGGAGATGAGAGAGCAACAAGAACAACATATTCAAAAGGTATCATCACCATGATCATCTTGCGTCTTTGAATATGTCAAATACGTAACAAAGAAAACAAGTAGGGGTGTCGATCCGTCCTTTAAAGTAATTTCGGTTTTCGGACTCCATAAGTTGCTCGAATAGCAACAACGCAAATACAACACCAAGGTGGCAGAAGAATAACAAGAAAACAAGAAGCATACATCAACTGTATATGTTATCAATAATATAGTGAGTAATGTAACATGTTTTTTTATTTGTGTGTATCTACAATTGGAACTATTTATATGTTTAATGCTTTGTGAGTTACCAAGCTTCAACAAAAGTTCCAACAACTTATCCCACATAGATAGGTGAGCAAAGTATTGATGTGTTTATATAATATTGATCTAGTAAGAAGAATTATTGAATGAGAAAAATGGTAAAAATTGTAGCCACATATTTTAAAGAGTTAATTACATAAATCATCCTTCATGTTTTTGCGGGTCTCGCCCTTTTACAATTTGACGATCCATTCCGTTCCGATCTCAAAAGGACCTTCTTGCGTTACTCCCTAACGTGAGGGCTAACATTGTATTTTGCTTTAACGATCGTTATACAAACCACGGGACGATTTATGTAATTTACTTTAAAAAAAAAAAAACTTTTAATTTTATTATTCAAAATTTTTTTAATTTTATTACGATTAAATTTTTTAATAATTTTTTTTTTAAAATTTAATTTTAATTTTATTATAATAAATTTAAAAAAAAAATTAATTCTATTATAATAAATTAAAAAACTATTTTTAATTTTTTTTAAATTTAAAAAAAATAAAAAAAAAATTATAATAAAACTAAAAAAAATTAATTTTAATTTTATTATAATATTTTTTTTTAAAAAAAACTATTTTTTCTTTAAAAACAATAATTTTATTAAAAAATTAAAAAAAAAATTAATTTTATTATAAAACGGATGAAGGCGTATAAAATAACGTTTTTATACGGTTTCGTCCGTTTTATACGTTTCATTTGTTTTTATACGGTTTCGTTCGTTTTTGTATGAAAACAACGTACAAAATGTATGAAAACGCATAACAACGTTCATACATAAAACAACGTTCAGACGCCATCCATTTTATAATGTTCGTTCGCTTTTTTTACTTTCATACATTTTGTATGCTGTTTTCATACATTTTCGTACAAAAACGAACGAAACCGTATAAAAACAAATGAAACGTATAAAACGGACTAAACCGTATAAAAATATTTTTTTATACGCCTTCATCCGTTTTATAAAAATTAAAAAATTATTTTTTAATTTTATTTTAATTTTTAATAAAATTAATTTTTTAAAAGAAAAATCAGTTTGTAAAAAAATATTATAGTAAAATTAAAATTAATTTTTTTAGTTTTACTATAATTTTTTGATTTTTTAAAATTAAAAAAAAAATTAAAATAGTTTTTAATTTATTATAATAAAATTAAAATTTGTTTTTTTAATTTATTATAATAAAATTAAAATTAAATTTAAAAAATAAAAGAAAATATTAAAAAATTTAATCATAATAAAATTTAAAAAAAAATTGAATAATAAAACTAAAAAGAAATAACTTTTTTTTTAAGAGTAAATTACAAAAATCGTCCCTGTGGTTTGTATAACGATCGTTAAAACCAAAATACAATGTTAGCCCTCACGTTAGGGAGTAACTGCAAGGGAGGTCCTTTTTAGATCGGCCCATACGAGGACAAGATCCGAAAAATTGTAAAGCACGGGGACGACCGCTAAAAAACCATGATGACAAGATCCGTAATTTCTACCAAACCACAAGGACGATTTATGAAATTAACTCTATTTTAAATTAAGGAAAGAGAAAAAATATGAGACATATATTTTTGGAGTGATCTAATATTTGTGATTGTAGCTTCTCATTCTTCTCATTTTAATAATATTTCTTATTTGATCTTTACTCTGTGTTTATAAACAAGAATATCAAGCTTTTTGATAAGTTCCTTTTGAGTATTACAAAAATGGTGTCCATTCTTTCTGGGGAAAATGTCAACACTTTCGTGAAATTATTGATGCCTGCCACATTTAAGGCTATTTTTTGATTATCTTGATGGTTAGCTATTTTATTTTATTTTGGGTTTCTCTCTAAATCTATGGTATGAATAATATCCTACATCACAACCTTATGTGTTGCATGGTAGTCTTTGCTCTTGATATTATTGATATGGTAAAATACTAGAACTACACGTTTGAACAGAAAATGGTTACAAGAATGAAAACTTACGTAGCATAATCAAATAAGATTTTTCTAGAAATGTAAGATATATTATCTGACATCATTAGTATAACGTTTTTATTTCATGTTTCTTAGGTCATCACAAGAAAATAAATGACGTCTAATCATTAGTCACTTACGTACGCTATTGTAATTAGCTAATCATTCAAAATTAAGCAATACACAAAGGCCGATAAGTTCCAATCTAAGAGTTCATATCAATCATCTATCCCAACTTGATCATAATCATGTCAATTAAACGTGATGATCAAATTTTTTATAAAAACATGCCCAACAGATAAAAGGTAAATTTAGCTATCAAAACTAGCCTTTACGGCTTAAGCATCAACACACATAAAAAATGATCTATTCAAGTGCCTTACGGCGTAAGGAGAAACATTTCTTTACGCCGTAGAGAAAACTACGACAAGCATAAGTAAAAGACCTGGCTTGTACGAGTCCTAGAGAGTGTTGGGTCATGTATTCTTGATTCGAATTCTCTTGCCATGTTTTAAGTGCTCCATGTATTCCTCAACCAACTCATCGATCTTGTCCATCACAACCCTTTAGATGCTTTTATTCAATGTTTACGTTTAGTGATAGTTCCTTGATGGGTTCGAGGATCGGGCATGCATGTATTTTAGTATGTTAGATCTTCTCTTTTTGTTTTTATCCATGTTTGGTCATATTGTATTAGTAGCTTGTAATGTTCTTTGTCGGTCGGTATAATCTTGTCGTTGTCGACGTAATTTAGCATCTTGCTAGAATATCTATAAAAGCCTTTCAAAAAAAACTTGATCAAAGAAAAATAGGTTGAGCGAGCTTATCCCACATGGGCAGGTGAGCAAACTTGTCATGTGTAATTTTTGAAACACTTAGCTAAGGCCAAAATTTACTGATATGAGACAACATTTAAGGTAAACTTTTTACCATTTGTGTTGCATTATAGTTTTTTTCCTGATATTGATTTGGATACTTACTTTACCGAATCCAATAAAATAATATAATTCCAATAATTTAAGCTATATATTACGATATGCAGTTACTATAACGTTTTTAATTTTTTTATTATTTCAGGTTTCTATGGTGTATTAGTATCATCTCCCATTCACATTTTATCGTCTACAAGACCTTTCTTAGATCTATTAAGTTTTTACTGATCATATTATATCCATGCAATTTCTTTTCGGAGGCGGTTTTCTTGATATACATTAGACATAAATAACAATGACGTAAGTCTATTGAATCTGAAATCGAGGATCATTCAACCATGTGTATTTAAGTAAATCGTATTAGTGTTTTATCACAACTTAGATTGATGCATGATCCAAAAGTCGTTAGTTGCACGCTTATGCGATCACAAGAAAAGCGTCGACCTCTCGTCATTATTTAGTTACGTACTCCATCCATTGTACATGTCCCTATTTTGTTGAGGAATAAAATGTTAGAATATGGCATATTTCTACTACTAATAAATAAAATGTTAGCCCTCACTATCAACGCTGATGGGATACAAGACTAATTTCTTTCCAAGATTCGACCTCAAAGGACAGAACCTTATGCAACGTACATAAAGTTCACATGAACATCGTAAGTTTGCATATTGTATGTTTTGAAAGTGTTTCACATTTTGTTGTGTTTAATCTAGAATCAAACACACCCTTTTATAGTTACGTTTTGGCGATTATAAGCCAACCAACATGACTGTTGGTTCCCTCCAAAAGTAACTGACACAACCCTACATCATGCCTATTCAAAACTAAATGTCATATAACCATAAAAACAGATTTAACTGTTTTTATTAATGCAGTAAAAAATCATGACAAATTTATTTTGAAATATATTATATTATAGATATAATATAAACCAAATTAATCATCCACTAATTTCCTCCAAAAGCATATTAAAAGACTTTTAGTCAATTGAGTGGAATACACTTTATAAACCCACTTTCACTTCTCTATCCTACCTATATGGGATAGATACAATACATAACATTGTTGATAAACCCATAAGTTCTAACATAAAAGAATGGTGTACTTGAAAAAATTGTAAAGTTTTGTAAATTTGTTGAGTATTTGAAAAACCTTGAGGTAAACAAGACAAGTATTGAGAGGTTTTATTTTGGGGCTTGAGATAGAAAATCAGCATTTCCTTCGAAGAGGACTAGTTAAAGATTGGAAACATAACTTCATGGAAGAGACCGAAAAACCAAAAGTCGTTATGTGCTTTGTGTTAAACGTGTTTTCCAATTTGTGTATCATGTTGGTGCAACATTTTTCTACATTACGTGTAAGCACAAACTTATGTTGCTTTGTGATAAAGTATTTCACAATAAGGACCATATTAGGAAACACAAGCTAAATTTTTCATTAATTTGAAAACGTGTAAGAACAAGCCAATAAATTAAATGAGCTACATCCCATTATGGTCCAACAGCTAATTATCCCACATAGGTATGTGAGCAAACCTGTTATGTGTTTATAAGTAAGAATACAGAGGGTCATAACACTCTTTTACTAATGAAAAGGATGCTAGATGCACGACATTAAGGTAATTTTTTTTGGTCATCTTGATGCATGGTTAGTTATTTTATTTTATTTTATTTTGGGTTTCTCTATAAACGTTTTGTCGGTATGAATAATATCGGACATCATAATTTTGGAAAGTGGCACTACTTGGCTTCGAGCACTCATGTTTACTATCCTAAATCGATCGCTATGATTTTTCCAACCACCCTTTTGTCAATGAGGGCCCGCACGGTTGCTTTCCACCATTTGATCTTTAAATAACCCAAGATTACCCGATGACCAATCACCCACATCTATGCAACTCACTGTGAATATGGTTTGTTACCTTCACTCGCCAAATATCCTTCTACCGGTTCCAATTTTAGTACTTATGTAGGGATCCAAAAGATGTCTTGGTCTCCAAATTTCACTTCACAAAAGAGTGAAGATATATAGAATTACTTCCTCTTTTGTTTGATCAAGTGTTTTAGAGTATGCACCGTATTGGGATCATGTCTTAGGTTATTGGATCGCTAGTTCTGAATTTTCCTAAAACTCGAGGAGATAAAAAAGGGACCCCCGAGGTTCATGTCAAAAGAATAGTTGACTTCATGGGTGTCCCTATTTCGCTTGAAGAAAAGAGAATGTTGTACTTGAAAAGATTGTAAAGTTTTGTAGTTTTGAGACTCGAAAAGCCTTGAGGTAAACAAGACATGTATTAAAAGGTTTGATTTCGGCTTGAGATAGAAAAGGCGTTTCGTCCCAATCAAGAGGACTAGTTTTTAACCATATGTGTTGTTTGTAAATGATGGGATAAGGTCGGTGTAACACCCCAATTTCGTGATACGCAGCGGAATTCAAACTGGGTGTTACTTCATGGCACAACAATTATAACAATAGAAAACGAACCCTAATTGAGTCACTTTAAAAGATTTATCATTCGATTTATATAAATATCAGAGTTTACAAACATGGGGTCCCAAATGGTTCCAAGTTTACAAAATACATTAAATTGGTTTTCGAATGATAATAAAATTTATAGCCTTCTTGAGTATCCGTGTTCTCCGCTAGCCTCGCATACAATATGGACCTGACATACATGCTTAAAACTGTCAACACAAAGGTTGAGTGAATTCATAGAGTTTATTGTTAAATGTTGAACACATAATGTTTGTGTCGGTTACGTTATTATACACCCATAATGTTGAAAACAAAACAGTTATTATTCACTAAGCATCATGCAATCAAGGCGTTAACGTGTTCCAAATTTAATTGGAGAAACTGTTGATACGTGCCCTTAATGGTAAAATTTCCATTTTACCTAATGTACTCAAATATAGTGCGCTTGTTTACCTGACCGCCAAACAAAAGGGATTCGTCAATCCCGATAGATCTATCCACAATATTTGCGCTCACTTCACTCGTGATTAATGATTCATGATTAGGGACTTAAGTTTGGCAAATGCGGTAACTTAGTGCAAGTAAAATAATCGATAAGTATACAGTTTGAAAGCAATGTGTTCGGTTTAAAATAAAGCATGTATTTCCCCAAGGGTTTGTAAAACAATTAAGTAATAGAAAGTGGGACTATGAACTCACCACAAAGTAAATGATAGCAAATGTATAATGAGAATGATGGATATGCCGTGAGAACTTCTACGAGCAACCTAGAATAGGATGTTGCGACTTAGGTTTGAAATAATGATGCAAAAGAAATAACAAACCTATATACGTCTCTATGTTGATCATGATGTAGTACATGGTTTTTGTGTATGTCGCTTATAGAAATGGTCTAGTTGTGAAAACGTGTTTAGTTTATATATATCGACTACCGCTCGGGCCATCACAATTCGAGGTCATGTAGTAAACGTTCGAGGAGCTAGGACACTTTAAATCGTAAATCCAGCAACTCATCGATACATTTTACTCAAATGAAACCCTCACATGAAGCTCCCTAGTTTTGTAGCACTTAGTAGATAAAACATAGATTTTGAATGAAGATTGTTATATCATAAAGTTTATCATGTTTTTAGTAAATATCTTGTCGTTTCATAAATATGATCACCTTAGTTAACGGTCTTGGGTAAATAAGTCTTGAGGCTTTAGCCATGGCCTTGCCGTGACTTTAGTCTTGACTACCATGGTCTTGAGACTCAGCCTTGGCCTTAGCCGTGGTGTGGTTCGGCTTAAGGCCATTAGTCCTCTTGGTTTGCTTTTAGTTGTGACAAAAGTATAGTTATGAGACCATATAAATGGCGTTCTGTTTTGAAAGATAATGGCATGTTTATGCGTTTTCAAGGTCCGAGCTTCTTTTAAATGGAAGGAAAACGTCGTTCCGGACAACTTTCATGTTTTAACTTTTTGATGATTCGACCGGTAGAAGTACCACTTTTACACGACCAAACCCTAAACAAATTTCTACATGGCGCCATTTTGGCTTTTAGTTTCGCTAACTTCTTTTGACTATAACTTTTAACTCGTTTGTCCGTATCGGGTGATTCAAGTTGCTATGTTTACCTTTTTATCTTGTCTACCATAGTATGTAAGTTAAAAATTCCATATGTGACTGGTTTTAATGGTCTCAAATGTGTAGAATATGACTAGTTTACTAGTTTGTTACTTTACGACAATATGTGAATTAAAACATGTGATTGAGTATATGTACATCATGAATCAACATAGTAACTATATATATAGCATGAAATTATTAAGATTATGAATAATAAAGATGAGATGATGGTGGTGATTAGTTGCTTACAACTTTCGGCTTTCAATTAAGAAAGGAGTAACTAGTAAGGATCATACTTTGATTGAACACTTAGGACTTTGAATTGAGCTAGCTTTCTACACCTTGGCACCCTTGTGATCTTGAAGAGTTGGTGATGAAGTACTAAGTGACTTGAGTGTATTTAAACTTAAGAAGATCAATTAAACTTGCTAGAGATTTGATGTAGTAACTTACTACTTGAAACTTCTTTGCATAAACTTGGAGTTTAAATATCAAATGATGGAAGATATGATGGATTGATGATATGAACGACCCAATTCAGTGTTTTAGGGTGTTTAGGATGTATTTCACTTGCTATTTATAGGAGGGTAAGTTTGGTTAACCATATATTGGGTTAAATATTAACTATGGTTAAGTTAGGACACATGTAATGATCTAAATGAACCATGGTTAGGATGATGCCACCAAAATGATGACTCCCCCCCCATAGGTCGGCCTAAACAAGATAAAATGACTTAGGTGGATAGTTTTGGTATTATCTTGAGTTTAGAGCATGATTTGATTCCGTTAAATGTCAACCGTAAGTTGTTAAGCCATAAAACGTAAAACCGGGTTTCGTAAAAATACGAAACTTGTAGGAATGATGAAACTCATCATTATACTCCATCTAAAAATATAAAATGGGTGATAAGTCTCATTGGTGCAAAAACGCCGCTTAAATCTGGAAACGCTGGTCAAAAACGCTGAATTGCATTTATCGAAAAGAACGAAATTTCGTGGAAATGACCGTTAATTTATTTAAAGTAGACTAAAATTAGTCTAAAAGTGATATGAGATGTCAAAATGTGATTTTCGTCATAATGCGGGATAACTTTATAGTTATACGTGAAGTTTAAAAGTTACGCTGATTTAAGCAAAATGTAGAACGCATAAGCTTAATTTCTTTATGGTCAAAGGAGGAGGGAAATATGTTTGACTTTTACAAAAAAATGTAAAAGTGTAAAAAACATATTAGAAACACGGAAGGTGAATCGTTAAGTCCGGATGTAAGTAGAATTGTTTAAAACGTAAGTTTAGTTTCATACGACGCAGGGTTTATTTGGTAACATTTTAAAATGAAATCTCAAAAATTCTCTAATTTATTATGAGTGATCTAAAATTCATCCGATGAGAGAAAAATTGTCGAGTTGATTTTCGTTATGCGCGAGATGTTTAAATGGTGTTCCGACCAAAATGAAACTTTAAAACGATGTTTTCTTAATAACTTTTACGAAAATGATCTAACGATTGTCGAACTCTCAAGTCATTACTAAAATAATTTATCTTACGAGAATGTGAAATAAAAATTTTACGGGATGAATAGTGAAAGTGAATAGTGACTTTTCAAAAATATGAAAAGTAACCCGAAAAAATGCGCTTGTTACGCTGTACCGTGTGCCGTGGTCAAGTGGTCATGTTAGAAGGTTGTTTGTAAAGGCTGGTTCAAGGTAAGGCGATGTGCATGTTGTCGTGTTGGAAGGTTGTTTGTAAAGGCTGGTTCATAGTTAGGTGAGCAAACAACGGCAGAGCTAGAAAAACTTTCGTGGGAAGGCCGAAACAAATTTTTTTGGGGAAATACATTAAATGGGAGGGCCGAAATAATTTTTTTTCCAGAAATACATATGAAATCGCGAAAAAAATACACTAACGAGCTTAGGCCTAGGGGGTCGGGACCCTTCCCGGTTTCTTAATAGCTCCGCCCTTTGAGCAAACTTGTAATGTTTTTAAGCATATGTGTTGCATGGTTAAAAAAACACTAGAAGTACTAGGGGTGTAATCGAGTCAAGCCGAGCTCGAGCTCGACAAGGCTTGAGCTTGGCTTGAAACAAAAATAGTAGGCTTGAGCTTGGCTTGATAGCTTGTCAAGCTTTAATCATCCAGGCTTGAGCTTGGCTTGAATATGTTTCGAGCAAAACATGAGCTTGGCTTGAAAAGCTTAAATGTTTACAAAAATATTGTATTTAATAGACAAAGTCATCAAAATATATATATTTATAAAGTAAAAACCACATTTGAAAACCAAAATAAATTAATTTAACAGTAATAAAACGAACAACAACATTTTAGTACTAAGTCCAACATTAGAATAAAACATAAGCCAAAGTACTAATTAATGTTGTCATCGATATACTAAGTATAAACAAAAGCTAAAATTATCTAATAGTACATATATTTTGGTCTATTAATATTCACGATTCATAACTAGAAACTTGTATTCGCTTCTAGATATAAAGCAAGTAAGCAACATTACTGGTCTAAGATATTGATGTTACATATAATTACAACTTTATTTACCATATAAAACTCCTTCGAGAGTATATTAAATAATTCTTTATAAAGTAAATCCTTATAATTAGAATAATATTCAAATTAGCCCTTAGTTACTTATATGAATTTAATTTAAAAATATATATATATATATATATATATATATATATATATATATATATACTAAGGCTTGATAAAAGCTTGAGCCAAGCTATCAAAAGCTTGAGCTTGGCTTGTTATATGTTTCGAGCCAATTTATTGGGATTGAGCTTGGGCTTGAGCTCGATAAAAGCTTGGTTTGATCGAATCAAGCTCGAGCTCGAGCTCGAGTTGCTTGATAAAAGCTTGACTTGATTACAGCCCTAACTAGAACTACACGTTTGAACAAAAATGGTTAAAAAAAATGAAAACTTACATAGCAGAATCAAATACTAAGAAATGAAAGACATATTATTTGATATCATTACTATATCGCTTTTATTTCACGTTTCTTAGGTGAACACTGGAAAAAAATCGACATCTAATCATTCAAAATTAAGCATTTACAAAGGCCGATAGGTTCCAATCTAAGAGTTCATATCACTGATCTATCCCAAAGTCAATTGAATGTGATGATCAAAAAGAAATTATAAAAAACATACCCAACAAATAAAAGGTAAATTCAGCTATCAAATCTAGCCTCTACGGAGTAAGCATCAAGACGTCAAAACAGTTATTTATTCGAGTGCTCTACGGCGTAAAGAAAAACATGTCTTTACGCGGTAGAGAAAACTACGACAAAAATAAGTAAAAGACCTTGCTTGTACGAGTCCTAGAGAGTGTTGGGTCATGTATTCTTGATTCGAATTCTCTTGTCATGTTTTAAGTGCTCCATGTATTCCTCAACCAACTCATCCATCTTGTCCATCGCAACCTTTTAGATGCTTTTATTCAGTGTTAATTTCAGTGATAGTGCATTGATGGGTTTGAGGATCGAGCCTATATTTTAATATATTAGATCTTCACCTTTTGTTTTATTCATGTTTGGTCTTATTGTGTAGTAGTAGCTTGTAATGTCTTTGTCGGTCGGTATAATCTTGTCAGTGTCGATGTAATTTAGCATCTTGCTAGTATATCTTTTTTCAGGTAATCATTATTATGGTAATTTGAAGGCACGTTTGTTAGAGTCAAACCATTTGATACATCACTACCATGTTTGCGAGACGATAATATTTCAAACAGACATGTTGCAAAATAAACTTTTAGACGAGGAATGTTTTGTAAACTATTGTTGTAACAAATGTAAGACATGAATCTATGATGTTATGCAATGTGCTTTTCTCAGTTACACCTCGTGTTCCCGCTTTTGACGGGGTGTGACATGAGGATACAGGGTGTTTGGCACAAGCGTGCACTCTAGCTAAAACAGAGGAATTAACATAGTGTTTGGATGATTGATTAGTGGTTACTCCATTAGTTACCGAAGATAGAATTGCAATTTGGTAATATAACGTAGGGTTGATCACATAGCCAATCCTTAAATTTACCAATCTCGATCCTTTCGCTTTCCAAATGGTTGCGAATGTGGTTTGCCAAAATTATTGGTAAAACATGAAGTGTGTAAAAAGTTGTAATTTGTGTATCAAGTTATAACAACATGTTGCAAAACTCGGTTAAAAACCATTTTCGTTTTTTTTAACCCGTTTGATCAGAAACTTATGTGTTATATATTGACGACATTTACTAACTTAATGATACTAAGACCTAAGAGCTTTATAAGGATTTATTATGTGTCTAAAACTGAACCTAGTGTAAGTGTTTTGAATTAAACTTGACAAAAAAAAAATTAGGTTCAGTTTATCCCACATGGATGGGTGAATAAACTTGTTATGTGTTTATAACAAAGAATGTGAATAATCTTAATGTATAGCTTTAAAGAGCTTCTATGGTGGGATTGTGGGTCTTCTACATGTTAGACAAAACATGTGCGTGTTCTTGGTCCCATTTAAGAGACACTTTATGTTATTTTTGTTTCTAAGCTGTTAGAGACACTTTTAAGTTATTTTTGTTAGAGACACTTTTAAGTTATTTTTGTTTCTAAGTTGTTAGACAAAACAAATAGCTTTAAAGAGTTTCTATAATGGGATTGTGTGTCTTCTACATGTTAGACAAAACATGTAAAAGTTTTCTCACTCTCATTTAAGAGACACTTTAAGTTATTTTTGTTTCTTGGTTTTTTTAAGCTGTTAGAGACACTTTAAGTTATTTTTGTTTCTTGGTTTTTTGAAGCTGTTTAAACAGCTACGAGACATTAAAATTATTATTTTTTTCTTGCTTTTCTTTGAAGCTGTTTCATAAACACCTACAAGACATAAATACCTATTCAAAATACACTTAAACTTATTTTTGTTAATGGGTTTTTTAAGCTGTTTCATAAACAGCTACGAGACATTACAATTATTTTTGCCACTTAAAATTATTTTTGTTTCTTGGTTTTCTTCGTAAGTGATCTTGAAAATACACGATTCTTTAACTTATCTCGTTTAGCAGACCAAAAAGTTGAAAGAGTGGTTTGCCAAAATTAAAGGTATAGCATAAAGTATTGAATTGTGTAAAAAAGAAAACTAGGATTTAGGGATCATATTGGTACAACAGTTTTCTAAATTGATAGTGAAAGGATTTTTTTCATTAATTTTGAAAAAGTGTAAGCACAAACTTTTGTGCTTTGTATTAACGCCATATCATTAAATAACTACTTAATAATAAGAGCTTCATTAGGGTGTTTTGAATTAAACTTCATCAAAGAAAAATAAGTTGAGTTTATGTTGGATCTAGTAGTTGCATGTCTCACTCTAGTGTGTATTAAAGACAAAGTAAACAGAATCGAGGAGCAACAAACCGAACTAAAAAATGTGAAACACGTACAAGACAGCAACAAGTATCATCACCATGATCATCTTGGGTCTTCGAATATGTCAAACACGTCACTAACAAAACCGTGCGGGATGTCAGATCCTGTCCTTTAAAGTACTTTCGGGTTTTCGAACACTCCATAAAGTTGCTCGAATAGCAACAACGCGATTATAACACTAAGGCAGCAGCAGAATAACAAGAAGACAAGAAGCATACATCAACTATATATGTTAATATGTTATCGATAGTATGGTGAGTACATATGTCATGCTTAGGGACGGAGCTAGGGGGTTCCCGCGGGTGCTCGGGAACCTTATGAATTTTTTCGATATAGTGTTAAGTTTTGAAAAAAAAACTGATTTTTCTTAAATGCATCTTAATTGCACCCGGTCTTTCGAAATGTGTTTCTAGTATTACGGTTCAAAAGATATGTGCATCCAGTCATATTTGGTTCTGGCTCCGTCCCTGATCATGCTTTTTATTTGTGTGTATCCAATATTAGAACTTGCATATCCTATTTAAGGCCTCCATAGTGAGTTACCAAGCTCCAACAACTTATCCCACATAGGTAGGTGTTGAAACTTGTGATGTTTTTAGGCTAGTAATAGACTAAAAGTGTTCTATTACTCATCAAATAAGAGTAAGGGCATTTTTTTTCCTTTTCTAGAATTAAGTGAAACTGTTTACAAAAGAATGTTTTTTTTACTTATGTTGAACACATATAATCACGTACAAACTTGATCAATTAAAAATAAGTTGAATTTATCCCACATGGTTATGTTAGCAAACTTTTGATGTCTTTATAACCAAGAATGTGATCGTTTGTAATAGTTTACTTTCAAGTGTTGCCAAAGTGTGGGTGTCTAAATTCATGAAGGAAACGTTGTCGGCCGACATTTGAAGTGCTTTTTTTTTTCATCTCAATGGCTATTTATTTTACTTTATTTTAGTTTTCATGGTATATGTTTCGTCGGTATGAACAATATCCTACGTTGGAATCATGAATTTAATTTTTTTTTAATTAACTTTTAAAGATGAGTTTTGCATCTAATCGTGATAATGATATGGTAAAGTACTGTAAGTGCACGTTTTAATAGAAAAATGGTTTTGAAAAAAAATGAATACTTAAGTTGCAAAATCAAATAAGATATTTAACAAATGTAAGATATTGTTCTTGAAATACGAGGATATAAAGAAGAACTATCTGGTTCATGTCAACAGACTGCCATTTCATTCTCTATTTTTACTTTTGGAAACTGAAAATGGTAAACGAAATTGGAGAATATACCAAAGGAGCTACTAACAGCCTTGTACTGTTTTTTGTATAACATATACAAAGCATTTACAATTTTAGATACCTTTACTTTCTACTTTGAGAATTACCAACCTCTAATGAAAGTCCCTATCCCACATGGGTAGGGGAGCAAACTTTTGATGTTTTTATAAGTTAGAAAGGTGAAGGCATATAATAGTTCACTTTCAAATGTAACAGAAATGGGTGAAGGCAAACTTTTGATGTTTTTATAAGTTAGAAGGTGAAAGCATTTACAATTTTAGATACCTTTACTTTCTACACCTTTTCCCTCACACAAAGAGAATAATTGTTCTAATCCTTCAAGACAACCTTTAAAAGTATTGTGACATATTACTAGCGTAACTAAGCTAAGTATTTCAAAATTCATTGAACCTCGGGTGAATATAGACTGATCACCTATATTCAACCAGGGACAGTGGGACATAACCTGATCACCTATGTCCGACTCAGAGGTGAATTTTGCGATACTTAGGATAGTTATAATAGCCTTATGTCAAGTGAGAAAATGATAATATTTTGATAAACATGTAACATTTCAATAAACCACACATTGACGGTTACCCTGAAGCCACACACTGGCGTCACACTATCCTTTAAACACAAGCCACTCATCGGCATACCCTAATCACAAGCCACTCATCGGCATACACTAATCACAAGCCACTCACCGGCATACCCTAATCATAAACCACTCACTGGCATTTCCTAAACACAAACCACTCACTGGCATTCCCTAAACATAAGTCACTCACTGACATTCCTTAATCGCAAGCCACTCACTGGCATTCCTTAGTCATAAACCACTCACTGGCATCGCAATATTTCTTAATCATAAGCCACTCACTAGCGTCATCCTACTTCTTAATCATAAACTTTATAATTCCATATCACAATCAGGTTATGTTATAGTCACTCCTACCCCACACCTTACACTCCATGGACAATCAAACCATTCTAGGAGCAACCTTTCAATAACACCTATGAGAAAATACAATAAACCTTTGGCAAGATCTAAAAGAGCACGATAGAGGACCTATAATCCCACTGAAACTTGAAAACTTTACGCCTTACCTTGAGAATTTTAAAACCTAGAAGCTCCACATACCTTTTAAGAATAACCGTGCCTACCTTGTCACTCTCCTACAAACAAAAGAGTTGTCATACCAGCTATTTCCGATTATCCCTCAAACCATTATAACCAAAATACTTCATGAATCAATCTACTAACCAAATTACCACCTTACCATTACACCATAAAGTAAACTACAATTCTACCCATACCTTACCAAAATAAAGTGTTCCTTAATACTTTGAAAAACATTCCTGAACCACTCTATTGGTTACTTATTTACCCGAAATGCATTTTAAATTAATACCCCATAAACAGAAATGATCAATGTCCTCCTTGATAGCTAAGCCTGACCTTAGGATGTATCCTACACCTCTACCTAAAACCATAGATAACCATGAGGTTCATCAACTATTAAATCTCCATTCTTACCCAACTTAGACAACTAAACCCTACCCGTAGCTATGAGTAAATGTTATATCCTGCTACATACTCTTGCTACAATATATTTTCCAAATTTGAGGTTCCTCTTTAAAATCCAACAATAATGTTTTCCAAAATCCTTCGTTAAAATGAGACAAAATGCTGAAACACTAAAAGTTTCGCAAAACTTCATTATACATAATTAAGAACCGCTTTACAATCCTTGTGAAAATGTGTCATTTTTACACATTATCGATTTTGAAATCTGGTTTTAGTCAAATTTGTATAAACTTTTAGTCTAAAGAGAAATTCGAAAACAAATGTTTCTTCATCCCTTAAGAATCAACCCATATACTTTAGAACCATTAAACACCGTAAATGGGTAATGCTTTTGATAAAACCATGAGAAGTCAGAGATTCTCACATTAACAAAATGGTGAAACAACATAACAACAAGAATTAGAACTTTCACTCTATGAACCTACCCTGAAAATCATGACTCCTCAGATAGAGGATGTGCTACTGGCATAACACCTAGGTACCCATACCCAGAAAGTAAACCCTAGAACAACCTAGGGAAAATTTAAAACTTGTTCCAAATAACATCACCTCGTTCCCGACACCCTATCGGATAACGTAAACTGAGATCCGGGACGGATCTCCTGTAAGGTGGGTAGACTATAACAACCCGTAAAATTTCGGATTATTATAATAATATTTATTTCATCAGAAAATTCAAAACAATTATTTTCTGACAAAATACCAATATTTGGATTTAAAAATGAGAGGTCATCTCGTTTCTTTAAAAATAAGACATCGCACACATAATACCTATGTGTATAATAAATGTGAAATTTATTATTATCCAAGCCAAAATTTAAGCATACATAAACTCAAACCATTAGTTATTCCGCATACTGCAGCGCAGTAGCATACAAAACTAAAAATAAATACTGAGATAAGAGAAAAGATACATTTTTATCAATCACTAATAATTTACGAAAGAAAACAAGAGGTTATCTTGTGAATTTAGGAAGCCACGGCACCACACGCATACCGACACCGATAAAATAACGACAAACAGTTATAATCAAATTCCTACGTAATAAGAATGTCATATTATTACGCTTATAAAATCGTTTACGAAAATATAATTTCTATATCTTTCGGGTACCGGGAAGGTACGTTTACTCGAGGATTCAACAAAACACGGGGTACAGTTATACAGTATTAACAGTAAAGACAAAATAGATAATACTACCCCATTTATATCCTTAGCCGCCCACTGTTCTTCATCTTCTTTCTTTTTTTCGCTTCTTCCAAAACCAGGAACCAGAAAGAGACTTGCTCCCCTTCCTCTTCAGTCACCATGATCCATCACCACATATTTCAGCCACATAACCTACCCTAAAGGGACACTAGCTCGGCTGTGAATAGAGATGGAATCCAAGTAGAGTGCCACGCTACAATCAAGAAGAGAAAGAGGACACAAGGCTTCCTTAATATACATCTATATATAGCATCAACTCTTGAAGGTGTTCATCCACTCATCACAACGCAAAAATAATTAGGGTTCTTAATAATTAGGGTTTCTCAAAACAAAGGGCTTTTCAAAATTGATAGAGGGGTTTTGTAGTTGAGGGCATAAGGAAGCTACTCCAGAAGTTAATTGTTCCAAATCACCTCGAGTCTCCTCCAATTTGGTTTCTTTGTTTCGGTGTTCATGTCCTTCGACCCACTCTTGGGTTCATTGTAAGAAATATATTATTGCTATTCTTTTTATCATTAGTTGTTGGAATTAAAATTTATTTTATTTTCGAATTCAAAATGGTCCATTTTATTTGATGTTTTTAAACCTTGCGTTGTTGAGTAATAATGATAAATGGTGATGATAGTCAAAAAAAAATTTATATATGTTGTTGTTGATGTCGGCAGCCAAGAATCACAAACAAGAAAGAAACCATGAAAAACTTAATCTTGAATGTTTATTCGAGTTAATCTAAGACAAGTTTGTTCCAGCTTAAATTCGTTTTAGCTTAATATGATTTCGGCTTAGTATATAAATTACAACTCCCGGCTTTCTTGACTTATTGGTACTTTTGGTCTCGGCTCAAGTAGGAACCCATAAGGGATTGAGTCGAATATTCAAGTTGGGTAGTACTCGACACTACTATTGGTTAATGTTCTTGTTGGTTACGTGTTCGAAATATTAGTAAACTAGCAAGAGAGTCCTTGTGGTTGTCCTTGTGATGTGGTCGACCCATCGTTACAACAAGGCATAACTTTGGTCTTGTTCCTTCCTTTCAAATATTGCAATCACAAGAGTCTTGGTTGAGTTGATTTTATCCTTGCCACATCTTACACGCTCAAAAGTATAAGTAAATGGAGTGATATTTGTTTTGGTTCGACCCAATCGCCTAACATTGGGTATACTCCTTCTGTTACTATTGGTCATTTCTCGCCTTACTCAAATCAGTAATTCAATGGGGTAAATGGGTCTTGAGTTGACTGTATTTTGGTATGACAAAAGTGTTTTGTTAAAATGGTATTGGCTCGTACTTGATTTACCTGCTCTTCCTTAGCGTATTCACCAAGTCGGCTCTTTGTGATTTTGAGCATAGGACATGTCATTCCCATACTGTACTACAACTTTCCGTCTTTAACATCACTTAGAGTCGGGTTGACTGAGCTATGAGTTTTGTTACTTGTTCAGTTCTCTATATGCCATGTGAAGAGATAATGAAATAACCAGTTTTGAATCAACGATCTGAACATCTTTTATATATGTAATTAACATAATAAAGAACGTTGTTCTGAATGTATGTATAGTTAAAGGTGATGTTAGACTCTTGCTAAAAGACTATAATGTTCATTAATTCAATACTTCCCAAGTTCCACGGCTTCATTAATACCCACCTTTAACTTTTTGCTCAAATTGCTATATATTGAGGTTGAATTGTATAAAGTACGTACTAGCCTCTTACCAGTCTTTTTCAAAGAAAAATTAACAAATCAAATCATCATTATAGATGGTACATGTCACGCTTAACATCCCACCAATAATTTCTTGTGAAAGGTTTTAATAAAAGAAAATCACATCTAAACTTTCACATAATTTGTCATTTAGACATCAAAAAGAGTATAATGAGTAGTGTGGTATTTTCTTTAAAGCGGTTTATTATTCTAACGTGGAAATTTTAACATTTAATTATCTTGGGTAAATAAAGTTATACATCCGGGTCACGCCCAAACTTTCTACAAATATATTGCATATTTTTCATAACAATTGGAATAATTATATCGGCACTTACATCAATTTTTCTAAGTACAAACATGATCAATTCCTTTGAATAACCGTTCTTTTAAAAATGTATACATTTATATCGATGCATTTTAGAAACTTACTAAAGTGTACAAGTTGAATTGTACTTAAAACTTTTCTTTACACAAGTACTAGTAACGACATAAACATATATGAATTATATATACACACTTAATATATATCTATATTTCTTTCGTTCGCATCGACGTCCAACGATATATGTACATACTTTTCGTACAACGTCATCCTGTTATCAACAAACCGAAGTCTTGTTCATCTTTGATATCTTTTTGCATGTACCCTTCTAAGTATTATCATTTGATCATCATTGAACCAAAGTCGTAATTCCTTCTTCAAGGTTCCTTCCATGTTATACCTTCATAAGCCGAAATCCATCCAAATCTTCGTAAAATTGATCTAATATAAATGATGCCACATAAACAACAACAACAACATAAACATTTGAAAATTTATAAAGTTAGTTAAACTTTATCGAGTCTTAAACATGAAGACTAAATTGCCGTATTAATTAGGTTGCGTGTCGGAGCCGTGCACTATCACTCCTTGATTTATTTCCCTTTAGACTTCCTATTGCACATTGCCAAGGTGAGTTTCATAGCCCTTACTTTTAATATATTTTATACTTGTTTTGGGGGAAGATACATGCTCATTTTACTTGAATGATTTTAATGGTGCATTTCCATGCATACTATGCCTTTTGATTGATATGTTTTAAGATACATCATACATAGATGTTTTATGGACCATACCATAATGCTTGACCTAGAATATTACGCAGCTTAGCCTAAGTCCTTAGATCCCATATTGCCCTTTTCATGAACCGTCAATTCCTGCTGGGAAGCGCGAATGTTATAAATAGATCTATTGAGGGTGACTCTTCTGTTCGGTTGACCCCGCTTGGGTCAAGGCGAAACATATAGCATGTCGGGACCGAGTGTATTGGGATAAACACTCGCCATGGGCTCCTTATTTGTATGACTTCTTTGTGCATACAAGAACTGTCATAGTTTCGGTTGCATGAACTTAGTGCTAGCGTAATAGATTCAATATATGACATTATATTCGTTGTAATGTACATATACCCTACTTATGGTCCACTAATGAAAACTTTCTTATGAAATCCTTTTATGAACTGAAATCATAAACTTTATGACATTATGTAAGACGTAATGATCATCAAGAACCAAATTTGAAACAATGTACTGAAATCCCTTTTAAATAACTCTATGAACTCACCAACGTAGTCGACCCCTTTAGCATGTATCTTCAGGTTCCGAAGTGATAGCTTATCTTTGGAGGCGCAAGGCAAAGGCATGACATGGTCATAGATGACTCTGATTTATGTATTGGGACCACTCGTTTATAATGGGCCATTTTCCACACTAATCAATGATGTAAACATTGTTTTTAAGAAACGAATAAAAGTTTGTTTATGAAAACCTGTTGTTCTATTCTTATGTTGTGATACCAATTTAGTAGCACCCCAACACTTGTATGCTTCCGCTGAGTCATTTTTGGGGGTGTTACACATTGTAAATCCACTCAGTTCCAAGTTCCGCCTATACAAAACTTGCAACCTGTGTGTTCACAACCCATTGCACAAAATATAGTGTGTCTAGTAGTCGAGTATGAGTTACCATAATAATTCACAATATTGCACCACGTATATAATAATTCAGGGATGCTCCGAACATGGGAGACTTTGCACTGCTCCAACAAGGGAGACTCCTTTGTCACTCGACCACCTAGGCGAGAATTATTGAGAACGCTCCATCAATAAGGCGAGACTTTAGAACGCTCCCCCGATATGGCGAGACTTTGCACACTCCACCAATAAGGCGAGAATTATTGAGAACGCTCCACCAATAAGGCGAGACTTTGCACACTCCACCAATAAGGTGAGAATTATTGAGAACGCTCCACCAATAAGGCGAGACTTTATAGTGATGCTCCGAACATGGGAGACTTTATAGTGATGCTCCGATCATGGGAGACTTTAGGTCAAGGTCATAGCACGTACGGTTCAATAAGCTCAAATGTCATAAGTTCGTAGTTAAGTTCAAGGGTTCCATTCAAAAGTTCGTAATTAAGTTCAAGCGTTTGAGTCGAGTTCAAAAGTTCAAAACAGTCAAAGAGCTCAAACATATCAAAAGGTTCAAAATAGTCAAAGGGTTCAATATAACGTCAAACATGTTCAAAATAGTCAAAGGTTCAATATTAAGTTAAAAGAGATTAATTATATGTCAAAATGTTTTAAATCAAGTTAAAGTGTTCAAATCTATGCCAATATGTTCTTATCAAGTTAAAAGAGTTCAAATATATATGTCGAAGGGCTCAAAATCACGGAAAGTGGTTCAAATAATAGTGTTCATAACATAGTGATCAATTTAGTTCGGGCACAATCTACTTACTAGCATAAGTAGTGAAACAAAAGGGGTAACAAGTTCATGATAGTTCAAACAATATAGTTTAAGTTCATATAAGTGTAAAGTAAAAGCATGAAGTTGAGCATATATCTCCCCCGAAGAGTTTATAAAACAATTAAACGAGTAAAAGTGGGGCTACGAACTCACCTGATGCAATGATTATGATGACAAAAGTAGATACACTAAAATGAGGTGCGATCTCTATCCGCAACCTAATATGAATGATTTGTTCTAATGTAAGTCATGAAACAATTTCGTGCATGCAAACTCATATGATATCCATACCACTCGTACCTTTGAAAATAAAGTTTATCGTCGAAAATAAGTTAATAACGTCTTGTCAAGTTACAAAATACTTTACAAGTATTTATGTTGAAACAACACACTACGATAGTCGTTTAGTGATTTATTATAGCTTTTCGTCGTAAAATAATGTCATTTGACAATTTCATGAAAGTGACTAAATGGCCTCGAAAAGCTAATCGTAAAATGGTGAATATTGAGTGTTAGGAAACAAACTCAACGGTTTTGGAAAGCTTGTAGCATTATCTCAAAGTTTTAGCTTTTAAGTTTTTATCATAGAGGTCTCGATCATGGAGAAAAACATAGGTAAAGTAGGGTACTTGTACCAAAAATATTGTTTAAGGGTAACTTTCGGCAAAGTTTGAGTGACCGTATTTTATTCGTTACAACTCCGTTTGACGAACGGTTGGACATTTTGGAAAATAGGCTAGGCGAACTTACATTTACTAGAAGACATCATTTTATAAAAAGTATTCCATCAATGTTAAAAACGACCCTCAACATGGTCATTCTTGGCCGTAAATTTTTGGCTATTAGAAATATATTAGTTATGCTTATATGAAATAGTTACAACAACCTTGATTAAACGCGTGTAATTTAATCGTTACAAGTCCATTTTTTACGTTTTATATGTCCTTAGCTTCGTGTTAAAGTATACTAATATATTTTTGATAAATCGACTCATTTAGACAATGTTTAAAACTCGTTTTTGCCCTTAAATTAACTCTTGACAGCATGCAGTTTTTCAGAAATATAGTTTTCGTCGTTGAACTTAAAAATAGCATAACTTCTTCGTTATAACTCCGTTTTAATCCATTCAAGCGGCCACATTTTCTTTTTAAAGTATATTTTCTGAATATCTAGCCCAAAATATTTTTCAAACTGTCTAAATTTCCAGAATTAACAAAAATGATCAGACCCTTATATATAGTTGTCGAAATGGATTTTTCTTGCGTAAAACTTATTCTAACCACTTCAAACCAACGCCAAAGCTATTCTAAACATACCATACACCTTGTTAGGGTGTCATGGGTTCCTAGACATCATCAACAATGACATGTTTCAAGGGATAATTATATGATGATATATATTCATTAATAGCACTTGAAAACAAATAAAGTGGTATAGATAATCATATAACTTGCATGTTTTTCTCAAGCATGATACAAATGACCAAAGTATGAATATGGAAGATAAAAATGATCATGAAATGCTTACTAGTTAAGTGATGAGGTTTAAAGAACAAGGGTTTATCCTAATACCCTAGGTTTTTATCTCAAAACCTTGATTAAGAGTATACTAGAGTTGTTTAAATAACTTGCTCTTGCAAAAATATGGATTTCTTGTTGCTTTCTTCCTATGGCCGGTTGATACAAGAGGAAAGGAGAGAGTATTTTGATTTTTTACACCTTTGCAAAAGTGTTCTATGTGTTTTTGTTACAAATATCTAATATTAAAACAAGCCTAGTCATTTTTTTTAGTGTATGTGTGCAATCTTTACAAGATATTTATAAAAATGGTGTGTCATACTCTTTTGGTCGGCAATGGGTAAGAAAAAGAAAGAGTGATGTGTTTTGATGTCAAAGTGTATTAATAGTTAAGTAAAGTGTCTAATTTGTAAGTGTAAATAGGTATTTAGGGTAGCGTTAGCTAAAAATAAATTTTAACGGAACAAATTAAAATATATTGAAGTCATAAAAATTATAAAAATACATTTCTTACAAAAATTTAGTGAAATAATAATTGTCGAGTAGTATTTACGAAAACCGTCGTAATTATATATATACAACAATTTATATACAAAATAAATTTAAAACACCGGGTACACTAATAATATAATTTTTATGGTCTTAAAATGAGTATAAAAATATATCAGGATAATATTTGGGAAGTGTCGGATCAATTGTTCAAAATAAATGATCATACGATAGCGTTTATTTAATAAGAAAAATATACGTTAATGAAATATAATTTTTTCTCCGGGAATGAATAGTGTTTCGTAAATAGTAAAATTTTGAAATATGTTCTCAGAATATCAAATCGACTCCGAAAATGATGAATAGTAAAATGATGAATAGTAACCAGTGTTCTAAAAGGCGCGCCTTGGCGCCGCAAAGGCGTCGCCTAGGCGTGAGGCGTGGCCTCTAAGTTACGAAACAGACCTTAGCGTTGGCTTAAGGCGTGGCACGGAACAAGGCGTGAAATAGCGCGCAAAAGCGCAAAGCGTGGCGCCATTTTTAGAAGCGTTTAGAGGTTTTTTCACTTTTTGGGTTGTTTTGTGTTTGGGCTATTTTGTATTTGGGCCTAGTAATTATTAATTTAATTTTTATTAACTAGCAGTATATCATATGGATATCATGGATTGTTGCTATTAGTGATGATGATGAAATAGAAGAAGATGGCAGTCTCGAGGTTGGTGGAGAAGCAGTTGGTGTTGATAGAGAACTCCATGAGGATGATTTTGTGTCAGATGAAGAAGAAGTGGAGGGGGGGGGGAGGATCTTGAATTCAACAACTCAGATGAAGAAGGTTTTATTTGAAGAAATGAAGAAGATGCAAGACTAGTTTAGTTTTCAGTTTTCACTTTATTTCTTATGCATATCACCTTTTGTAAGCTCACCTTTTGTAAACTTACCTTTTGTAAACTTAATATGTATATGAAATATTGAAATATGATATCATTACATAAATCTATAAATATTTTTTCGCCGCTTTAGTCACGCCTTCAAAAACGCCATGGCTTCACAAAGGCTCGTAAGGCTTGAGGCTTGGCATCGCCGCCATGCCACGCCTCACGCTATTTATAACCTTAATAGTAACCGATGAATAGTAAATTCCCGAGATGAATAGTAAAAATTGAAAAATGACCGGAAATTGAGAATTGTGACACCAATGACCAATTTGGATGTTATTCCTTCACCGTGCCTCTTTGCAACTCACTTTGCATATGGTTTGTTACCTTCACCCGCCAAACATCATTCTTTCAGTTGCAATTTTGTTTACTTGTGTAGGGATCCAAAAGATGTCTTGGTCTTCAAGTTTCACTTCACAAAAGAGTTTAAATACAAAGAACTACATACTCTTTTGTTTAATCAAGCGTTTGAGTCATTTTGTGAGGGTGTTTCAGAGTATGGACCGTATTGGGATCATGTGTTAGATCTGATTGGAGCGTGAGTCTTGAATCAGAAAACAAGATATCGTTCTTAGAATAGGAGGAGATTAAAAGGGATCCAGCGGTTCATGTCAAAAGATTAATTGACTTCATGAGTGTCCCCTTTTCGGTTGAGGATTAAGACAATGGTGAGTTTCAAAGATTGTACAGTTTTGTATTTTTGAGCATTTGAAAAGCTTTGAGGTAAACACGACAAGTATTCAAAGGTTTGCTTTCGGGCTTGAGATAGAAAATCGACTTTTTTCCAGGCGGGGTCAAGTCAGAGATTGGGAAAATCACTTGACAGAAGAAATAATAGAGCGAATTGATCGTATCACTGAAGAGCTAGAAATTCAAAGGTTTGGGTTTTACAATCGGTGCAAGTCCGGAAAAGGATATGTTTACTGTTGGCGGTTATGTCACAGCAACAGGGTTAAGATAATCAACTTCAGCAGAAATGCTCAACTGTTCAGCAGAAACAAACAGATGGTCGGAATCTAATACCACTTGGTGGTGACCGGATATCACTTGGAATCGTGTGATCACTTTCCAAAGTAAACTATTCGACCCTAATGCCTGGGTATCACGAATATCCACTTGGGATAAGACCAAATGCAGTTAGAGAATTAGGCACAATTCTATAACCCTTTCGCTAATAAGTGTTTACGCTTTTTGTGTGTTGTTCATGCATAATCAGATATCCTATTTATAGGATAATACTCTTGGCTAATTCAATGGAATTATGAGTATTAATCGCCCATTAATAGCCTCATAATTATCCCCATTATAGCCGTTAGTGGTTACATGACCAAATAAACGCGTGGTCATTAAGCGCTTGAAACCGCCACTTGAATAGGTCAAAACCGCTACAAGCAGACTTTCATCAAGACTTTCATAGTGCTATCGTGGTTACACCGCTCGGTGGAAACACCACCGCCTGTAAACACTACTAAGAAACACCACTTCGCTGGAAACACCACTGGAAACATCGATCCAAAGGAAGTACGCCGTGGAAACACCGATAATCGTGGTAACCACAACAAGACTTTCACCAAGCACTACCAATACACACCACTACAAGAGTCGTGGTGTTCATGTACCTTATGGGTGTACACTGCACTCTCCTAACCCATTACATGGTGTGAACTATTCCCACAAGTGCACTAAATTTTCCAACAATCCTCCCCAAATTTAGTTCACTTCCTTTGCATGAAAATTAAACATCAAGCAAAACATGTGCATAAATGAAAATGTCCCGAGGATTGAATTTCCATCTTAGTAAATTACACGTTCAAATATTCGAGAATCAGGTGTTCTAAGAATTGAACCCTTCAACCCATTTGAATACCTGAAGATAAAATACACACAAGTTTTCAAACACTTAAAAGCTCCCGACACTATACAAGCCATGTGTCCATATCCAAATTCATAAATGTTGTAAAAGCTAAAAGTCCAAAGCTTCCTGGCAAAACTTCAACATTTACATAGGTGGTTCCTCTTTATTCATGCTCCTACCAAGCACTTTTTCAAAGAAAAATAACCATTAAGAAGTAAAGACTTCATCCTCCTTTCAGAGGTTCTCGAGCACAACCTTGGGATGAAAATAAAACATGTGCTCCAGTCCACTCAATGTTCAGCTTTCCACATTGAACTCAGCTCCTAAGTTTCCTCAAGAGGGAGTTGGGTGTCCTAGCATTCAGTGACTAAGTTGGACATAAACCCATCCCTTTAGCTGACTTTATAACCAAGTCTCTAGCCGCACCTTCGTCAAGTGATCGCTAAGTTCTCGTTGAGATCTCACAAAATCTATAGATACCACCCCATTCATGATAAGCTCACGAATCATGCTATGTCCGACACCTAAGTGTCTAGACTTACCATTGTACATCTGGCTATAAGCCTTAGCCAATGTAGCCGCACTATCACACCGGATAGAAATAGGTGCTATAGGTTTAGGCAACAATGGAATCTCAAGGAGCAAGTTTTTCAACCATTCACTTCTTTACCAGAATGCTAAAGCCACAAATTCAAATTCCAGTGTTGAACTGGTGATGCAAGTTTGTTTCTTGAATGCCCAAGAAATTGCACCTCCACCAAGTAGGAATACCCAGCCACCGGTAGACGAATTGTCTTCAGTGTTATCGATCCAACTTGCATCAGTGTAACCTTCCAACACCGATGGGTAACCAGTATATGAGAGACTATAATCCATAGTTCTCTTCAAATACTTCAGACCTTTGAACCTTGCCGTGATGAGCACTGGGATTACTAGTATACTCGCTCAATTTTCCCACCGCAAAACCAATATCGGTCTTGTACAAGTCATGGCATACATCGCACCAATTACCCTAGAATACTCAAGTTGAGATACGCCTTGCCATGATTAGGCATCGCCTTCTCACAAGTATCCATAGGAGTACTCACGGAGTACAATCAAAGTAATTGAATTTCCTCAAAGACCTTCTCAATATAATGACACTGAGAGATAGAAATTCTATTACTTTCATGTTTAATCCTTATACCAAGGTTAACATCACCTCCCCATGTCTTTCATGGAGAACCTTGATGACAAAATTACTTTGTCAGTCAACCTGATTTTGGTCAGTGCCATAAATCAACATGTCATCAACATATAGACAAATGATGACTCCTTTACCATAATCATCAAATTTGCTATATACACATTTGCCACCGGTTAAGAACATAACCACTAGACAAAACCACTTCATCAAATTTTTGATGCCATTGCTTAGGTGCCCGCTTAAGTCCATAAAGAGACTTAATCGGTTTACACACCTTGTTTTCATTGCCATGCAAGATGAAGCCCTGAGGTTGGTTCATATAAACCTCCTCTTCCAATTCACCATTCAAGAAAGTCGTTTTACATCCATCCGATGAATAATCGATTATGAATAGATGCCATAGCAATCGCCAGCCTTATGGTATGATACGAGCCACGGGGCATAAGTATCAAAATAGTCTATCCCTGACTTTTGTTTAAAGCCCTGAATAATTAATCTAGCCTTGAACTTTTCAATAGTTCCATCTACCTTCATTTTCTTTTTGAAAATCCATTTGCAACCTAGAGGTTTGCAACCGGGAGGTAGATCAACCAACACCCAAGTGTTGTTCCCCATGATGGAATCCATCTCATCATTGATTGCTTCTTTCCGAAAGCAATATCCTGATACTTCATTGCTTCTTCAAATGTCTTGGGATCATCCTCAACAATGAAGCAATAGGAGTATTGGTCTGAGACCTCATCCCTTGTTCCTTCAACTAAGTATAGTTGAAACTCAGTTCCAAATGACTTTGGAGTCCTGACCCTTTTGCTCTTCCCGAGCACATGTTCAGTTGTTGAACCACAACCTCATCAGGGACCATCGATAGTTTATCATCGTGACCTTTGATACACCAGTGTCAAGAGTTCCATTAGGAATCCTCGACTTGGTCTTGGGATCGATGACAATCTATTCTCATCAAAGTCTGCATCCCTTGATTCAATTATAGAGTTAACCGAAACATATTCATTAGGTTCAATAACATAGAACCTAAAAGCCTTGGAATGCTCAAAATATCCAACAAAGATGCATCAATGCCTCTTTCACCCAAAGTCTTTTGCTTTGGATCGTGGAGTCTTACAACCTACAACCCCGCACTCGAGATAGTTCAGTTGGGTTTCTTTTTAGTCCAGAGTTCATAAGGGGTAACCTTGTTCCTTTTGTTGGGAACCCTATTTAATAAATAGCAAGTTGTTAACATAGCTTCACCCCGTAACCTTGACTCGTCCTGAATAGGACAACATGGAATTAACCATCTCCTTCAAAGACTGCTTTTTCCTTTCTAAATACCATTTTGCTGAGGAGTATAAGGGGCGCTTTTCATGGATTATACCAACAGACTGAAAATACAGAGTATCCATGTACTCACCTCCCTATCAGTCCTTAATCTTTTGATCAAAGACCCAAGTTGTAATTCAACTTCAGTTTTAAACACTTTGAATTTATCTAATGCTTCATCCTTTGTATGTAACAAATAAACATAACCAAACCTAGAAGCATCATCAATAAATGTCACAAAGTACTTCTTATTCCCCAAAGAAGGAGTGGCATGCAAATCACACAGTCACTGTGTATCACTCCAGTGAGCTTAGTCTCACGACTAACACCCCGAAAGGGTTTCTTGGTTATCTTGGTCAACATGCAAGTTTTACACTTTTCGGTGTCCATGTCAAAAGCAGAGATTAAACCATCCCTAGACATATCTTGCATCCGTTTATAGTGAACATGACCAAGTCTAGCATGCCATAGGGTAGAGTCACCGGTCATATGTGGTCACAAAGTGAAATAACACAAGTGGTAACATTAAGACTGAACATTTGATTACATAAATAACCAAAACCAATAAAAACACCATGCTTAGAAAGAACAAATTTATCAGATTCAATAACTTGTTTATATCCATGATTATTCAAAACACTACTTGAAACCAAGTTCTTCCTTATATCATGAACATGAATAACATTAAACAAAGTTACAATCTTTCCGTAACTAACTTAAGATCTACACAACCACGACCATGCACCAAGGTCGTTGACTCATTTCCCATGTGAAGAATAGAACCATCATTCAGTGACTCATAAGTCTTGAACCAGCTTCTATCTTTACACACATGTACAGTTGCTCCAGAGTCAACCCACCACGCAACATCATCATCCCGCACATAATGAGATTCAGATACATATGTAACATAATAAATCTGAAAAGACTTATTAAACATATTCGACCTTTCGGTGAGTTGGAAGAACCACCACTCCCTGAACCATTAGTGCCCGATCCATTGGCTTTACCACCAACTTTAACACCTTTGCAGCCCCTTTTAATGTGACCAGTTTTGCCACATTTCCAACAAGTAGGTGTTGCCTTCTTGTTAGGATATGCCCTTGTGTTGTCATGAAATTTGCATTTGCCTTTGTTGTCATTGTACCTGGTGGAGTTGTTATGCTCCACCATATTGACAACAGATGGTCCAAGAAGATTGCTACTCTTTGGCTTGTCATTATCCAGCATCTTGAGAGATTCCTCAATGCGCAGATGACTGCCCAACTCAACCAGAGTTAACTCCTCTTTCTTATGTTTTAAGGTATGCTTGAAATCTTTCCAAGAAGGAGGGAGTTTGTCAATGACACAAGAGACTTTAATGGCCTCATCCATGTTCATATTGTGTTGTGTAAACCTTCCAAGTATTCCAAGAAGTTCATTGTATTGTTCCATAACCGGTCTTGAATCAGTCATTTTGTAATTTGTGAAATTACTAACAAGGAACTTCTTACTTGATGCATCCTCACCCATATATTTGGCATCCAAGGAATCCCACAGTTCTTTGGAAGATTCAAAGTTCGGATAAATATCAAACAGAGAATCAGACATACCATTGAGAATTAAGCCTCTGCATATGTAGTCATCATTCTCCCATTTGCTCCTCCTCCTGACCTGCTCAACCGTAGCATCATCCCCATCATCGAATTGGAGTGGTCACATACACCACACTCATACTTGACCGCAAGAAGTGCATCTTCTTCTGCCACCTCCTAAAGTCCACCCCTTCAAACTTGTCCAGCTTAGCAAAGTTTGAAGCCATGTGTTTCATTGCGCAGCTTGCCATTGATTATCACAAAATAGTTTACTTTGATTGTTGGCGGTTATGTCACGAATGTGGTTAAGATAATCAACTTCAGAAATGCTCAACCGCTCACAGAAACAAACAGATGGTCGCAAAGAACTAATACCACTTGGTGGATACCGGATATCACTTGGAATCGTGTGATCACTTTCCAAAGTAAACTATTCGACCCTAATGCCCGGGTATCACGAATATCTACTTGGGATAAGACCAAATGCAGTTAGAGAATTAGGCACAATTCTATAACCCTTTCGCTAATAAGTGTTTACGTTTTGTGTGTGTTCTTCATGCATAATCAGATATCATATTTATAGGATAATACTCTTGGCTAATTCAATGGAATTATGAGTATTAATCGCCCATTAATAGCCTCATAATTATCCCCATTATAGCCGTTAGTGGTTACATGACCAAATAAACGTGTCATTAAGCGGTTGAAACCGCCACTTGAATAGGTCAAAACCGTTACAAGCAGTACTTTCATCAAGATTTCATAGTGCTATCGGTGGTTACACCGCTTCGTGGAAACACCACTGCTGTAAACACTACTTCAAGAAACACCACTTCATGGAAACACCACTTCGCTGGAAACATCGATCCATGGAAGTATCGCTTCAGTGGAAACACCGATAATCATGGTAACCACAACAAGATTTTCACCAAGCACTACCAATACACACCACTACAAGAGTCAGGGTGTTCATGGACCTTATGGGTGTACACTCCGTACCTCCTAACCCATTACAAGGTGTGAACTATTCTAACAAGTGCACTAAATTTTCTAACATTTACATCCATAGACGATCAAACCAACCTATACTATCAAACTAAGACATGCCGCATGAATAGCTTTCTTATATTATTGATCCATGGCGTATCCAAATGATTTTATTCAATTGATGTACTTATTTATCTAATAAGGCATGCATTATGCAAGGATGTATATGGTGCATTTTAACTTGGTGGTGTTTTCATCCAAGTCTTTGTAAGTCGTAACTAATCTTCTTAAAACACAATCATAAAAAGAAATATGTACTTAATCATATATTATTGAACTTTTAAAACATATTTTTACTCATTTTTAAACTCATCACTTATCAGAAAAATCATTCATTTTTCCAGAAAATAATAAAAGTTTCAAAAATCAAAAAAAGAAGTTGGCCCAGTGGGGTTGTCATATTCGGCCCGCCCAAAATTCTCAAAAACTTCAAAGAGCCCAATTACTTGTTATCTGTAATCATTCGGGGTGTTCCTCGGTTCGGTTATCGGGTTATTTGGTTTATTTAGTTCAGTTAGTTCGGTAAAAAAAATTCTGGGTATAACCGAAAACCGAACAGAACCGAACCAAATTCATATTTGATTCAACCAAACCAAAACCGAACCGAATAACCAAAAACCAAACCCCTGTAACCGAAAACCGAACCGAATAACCCGAATTACATAATTTAATTATTTTTTATTTAATTATATATATTCTTAGTAGAAAATATTTTTTTCAAGCTTAAATCATGTTATATTAATACTAAAATAGAATTTTAGTGATTTTTTTTCATATATATACATAGAAAAATATATATTTTATATGAATTCAGTTTTCGGTTCGGTTTTCAGTTTTAATTGCCAAAACCATATCCAAACCGATAACCGAATATTTAGTTCGATTCGGTTCAGTTTTGACCAATTCGGTTCGGTTACGAATTCGGTTCAGTTATTTTCGGTTCGGTTTCGGTTTTCGGTTACTGTGGATATTACCCAATCCGTGAACACCCCTAATTCGACGGGTCATGTGATATTAGAGCATCTATAGTGCATCAAACTTTACTCGGTTTTATGCATCGTCACATCATTATCTCGTTATCTTACATAAAACATCCGCAATGCATTAGACGCTTACACAGTTTAATAAATTTCCACATCAACCATGGATTTATGATTTAAACATAGCTTTGTTTATTCTTTCTTTTTCATTATTCTGGGAAAAAAACATGTTTCAGTTTGATAAGAAAATAAGCATAAAAGTAATGGGCTAATATATACGTGTACATGTTGTATATGCTATTAATTATCGATTGAATTTTGGCATCAATTTGGTTTACTTAATGCCGTTTTATGCATAGTCTCTATCACCATAATTTGTTTGTTTATAAATAGATATAGTTTCATTTATAAAAAAAAGACTATTTAAAATGTTGAGGCGAGGGAAGAGGTATCGACATCGCTTCTTAAGGTTTTAAAATCGTAGGTCTTTTAGTCTCTTATAAATTTTTAACATTCAGAAACTAAATCGGCAAAAGAACAATAAAACACAAGACAAGATAGCATCTTGCTCAAATCGGTAAGAAAGAAGTGAAGATCGATGGAACAAATTTACTCCCAAGTCGTCGATTTGTTTATTGAAGTCATGTAATTTAAACTACGCAACAACAGCTTTATTAATATATCGAACCTCTTGAACCAAGGATTACAATGACGTACGAGTGTATTTCATGTTTCAGTTTTGCAAAAACCGTACATATAATAAGGATCTACATTAACTAAAACGTAACCAAGATTAGACATGTTATAAAACTTAAAATTTCAAAATGATCTATTTCTAACTTGTTTAAGAAAAACAAACAGTGTACCGTGTACGTAAGACTTGAACGCGCAACCTTCTTTAAATTTTTTTAGCTAGTTTCGCTAGGATGTTTTAAAAATTTAAGAGGCAAATTTGCTATAAAAAGTGAACATACTTATTTCTTGTTGGATCATCTTCTTGTTACCTTCCTCCCTTTATTCCTTGATAATAAATAAATGAATAAAAGAAAATAATAAAATTGGATTTGTTGCTTATTTGGGCCATGATGATATTGTTCCTTCATGCACCCCACGTTATACACACAACGATAAGTGATATTATATATCTATTACATGTTTAGACCTATCCTTAGAGTTGTATATACTTTATATATTCAAATTTCTCCCCTCTTTTTTCCATTTAAATTATTAGATATTTGTATTCAATCATCTTGATTCTTGATGCAGTTTGGAGGATAAATGGCCTTTGATTAAATCATCCCTTAATTTGTTGGCCTTTTATTCTTTGTAGTTTTGCCTTTATCAGGTATATCAGGTATACTAGCAAATAATAATGTGGCTGACTTAAGGTCCTTAAATTAGTAATAAGTAAATTGCATTTTTGGTCCTTAAGGTATGGCTAAATTGTAGGTTTCGTCCTTAACGTTTTGAAAGTGCAGCAGTAGTCTCCATTTTAAATGTTTTGTTGCATGTTTGGTCTATAAATGACATATTTGGTCCCTAAAAGCTTGAAGATTCTGTTGCATGTTTGGTCTTTAAATTGCAGATTAGGGACAAAACATGCAGCAAAACTTTCAAAATAAGGACTAGTGCTGCACTTTTGAAATGTTAAGGATGAAACCTGTAATTTAACCATACCTTAGGGACCAAAAATGCAATTTACTCATTAGCAATTGTATTTAGTACTACACATACCTTTGGTACCTAGGACGTACATGGACACTTTCAAAATACTGTAATATTTTAGCTTTAATTAATATATATATTAAAACGCGTGAGAAACGGCGTCGTTTTGCCGTTTGACAAAAAAGGACGAAACGACAGTTTAGGCGTAAAATTAAAGGGTAAAACGACATGTTCCAAAACGACGTCGTTTTGTGAGTTTCGAAAAATGGCAAAACGTACCCCTCAAGTCAACAATACTTTGCAAAAAGAGTACTTAATTCTGAAAAATGCCTACAAATACCCCCGAAGATTTTGCAAAACCAGTCCAAAAGTTTTATATTTTCACAAAATTTGAAAAATGACAAAAATTACCCCCAAAGTATGTGACACTTTTGCAAAACCGATCCTTATCTTTTCATAAAATTTTAAAAATGGCAAAAATTAACCCGAAGTATGCGCACTTTGCAAATTCAATGCTCAACTTTATATGTTATTATGTAATTAAGGATCCACCGAATTCATTAAATATATATACATATATATTAAGAAAATAATAATAATAAAATTAAACACACGCTATAACAAGCTTAAGGTCAACGTTTACATCTCGACCCAACTATCACTATACAAATGTGTCAAATAAAATTAAAATACCAACATTTACATAAAAAAATTCGCACACAATTTAAACACTACACATATAACAAAACTCATATAACATAAAAATAAAAGCAAACAAACCGCTAATACGTAATTAAGGATCTTGCGAATTCATTAAATATATATTAAAAAATAAATAAAAAAATAAAACAATTTAAGGTCAACGTTTACATCCCGACCCATCTACACTATACAAAAGTGCCAAATGAAATGAATATACGAACATTTACATAAAAAATTTCGCACACAATTTAAACACCACACATATAACATAAAAGTTAAATGCAAAAAACCCGCCACAACGCGCGGATACAAAAACTCGTTATTTATAATTTATTAGTGTTGATTTACGAAGATCATGCTTGCATGAATGTTCTCATAGAAAAACAAAACAAAAAACAAAGATATCTTGGTTAATTGATAGTAGAAAATCCTTCTATCGTTACAAGTCTCGTATATATTCACAAAATCTCATATGTTCTTTGTTGTTTCATGACTAGCAAAATGTTTAATTAAAAAGTAAAATAAAATTAGATTGTATAATTTGTTTTTTATGAGTTTTATATCTGAACAAGAAGCTAGTAATTTTAGCCATGATATAAGAAGTGCATATGCTCGGTTTTTGAAAGACATTAAAAACCTTTTCTTTCTCTTGAATTAGTCACCAAGAAATTACTAATAAAACCTATTATCTGCAGTGGAAAAAATAAAACAATACTAACAAATATAATACTCAAAACAGGTTAGAACTTGCGTATTAGGTTTTGAATCTAGAATTTTTTATAGGTAAATGACACATTTACGAGTATTAAATAATTAAGAAAGATGTAAGTGATAAATTAGAAACCAAAGAGTTTACTAGTAACAATCCCAGCTAGGGACGGACGTATGTTGTAACTATGGGGGCGGTGTCCTCCATTGCTAGTCGAAAAAGTTTAAATTGTGGTGTAATTTTTTTTAAATTTTGATTTTTTTTCGAAAGTGTCCCTCACAAAAAACTCAAATTGCCCCTCACCGGCATACTAAAACTCAATATTTAACAATCTAAAGCTTTATAAATCCTTTATCTTTAAGTAAAAATATTCGATTTATCATTACGATCTTAGTTTTTTCTTTCGTAATTTGTCGCCATTGTCAACAAAAAAAAAAAATTGCTCCCCACATCCTATTTTTCTAGTTCCGTCACTAATCCCAGCCTGGCCTTCCCTAGTCCACCCTCCATTTTATGATTTTTATCTCACTTTTTATTTCCCCCAAAAAAAGGAAAAAAAATTAAAAACTATTCTCAAAAACTAAAATATTCAAAAATCCACGTTCTAACAATAAAATTCGAGTGTATAACTTGGTTTTTATGAGTTTTATTCCTGGATAAGAAGTTTGTTCATAAAAAATATCTGGATAAGAAGCTAGTAATTTTTGGCCATTATATGATATACTCAAAACAACTTTTAGAACATGAGCAATGTTGCAAAATCGTTAATACATTTATCGGTGATTAATCGGATTAAATTTCCTTTTGTGTATTTACCCAAAACAGTTTCCAAACCTCAATAAAACATGCGTCAGTATTATTATTTTTTAAATTGGTTCATTTTTACCGATTATCTTTTTACCATTTTTACCGAATTGTTTAGATTTTATTTAGAACACGTTTTTGAAGTAATACATTTAGAAAGATGAGTAAGGTTTTAAATCTAGATTGTTTAAAGTAAATAATTAAGAAAGATATAATTGATAAAGGAAAATAATTTAGAGACCTACAACTTGTGTCTAATTGTATGCCTAACATATGTGGAGTTATATTATTGGATTGTAAAGCAATGAGCCCCGTTGTTATAACTAATGAATTAGTGACACGCAATTTTAGACATAAAATTAAATCTACGATTAGGTCTCCCAAACACTGCTATTGATAAATTAGAACACAGAGTTTACTGGTACAATCCCAACCTGGCTGGCCTTCCCTAGTCCACCCTCCATTTTATGATTTTTATCTCACTTTTTATTTCCAAGAAAAAAACAATTAAAAAACTATTCTCAAAACCTAAAATATACAAAAATACACGTTCTAACAACAACCACAAGTTGAACTCACTCTTTCTATATATATAAACTTGGTAAAAACAACAACATTATATTCATCACACTTTCTCTCAATGGCGGGACAAAGTGCCCAATACTACACCGCGACCGGCAAACCAAACACCGCCACACACCTCCTACGTAAAAACAACGTCGTACTAACATGCGTCGTGTTTTTCCTATGTTCTTTTTTCTACTTATTTGGTGCATGGGAGCCTCGCGCCACTCAAAACAACACATCCCTACGTACCAATATAATAAACTGCGCCACCGCTATAAACTCCACCGCCGTCACAGCCGCCGACTCGTCTAAATCCCTAGACTTCTCCTCACACCACTCAGCCGCCGCAGATGACGGCGTGACCGTGAAAACATATCCACCGTGTGACATTAAGTACTCGGAATATACCCCTTGTACGGACCAAAAAAGATCCTTGAAGTTCCCACGTGATCGTTTAATATACCGCGAAAGGCATTGTCCCGAAAAGAATGAGCTTTTGAAATGCCGTATACCTGCTCCGTATGGTTATAAGAACCCGTTTAAATGGCCAGCTAGTAGAGATATTGCATGGTATGCTAATGTGCCACATAAAGATCTAACGGTTGAAAAAGCTGTTCAGAACTGGATCAGGTTCGAAGGTGACCGGTTTAGGTTTCCGGGTGGTGGAACCATGTTTCCTAATGGTGCTGATGCTTATATTGATGATATCGGCAAGCTGATTAATCTTAATGACGGCTCGATCCGTACTGCTATTGATACCGGTTGCGGGGTAAGATTTTCTATTTTTTTATAAACAAATAAACGCTCTTACAGTATATACACCACAAATATATCTTACACGATTTTTTTTAATCAAGTTGAGCCGACCGTTCTTTGTTTATGTTTTTTGATTAATTAAGTCGTAATTTAACAGAGAATATTTAGGTAAACTGTCTTTGTAGCCCGTTTGTTTTAAATTTTCTAAAAATGGTTTTTGTCATATTTACTATTTATTTAACATAAGATAAAGTTTTCTGATTTGAAACTATGTTGATTTGAAGCCACATTAACTTTTGATACATACATTAGATTCAAAATGCTTAGTTTGGGAAATTGGATAATAGCACAGTTTGATTAGTGATGTGTACTTACTTTTGTAATACACTAAGATTTAGATATGAGTCAATTACATTTTCTATAAATGTATTGTTTTTATCTTTGACAATTTGCATGTAGGATCATATTAGGTTCAAAATAGTTGCATCACATGTTCTTGTTAGTTACGACTTTTTGTTGGCTTTTAGGTACCTTAACAGTAAACACGACAGTTGTTTTAAATTATTTAGCTAGTGGCCGGTTTGTTTATCGCATTTGCTTTATCAGAGACGGATTCATGATTTTTGAGAGAGCGTTGAAATTTTTTTTTATTTTATTTTATGATTATAAATACTCCGTACTAAAGTTGCCCTATAAAATATTTATTATATTAGAATTTGAGGGTTGCACGTACTTAGAAAAGAAATATTTTATAAAACGATTACGCTTTGTGACCTAAATCGAGTGTGGCCCATCCCACACCCAACTCCCATGTAAATCCGTACCTGCCATAAAATGTAAACAAATATCATCCAAACGGCAAAAATATGGCCCTTGAAGACGACCAAATCAACTTTTAGTGAAACTTTTTTAATTAGTTTTTGGCATCAAGTGTTTTATATTATGATAAATATTTAATTATTTAGATTTTATTAATAAATATTTAATCAAGCAATGGTGGTGGGGATGAAACTAGTATTCGGATATATAACGTGAATCCTTGACATGAATCCATTAAGTTGGCTGACACAAACTAATAGTATTACTGTAAAACAATTTTACTAATGAGAAGACAACTAAATAACATTGTATAAGTTTGAGGAATTGATTCGCACACTCATGTTTTTTATTGGTACAGTTAACTTTACGCATTACATAGTTGTACATTGTCTACAGTTTTTATTTGCTTGTGCAGTTGAGTGACCCAATCGCCTCTCATAAATTTGTTGTGCTTGAGCCCGTTTATCTTATAACAAAGTATTAAACAACGTACGTTTATTAATTTTGAAATTTATTAGGTGGCAAGTTGGGGAGCTTATCTTCTATCAAGGAACATCATAGCGATGTCGTTTGCTCCAAGAGATACACACGAAGCTCAAGTACAATTCGCTTTAGAGCGTGGTGTTCCTGCTTTGATCGGTGTCATTGCCTCCAAGAGGCTTCCGTATCCATCAAGGGCTTTCGATATGGCTCATTGCTCTCGTTGTCTCATCCCATGGGGTCAATATGGTATTTCGCTTACTCCACATATCCCTCACATCACATTTTCATTATTAGATTGACCTAAATGTATGTTAGCTTCCTCATATATTATGCATTAATGTGGAACAATTGTATGAATTGTAGATGGAGTATACTTAATTGAAGTAGATCGTGTTCTTAGACCCGGTGGATACTGGATCTTATCCGGTCCTCCAATTAATTGGGAGAAACACTGGAGAGGATGGGAGAGAACAAGGGATGATTTGAACGAGGAACAAACTCAAATCGAGAATGTTGCCAAGAGTCTTTGCTGGAAAAAGGTGGTACAAAAGGGTGATCTTTCGATATGGCAAAAACCAATCAACCATTTGAATTGTAAAACGGATAGCCAAACTACACAAAAACCGCCTCTTTGCCCTCTCCAAAATCCTGATTCCGCTTGGTACGTCAAAACATTATAAGAAAAGAAACTAAATATATAACTAGATAAATAGTAAGATTATTTTCATATCGTTTATTAATTTGTTAACCAATATGATCAAATACTTGTAGGTATACGGACATAGAGACATGTTTGACACGATTACCAGAAGTGCAAAGCACCGATGAAGTTGCGGGTGGAGCAATAGCAAATTGGCCAAAAAGATTAGACATGGTACCCCCTAGAATTAGCAGTCAAAGCATCGATGGCGTAACACCAGAAACTTTCCAAGAAGACGTCTCATTATGGAAGAAGAGAATTTCTTACTACAAAACCGTAAACAATCAACTTGGACAACCTGGAAGATACCGTAACCTTCTTGACATGAACGCGTTTTTAGGTGGTTTCGCAGCTTCACTCGTTGAAGATCCTTTATGGGTCATGAACATTGTTCCCGTTGAAGCTAACGCCGATACACTTGGTGCAATTTATGAACGTGGACTCATTGGAACTTATCAAAGCTGGTACAGCATACATACATACATAACTCACCACATTACATAATAATCACTAAACTCGACGTATTTTCTAATGCTAACATTATCATATAGGTGTGAGGCAATGTCGACTTACCCTAGGACGTATGATCTCATCCATGCTGATTCGGTTTTCACGTTATACAAAGACAGGTAACTAGCTAGCTAGCTAGCAATGTGATCATAAATAATTCGTTACGATACATCTTATTATCACAAATTTGCAACATTTGGTTCTAAGACATGATCAACATTTTGATGTGTAGATGTGAGATGGAAGATATAATGCTAGAAATGGACAGAATATTGAGACCAGAAGGAAGTGTAATAATAAGAGATGACGTGGATTTATTAGTGAAAGTAAAAAGAATAGCAGATGGTCTAAATTGGGAAAATCAAATAGTTGACCATGAAGATGGGCCAATGGTGAGAGAGAAGCTTCTTTTTGCTGTCAAATTGTATTGGACTGCACCTGCTGATCATTCCTAAATATGGCAAGATTAGTTTCTTTCTATATTTAATATTTTTTTGATATATTGATTAGATCTATATTAATTGTAATTTATTTTTTTTACTTTTTTTCTGCGATGTAAACTCTATATATAAAGTATTACTGCAATTGAGATAACGTGCCGTTCATTTTTATTTGGATTGAATATCATAAGTCACTGAAAAAGATATTTCGTGTAGATATTATTTTATATAACTATATTTAAAAAAAACATAAAAGTCAATTTATACATCAATGCAATAGGATGGGTACAAAATTATAGTATTTTGTTCTGTGAGAAGATAAAATTATGTGTAGTGGGATTAACGTGGAGTTAAATATGATTATGCATGGGTAATAAGCTCAAAACAATATACGAGGTGGAACCTTAATTACACAAAGGAAAACATAGTTTGGAAATATGTGAATATTTGAGAGGTTTGAGCAAGTTGTTTGTAGCTTTGGTTGGTTCCAAGACATGTTTTTCAAGTACATGCACGCTATTTCATAAACAATTATTTATCAATAAACTAGTAATTATATATATATACTAAACATCGGGGAAGAAAACAGTAACAAGCCAACATTAAATGCAAATTTCCCAACTCTAGAAATACCCCGATGTTTAAGTGGCGTTACAAAATTAGTCCTACTCGGCATTAATTGCTATCTATAGCAATCTGCAAAAATAGTCCCTAAGGTTTAAGGGGCGTTGCAAGGTAAGTCCTGTAGCAAACATCAATTGCAAACTTTCCCAAGTTGGCAGAAATAGTCCCTGATGTTTAAGTGGCGCTGCAAAATAAATCCTACAGCATTAATTGCTATCTATAGCAATCTGGCAAAAAATAGTCCCTAAAGTTTAAGCGACGTTACAAAGTAAGTCCTGTAGATTAATTACTAACTATAGCAAGTTGGCAAAATTAGTCCCTAAGGTTTAAGTGTCGCTACAAAGTAAGTCCTTTGAAGCCAATCCCGCTGCATCGCTACGGTTCCCACACTCGTATATATTAAACATCGGGGAAGAAAACAGTAACAAGCACGCATTAAATGCAAACTTTCCCAACTTGGCAGAAATAGTCCCTAAGATTCAAGTGGCGCTGCAAAATAAGTCATGCATCATTAATTGCTAACTATAGCAATCTGGCAAAAATAGTCCCTAAAGTTTAAGGGGCGTTGCAAGGTAAGTCCTGTAGAATTAATTGCTAACTATAGCAACTTGGCAAAATTAGTCCCTAAGGTTTAAGTGTCGCTACAAAGTAAGTCCTTTGAAGCCAATCTCGCTGCATCGCGCGGGTTTCCACACTCGTTATTATTAAACTTAATAAAGTTATAATGATGATACTAAAACTTGAAAAAAAGGGAAAAAAAACTTAAAAAATGTCATACTTGTCCAAAAATACACTTCTGTGTATCGAACAAATTTTTTTGCTTGTAACCTGAACTTTCAATTTCAGATTTTGAGGTATAAACTTTCAATTTCGGACTTTTTGGGGTACTTTTGTGACATTTTGCCCCTGGATTTTTAATAATTTGAGGGGCAAAAATGTCACAAAGTACCTCAAAGAGCCCGAAATTGAAAGTTCAGTACCCATATAGGTAAAAAAAAAATTGTTCGATACCCAGAAGTGTATTTTTTGTACAAGTATGATTTTTTTTAAGTTATTATCCCAAAAAAAAAATACTTTAGTGAGTAAGAAATTACCATAATATCAATGTATGATAAATTTTAGTTCTAATGATATGTGTGTAATACAAATATGAATCATAGGAATACGGATTAAATGACCTCAAAAATTAAGCTAGTAGGTGAATCACGAAATTATGTCCTGCTACTCTGGCTTATTCCACTATAAAATAATCACGAAAAAAATCATCAAATGATATAAAAAAAAACTATAGATGCAATTTTAGTAGTTAAATAGCAATGGGAGCAATAAGTGTGTCTCAAGTAAGTCAAGTGACATTGGTTTTGTTGGTTGTAGCATTTGTAGCTCGAACCAATGGCCAAGTATGTCCATCCCAACTTGGGAATCTGAACGTTTGTGCGCCATTTGTGGTGCCTGGCTCGACAGAAACGATCCCAAGTAGAGACTGCTGCTTGGCTCTTCAAGCAGTCGATCATGATTGCCTTTGTAACACCATTCGTGTTGCATCACGTCTTCCTACTCAATGCAACTTTCCCCTTTCTTGCGGTAATAATTAATCTCTCTCGATCGATCTGGAATACTTTAAATTGTACATATAATCTATTGAGAGGCAAAAGTTGAAAATATTATTGCATAATAGTTTCAAACCTATAAAGATGGTACTTTAAATATGACGTTTTAATTTTTGGTGGTTTCTACAAAACTCAAATATTCGAAAAGGATCATAAGTAACCTAATATTCAATACTTTAGATAGCACACGAGTGACGAAAATCAATATGTTTTCATGCAATTCACCTATAACACTTTATGAAATAAATTCCAAAAGGTTGTGGTATCTTAGAAAAACAAAACATTTTGGCATTTCGCCAATGCATTTGGCCGGTTAGCTCTGTCAGGTTTTTTTTCTAAGCTGTTTGTAGACCCATGCTTCTCTCGGATCAAAAGTTATTTCTGCTCGAATCAATTGAGTTTGTTCCGAAAGTTATACCAGACAAAATGACTGCTCGTAATGGACGCAGCCGAGGGGGTGAGGTTGATCCTAGGAAAATGTAACGTCACGTCAATGTTACCTTAATGTTAAGTTTAACATATCATCGTTGGCCATTTTTTAAAAATTGACATAGTGACATAGCCTTTAGCCATTTTCAGAACATCAACCTTTCCATTTTTATATAAAAAATAAACCAATATTGCTTTCATTAACTGTTGTCTTATGTCAGCCATTTTGTTCTGCTTTTTCTTGGCTTTTCACATTAATAAATAATTCAAAAATAAGGTGTAGTTGTTGAATTTGAATCAATCGAATATAATTTATATTTTTTTTCATGGATGCAGGAAATTGAGATGGACATGAAGGGAAGTGATGAGCAAGAGTTGAATTTATTTATTCTCAGAATAACAATAACTTTTATTTTATTTTTTTAGTTTTGTTTATGGTTTTGTGATCTACAAGTGGAGATTTATAAAAGTGTGTAATGGCCAGTGAAGGTCATGTTAAAGGCTTTGAATAAATAGTTAATTATTCATTATTTTCTCCTTTTTATTATTTTTTACTACTTATATATATTCTTTCTTTTTGTAAACCAGTGTTTACTTTTCATTTTATAAGTTTGATAATTAACTGTGAGAAAATGTCAAAGATAGTCTTTAAGCTTAAGTTTGACACTCGCCCTAAGATCACTTTTAATCTATTATTTGTATAAAACAAGTTGTGATTATAACCTAAACTAATATGGTCGATAACTTATAGTTTATGCAAAAAAAAATATATATAAAAATAAAAAATTGCAATTTAGTGTTAATTATAACCTAAATCGACGTGTTTAGGAAATGAGAGGTACTTTGCATACTAAAAAAATTTCTCTTCATACCAATGTAAGTTCAGTTAGAAAAAATCAAATACACTATGTTCCTATTCAATAGCCACTGCTCGAAAGAAGAGGTCGTATTGGTTTGAACGGTGTTCTGATCCTTCCCGTGCTTGCATGTTATGACGTGTGGGTGTTCGATGGTTTTCTCCATTTCGGGATGGATTACATGTTTTATTGGTTATTTTGCTGGTAAAAAGTTTCAAGATTGCTTCAAGACTGATTTTCTCACTTTGTGATCATCTATTCTGTGATGTCTTAAGATTTCATTTCTCCGTTATGTTGGTTTGTGATACATATTTTGCCTTAAAAAAGAACATTATGCAAGTAACTGATGTACAAAATAAAAATGGGCTATGCTGTCAATATCTATTTGGGCTTACAATTTAATATATTGGGCTTGCTATTTTTTTTTCTTATATATTGCAACCTTCTAAACACTAACTAGAAACTTCAACTTAAAAGGAACAAACACATCGTAGTTTTTTTTCTAATGCAAGTATCACCATATTAACAATCGGAGAAATGATACATAGGCTTAAAACTTGGTCTAAAAGTGGACCTAAAAACACTTGTCAAAATCCTGACGGGTTGTAAAATAAGCGGGTTCCTGTCTGCGGCCGTCAAAATATTGCCAAGTATTTTTAGGTCCACTTTTAAATCCAAGTTTTAGGCCTATATATCATTTCTCTACCAATTGATTTGTGCTTTTTTGCTATAGACCCATTAAACTAGTCAGTCATTATCTATTTACTCCTTACTTAGGTAATTAATGATCAGAAACAAAAGAAGAAAAAAAGTTACAAATATGATACGCATCAATGCGATTGTTGTTTCTTTATTGAATTCAAAGGGATGAATAAACAATCAAAAAATGCCTTTCAGCCTTTGGCTGGATTTTGTTGTACACAATCTAGCAATTATATAATTTTAAACAAAATCTCCTTTTAGTTCTATTATTTATAGATGGTCATTTTATTTTGACAAGGACACCAATAAGGGCAAATCGCATAAAAAGGTACTCATCTTATGTCCAATTTCAATTAAGCTTTTTTTTTTTCAATTTAAGGTACCGACTTTTTTTTGATTTTCTACTTCTTAACTATTTCGTTAGTAATTACATGTTTGGTCTTGAGTTTGTATAGGCATTACATTTTGGTCCTTTAGTCCGTTTTGCACATTTTCAAAAGAAAAAATTTAAATAAAATTTTTTCAAAAACTTTTTCGAATATTTTTTTCCAAATTTTTTCAAAAAACTTTTTCAATATTTTTAATCAAAAAATTGAAATATTTTTTCCAAATTTTTTCAAAAACTTTTTCAAATATTTTAATCAAAAAAATTTCAAATATTTTTTCCAAATTTTTCAAAAACATTTTCGAAATATTTTCCAAATTTTTTCAAAAACTTTTTCAATATTTTCCAAATATTTTATTTTTGCAAAAACGCGAAAATATTTTGAATTTTTTTTTGAAATATTTGAAAAGTTTTTTGAAAAATTTAGAAAAAAATATTTCAAAAATTGTTTTGAAAAAATTTGGAAAATATTTCAAAATTTTTTATGAAAAAATTTTATTTTTGAATTTTTTTTTTGAAAATGTCTAAAACGAACGAAGGAAAACATGTAATGCTCTATACTCAAGGACCAAACATGTAATTTACTAACGAAATAGTTAACGGAAGTTAAACCTAAATCGGCCCAAAAAAAAAATGAAAAAGAATTGTACCTCATAAGATGATTTTTACCTTTTATGCGATTGCCCTATAAAAGTTATTAACTTAAGGCCAAGTTACATTCATGCGTTGGTGAAGGTTTTGCCGATAATAAAACTCCCCTCCCACAAACATGTCTATGGTGAGAAAAAAACGAAAACTCGATCTATGCATCGACAGACTTGTGAAGTTGGTTGTGTGTTGAGTTGTGATTTTGGTTTGGTGAGGTATATATGTGTATATATAGGATATGTTAGCGCGTTGAAGTTGATAGCTTTATCACACCTTCTTAGTAGTAATGTTGGTGGGTGAGTGAAAAGTTACTTAATGCTGAGTTGGCGGTAATGATGTTGGTCGCTATCATTCTCAGCCTAACAAACTCATCAAATAAGGTTGGATCAATAATGTTGCTTTTGCCCGTGGCAAGATGTCAAACACTGCCCAGTCCATCTGCTTATCGCAATTTTTGGACAATCACAGTTTTCGACATTTCAACTCACCAATCAACGAGATTTGAAACTTGTCGTCACACAAATCTAAACGGTGTGAAGCCCTCCCACTTAATACCTAGTGGCAGACACCCTTTTCATTATTATTTTCTTTTCAGATAATTGTTTAAAAATATGCATCCAACCTGGGGTGTAAACGAGCCGAGTACGGCCAAGCTCGAGCTCGAGTCGAATACCAAAACTCAAGCTTGTTCGAGCTTTATATTTTGAGCTCGAGCTCGACTCGGGATATAAAACTAGGGCTCAAAACTCGAGCTCGAGCTCGATTATTTCTACATTCATGCTCGAACTTGATAAATACTTGGTATATCAAGCTCGGCTTGACTCGATTTCTATGAAAATTAAGTAAATGTATTTATATAAGGGGGAATTTCATATATCCCCACATACACACATATATTTACATATTTCCTCAAACACAAGTTTTTTATGCATGATGTACAAGCCTGTTAAAGCACTGTTTGGGGAAATATGTAAATATAGGTGTGTATGTGGGGATATATGTAAATGCCCCTTTATATAAAAGGGTAAATGTGTAATTTAATCGAAGCTCGATAAGGCTCACGAGCTTCACGAGTCGAGTATTTTGGAGCTCGAACTCGAGCTCGACTCGTTTAAATCGAGTAGTTTACGAGTCGATCTCGAATAATTCACAAGTTGTCTCGTCTCGCTTACACCCCTAAATTCCAACCTATCACTTTTTGTCAATTTGTCTACCATAAAATTATAACATCCTTGTTTACTTATCAAACTTACTAATCATTTCTACTGTAAGTCATTGTTACAAATATAGTTTGAGGTGAATTTTGAAATTTGATAAAACCCGGTTCTGAAAAACTTATAAAAAGCGTTTCAGAAATAAGTGAAGGGGCTTGATCGTTAGTAATTGAAGTTTCAAGTAATTTATCTTGTTTCCTTATTATGCAATATGTCTTGTTTTTCAAGTCAGTCGTTTATTATAAATTTAGGTTTTAGAGTCATAATCTAGAACATGAATTTGCAAGAGGTACTTGTCCTTTTTATTTGTTTTGTCAATGTTTTGAAACCCGGGTCGACCCGGCCGGGTTAACCGGTTGGACCGGTTCCGGACAAAAAAACGGGTCAAAAAAACCCGGGTTTTAAAAAACGGGTCAACCGTTTAGACCCGGCGGGTTTTAAGTGACCCGGGTCAACCCGGGTTTTGAAACCCGGCCGGGTTTGGTTTTATCAATTTTTTTTTTTTTTTTAAATACAAAACCTCAAAAATAAACTTGTAAATCTCGTAGGATGCATGTCTTTAGAAGTATGAAACTTGTAATCTCGTAGGATTTATGCTTTTTGAAGTATGAAACATGTAATCCCGTAGCATTTATGGTTGTTTAGAAAATTATGCGGGTTTATATCCTTGTCCACCTTTGATTTGTTGTTTAGAGCATGAAAAATGGTTCTTTGCTTTTTTTTTCACTGCAAAACTAATGTTTGGACATTATGTTTGGACAATTAAAAATGGATGTTTGGACATATGCATAAAACCGGGTCTAACCGGGTTGACCCGGCGGTTGAACCGGTTGACCCGGTGACCCGGTGTCTTGGCTGGGTCGATCACAAACCCGGGTTTCAAAACATTGCGTTTTGTTAACTTTTTGCTGGTAATCAATTGATTTAGTCGGTTACAAGGAAACAAAACAAGTGAATTAATGTTATATCACTTGAAGACTTTTGTTAGGTTTTTAGTCCGTGTGGACCCTTTGCACTTTGTTTATCTGTCAAAAGTCTTTGAATTTTAAATAACAAATGGGCCCTTAAAATATTTGAACTACCGCCTAAATAGTACAGTACTACTTCACAGTTCACATACATACCAACTGCATCTTTTAAACCCACCACCATTTTCTCATTTCTGTTTTTTTTTTTATAAAAGTTTGGAAACACAGATTTTGATGATAAATGGGTAAGACAACAAGGTGGCTCAAGTCTCTTTTTGGCGCCAAAAAGTCTTCTAGGACTACACAACCTAGTTTGTCTTTTAATGGTACGAGGAAAGAGTGTGAGGATGATAATAGACATGCTATAGCGGTGGCGGCTGCTACGGCTGCTGTGGCCGAGGCGGCGCTGGCGGCTGCACATGCGGCTGCTGAGGTTGTGAGGTTGACTAGTGGTGGTGGTGGTGGTGGGAGGGGGTATTATGACGGTGAGCGACGGCGTGGTGTGGCGGCGGTAAAGATACAGTCCGCGTTTCGGGCTTACCTGGTATGTTTTGTCGGAATTGTGAATTTACTAAATTGCCCTTTTTTAGATATTTAGGGTCATTTTGTTTGTTTAATTCATAACATCTTGCTAGTTTCTAATTTACGTGTAACTATTTTGTTTTATAAAAGTATTTGATAACATAGCTAATGATGATAAAGCTAAAAGTTCATCGCCTAACGAAAAGTGCTTAGTATTTTAGAAAGTAGTGTTTGAAAAGAAGAGCTTTTAATTCTAAACGCTAAAACGCTATTAAATGATCTTTAGCAAAACATACCTTTATACATTTTCCTTTTAGAAGAATTGTTTTTAGAACTTTTTATAAGGGAATTTATTTGTAACAAATTGAAGATTGATTTGGACACTCTAATTCATGCATAGATACATGTACCGTATCAATATATTACTTTTAACTGTTTGTATCTAGCGCAGTTGGTGCCACCGACTACCGTAAACATCCGGGCCCACACATGTGATGCCCTTTGCCAATATGGGGCGCAAGTTCGAATCCGACTTGCAGCATGGAAGTGGGCACCGCAATCAGGTATTTCACAGGCATTAAACCTTTGTCGGGTAGGGTTGATGGGTATCAAAAGGTACACAGGGTTGAGGTGTCCCTGCCAAACTACACTTTTTGCCAATATTTAATTTAAGATAGGAAAATCATTTTAACTTTTTATAAAAACTTGATACTAGAGATTGAAATAAGTCCACATTTGGGTGTGAAAATGTGTTCCAACTTTTTGGTTAATACAATACAAAGAATCTTCATTTGTTTTACACATTGGGGCCCTCCACTTCATTTATTGGTGGTAGCGTTCCTCTGACTTTTTCTGTTTCTATTTTGGACCCTTCATTGTCATTACCCAATATCAACTTCACATCACTTTATTATACAAAACATGTATTAAATGATATTGAGCTATGACACTAAAGTGATATTTGAACTAGATAAAGCAAAGTTATGGTTATCTAGTCATGTGAAATCAAAACATATACGTCTCGAGGGTTTACAGGACACTCGTAGCTTTTTACGATGTAGTGCTAGTTTTTATAGAAAATCTTAGTTTTCTTTAAATACATTGGGTCTAGAAAACCATCGATATTTGTAGTCTTGTTTAGTTCTCACTTACATTGACTGGTTCCGTCTTTGTACACACTTGCATATACATATGGTAAATCGTATATTGAAAGTCTTGCATATTTATGTGAAATCTTGGAATGCACTTTATTGGGAATGAGGGGTTGCTTAACCAATAAAGTGGGGTTTGCTTAATCCAATTTTTTAATCTGATATACTACGTAATAATCTATGTACCAAACTATTGTCTCTCATAATGGTGTTGTTTATTACTTGCCTTTGAAATTATTGCTACTTTATGGTATTCAACTTGTGACACAAATTACTTTGTAACTTTATGTTGGGGTTTAATGAATGATAATGTGCAACAAAAGGGTCACTGGCCCATAGTTAGAGACATAAAACCATATTATTAAATATTCTAATGATTCAGTAATATAGGTTGTACTTGATGCTAAGGGGTGTTTGGCTAAGCATACCTTAGTCAATCACTTGTGACCTGTGCTTTTTAGCTTTTCTAGCCTCTTTTTTTTTTTTTTTGAGTCTTTTGACAAGACATGATTTTTGGGACATGCTAAGCCAAACACACTCTTTGATAACTGTAAACCTGAGCTGTGTAATTGGTTGATGAATGTGTAGGCCAGGAGAGCATTGAGGGCACTTAAAGCATTAGTGAAGCTTCAGGCACTTGTGCGTGGGTACATTGTGCGAAAACAAAGTACAGACATGCTTAGACGGATGCAGGCCATGGCTCGTCTCCAGGCTCGTGCCTGTGCCAACCGAGCAAACTCGTTGGGATCGCCGCATTCAACAATTAAGTCCTCTCGATCACACCACCATCCAGTAAGTAAACTTTTTTTGTTAGCTTTGCTTTGTTACATATATTGATTAATTGAATTAAGTCTGATTTTATGACTACACAGCGGTCTAGCTCGATGTCACATTTCAAAGGCTCTTTTAACAAAGAACGACATCATCGTAATGGGCCAAATTGGTTAGATAACTGGATGGAGGATACTTCATGGACAAGCAAGGTTGATGATACAAGTGACAAGATTCTTGAAGTAGATACTTGGAAGCCAAGTAATACAAACACTCCAACGAAACCTCAGAAACCAAGTAAGGTCTCATTCAGTAGTGAACTGTCATCATTTGATTCAAACTGGGGAACGGAGAAAGTCGGACGAGTAAATTCTGCCTCTCCCAGGCCTGGAAGTGGCCACAAAAGAAGCCCGTTTGCCACGTCTAATAGTGGTGAATACCGACAGGGCTTATTTGGATACTACCCCAGTCACCCTAACTATATGGCGAACACAAAATCATCTCAAGCAAGGGTACGATCACTCAGTGCTCCAAGGCAGAGACGACACTGGGATCATTCAGATACCATGTCTGAGAGGGGTTTTCGTAAGTAGTATGATTGGTACTCAATGACTGTATGATGTGACGTCGGTTGGTTTTGTTGACATTATCTTTGGTCTCTTGTACAGTAACTTATGAATGTGGTTCTTTTGTATTGGAAAATTAAATTGTGTTTAACATGTCGACCGAGTTTGTGTTCTTATGTTCCGAATGTTGTAAATGTTTTGCATTTTACATAACTGCAGAGGTAAATTCCAATGTTGAATCTAATACCTTTAAAGTTAAAATTTATAAAAGAAAGATACAGTAAAGCATGTTGCTTCATGAAAGATAGATAAACGATATAGCTTCAACAAGATTCTACACCTTTAAACAAGGGCCTGAGCAAGCGAGTATTGAGCAGAACAAATTCAAGATGGGTGTTGTATTTTGGGTCTTCGGGTTTAGAAGATTTCAAAGAAGTCTTTGTATACATATTTCGTCATGCTCTTAGTGACTACAAAGAAAATATGGTTTGAACTCGTAAGATGAACAGATTATCATTTTAATACAATCAGAAAAAAGAAAGGGGGAGATCTTACTAGCTGCAGTCGGTGCTAGGATCAATAAGAAAGCCAAATGAAACTCCACAAAAACCAGGCAAAGTCCCAATGGCACTGGCTGCACTTGAATTGAAAGTGGTGATAACCCCAATGAAACACAAACACAAAGATTGTTTATCAATGTCGGTAAATGCAAAATAACCGAGTTTATTCATGGCATTGCAACAAGGGGATCCCAGATAGGGATATACTGTCGCGTTATTGATGAAGTTTGAACAAGTAGATATAAGGGTTGCAACAGTGATACAATCTACTGCCAACGCCGTCTTTATCACCACCATTAATACTAACCAACCACAGATTACCATCTTCAAACTCAACATTTTCATCATCTAGTAAAATGTGATAGGATGTGTATATAAGTTGAACCCAATATTGATGGAATAAGGCTAGTTCACAATAAGACACACATGCTTTTGGTAGCAAAACATAACAAGCATATAGATGGGGGATAGGTGCACAATAAGGAATGCATGATCATGGTAACAAAAAAACATTCAAATTCAAAAACTTGTACGTAAAAAGTACTTAGTGCTAGATATAACAAGTATCATACCGAAGATCAGCAGCTTTCCTAGCAGCATCATGAACTTCAGGTTTCTCACTCGCTTCGTCTGAATAACTTGCCAAATAATGAAATCAGCTCACCTTCTTGTTTGCTTTCGGTGCATGCATGGCAGTCCATGTAAGCTTCAATATGATTGTTTCAACTTATTATGGAAATACCTCTTGCATTTGGAGTTTAGAAACAAGGAGACCTATATATACGACACATATGATTCAAGAGAATAGTTCCATGTAGATTCCAAATTCTCTAAATACCCAATTAACCAATCCTGCCCATCTATTCTTTTTTATCAAAACAAAAAATCTCACTTTCATCCATTTTAAAAAAAATTAAATATCTCACAAACCGTTAATCGTTACACAAAAAGAATCATACCATCACGACATTATTAAATCATCTTTCTATAGAGGGACACTTTTATATACTTTCGACGAACTTTTTTTTCGACTTTATTTGTAAGTATTAAAATTTACATATCGAAAAATCACATGTGATTTGTTATTTTAAAATCACACGTGATTCCTAACATACAAATCAAATTAAATGTGATTTTTCCAGACGCAAATTTTAACATTAAAACAAAACTCGAAACAAAGGTTCGTCGAAAGTATATCGAAGTGACCGTCTGCTGAAAGATTTAAAAAAAAAAAAAAAAAAAAATCTTTTTGTGATGGTGTATTTTTTGTCGCTTAACAATTAACTGTTTGCAAAATATTTTATTTTATTTTTTAATTTTGATAAAAAAAATTAGATGATAATGATTAGTTCATTGGATATTTAAAAAATATGAGGTATATATTAAACTCAACGATTCATTACTAACAATGTTGTTATACATAAGCATATTATTGACAAACATCCTTAGGCTAAAGGGAGTGGTGGTGATTGGGTCACCGCCACATCACCCTTCACCCGTTTTGGTCACATTCTTCTCATCTTTCATTAAAATGTCAACTTTATACAAATATATTCCACTAAATATCTCAGACACACTCATAAATCAAATAAAAAATATTAAAAAAAATGAGGGACCCACAAATATTACTGTGAGCCCGTCACCAAAGTGGTGCTTTTATTGGGTTTGTTGCACCTGAGGTTGCTTATCTGTTTTGGGAGTCACGAGTGACCATTGGGTCACGATCACTTGAGTCACGACCATTCCGTATGGCCTTATAAACATGTTGATGATACACCTTTTCACAACATCAAAACCTAATTCCTTATCTCAATATCTACCTCAAGCTTAAGACTAATAGTCCAGTACTAACAGCAAGTTCAACCCAACATAGCAAGCCCATCTCTGAACCAAGGCAAATTTAAAAATGATATGATAATAATAATAATCCCGGTTTAAATGATAACTTTACTTACCACAACGCACGGGCAAATGAAAACCTTGTCAAAGCCACGTAAGATGAAGTAAATGTTTATTATGTAAATTTATTATTTTGATATTTCAACTTAAACCGAGATCTTTATGCCGTATCTTTTTCTTATGCTATCCTGTACCGCGTCCACAGAAGATTATAGCCTTTATGGAAAACACTCTATATATTGGATCAAACCTAAACATAAAAACTTTGAGTCTTGTCACCCTAAAACCTAAACTATCTCGAACGCCGTTCATCAATAATACATTACACAATAGTTTATTTATGCGATCGAGTTTCTTTTTCTTGCCACAATCTAAACATGATCAAAGCTTTTGGTGAGCCAAACGAAGACCATGTCCCAAGCCTTCTCAGATCCACATGGTTTCTCACGGTGCAACACTCGATTCTATCCCACATTGAGGTTATCAATCTGTTTTCATATACCATTAAAATCAGCCGTAAATTTTTTATCTTTATTAATGTAAAAGTTACTTGATTAATATCACTAAGTCTTGGTTAAAATCATGGTTTTCCTTTGTTGATAATAACAATCTATAGGTATATTAGTTTTCCTTAGTGTTGACACTAATCAAAGTTGGCAATTTGATATCTAAACAATGTGCTAGCGTTTCACTTAGTAAGTAAGAAATATATTATATCTTTGTATTTTCATAGTAGTTACCAGACAGTTTTAAAATCAATGATTAATTACTCGATAGCCCATATATTATGACATACTAACATATGGACATGTTCTAATGAAAATGAACCACATACATAAAAGCTTTTTAAATAAGTCTCATTATTTCTTAGGCCTTAAAATGTTTATCTTGTTTTTTTTCTAAGTTTCATGAGCTATTTTTTTCTGGCTTTATTATATAACAACTTGTTCTATCGATTTAGTATAAATTTCATATATACTTTGTTGTATTATATATCTTCATGCATGTTTATCCATCAAGATTATGGATCTTAAGTCTTTATGTTGATAAATTTATGCTGTTGCAGGTTATGTTTAATTTATTTGAATAAAAACACAACATGTTATATTCTTTTTACTGAAAATCCAGATCCTACAAATAATCTTTATGTTTTTTATGAAGTATTATAAGTAAGTTTTATAGCCTTGCATTATTCTTGTAAATTTTGTATATATAGTAACAAAATTTGCCTCGTAAGTTTTTTATAGGGTTTGCTAATCATTATTTTCTTAAAATACTACTAGTATAATATAAACTAAGATCCAAAGTATACAATATTTTTTGTATAAGTAAAATTGTTAATATTGTGTCATCATATCTTGTAATTAATGGGAAAATAAAAAGATAGAGAGAGTTATAAATATTTATAATTCTTCTAAATATGGATTTCATTATTACAAATCTAATAAATTTTCTAAACTATTAAATTCTGATTTTTTGCTTTATCTTTATCATTTTTCCAAAACTGAATTTTCTTGCTTTGAAATTTATTACAACGTAATTTTATCATTGACTATGTTTAGAAAATTCTTAAAATTTGTTACGGTTAATTTTAGCATTAGTGCTTTATATATTTTTTTCATTAACTACAAAACATGATTAAAGTTTATTCAATATTTTATTTTATACTCTTATCAACTATTTTATATTTTGCCGAGAAACTATACAATAAACAGAAAAAAATAATCCAAACTAAAGCAATTAGCCATTCTGAGTGTATATTCATTCCACTCTCGGTATGAAACTTATTACATCTCTTGTAAATTAACTATATGACACTATGGATCTATTTGGAAAGTAGGTTCAGGGAATTGAAATATTTTGTTACAACAACATATGAACAAAAAAGTCATGATATGCTTTTTTTTTTTATTAAAGATCAGACAAGGCATTCATATATAGTTAAAGCTTAATTATAAATTTGTTTCATTCAACAAATTTAATAACTTTTATAATTTAATTTGCTTCATTCAATAATAATTTTTCTAATTTAGTAGACTTTAAAAACCTTATGATATATGAAAACGATCCAAAAGAACTCATGTCATTATTATTCTTCCACTTTTGAATTTTATTATTATGTTTAATTATAACGTCCTTAATTTATTACATTTCGACATTAAAACTTATATTTAATATTTTACCATTTAGGTTTAGAATTTATTACAACATAATATGTATGCTTAGTAATCTTCATAAATTTAAGCATCAACTTACATAACGTATATATATATATATATATGAAAAAGATTGCGGCCGTAAAAATTTGTTAGTAAATAACAATCACATTTGTATATAAAGCGGCGAGAATATTACTACGATTAATTTTTAAAGGTTAATAATATTCATTTTTGGTAAACTTATAAAGATAGATTTTAATGTTAAAACATATTAAATTAGAAAATTTTTATTAGATAGATGATAATGAAATTCAAAACTGGATGAATAATAATGACATAAATTCTTGTAAATCCATTTTTCAACTAACCACAAGATAAGAGATAATTTAATATTTTATTTATATCACCATTAACTATTTTAAATTTTACTGTTAACTTATAGAAAGATGTTAGTGCCTCAGATATACAATATTCAACAAAAATAGTACTGTGTAATAAATAAAATAACTCGACCATCCTTAATGACTCATTGTATATTTCTTCGATTGTTAGTACAATATTATTACTTTAGACTTTCCAAAATAAATGTATCATGGATTTGTTTGGAAAGATCAAGAGATTTTGTCACACGAACAAATATGTATGAGCGGGGCCAAATTATTTTATCACCAGACATATCATATTTTCATTTATAGTTAAAGCTTAATTAGTACTATCCAGTTTCAACAACCTTGATTGTATTAAATAATAATAGTAAATTTAATGGTAACACTTAGAATGTGACATAACCTAATTAGTCAAGTAAATAAAGGCAGAAAAAAAATATAGATTTATAGAAGTAAAATAATGCAAATCAGGGTCGGAGCCAGGAATTTTAGTTAAGGGAGGCCAGGTGTGCTTAACGCAAAAAGTCATAATGATAAATATAACTTCAAAAATTAGTCTATAGTGTCGTCTTTTATTGTTTAAATTATTCTTTTTGAATTTTGTAAACATATTAATAGAATAAGGGGCTAAATATAAAAAACCAATAGAAAAGCGGTTTGTAATCTAACTAACGATTGAAATGCGTAGATTCGCCCCTGTTGCAAATGATGCTAATTAAGAGATTTGTTCGAAAATTTAAAGAAGCATATATATATATTATTGTATGACGAAAAAAGTGTAGTAATTAATGTCTTAGATCTTTTTTCTTTCTCACGGTTTATGTGCGTGACTAGTTAGTTTGGGTCGTAATGCTACAATTAATGAATTTCATATATAGCTAGAAATATATAATTTTTTTTTACTTAGAATTCGATTTAGAAAAAGTGGAAAACAGTAATTAAGAATTTAAGATGTTTCCATTCTTGGCCCTTTCCCTTTGAATATATATAGGTCTCCATTTTCACGTTCATATGCACCTTTTGCATGACTCATTCTAAAGTGTGTATTTTTGTTTAAAAGCTAGGTCGATTTCTCTCTTTAAATATATCTTAATTCACTTTTTTGTAACATATTTTTTTTTCTGAAAATATTGCAACTACATGCACATGTTGGAAGTTAATTTGTGAGCATGATTCATTCATTTCTGAAAAGTTAGTAAAAATGATTTTTCAAGAACTAGTACAAGTTTTTTTTTTTTTCTTCTTGCATTGAAATTGCATTAGTCGAATATGACTATGCATTTTGTAAGTAGTTTTGTATTGAAATTTTTTATCTTTAGATTGAGATTAAAGAAGGGTTATGGTACAGAAAAGTTACTAAAGTTTCTCAAAAATTTGTCCAAAGTTACTATACTTTTATTTTGTTCATCCCGGTTGCTGAACTTTGAAACTTTGTTCACTCTGGTTACTGAACTTATAAAAGTATACATTCAGGTTACTAAACTTTGACAATTTGTACCCTTAGGTTATTGAACTTATCAAAAATATACGTTCGAGTTACTCTAACTAACATGAATTTTATCGAAGTGTATGCTCCCGAAAGTTCAGTAACCTAAGTAAACAAAGTGAAACTATAGTATCTTAGGACAAATTTTTGAAAAACTTTAGTAATTTTTCTGTACCATAACCCCATTAAAGAAAGACAATAATTGTTCAAATATTGTTGATGATGTATATCCTTATAATAAAATTATAGTCATTTTTTGAGTTGTACAAGGCTTTGGTTTATATTTCTTGTTTCATTCCAGTAGATAATGGGAGATTAAATTATAAGTTGTTAATTATAAAAGCTTCAAGCTTATTCACTTTTTTTTTCTTACTATATTGATATTATTAAATTTTGTAATCATACATGATATATGATATTTATCATTATTATTTTTTTCTTTAGTATATGTAAATGAATAAGAACATGCACTGTTTCTCACATGCTTCACTATATGTTAGCTATATAATTTTTTTTCTAAAGTTTCTACTCTGTATTTTATTTATTTGTTTATGAATTGTTTGGTTTCTAATATGCTTGTTTATTTCATTTAACTTTGGTCATGGTTTTGCACACAGAAGCCAAAGATAAAAATGGAGGCATTTGAAGGAAATGGTAATCATCAAGCCAGGGAAGAAGTACCTCCAAACACGTCAGGTGAAAACGTGTTAGATGTTGCATCAAGCGACGAACAAGATATCCATCCAGATGGCGCTTCTTCGAGTTCACGCAGGGGAACATAAAATCGTCTTACTCCTGATCAAATTCAAGAACTCGAAAAGTAATACCTATTTTTCTATATAATTTGTAATTGAACCACATTCTCTCTTTAAGTTTTGAAGTATATGCATATCATTAGTCTCTTATTTATTGTGTGTGTGGTAAGACTGGTAACTAATATAGTTGCTATATGGAGAACCCTCACCCTAATATGAGAGAAAAGGAGGCAATTGGAAGAAAACTCAACATCGATATCTCGAAAGTAAAATTTTGGTTCCAAAATAAAAGGAATAAAATGAAGGTAAGTTTCACACCTTTTTTTTTTTTTTTTTTCCTTTTGTTACACTTGCATTTTATTATTATCGTAACAAATATAGTAAAGAAATACTTGTACCTAAAATGAATAGGTTGGAATTTCTTTTAAGTTAGCGCATATTTTGTATGCAAGTCTTGGGTAGTTGATTAGAACTAACATGTAATTAACCATTTACCACATTGGTTCAGAATCAAACGAAGCGACATGACAATGCCGTTCTTATGGCCGAGAATCAGAAACTGAGGAATGATAACATGGCGTTACAGGAAGAGCTTGACCGCTTGCGTCAATTGTTGGGTAGTTCTTCATCTTCGTCGAATAGTCCATTGCCACAACAAATGACGAGTGCCAATGACACAGGTCTTTATATTTTCTTTCACCTGTTATATATTTTCTGGCTATCTATGTGACTAACTAATACCGTACTAAACTTTGAACTCGCAGAAGGAAGAAACAATAATTTGGAAGAATCTAACGATATGCCCTTTCAAAGAAACGGATATCTAGAGCTGGCATTAAGTGCCATGGACGAGCTTGTTAAACTTGGGCAAGCCAATGCTCTACTTTGGAGCAGAAACAGAGAAGGCGGGGGAGAAACCCTTTGCTTAAACGAATATGCAAGGAGATTTCCTCCAATCCTTGGCCCAAAACCACTTCAATTTGTGTCCGAGTGTTCAAAGGCCACTGCTACGGTATCCATGAGTAGCTTAGACATTGTGGAAGCATTGCTCGATGCTGTAAGTTTCATTGTTTTAATTTTCTTCATTACTTAGTTCAAATTACCCATAGATTATATTAACTTACAATAAAACATGACTTCATATATAAAAGAACCGTTGGAAAGACATGTTTGTGGGCATGATCGGAAGCAGTACTACAACAGAAGTAATTTCTAGTGGTACAGGAGGTTCAAGAAATGGTGTTCTCCAACTTGTAAGTCTTCTTGTATATGTCTTTGGTTTTCATTAATCGTAATGAGTTAAAGCTAAAAGATCAAACTTCATGTAGATGAAAGCGGAGATTCAACTCATTTCGCCTTTGATACCCGTTAGAGTTGTGAACTTCCTTCGGTTCAGCAAACAACAAACTGAAAAGGTATGGATTGTGGTTGACTTGTCTGTGGATGCTGGGACCGATGGCCATATATCGAGAAGGCCTCCTTCTGGTTGTATTATAATTATACACGATATGAAAAACGGATCATCTAAGGTATATATATAGCCTTTATATGTATATTGTTTTCTAAAAGTGTTAAATTTTGATACAATTATGACATTGTGTGCAGGTAACCTGGATTGAGCATACAGAATACGATGAAAGTCTGGTTCACAATCAGTATCGTTGGCTGATTAGCTCGGGTCTGGGCTTTGGTGCACCAAGGTGGATTTGTGCACTTTTACGCCATTGTGAGTGCTTAAAAGCCATCTCATCATCGTATGCCAACTCAAAGTTGCCACTAAGTACAAGACAATCCTTAAAAGGACTAGCACAACGCATGACTAGTCTCTTTTGTAATGGGGTTTGTTTGACTGGTGGTCAACAATGGGACTTGGTGGTAGATGGTCCAGGACAACCAAGGATCATGGCTCGCAAGTGCATAAGTGGTCTAGGTGAACCCAAAGGAATAGTCATGAGTGCATCCATCTCAGTCTGGATCCCAGCACCACATCGACGCTTGTTTGATTTGTTGTTGCATAAAGGCTTGAGGAGCGCGTGGGACGTGTGTTTCCGTAAGATAGCTACATCGTCCTTGATTCATTTCCCCATGGTCCTAGATGCTAATAGCATCTCGGTACTTAAATCCATGGTCCTAGGCGCCATAATAGGTTAACAATGTCTTTTGCTAACTATTCAATGGTTTGTTGCATGTACAAGACCCCGGTAGATCAAAACTCAATGATGTTACTGCAAGAAGCTACTAGCGACAAAACGAGATCACTCATAGTCTATGCAGCTGTGAACTATCAGACAATATCAATGGTGATGAGGGGCGGGGATGCTTCTTCTGCAGCTCTTATGCCATCAGGGTTACATATTGTCCCAAGCTGCAGTGCACCGGGTGGTGAACTTGGATCTATGGTGACTTTGGGCTTCCTTATCATGGAAGAGCACATGACCGACTACGACCAACCTCACAGTGGAGACGATCAAGGCATTAAATGGGCTGGTATCTAATACGGTACTAGGAATCAAGGATATTGTTCGATCCAGAGTGTAGACAGATAGTTGAATCATATATGTACTAGATTTTGTCTGGTGACAATAATTTTAAGACGGAGTATTTATACAAAGTACTATAAACTGATTTAAGACTTTTTTTTATTCAGAACACGTCACGATCACAAATTTTTGTTGGCCTAACGTTTTTTTATTACCGTGTAATGCGTACATAGGAGATTACAACATTCATGAAGAGATATATTGCCTATTTCGAGTGATATTCTCGAGTTTGATAACCTAAGGGGATGTTTGATACACATGAATGAAAAGCTGAGAAAAGGAAAATAGGTTGATTCTCATGTTTGTTTGACATAAGAATGAAACAAGGAATTAAATCGCTTATTCCCTTTGTTTTCTTTAAAAAAAGAGGAGAAAGGTGAAGAATGAGAATTTTCTCCTTCTCTATATTCTGGTTAATGAAAAATCACGGACAAAAATTCACGTTTTTTTATTTTATTCACGTTTTTTTTTTTTTTTTTTTTTTAACCATTTTTTTTTAATTCATAGCGTTTTTCACGTTTTTATCGTTTTCATCTGTTTCATTCATTTTCGTCCGTTTCATACATCTCGCCCGTTGCTTCATCCATTTCGTTTGTTTTCATCGTTTCCGTTGTTCGTTTCATACGTTGTCTTTCATCAGGTTCTTTCATTTCGTCTATTTTCATATCGTTTTCGTCCGTTTTCAAACGTGTTTTTACGCTTTCATAAAAAAATTGTGAATAAAAAAGAAAGACAAAAAGACAAGAAAAAAAACATGGATTTAGGTTTATCTATTAAATTTTAAATTAATCCCCACTATTGAATCAAACTAGATGGATTGTGAGGATTTGTCCCTTGGTAAGCATCAAAATAAAGGTAAGCATTTAAAATTTTCTCTACTTCGTAACATGTAAAAAACCCTATAGCAGAAAATAATACAAATATTGATGTGTATATACTAGTCTTTATAAATCAGGTTTTAATTGTTTATTCTCTACGTGTATATACTAGTTCGATCATGAATATTATACAGTATCCATCTTTTTTTATTACTTGTGTTTAGTGCAATGTGTAAGTTGTAGAAATATGACTTTTTTTTTGTCATTTTTGTTTCATCGTAGAGATGATATAATATATTTTTATATGACAAAAACTTGAATTATGTTTGCATAATTGTAATTATGTGACCTGATAGCATCAAATAAATCAAATAATCAACCTAACTAAAAAACCTGAAAATATATATATTCATTCTTTTATGTACCAAACAAAGGAATTGATTCTTTAATTAATTCTGACATTCTATTCTCTATTTTTGCTAAACACTAGAATCCATTCTCTTATATCAGACTCATTCTCTTTCTATGCCATTCCATTCTCCAATGCATTTCCATTCTTTGTGATTCAGTCGTACCAAATGTCCCCTAAGGGTGGTGGCAACCATGCCTAAACCAATTTTTCATGCCTAATCACCCACCAATAATATCCTTCCATCTCATCTCATACCAATCTCATACCTAACAATATATTTTAGTGGCAACCATGTCTAACTCATCTATTTTTTTTTTATAATTATATTAAACAATTTAATAAAAAAATAATATTTTATTAATACTTAAAAGAAAATAGTACTTATTAAAAAAAACACTAGTCATCAAGGTATGGTAAGTTCGAATGCGTCCACATACTCAACGTAAGATCATAACGGAGACGGTGATGGATATTTTCATCTTGTAACTCCAGGTAGTACATTCGGTCATAAACCTCGTGACCGGCGGATCCATTATATGAACCGGTGATATTGTCACCCCGTCGTCTTTTAAAATCATATTGTGTAATATAACACACGAATGAGCGATTTTTGAATCTTTTCGGACGATAGCCGGAGAGGATTTCGAGAATAATCCATTTTGCTTTAAGGCGACCAAAGTTCTTTCGACATCCTTTCGCAGACTCTTGTAGCTTCTTGAATCTCTTTCTTTCGTCGGGTTGGATAAGGATATGCTTTAACAAACGTTGAATACGTAGGATAGATTCCATCGGTAAGATAATATCCACGTTTGTAAAGCCGTTCATTTAAAGTAAATGAACTGTTTGGCCGCTCCATTTCGATGAGTAAGATACAACGAGATTGATTCAAAACATTGATGTCGTTATTTGCCGGAGGACCAAAAACGAATGCCAAAACCACATATCATTTGAAGCAACGGCTTCAAGCATAATAGTCGGGTATTGGTGATCACCTCTTTATATTGCCCTCTTCAAATCCCAGGACAATTTCGCCAAAACGAAATGTGTACAATCAATGCTACCAAGCATTCCAGGAATGTGATGTTGCTCTTCATGTGCCTCGAATAAGCGTGCGTCGTGGGTTGTTACGTAAGAACTCTTGCCTATATAATTGGATTACCTCTTCACAAAAATGATCAAGGCATTCACCTACAAAGTATACAGAATTATAAATAATTAAAAATACCGAATTATATAAAAATACATCGTAATATAAAAATACATCGAATTATATAAAAATACATCGTAATATAAAAAATACCGAATTATATAAAAACTAAAAATACCGAATTATAACAAATTAAAAATACCGAATTATAAAAAATTAAAAATACCGAATTATATAAAAATAATAAATACCGAATTATATATAAAAAAAACACCGAATTATATAAAAATAAAAATACCGGATTATATAAAAATAACCTGATGTTCTTCGTGCCATGTTTAAGTAGTCATCGTATCTATCCGGAGGTCCACCCGTTGCGAGTTGACGAATAGTCGATGTACATTTTTGCAACGCCGTGAAACGTTTTTTCCCTACGCCCCTCTTGAAACCATTAGAAATTCGCTTCAATATCACCAACAATTTTTAGAAACAAGCTTTTATTCATACGAAATCTTTCACGAAAAACATCGAGGGAAACTTTGGGTTTTCTTCTACTAAATAGTCATTCATTAGAGTTTCTAGAGCTTTTTCACGATAACGGGTAACATGTCTTCGGTTAGAGCTAGCCGTGTCTTCAATGCTATCGCACGCGGCTAAATAGGTTTCTATGGTAGAACCAGGTGGAATATGTCCTCGGAAGAGTCGGATAAAAATCTAACTCGCCTCTGGATGAAGAAGATGAAGATGAAGATGAATACATTTTGTTTGTGAAATAGAAATGATATTGTTTGAGAAAAAATAGAGATGTTATTGTGTTTAAATAGGGAGAAAAAAAAAGGGATTTTTTTTTAATGCACCTAACGGTACATTTTTGAGTTTTCAATGCACCTAACGGCTAGTTTTGTGCCCATGTAGATTCGGCAATGTTTGCCGATTATGCACTTGTTCAGCCCAAACCGCCTCATGCCGATTCCAAGGCATTACTCATGCCGATCGGCTTGGATGACACCGAAGGTCATGCCGAAGGCATTGCCAGTACCCTAATAGAACCTCTTTTTTCGGCCCCAATCATTCTATAACATTTCAACCATGCTCATATTTCTAGTTACAAAGATCATTAAAGCGCTTCGAGGGTAGCAATGGCATGATGAGCCCACAAAGAGGTCCATCAAATCTATATCATTTTGACGTTTGGTAATCTATCTCTGTGTCGTCTTTTATTTCATTGTCCATACACAAGTATATGCAATCACGATTCTTACTCCTTAATATTTGTGTATGATTTTAATCTTAAACGATACTTGCTAGTATAATCTTGATCAAATTCTTGGCATTTTTTAAAGAAATTTAAGGGCTCTAAGAGTAAATCTTTACAAGTTTGTGTAAGCATTTCATTTTCTGTAATTGACTAAAGTTCATAACGAGCATCAGTTATGTTACTAATAAAATATCTTCTTTTGATATTAATGCATTTTTGTGGAATCATATATTGTATATATATTTATATAAAATGGATATATGTAACACCCGTGTTACATTAATATATAATAAGAAATTAGAGCCTTCTATAAACCCATACTTATTTTTTTTTGAACGGCCATTGTATTATTAAAAAGCTAGCAAAATGCTAGGAATTACAAATTTACAAGATACGGGTTTTTTAACGAATCTACCCAACTAAATGAAACCTTACAACGATACCGAATCCAAGAAAAAGAGTGTAGCACTACTTCTTCAAAAAGCTTCTCCTTAGGGGGAATTTCCGAGCCAAAAACACATTTGTTACGGAAAGACCATATATGCCACCACAACCCATAACAAACTCCCTCCAACACCGCTTTTATGCTTAGCCTAACCTAATCTTAACCATCCAATGTAACCAATCTTCATACGAACATACCTCCAAAAAGTCCACATTCCACCATCAACATATCTTACGAAAAGTATCTCTAGCCACATAACAAGCAAAAAATATATGGCTCGATGACTCAACTACACAATCGCATATAGGGCTTAGAATAGAGTTAAAATCCATACCTCTCCGTGAGATGTTAAGACGAGAAGGTAAAGCATCTAACTTCACTTTCCACGCATGAACATTCACCTTAATCGGCACCTCCTTTATCCAACGAGTTTGGGAAGACACCTCCGTCAGCCTTATATGATCAATCAACTTTCTGAACGATGCTACCAAAAATTCACCTGAACCTTCTAAATCCCAATACCACCTGTCGTTCTTATCCACAAGAGAAATCTTTCCCACCTTTTCCACCAAATCAGCAAGTTGCGACCTTTCCGTTTCACTCCAGGCTACCGGACGAAAAGAGGTTATAAGACCTGACAGAAAACTTTAGCATGCGCTTATCTTCTTATCCAACTCCAATGCATAAAGCCTAGGAAACCTGTGATTGAACGACATATCTCCCAGCCATATGTCCTCCCAAAAGGAAGTGTTTGCGCCATTACCCAGTTTTTTCTACATATGAGCGAGAAAATCAACACCTTGGTTTTTAACGTTAGCCATTTCCTGCAATATATACCTCCATATCGATTTATGTCCTACTTTTAAACCCGAACCTATTTTACCATCTTTTCCATGAATAGCAGAAATAACCCTCGTCCATAACGTATTATTTTGGGTAATAAATCGCCACACCCATTTAAATAGAAGAGCTCTATTTAAATCATATAAACTAGACACACCGATGCCACCTTTCTCTTTGGACGTTAGAACTTTGTTCCATTTCACCCATATCGATTTTTTACTAACCAAATCAACACCATTAAAGAAACGACTTCCATCCCATGAAGGACCTTCATTGGAACCTTAAAAATAGACATATGATAAATCGGCATCGACCCTAAAACGGATTTTAGAAGGTTTAATCTTCCACCTATGGATAAAGTTTTCATTTTCCATTTCGAAAGACGCAAAACCATGTTATCCAACATCTCTTTCCAAGACTGAATGCGAGACATATTCCTCCTACTTTCGAGCCTAAATAAGTAAAAGGCACGTTTAAAATACCACAACCAATCCTATGTGCGGCTTGCTCCACTTTTCCTTTATTCACGGCTATACCCATAATTTTACTCTTACTCATATTTATACAAAGACCAGAAGCCCGTTCAAAGCATTTCAACGCATAAACAATCGTCTTAATATTCGAGTTACTCCATTGCCCCACAAACACCGCATCATCCGCATAAAACATATGAGATAAAATCATCGAAGAGTTCAACACAATACCTTTAAACATGCCCGCATCCACCACTTTTTGAAACGAAATGTGAAGACTTTCCATAATCAAGATAAATAGAAACGGAGAAAGAGGATCCCCTTGTTTAAGACCCTTAAAGAATTGAAATTCCTCCGTAGGACTTCCATTTACAATGACCGAGCCCCAAGAAGATTGGAGACATTCACGAATCCAACCACACCATTTCTTTCCGAAACCAAATTTTATAAGAACATCATCTAAATAGTCCCAACGGACCGAGTCATACGCCTTTTCAAAATCAATCTTAAAAATAAAAGAATGCTTTCTCTTCGACTTACACCATTGAAGGATTTCATTAAGAATAAACGGGCCATCAAGAATTTGTCTTTCCGCCACAAAAGCCGATTGAACCTCACTAACAATGTCCCCAAGACCGTCACTGAAACGATTAGCCAATATCTTGGCTATAATTTTATATAAGCTACCAATAAGACTTATCGGTCGAAAGTCCTTAACCATTTTCGCATCAGGAATCTTCGGAATCAATGCAATGAAAGCGGAATTGCACCCTTTAGGAATCGACTCATACTAGAAAAAATATTTCACTGCAGCCACCACGTCTTTCTCAATAACATTCCAAAAGCGCCTATAAAAGCCAAACGTAAACCCATCCGGCCCCGGGGATTTATCAATACCGCACTCCCATACAGCCTTTTTGATCTTTTCGTTCAACACCTCTGCCTATATCTGCTTGTGAATAGAAGTCAATTGTCGCGGAAAGTCATATAAGAGTGGGACGAATCTTCCTAGGTTTCGCAAATCTGTTTTTGAAATGAGAAAAAATCTCATGTTTCACCAAGTTAGGTTCTTCAATCCAGTTCCCCGCATCCATTACCCCTCGAATAGAAAGGAGATTCTTTTTTTTTTATTAAGAATCCCGTGATAATATTTAGAATTTTTGTCGCCTTCTATCGCCCATTTAACCTTTGCTTTCTGAGCCACTTCCATCGATTGAAGTTTATCTAATTCTTGAATGGACTTGATAATCTCCGATCTTTTAAACATAACATCTTTAGAAGCATTACCTTGATTAATAACCGCATCCACGTCTCCTAAATCCGTCACCAACTTCTTTTTACTGTTTTTAAAATTTTGTCTTGAACAGTTCCATACTCGAATCTTCTTTTTAAGGTTCTTCAATTTACTCATCAAGTTTAACATATCGTTGTCCCCATCAACATAATATTCCCTCCACACTTCACTAACGAACTTTTCAAAGCCATCTACTTCTAACCAATAATGAAAAAAACGGAACGGAATAGGCCCATAATCAAACATAGAGTCACGTAATAAAATTGGACGATGATCGGATAAAAATCTATCCAAAGTTTTCGCTGAAATATTGGGACAAGCATTTAATAAGCTCTCGGATATGAGGAACCGATCAAGCTTACTCATCTTAGACCCTGATTTATGACACCAAGTAAAAGAACATCCTCCAAGTGGAACCTCCTCTAAACCCGCATTCGAAATGAAAGAATTAAAACATCCGCCCCTTGTACATTAAATTTTGAACCAAACCTTTCATTCTTATTACGAACCTCATTAAAATCCCCCATAATAATCACCTCGCCTTTCCAACTAACAATCACGTGAGCCAAGTAATCCCATAATATCTTCTTCTCATTCATTTCGTGAGGGGCATAAACCGAAATGATAAAGACTTATTCAGGGTTATGCATTTAAGATCTGTACTTTTGAAAAATATTCAATTAAGTCATTATACAACTTTTTTATTTATTAAGGTCATTATACTAACGTTTTTATACTTTTGAGTCACTATTAAAAAATATTTATTTAAGTTATTATAATATGTTTTTGCTTATTTAAGTCAATAAATATTTCAAAATATGTTATTCGAGTCATCAAAATTGTTAAAATGTAGTATTTAAAAGTAATTTACATACTTTTTGCATTTATGTATTCATTTTTTCTACTTGTTTTTAGATGTTTAATGTATTTTGTTTAAAATTATATATATATTTTTAATTACAATGGACACATATTTCAACATAATGTGTTCGTATGTTAGATCGAAATAGTTTTTAAGCTAAATAGGTCATCAAGTTTCAATATTTATAAATGTACACTTTTGATGTCGTTCAAATGCGATTGTTCGCCTTTTACATCCCTTGGTATGAAATTTAATTTAGCAAAAGTAAACATGTTACTCATCATTTAGCTAATATCATTTAACTGTGCTAAATTAAATTTCATACTAAAGACATAAAAGACGAAAGCAATCGCGATTTCAACGACATCAAAAGTGTACATTTATAAATATTACAATTTGTCGGCTTATTTAACTTATAAACTATTTTGATCTAACATATGAACACATTATGTTGAAATATGTGTCTATTGTAATTAATAAAAATACATAATTTAAAACTAAATGCATTACGGATTTAAAAACAAGCAGAAAAATGAATACATAAATACAAAAGTATGTAAATTACTTTTGAATACTACATTTTAGCAATTTTGATGACTTGAATAATATATTTTGAAATGTTTATCGACTCAAATAAGCAAAAACATACTATAATAACTTAAATAAATATTTTTTAATAGTATAGTGACTCAAAAGTATAAAAACTTTAGTATAATGATCTTAATAAACAAAAAAGTTGTACAATGACTTAAATGAACATTTTTCAAAAGTACAATGACCCTTAAATGCAATAACCCTATTGTTAACAACCCATATACCTCTAATAATCACAAAATAATCTGAAATAGTAACGTTATGTTTCTTAAACGAATTAGTATCCCACACACAAAGGATGCCACCCGAATTACCAACCGAATCACTATGCACATAATCAAAAACCAAATTACCCCAACACCTCTTGACATCAAACAACTCAATGGACTTCATTTTTGTTTCTTGCAAAGTAAGAAAACTCACCTTATTGGAAACACATAACTCCTTAACCCAATCTTTTTTAGCCTTTTGATTAAGGCCTTGAATATTTAAAGACAAGATATTCATAGAACACCTCATTTACTCCTTGCGATTCAATAGTCTCTTCAATATTTTTAATACACCCATCCATATTATAACCCATAGTTTGTCCCACCTTAATCAATTCATCCATAACATTTAACAATGATCCTCCTGTACGCAGTTCATCATTCTTTTTAAAGAAACCTGATCCTACTGATTCCGTACCATCATTCTTAAAGCATGTATTATCCAGGCCAGAATTTCTCTCCACATGCTGTTTTGATTCAACATCCTTCTCATTAACACGACTATGCTCCTGATTCACTGTCTGAAAATCTACTTATGTATCCTCCCTTGGTGTGAAGCCCGGAGGAAATTTCAAGCTATCATTAGACTTAGCCTCCTTATCATTCTCTCATTTTTTCTTTTTGAGCAAAGAATAAATCTGAGAAAAGATCTTCAAAATGTTTACCATGTTCTCCAATGGGATCTGTAGCTTCTGTAGGTTTAGAGTTCACATCCTCAAACACCGTATCAGGAACCTCATTAACTTCATTTTCTCCTTCTAATTCTTCATCACTATTACCGAAATCCGCGTTATATTCTCCTTCAAGGTTGTCCCCTTCTAATTCACTATCCTCTTCAACTAGTTCATCAAAATCAGGGGTCCAACCCGAAACTTCTTTAGCCAGAACCCAAAACGTCTTACCTTGATAAATGATCTTAAAAGACTCAAATATGTTGGACCTACTATTAACATGTAGACACAATGTTTTACTATGAAAACATTCCTCCTCAGAAGTACCAACATATAATAGAGACCCCCATTTAGAAGCAATCCGTATAAAAGTATTTTCAGACCATACTTTTAAAGGTATACCCTCAATCTCCACCCAATTAATTCTCCCATCAACCATAAAATCGTTGGAAGCTTGAATAAGTTGAGAAAACCATGAACATATACCAACACTGGACTGAAATTTAGCTTTTGTCTCCTGGGATTTAAACACAATCATCACCCACATTCCACCCAAGTATCTTAAACCATGAACAAACCCACACTTATTGATGTATCTGTTGAAAATGTATATATTTACAAACACGTAAATGTCCGGATTCGAACTCGTGACCACGGGATTGCACACATTAGCGAATGAGAATTAAAGTTAAATAATTAATGTTAATGTTTACGATTAATTATTGCACATTAAGTCCGGTTAACGATCGTTAAGTATTTAACGGAAAAATGACTAACGACCATTAAATGAAAAGAGAAAGGACTAGAAATGGAAGATCTTGAAAAAGTTATGGGTTTCTCTTGGGCTTGTCTAATGGCCGGCCAAGGGAATGGGTTCTCAACCCAAGCCCTAACTTGTTCCCAAAGTTTTCCATACACTATATAAATAAGGCTAGGTTCTAGGGTTTTTCATAACTTTGTGCATTGAATTAACCCTAGATCTCTCCTCTCCTCTCTCTTGTCCCTATTCGGCAGAACACCCCATTGTTAGGGAGTTTGGTTTCATTTTTCCTTAAAACGAGGACTTGTGTTAGATCTAGCAATCGCTTGATTCGTTGGTTAATTCGTGTACAAGAACGTAGTAGTAAGACACTATTCTTACACCAATTGGTTTGAGTTGTACTGCGTAAGGGACAACTCTTTAAACCACTTCTTTGTTTTGCTCAAAAGATCGACATTCGCAAGAGACGTTACATACTTTCGTTAATTATTTATTTGTTATGATCTTTAAGTCTTCACTGTACTCTTGATGTCTACATGTTTTATTGTATATCATGTATTATAAACTTAACAGTGGCATCAGAGCCTTGTATAACAAGTAATTAATTACTGAAACACATAAATAAAATAAACATGTTGTGTTATTATATGTATGCGTAGATCTAGGGTTTGCAAAACCTAAACCCTAATTTTTTAGGGGGGCGTTTTTGGTGCCCTAATTAGGGTTTTGTAAACTAAAGTTTTAATTGGATTAGAAACCCTAGGATGCATGCAACTTTATGTGTATTGCGTAACTCGCTTAATTGCATTAATTGTTAAGTGTAATTTTATGTCCATGATAATTACATGCAAGTTTTATCATGGATCTGCTTTTATTGTATGTCTTTCTTGTTTAAGTGATATACATTAAATTATGATAGATCTAAAATTGGGAAAGACCTCAATAATTATTATTTAATCAATTATGTGCTATGTGGTATATGTTTAATTTTGACTAATACCCGATGAATCGATGCATGTGGTTCACCTTGTACATAGGTGAAAACGGGTGAAAGTCTTAATTAAATATATACATATTACGAGATCTATAATTGATTATTAATAGGATTTATCAAAAGGTTTGCATGTGGCTATTTGATATGCATGATTTTTTGTTTATGCATTCATTGTTTATATGTTTATTTTTAAATACTTGCTTATTTGTTATGTGTAACAAGGGTATTTTTACAACAAAAATAAACTGACCTAAACAATGGTGAAACATGTATTTTTAAGCATAGTAATCATAATCGTTTAATTGATTGGTGACTTAGGTACAAATGGTCTGAACGGCTCACCCATTAGAATGAACTATAAATGGGTTAATAAAGAAGTGCGCACAGTCATTAAATGTGCAAGCTCATCTTAAGGGCGAATTAGTTTTAATTCCATGCGCCACTTTGGTGGTAATTACCCGAAACACTAAGTGTTTACACTTATGCAAAAATACGGTATAATGGATGATAATTAACACTAAATTCCTTGATTGGTGAAACCAATACCTCAATTAAAGTTTGATGATGAAAAGCTTATACATTAAAACAAGATATAAATGTTTTAATAAAACCTATGTTACGAAGATGAATGCATGACATCTTTGTACATATTTGATTTGACATCAAAATTATTACCCTTTAAATTTAAGTTATATGCCATCCAACGAAACGGAAACACCTAAGATTACCTTTTATTTGCGTGAGAACGTGACTTAGAACGTAATCGAAGGGTAAAATGTCCACGTGTCGTGAGAACGGGCATGGACGATTTTGCAGCTTCTTAAGTTGGACAACTTAATTGAGTTAGGCGGTGAGAACTGGTAACTCAAGGCATAAGATGGGATAAAACATGTTTACATGGCGATTGATATTGGCTATATGTAAATCCCATAAATCTAGGAATTGCAATTGAAATTGGCAATTGAGCAAAAGCTCTACCATTTTGTATAAGGTTCATTACTAGCCAAGGTTATAAATAGCACGAGGCGTGGCGTGGCGGCATGACCAAGCCTCACGCCTTCGCGGCAAAGGCGAAGCTTTTGCGTTTATAAGACGTGCCATAAGGCGGCACAAAATATGAAAATATTTATATATTCATATCATATTTCATATATATCGAGTTTACAAAAAGATGTGACATAAAGCGGCGTGGCGGCATGGCGTGACGGCATGACCAAGCCTCACATCTTTGCGAGGCCTTTGCGAAGCCTTTGCGAGCCTTTTAGAACAGTGTTACTAGCAGATCAACTGACGTAATGAAATTATGACAATTTGGATCCTAGTTTTCAATAATAATTAATTGGTTATATGAATATGAACCTTGGGTATTTAATTGTTTATTGAAAAAGAAAATTATCAAAATACTAATTATGGTTTTTTGAACTTTTTCTGTAGATGGCTCAACCAGAAAACACTATGAGCTTAATGACGTCTGCTTTCAAAGATATGATTGGAAGAGACAAGTCGACCCCCTAATTTCAATGATTGGCATCGTTCACTTAGGATCATCCTTCGTGTTGCCAAAGGGTTGAAATTTTGACTACACCATGCTCCTCTCAATACGACTCATGCTCTTGAACAAGAGGCATATCGTGTTGAATATGAGAAGCACAATAATGTGGCGTGTCTAATGCTTTTCGGGATGTCGCTCAATTGCAAATACAATTTGAGCACTATCCACCTATGAGCATGCTAGATGAACTCAAACGTATGTTTGAGAAGCCACCGCACTTGAACTATATGAACTTATTGAAAAGGTTCATAGTTGCAAGCAGGAGGTTGGCAAATCTGTCTCCGACCACGTCCTTGAGATGAAACATCACTTGGATCAATTGAGAAGCTCGGTGTGGTTACTCGAATGATGTATGTGTCGGCCTCATCAATCACTCCTTAATCGGGACCGATTTGGTGATTTTGTCCGAAATTTTAACATGCATTGCACGGGAAGACAAAGGAATGAGTTACATGCAATGCTTGTAGACTACGAGAAGAGATTGCCAAAGAAGGCTCCTACACTCTGTACTCAATGTGGTGGTAGGGTGAATAAGCCAAAGAAGCAAGCGGATAAGAAAGGGAAAGGAAAAGGAAAGGAAGCAAGTTGTCATCCCACTCCTAAGAAGAACCTTGCAAAGAAAAGGAGAATCCTAAGAAGATTTAACTTGCCACCACTGAACTCACCGGTCACGGAAGCCAGGAACCGCCGGTTTATCTAAATGAGTGCCTTCGAATAAAAATAAGATGGTGCCTAGCTCATCGGTATTTTTTATGTTTGAATTATTTTCTTTTCCTCATAAGCAAAATTCCCGGATATATGATACAGGTGGTGGTACTCACATCCTGTAATACATCGCAGGGACTTAGAGGAGAGCAAGGAAGTGACTCGTGGAGAAAGATACTTGTTCGTTGGAAATGGAAAGCGTGCAGTTGTCGAAGCCATAGGGACTTTTGATTTAGTGTTGCCTTCGGGCTTAATTTTAGAACTAAATAATTGTCATTATGCACCCTCCATTGTTAGGGGTGTTATTTCGGTTTCTTTGTTAAAAGATATTGGTTTTGTGCATACTTTTACTAGTTATGGAATTTCAGTTTCTTTAAATAATGTTTTTTACTTTAATGCAATTCCTATTCTTGGTGTGTTTTAAATTGATATGGATGGTTGTATATCCGATGAAAATAATTCGTTGTATAGCATTAGCAATAAGAAGAGCAAGTTGAACTGTGACTCTTCTTATCTTTGGCATTGTAGCCTTGCCCATATAGGCAAGAAACGCATGGAAAAGCCGCAACACGATGGGCTTTTACAAACGGTCAATGATGAATCATTTGACAAATGCGAGTCTTGCATAGCTGGGAAGATGACAAGGAAACCTTTTCACCAAAAGTGGAAAGGGCTTCTGATCTACTTGATTGATACACACTGATGTGTGTGGTCCACTTAGACATGTGTCAAAACGTGGTGCTTCCTACTTCTTAACCTTTACGGATGATTTCAATCGTTATGGTTATGTTTATTTACTTAAACATAAACATGAAGTCTTTGAAACATTTAAGGTTTTCAAAAGTGAAGTAGAATTACAACTCGGTAAGAAGATCCGATAGAGGTGGTGAGTATATAAGTCAAGAGTTCAAAGATTACTTAGCCGAGTGTGGAATTATCCAAAGAACTCACATCTCTTTATACTCCACGCAAAATGGTGTATCTGAAGGAGAAATCGTACTTTACTTGACATGGTACGATCAATGTTTGAACTTACGACTCTTCCTTTTACTTTTGGGATTATGCCCTTGAAACTGCTATTCGCATTTTGAATATGGTTTCAACAAAGAAGGTTGTTAAAACTCCATATGAAATATGGACTGGAAAAGCTCCCAACTTTTCTTACTTAAAGATCCGGGATGTGAAGCGTTTGTTAAACGTGACACACCAGATAAGCTCCAAGCCAGATCTGTTAAGTGTATCTTTGTAGGATACCCTAAGGAAACTATGGGTTACTACTTACTACCCAGTGAGAACAAAGTCATCGTAGCTAGGTATGGAGATTTCCTTGAAAGGAATCTCATATCTCAAGAACTCAGTGGGAGAGTATATGATCCGGAATATGATCAAGAAGATACAACACCTTCAAACTGCTAGCCAACTTCAAGACAGATTCGAAGCTTAGGCGTTCCTCCACAAGTTGTTCCCATTCGTAGGTCCGAAAGGACTATACGTGCACTGACCGTCTATGTCTTAACGAGGTGGAGGATAATATGGTTGGGGATCTTAATGAACACGCTAACTATAAGGCTGCCATGGTCGATCTTGAAAAGGATAAATTGAAGATTGCTATGAATGGGGAAATGCAATCCATGAAAGATAATGAAGTTTGGATTGAAGTTGACCTTCCTCCCAATGCGAAAATCGTTGGAAGTAAGTGGATCTTCAAGAAGAAAATTGACATGGATGGCAATGTACACACCTACAAGGCTCGTCTAGTGGCTAAAGGTTTTACTCAAACCTATGGCATTGACTACGAGGAGACATTCTCTCATGTAGCGGACATAAGAGCTATTAGGATTCTCATAGCTATAGTTGCACACTATGACTATGAGATTTGGCAAATGGATGTCAAACTGCTTCAATAGCCGTCTAGATGAAGACATCTATATGGCACAGTGAGGAGGTTTGTGAATCCATTATTTCCTAACCGTGTATGCAAGCTTAAGAGGTCCATTTATGGACTCAAGCAAGCATCAAGGCAATGGAATAAAAGATTCGATGGAGAAATCAAAGGTTTTGGATTTACTTAGAATCTTGATGAGCCGTGTGTATATCACAAAGCTAGTGGGAGTCATGTTACTTTCCTTGTTCTGTATGTCGATGACATATTAATCATAGGAAATCATATACCAAGTCTAAATGAGGTGAAAGCCTATCTTGGTAAATGTTTTTCGATGAAGGACTTAGGGGAAGCAGCATACATACTCGGAATCAA
>OU343218.1:239541107-239578160 GCA_910596185.1 Chrysanthemum makinoi
ACTTTCACCAAGCACTACCAATACACCACTACAAGAGTCGGGTGTTCATGTACCTTATGGGTGTACACTCCGTACCTCCTAACCCATTACAAGGTGTGAACTATTCCCACAAGTGCACTAAATTTTCCAACAATCCTCCCCCAATTTAGTTCACTTCCTTTGCATGAAAATTAAACATCAAGCAAAACATGTGCATAAATGAAAATGTCACGAGGATTGAATTTCCATCTTAGTAAATTACACGTTTCAAATATTCGAGAATCGGGGTGTTCTAAGAATTGAACCCTTCAACCCATTTGAATACCTGAAGATAAAATACACACAAGTTTTCAAACACTTAAAAGCTCCCGACACTATACAAGCCATGTGTCCATATCCAAATTCATAAATGTTGTAAAAGCTAAAAAGTCCAAAGCTTCACAGGCGGCAAAACTTCAACATTTACATAGGTGGTTCCTCTTTATTCATGCTCCTGCCAAGCACTTTTCAAAGAAAATTAACCATTAAGAAGTAAAGACTTCATCCTCCTTTCAGAGCAGGTTCTGAGCACAACCTTGGGATGTAAATAAAACATGTGCTCCAGTCCACTGAATGTTCACATTTCCACATTGAACTCAGCTCCTAAGTTTCCTCAAGAGGAGTTGGGTGTCCTAGCATTCTATGACTAAGTTGGACTTAAACCCATCCCTTTAGCAGACTTTATAACCAAGTCTCTAGGAATCCTTCGTCAAGTGATCAGCTAAGTTCTGTTGAGATCTCACAAACTCTATAGATACCACCCCATTCATGATAAGCTCACGAATCATGCTATGTCCGACACCTAAGTGTCTAGACTTACCATTGTACATCTGGCTATAAGCCTTAGCCAATGTAGCCTGCACTATCACAGGATAGAAATAGGTGCTATAGGTTTAGGCAACAATGGAATCTCAAGGAGCAAGTTTTTCAACCATTCAGCTTCTTTACCAGCGGCTGCTAAAGCCACAAATTCAAATTCCAGTGTTGAACTGGTGATGCAAGTTTGTTTCTTGAATGCCCAAGAAATTGCACCTCCACCAAGTAGGAATACCCAGCATTGGTAGAGCGAATTGTCTTGATGTTCTGATCCAACTTGCATCGGTGCCTTCAACAGCGATGGGTAACCGTATATGAGAGACTATAATCCATAGTTCTCTTCAAATACTTCATACCCTTTGAACGCTTGCGATGATGAGCACTAGGATTACTAGTATACCTGCTCAATTTTCCCACTGCAAAACCAATATCGGGTCTTGTACAAGTCATGGCATACATCGGTGACCAATTACCCTAGAATACTCAAGTTGAGATACAACCTTGCCATGATTAGGCATCAGCTTCTCACAAGTATCCATAGGTGTACTTACTGGAGTACAATCAAAGTAATTGAATTTCCTCGGCACCTTCTCAATATAATGAGACTGAGAGATAGAAATTCTATTACTTTCATGTTTAATCCTTATACCAAGGTTAACATCACCTCCCCATGTCTTTCATGGAGAACCTTGATGACAAAATTACTTTGTCGAGTCAACCTGATTTTGGTCAGTGCCAAAATCAACATGTCATCAACATATAGACAAATGATGACTCCTTTACCAGAATCATCAAATTTTCTATATACACATTTGCGGCACGGTTAAGAACATAACCACTAGACAAAACCACTTCATCAAATTTTTGATGCCATTGCTTAGGTGCCTGCTTAAGTCCATAAAAGACTTAATCAGTTTACACACCTTGTTTTCATTGCGGGCAAGATGAAGCCCGAGGTTGGTTCATATAAACCTCCTCTTCCAATTCACCATTCAAGAAAGCTGTCTTTACATCCATCTGATGAATAATCAGATTATGAATAGATGCCATAGCAATCGCAGATCTTATGGTGCTGTCGAGCCACGGGGCATAAGTATCAAAATAGTCTATCCACGACTTTTGTTTAAAGCCCTGAATAATTAATCTAGCCTTGAACTTTTCAATAGTTCCATCTACCTTCATTTTCTTTTTGAAAATCCATTTGCAACCTAGAGGTTTGCAACCGGGAGGTAGATCAACCAACACCCCAGTGTTGTTCCCCATGATGGAATCCATCTCATCATTGATTGCTTCTTTCCGAAAAGCAATATCACGGGACTTCATTGCTTCTTCAAATGTCTTGGGATCATCCTCAACAATGAAGCAATAGGAGTATTGGTCCGAGACCTCATCCCTTGTTCCTTCAACTAAGTATAGTTGAAACTCAGGTCCAAATGACTTTGGATTCCTTACCCTTTTGCTCTTCTGAGCACGGGTTCAGAGTTGTTGAACCACAACCTCATCGGGGACCAGCGATAGTTTATCATCGAGGACCTTTGATACACCTGTGTCAAGAGTTCCATTAGGAATCCTCTGACTTGGTCTTGGGACTGATGATAATCTATTCTCATCAAAGTCGCATCCTTGATTCAATTATAGAGTTATCTGAAACATATTCATTAGGTTCAATAACATAGAACCTAAAAGCCTTGGAATGCTCGGCATATCCAACAAAGATGCAATCAATGCCTCTTTCACCCAAAGTCTTTAGCTTTGGATCAGGGAGTCTTACAACACCCTACAACCCCGAGACCTGAGATAGTTCAGGTTGGGTTTCTTTTAGTCGAGTTCATAAGGGGTAACCTTGTTCCTTTTGTTGGGAACCCTATTTAATAAATAGCAACCTGTTAACATAGCTTCACCCCGGAACCCTTGACTCAGTCCTGAATAGGACAACATGGAATTAACCATCTCCTTGGCCTGTTTTTTCCTTTCGAAATACCATTTTGTTGAGGAGTATAAGGGATCTTTTCATGGATTATACCAACAGTGAAAATCAGAGTATCCATGTACTCACCTCCCCTATCGGTCCTTAATCTTTTGATCAAAGACCCAAGTTGTAATTCAACTTCAGTTTTAAACACTTTGAATTTATCTAATGCTTCATCCTTTGTATGTAACAAATAAACATAACCAAACCTAGAAGCATCATCAATAAATGTCACAAAGTACTTCTTATTCCCCAAAGAAGGAGTGGAATGCAAATCACACAGTCAGCGTGTATCGACTCCAGAGCTTAGTCTCACGACTAACACACTGAAAGGGTTTCTTGGTTATCTTGGTCAACATGCAAGTTTTACACTTTTCGGTGTCCATGTCAGCGGGTTAAACCATCCCTAGACATATCTTGCATCCGTTTATAGTGAACATGACCAAATCTAGCATGCCATAGGGTGAGTCGATCAGTCATATGTGGTCACAAAAGGCTGAAATAACACTGCATGGTAACATTAAGCTAAACATTTGATTACATAAATAACCAAAACCAATAAAAACACCATTCTTAGAAAGAACAAATTTATCCGATTCAATAACTTGTTTATATCCATGATTATTCAAAACACTACTTGAAACCAAGTTCTTCCTTATATCAGGAACATGAATAACATTAAACAAAGTTACAATCTTTCCAGAACTAACTTAAGATCTACACAACCACGACCATGCACCAAGGTCGTTGACTCATTTCCCATGTGAAGAATAGAACCATCATTGTTGACTCATAAGTCTTGAACCGCTTCTATCTTTACACATGTAGTTGCTCGAGTCAACCACCGCATAACATCATCATCACGCACATAATGAGATTCAGATACATATGTAACATAATAAATCTGAAAAGACTTATTAAACATATTCTGACCTTTCAGTGACTTGTTAGAACCACCACTCCCGAACCATTAGTGCCGATCCATTGGCTTTACCACCAACTTTAACACCTTTGCAGTCCCTTTTAATGTGACCGGTCTTGCCACATTTCCAACAAGTAGGTGTTGCCTTCTTGTTAGGATATGCCCTTGTGTTGTCATGAAATTTGCATTTGCCTTTGTTGTCATTGTACCTGGTGGAGTTGTTATGCTCCACCATATTGACAACAGATGGTCCAGCAACATTGCTACTCTTTGGCTTGTCATTATCCTGCACCTTGAGAGATTCCTCAATGCAGATGACTGCCCAACTCAACCAGAGTTAACTCCTCTTTCTTATGTTTTAAGGTATGCTTGAAATCTTTCCAAGAAGGAGGGAGTTTGTCAATGACACAAGAGACTTTAATGGCCTCATCCATGTTCATATTGTGTTGTGTAAACCTTCCAAGTATTCCAAGAAGTTCATTGTATTGTTCCATAACCGGTCTTGAATCAGTCATTTTGTAATTTGTGAAATTACTAACAAGGAACTTCTTACTTGATGCATCCTCAGCCATATATTTGGCATCCAAGGAATCCCACAGTTCTTTGGAAGATTCAAAGTTCCGATAAATATCAAACAGAGAATCAGACATACCATTGAGAATTAAGCCTCTGCATATGTAGTCATCATTATCCCATTTGCTCCTCCCTCGATCTGCTCCACGTAGCATCATCCCCTCATCGAGGTGGGTGGTCGCACATACACCACACTCATGCTTGCAGAGAAGTGCATCTTCTTCCGCCACCTCCTAAAGTCCACCCCTTCAAACTTGTCCAGCTTAGCAAAGTTTGAAGCCATGTGTTTCATTGCAGCAGTTGCCATTGATTATCACAAAATAGTTTACTTTGATTTTTGGCGGTTATGTCACGAACAGGGGTTAAGATAATCAACCGTAAATGCTCAAGCTGTTGTGAAACAAACAGATGGTCGGCGATAACGAATACCACTTGGTGGTTAACGGATATCACTTGGAATCGTGTGATCACTTTCCAAAGTAAACTATTCGACCCTAATGCACTGGTATCCGAATATCTACTTGGGATAAGACCAAATGCAGTTAGAGAATTAGGCACAATTCTATAACCCTTTCGCTAATAAGTGTTTACGTTTTTGTGTGTTCTTCATGCATAATATATCATATTTATAGGATAATACTCTTGGCTAATTCAATGGAATTATGAGTATTAATCGGCCCATTAATAGCCTCATAATTATCCCCATTATAGCCGTTAGTGGTTACATGACCAATTACGTGGTCATTAAGCGGTTAAACGCCACTTGAATAGGTCAAAACCGTTACAAGCGGTACTTTCATCAATACTTTCATAGTGCTATCGGTGGTTACCTTTGCGGTGGAAACACCCTGCCGGTGTAAACACTACTTATAAACACCACCGGTGGAAACACCACTGGAAACACGATCCATTGGAAATCTTTGCTTAGGAAACACGATAATCGATGGTAACCACAACATACTTTCACCAAGCACTACCAATACACACCACTACAAGAGTCAGGGTGTTCATGGACCTTATGGGTGTACACTCCGTACCTCCTAACCCATTACAAGGTGTGAACTATTCTAACAAGTGCACTAAATTTTCTAACATTTACATCCATAGACGATCAAACCAACCTATACTATCAAACTAAGACATGCCGCATGAATAGCTTTCTTATATTATTGATCCATGGCGTATCCAAATGATTTTATTCAATTGATGTACTTATTTATCTAATAAGGCATGCATTATGCAAGGATGTATATGGTGCATTTTAACTTGGTGGTGTTTTCATCCAAGTCTTTGTAAGTCGTGTAATCTTCTTAAAACACAATCATAAAAAGAAATATGTACTTAATCATATATTATTGAACTTTTAAAACATATTTTTACTCATTTTTAAACTCATCACTTATCAGAAAAATCATTCATTTTTCCAGAAAATAATAAAAGTTTCAAAATCAAAAAGTTGTTGATGGGTTGTCATATTCGGCCCGCCCAAAATTCTCAAAAACTTCAAAGAGCCCAATTACTTGTTATCTGTAATCATTCGGGGTGTTCCTCGGTTCGGTTATCGGGTTATTTGGTTTATTTAGTTCAGTTAGTTCGGTAAAAATTTGCAGTTTAACGACAGAACCGAACCAAATTCATATTTGATTCAACCAAACCAAAACCGAACCGAATAACCAAAAACCAAACCCCTGTAACCGAAAACCGAACCGAATAACCCGAATTACATAATTTAATTATTTTTTATTTAATTATATATATTCTTAGTAGAAAATATTTTTTTCAAGCTTAAATCATGTTATATTAATACTAAAATAGAATTTTAGTGATTTTTTTTCATATATATACATAGAAAAATATATATTTTATATGAATTCAGTTTTCGGTTCGGTTTTCATTTTAATTGCCAAACCATATCCAAACCGATAACCGAATATTTAGTTCGATTCGGTTCAGTTTTGACCAATTCGGTTGATTCTGAATTCGGTTGATTATTTTCGGTTCGGTTTCGGTTTTCGGTTACTGTGGATATTACCCAATCCGTGAACACCCCTAATTCGACGGGTCATGTGATATTAGAGCATCTATAGTGCATCAAACTTTACTCGGTTTTATGCATCGTCACATCATTATCTCGTTATCTTACATAAAACACCCGCAATGCATTAGACGCTTACACAGTTTAATAAATTTCCACATCAACCATGGATTTATGATTTAAACATAGCTTTGTTTATTCTTTCTTTTTCATTATTCTGGGAAAAAAACATGTTTCAGTTTGATAAGAAAATAAGCATAAAAGTAATGGGCTAATATATACGTGTACATGTTGTATATGCTATTAATTATCGATTGAATTTTGGCATCAATTTGGTTTACTTAATGCCGTTTTATGCATAGTCTCTATCACCATAATTTGTTTGTTTATAAATAGATATAGTTTCATTTATAAAAAAAAGACTATTTAAAATGTTGAGGCGAGGGAAGAGGTATCGACATCGCTTCTTAAGGTTTTAAAATCGTAGGTCTTTTAGTCTCTTATAAATTTTTAACATTCAGAAACTAAATCGGCAAAAGAACAATAAAACACAAGACAAGATAGCATCTTGCTCAAATCGGTAAGAAAGAAGTGAAGATCGATGGAACAAATTTACTCCCAAGTCGTCGATTTGTTTATTGAAGTCATGTAATTTAAACTACGCAACAACAGCTTTATTAATATATCGAACCTCTTGAACCAAGGATTACAATGACGTACGAGTGTATTTCATGTTTCAGTTTTGCAAAAACCGTACATATAATAAGGATCTACATTAACTAAAACGTAACCAAGATTAGACATGTTATAAAACTTAAAATTTCAAAATGATCTATTTCTAACTTGTTTAAGAAAAACAAACAGTGTACCGTGTACGTAAGACTTGAACGCGCAACCTTCTTTAAATTTTTTTAGCTAGTTTCGCTAGGATGTTTTAAAAATTTAAGAGGCAAATTTGCTATAAAAAGTGAACATACTTATTTCTTGTTGGATCATCTTCTTGTTACCTTCCTCCCTTTATTCCTTGATAATAAATAAATGAATAAAAGAAAATAATAAAATTGGATTTGTTGCTTATTTGGGCCATGATGATATTGTTCCTTCATGCACCCCACGTTATACACACAACGATAAGTGATATTATATATCTATTACATGTTTAGACCTATCCTTAGAGTTGTATATACTTTATATATTCAAATTTCTCCCCTCTTTTTTCCATTTAAATTATTAGATATTTGTATTCAATCATCTTGATTCTTGATGCAGTTTGGAGGATAAATGGCCTTTGATTAAATCATCCCTTAATTTGTTGGCCTTTTATTCTTTGTAGTTTTGCCTTTATCAGGTATATCAGGTATACTAGCAAATAATAATGTGGCTGACTTAAGGTCCTTAAATTAGTAATAAGTAAATTGCATTTTTGGTCCTTAAGGTATGGCTAAATTGTAGGTTTCGTCCTAGTAACGTTTGAAAGTCAGCAGTAGTCTCCATTTTAAATGTTTTGTTGCATGTTTGGTCTATAAATGACATATTTGGTCCCTAAAAGCTTGAAGATTCTGTTGCATGTTTGGTCTTTAAATTGCAGATTAGGGACAAAACATGCAGCAAAACTTTCAAAATAAGGACTAGTGCTGCACTTTTGAAATGTTAAGGATGAAACCTGTAATTTAACCATACCTTAGGGACCAAAAATGCAATTTACTCATTAGCAATTGTATTTAGTACTACACATACCTTTGGTACCTAGGACGTACATGGACACTTTCAAAATACTGTAATATTTTAGCTTTAATTAATATATATATTAAAACAGCGTGAAAGCGGCGTCGTTTTGCCGTTTGACAAAAAAGGACGAAACGACAGTTTAGGCGTAAAATTAAAGGGTAAAACGACATGTTCCAAAACGACGTCGTTTTGTGAGTTTCGAAAAATGGCAAAACGTACCCCTCAAGTCAACAATACTTTGCAAAAAGAGTACTTAATTCTGAAAAATGCCTACAAATACCCCCGAAGATTTTGCAAAACCAGTCCAAAAGTTTTATATTTTCACAAAATTTGAAAAATGACAAAAATTACCCCCAAAGTATGTGACACTTTTGCAAAACCGATCCTTATCTTTTCATAAAATTTTAAAAATGGCAAAAATTAACCCCGAAGTATGCGCCACTTTGCAAATTCAATGCTCAACTTTATATGTTATTATGTAATTAAGGATCCACCGAATTCATTAAATATATATACATATATATTAAGAAAATAATAATAATAAAAATAAAACACCGCTACAACAAGCTTAGGTCAACGTTTACATACCAACTTATCACTATATCAAATGTGTCAAATAAAATTAAAATACCAACATTTACATAAAAAAATTCGCACACAATTTAAACACTACACATATAACAAAACTCATATAACATAAAAATAAAAGCAAACAAACCGCTAATACGTAATTAAGGATCTTGCGAATTCATTAAATATATATTAAAAAATAAATAAAAAATAAAACAATTTAAGGTCAGCGTTTACATCCCGCCCATCTACACTATACAAAAGTGCCAAATGAAATGAATATACGAACATTTACATAAAAAATTTCGCACACAATTTAAACACCACACATATAACATAAAAGTTAAATGCAAAAAACCCGCCACAACGCGCGGATACAAAAACTCGTTATTTATAATTTATTAGTGTTGATTTACGAAGATCATGCTTGCATGAATGTTCTCATAGAAAAACAAAACAAAAAACAAAGATATCTTGGTTAATTGATAGTAGAAAATCCTTCTATCGTTACAAGTCTCGTATATATTCACAAAATCTCATATGTTCTTTGTTGTTTCATGACTAGCAAAATGTTTAATTAAAAAGTAAAATAAAATTAGATTGTATAATTTGTTTTTTATGAGTTTTATATCTGAACAAGAAGCTAGTAATTTTAGCCATGATATAAGAAGTGCATATGCTCGGTTTTTGAAAGACATTAAAAACCTTTTCTTTCTCTTGAATTAGTCACCAAGAAATTACTAATAAAACCTATTATCTGCAGTGGAAAAAATAAAACAATACTAATAAATAAAATACTCAAAACAGGTTAGAACATGCGTATTAGGTTTTGAATCTAGAATTTTTTATAGGTAAATGACACATTTACGAGTATTAAATAATTAAGAAAGATGTAAGTGATAAATTAGAAACCAAAGAGTTTACTAGTAACAATCCCAGCTAGGGACGGACGTATGTTGTAACTATGGGGGCGGTGTCCTCCATTGCTAGCCGAAAAAGTTTAAATTGTGGTGTAATATTTTTTTAAAATTTTGACTTTTTTTCGAAAGTGTCTTTCACCAAAAACTCAAATTGCCCCTCACCGGCATACTAAAACTCAATATTTAACAATCTAAAGCTTTATAAATCCTTTATCTTTAAGTAAAAATACTTGATTTAACATTTTGATCTTAGTTTTTTCTTTCGTAATTTGTTGCTATTGTCAACCAAAAAATTGCTCACATTATTTTTCTAGTTAAAATCCTAATCCCGACTGGCTGGCCTTCCCTAGTCCACCCTCCATTTTATGATTTTTATCTCACTTTTTATTTCCAAAAAAAAAGGAAAAAAAAAACAATTAAAAAACTATTCTCAAAAACTAAAATATTCAAAAATCCACGTTCTAACAATAAAATTCGAGTGTATAACTTGGTTTTTATGAGTTTTATTCTTGGATAAGAAGTTTGTTCATAAAAAATATCTGGATAAGAAGCTAGTAATTTTTGGCCATTGTATGATATACTCAAAACAACTTAGAACACGTTTTTTGAAGTAATACATTTACCGAAAAAACCTTTTACCCAAAACAGCTTAGAACATGAGTATTAGGCAATGTTGCAAAAATCGTTAATCGGTAAGCGGTCACCACCGCAACGTGTCGGTCGGCGATGTTGTCGCGGGATTAATCGATAATGATTGGCATTCCTACAAGTTTTGTGTATTTACGGATCTAAACTAAATATATTAGCGATTGGCCTCTATATATGTTTCCAAACCTCAATATAAGGCTCAAATTCTGATTATGAGAATCGAAACCATTCAATGTCGTTATAAGTGAAATGAACGATCCATTGTCGTCATAAGTGAAATTATTATTTTTAAATTGACCGATTCATCAGATTTTTCCGATTCTGCGATTTTACCGACTTCGGCGATTTTTCCGATTGTAGATTTTTGGCGATTTTTTTGAACGACGATTTTCAAAATTATAAGGTGTATGGTAGATTCTTGTCGGACATGATTAATACGATTCGGCCGATTTTGCCTTGATATGATATACTCAAAACAACTTAGAACACGTTTTTTGAAGTAATACATTTACCGGGAAAAACTTTTACCCAAAACAGCTTAGAACATGAGTATTAGGTTTTAAATCTAGAATTGTTTATAAGTAAATAATTAAGAAAGATGTAATTGATAAAGAAAAATGATTTAGAGACCTACAACTTGTATCTAATTGTATGCCTAACATATGTGAAGTTACATTATTGGATTGTAAAGCAATGAGCCCCGTTGTTATAACTAATGAATTAGTGACATGCAATTTTAGACATAAAATTAAATCTACGATTAGGTCTCCCAAACACTACTATTGATAAATTAGAACACAGAGTTTACTGGTACAATCCCAACCTGGCTGGCCTTCCCTAGTCCACCCTCCATTTTATGATTTTTATCTCACTTTTTATTTCCAAGAAAAAAACAATTAAAAAACTATTCTCAAAACCTAAAATATACAAAAATACACGTTCTAACAACAACCACAAGTTGAACTCACTCTTTCTATATATATAAACTTGGTAAAAACAACAACATTATATTCATCACACTTTCTCTCAATGGCGGGACAAAGTACCCAATACTACACCGCGACCGGCAAACCAAACACCACCACACACCTCCTACGTAAAAACAACGTCGTACTAACATGCGTCGTGTTTTTCCTATGTTCTTTTTTCTACTTATTTGGTGCATGGGAGCCTCGCGCCACTCAAAACAACACATCCCTACGTACCAATATAATAAACTGCGCCACCGCTATAAACTCCACCGCCGTCACAGCCGCCGACTCGTCTAAATCCCTAGACTTCTCCTCACACCACTCAGCCGCCGCAGATGACGGCGTGACCGTGAAAACATATCCACCGTGTGACATTAAGTACTCGGAATATACCCCTTGTACGGACCAAAAAAGATCCTTGAAGTTCCCACGTGATCGTTTAATATACCGCGAAAGGCATTGTCCCGAAAAGAATGAGCTTTTGAAATGCCGTGTACCTGCTCCGTATGGTTATAAGAACCCGTTTAAATGGCCGACTGGTAGAGATCTTGCATGGTATGCTAATGTGCCACATAAAGATCTAACGGTTGAAAAAGCTGTTCAGAACTGGATCAGGTTCGAAGGTGACCGGTTTAGGTTTCCGGGTGGTGGAACCATGTTTCCTAATGGTGCTGATGCTTATATTGATGATATCGGCAAGCTGATTAATCTTAATGACGGCTCGATCCGTACTGCTATTGATACCGGTTGCGGGGTAAGATTTTCTATTTTTTTATAAACAAATAAACGCTCTTACAGTATATACACCACAAATATATCTTACACGATTTTTTTTAATCAAGTTGAGCCGACCGTTCTTTGTTTATGTTTTTTGATTAATTAAGTCGTAATTTAACAGAGAATATTTAGGTAAACTGTCTTTGTAGCCCGTTTGTTTTAAATTTTCTAAAATGTTTTTGTCATATTTACTACTTATTTAACATAAGATAAAGTTTTCTGATTTGAAACTATGTTGATTTGAAGCCACATTAACTTTTGATACATACATTAGATTCAAAATGCTTAGTTTGGGAAATTGGATAATAGCACAGTTTGATTAGTGATGTGTACTTACTTTTGTAATACACTAAGATTTAGATATGAGTCAATTACATTTTCTATAAATGTATTGTTTTTATCTTTGACAATTTGCATGTAGGATCATATTAGGTTCAAAATAGTTGCATCACATGTTCTTGTTAGTTACGACTTTTTGTTGGCTTTTAGGTTCGAATTATTTAACTAGTGGCCCGTTTGTTTATCTTATTTGCTATATCAGTAAGAGACGGATTCAAGATTTTTGAGAGAGTGTTTATTTTAATTTTATTTTATGATTATAAATACTAAAGTTGTTTTATAAAGAATTTATTATGTTAAATTGAAGGTTTCACGTGCATAGAAAAGACATATTTTGTAAAAAAATTACGCTTCGTGACCTAGATCGGGTGTGGCCTGTTCCACACCCAACTCTCATGTAGGTCGGTCCCTGCCATAAAATGTGAACAATATCATCCAAACAGCCAAAATATGGCCCCTTGACGACCAAATCAACTTTTAGTGAAACTTTTTTAATTAGTTTTTGGCATCAAGTGTTTTATATTATGATAAATATTTAATTATTTAGATTTTATTAATAAATATTTAATCAAGCGATTCTGGTGGGGATGAAACTAATATTGAATCCTTGAGTCCTTGACATGAATCCATTAAGTTGGCTGACACAAACTAATCTTACTTTAAAACAATTTTACTAATGACAAGACAACTAAATAACATTGTACAAATTTGGAGAATTGATTTGCAAACTCATGTTTTTTATTGGTACACTCAGCTTTAAGTATTATATAGTTGTACATTGTTTACAGTCTGTTTATTTGCTTGGACAGTTGAGTATGCAAATCAACTCTCGCAAATTTGTTGTGCTTGAGCCCGTTTATCTTATACTACCTCCGTCCCAAATTATAAGTCCAGTTTGACTTTTTGACTCAAACTTTGACCTTAAATATTTTTGTTTGTATTATATAATACTTGATGCAAAATATATAAATAGATTGTGTTTTAAATGTACTTTCATTTGGTATAATTTTCATCAAGTGTTATATAATACAAACGAAAATATTTAAGGTCAAAGTTCGAATCAAAAAGTCAAATTGGACTTAAATTTTGGGACGGAGGGAGTAACAAAGTACTACGTATTAAACAACGTACGTTTATTAATTTTGGAAGTTATTAGGTGGCAAGTTGGGGAGCTTATCTTCTATCAAGGAACATCATAGCGATGTCGTTTGCTCCAAGAGATACACACGAAGCTCAAGTACAATTCGCTTTAGAGCGTGGTGTTCCTGCTTTGATCGGTGTCATTGCCTCCAAGAGGCTTCCGTATCCATCAAGGGCTTTCGACATGGCTCATTGCTCTCGTTGTCTCATCCCATGGGGTCAATATGGTATTTCGCTTACTCTACATATCCCTCACATCAAATTTTCATTATTAGATAGACCTAATTGTATGTTAGCTACCTCTATATATTATGCATTAATGTGGAACAATTGTATGAATTGTAGATGGGGTATACTTAATTGAAGTAGATCGTGTTCTTAGACCCGGTGGATACTGGATCTTATCCGGTCCTCCAATTAACTGGGAGAAACACTGGAGAGGATGGGAGAGAACAAGGGATGATTTGAACGAGGAACAAACTCAAATCGAGAATGTTGCCAAGAGTCTTTGCTGGAAAAAGGTGGTACAAAAGGGTGATCTTTCGATATGGCAAAAACCAATCAACCATTTGAATTGTAAAACGGATAGCCAAACTACACAAAAACCGCCTCTTTGCCCTCTCCAAAATCCTGATTCCGCTTGGTACGTCAAAACATTATAAGAAAAGAAACTAAATATATAACTAGATAAATAGTAAGATTATTAACCAATATGATCAAATACTTGTAGGTATACGGATATAGAGACATGTTTGACACGATTACCAGAAGTGCAAAGCACCGATGAAGTTGCTGGTGGCGCAATAGCAAATTGGCCAAAAAGATTAGACATGGTACCCCCTAGAATCAGCAGTCAAAGCATCGATGGCGTAACACCAGAAACTTTCCAAGAAGACGTCTCATTATGGAAGAAGAGAATTGCTTACTACAAAACCGTAAACAATCAACTTGGACAACCTGGGAGATACCGTAACCTTGTTGACATGAACGCGTTTTTAGGTGGTTTCGCAGCTTCACTCGTTGAAGATCCTTTATGGGTCATGAACATTGTTCCCGTTGAAGCTAACGCCGATACACTTGGTGCAATTTATGAACGTGGACTCATTGGAACTTATCAAAGCTGGTACAACATACATACATACATAACTCACCACATTACATAATAATCACTAAACTCGACATATTTTCTAATTCTAACATTATCATATAGGTGTGAGGCAATGTCGACTTACCCTAGGACGTATGATCTCATCCATGCTGATTCGGTTTTCACGTTATACAAAGACAGGTAACCATCTAGCTAAGCTAGCTAGCAATATGATCATAAATAATTCGTTACGAAACATCTTATTATCACAAATTTGCAACATTTGGTTCTAAGACATGATCAACATTTTGATGTGTAGATGTGAGATGGAAGATATAATGCTAGAAATGGACAGAATATTGAGACCAGAAGGAAGTGTAATAATAAGAGATGACGTGGATTTATTAGTGAAAGTGAAAAGAATAGCAGATGGTCTAAATTGGGAAAGTCAAATAGTTGACCATGAAGATGGGCCAATGGTGAGAGAGAAGCTTCTTTTTGCTGTCAAATTGTATTGGACTGCACCTGCTGATCATTCCTAAATATGGCAAGATTAGTTTCTTTCTATATTTAATATTTTTTTGATATATTGATTAGATCTATATTAATTGTAATTTTTTTTTTTTACTTTTTTTCTGCGATGTAAACTCTATATATAAAGTATTACTGCAATTGAGATAACGTGCCGTTTCATTTTTATTTGGATCTGAATATCATAAGTCACTGAAAAAAATATTTCGTGTAGATATTATTTTATATAACTATATTTAAAAAAAACATAAAAGTCAATTTATACATCAATGCAATAGGATGGGTACAAAATTATAGTATTTTGTTCTGTGAGAAGATAAAATTATGTGTAGTGGGATTAACGTGGAGTTAAATATGATTATGCATGGGTAATAAGCTCAAAACAATATACGAGGTGGAACCTTAATTACACAAAGGAAAACATAGTTTGGAAATATGTGAATATTTGAGAGGTTTGAGCAAGTTGTTTGTAGCTTTGGTTGGTTCCAAGACATGTTTTTCAAGTACATGCACACTATTTCATAAACAATTATTTATCAATAAACTAGTAATTATATATATATACTAAATATCGGGGAAGAAAACAGTAACAAGCCTACATTAAATGCAAACTTTCCTAACTTGGTAGAAATAGTCCCTGATGTTTAAGTGGCGTTACAAAATTAGTCCTACGGCATTAATTGCTATCTATAGCAATCTGGCAAAAATAGTCCCTAAGGTTTAAGGGGCGTTGCAAGGTAAGTCCTGTAGCAAACATCAATTGCAAACTTTCCCAAGTTGGCAGAAATAATCCCTGATGTTTAAGTGGTCGCTTTAAAAATAAATCCTAAGCATTAATTGCTATCATAGCAATCGGCAAAAAATAGTCCCTAGGTTTAAGCGACGTTGCAAAGTAAGTCCTGTAGAATTAATTGCTAACTATAGCAAGTTGGCAAAATTAGTCCCCAAGGTTTAAGTGTCGCTACAAAGTAAGTCCTTTGAAGCCAATCCCGCTGCATCGCGCGGGTTCCCACACTCGTATATACTAAACATCGGGGAAGAAAACAGTAACAAGCACGCATTAAATGCAAACTTTCCCAACTTGGCAGAAATAGTCCTTGAGGTTCAAGTGGCGTGCAAAATAAGTCTGCATCATTAATTGCTAACTATAGCAATCTGGCAAAAATAGTCCCTAAAGTTTAAGGGGCGTTGCAAGGTAAGTCTTGTAGAATTAATTGCTAACTATAGCAACTTGGCAAAATTAGTCCCTAAGGTTTAAGTGTCGCTACAAAGTAAGTCATTTGAAGCCAATCCCGTTGCATCGCGCGGGTTTCCACACTCGTTAGTATTAAACTTAATAAAGCTATAATGATGATACTAAAACTTGAAAAAAAGGGAAAAAAAAACTTAAAAAATGTCATACTTGTCCAAAAATACACTTCTGTGTATCGAACAAATTTTTTTGCTTGTACGCGAACTGAACTTTCAATTTCAGACTTTTTGAGGTACTAAACTTTCAATTTCGGACTTTTTGGGGGTACTTTTGTGACATTTTTGCCCCTGGATTTTTAATAATTTGAGGGGCAAAAATGTCACAAAGTACCTCAAAGAGCCCGAAATTGAAAGTTCAGTACCCATATAGGTAAAAAAAAATTGTTCGATACCCAGAAGTGTAATTTTTGGACAAGTATGATTTTTAAGTTTTTGTAAAGGGAGTAATCGTTTTTTTTTTAAGTTATTATCCTAAAAAAAAAAATACTTTAGTGAGTAAGAAATTACCATAATATCAATGTATGATAAATTTTAGTTCTAATGATATGTGTGTAATACAAATATGAATCATAGGAATACGGATTAAATGACCTCAAAAATTAAGCTAGTAGGTGAATCACGAAATTATGTCCTGCTACTCTGGCTTATTCCACTATAAAATAATCATCAAATGATATAAAAAAATCTATATATGCAATTTTAGTAGTTAAATAGCAATGGGAGCAATAAGTGTGTCTCAAGTGACATTGCTGGTTTTGTTGGTTGTAGCATTTGTAGCTCGAACCAATGGCCAAGTATGTCCGTCCCAACTTGGGAATTTGAACGTTTGTGCGCCGTTTGTGGTGCCTGGCTCGACAGAAACGATCCCAAGTAGAGACTGCTGCTTGGCTCTTCAAGCAGTCGATCATGATTGCCTTTGTAACACCATTCGTGTTGCATCACGTCTTCCTACTCAATGCAACTTTCCCCTTTCTTGCGGTAATAATTAATCTCTCTCGATTACTTTAAACTGTACATATAATCTATTGAGAGGCAAAGTTGAAAATATTATTGCATGATAGTTTCAAACCTATAAAGATGGTACTTTAAATGTGACGTTTTCATTTTTGGTGGTTTCTACAAAACTCAAATATTCGAAAAGGATCATAAGTAACCTAATATTCAATACTTTAGATAGCACACGAGTGACGAAAATCAATATGTTTTCATGCAATTTACCTATAACACTTTATGAAATAAATTCCAAAAGGTTGTGGTATCTTAGAAAAACAAAACATTTTGGCATTTCGCCAATGCATTTGGCCGGTTAGCTCTGTCAGGTTTTTTTTCTAAGCTGTTTGTAGACCCATGCTTCTCTCGGATCAAAAGTTATTTCTGCTCGAATCAATTGAGTTTGTTCCGAAAGTTATACCAGACAAAATGACTGCTCGTAATGGACGCAGCCGAGGGGGTGAGGTTGATCCTAGGAAAATGTAACGTCACGTCAATGTTACCTTAATGTTAAGTTTAACATATCATCGTTGGCCATTTTTTAAAAATTGACATAGTGACATAGCCTTTAGCCATTTTCAGAACATCAACCTTTCCATTTTTATATAAAAAATAAACCAATATTGCTTTCATTAACTGTTCTCTTATGTCAGCCTTTTTGTTCTGCTTTTTCTTGGCTTTTCACATTAATAAATAATTCAAAAATAAGGTGTAGTTGTTGAATTTGAATCAATCGAATATAATTTATATTTTTTTTCATGGATGCAGGAAATTGAGATGGACATGAAGGGAAGTGATGAGCAAGAGTTGAATTTATTTATTCTCAGAATAACAATAACTTTTATTTTATTTTTTTAGTTTTGTTTATGGTTTTGTGATCTACAAGTGGAGATTTATAAAAGTGTGTAATGGCCAGTGAAGGTCATGTTAAAGGCTTTGAATAAATAGTTAATTATTCATTATTTTCTCCTTTTTATTATTTTTTACTACTTATATATATTCTTTCTTTTTGTAAACCAGTGTTTACTTTTCATTTTATAAGTTTGATAATTAACTGTGAGAAAATGTCAAAGATAGTCTTTAAGCTTAAGTTTGACACTCGCCCTAAGATCACTTTTAATCTATTATTTGTATAAAACAAGTTGTGATTATAACCTAAACTAATATGGTCGATAACTTATAGTTTATGCAAAAAAAAATATATATAAAAATAAAAAATTGCAATTTAGTGTTAATTATAACCTAAATCGACGTGTTTAGGAAATGAGAGGTACTTTGCATACTAAAAAAATTTCTCTTCATACCAATGTAAGTTCAGTTAGAAAAAATCAAATACACTATGTTCCTATTCAATAGCCACTGCTCGAAAGAAGAGGTCGTATTGGTTTGAACGGTGTTCTGATCCTTCCCGTGCTTGCATGTTATGACGTGTGGGTGTTCGATGGTTTTCTCCATTTCGGGATGGATTACATGTTTTATTGGTTATTTTGCTGGTAAAAAGTTTCAAGATTGCTTCAAGACTGATTTTCTCACTTTGTGATCATCTATTCTGTGATGTCTTAAGATTTCATTTCTCCGTTATGTTGGTTTGTGATACATATTTTGCCTTAAAAAAGAACATTATGCAAGTAACTGATGTACAAAATAAAAATGGGCTATGCTGTCAATATCTATTTGGGCTTACAATTTAATATATTGGGCTTGCTATTTTTTTTTCTTATATATTGCAACCTTCTAAACACTAACTAGAAACTTCAACTTAAAAGGAACAAACACATCGTAGTTTTTTTTCTAATGCAAGTATCACCATATTAACAATCGGAGAAATGATACATAGGCTTAAAACTTGGTCTAAAAGTGGACCTAAAAACACTTGTCAAAATCCTGACGGGTTGTAAAATAAGCGGGTTCCTGTCTGCGGCCGTCAAAATATTGCCAAGTATTTTTAGGTCCACTTTTAAATCAGTTTTGCCTATATCATTCTCTACCAATTGATTTGTGCTTTTTTGCTATAGACCCATTAAACTAGTCAGTCATTATCTATTTACTCCTTACTTAGGTAATTAATGATCAGAAACAAAAGAAGAAAAAAAGTTACAAATATGATACGCATCAATGCGATTGTTGTTTCTTTATTGAATTCAAAGGGATGAATAAACAATCAAAAAATGCCTTTCAGCCTTTGGCTGGATTTTGTTGTACACAATCTAGCAATTATATAATTTTAAACAAAATCTCCTTTTAGTTCTATTATTTATAGATGGTCATTTTATTTTGACAAGGACACCAAACACAATTAGAAGCCTTTTAACTCTTATAAAAAGTTATTAACTTAAGGCCAAGTTACATTCATGCGTTGGTGAAGGTTTTGCCGTGGCGTGCTTATAATAAAACTCCCCTCCCACAAACATGTCTATGGTGAGAAAAAAACGAAAACTCGATCTATGCATCGACAGACTTGTGAAGTTGGTTGTGTGTTGAGTTGTGATTTTGGTTTGGTGAGGTATATATGTGTATATATAGGATATGTTAGCGCGTTGAAGTTGATAGCTTTATCACACCTTCTTAGTAGTAATGTTGGTGGGTGAGTGAAAAGTTACTTAATCTTTGAGTTGGTAATGATGTTGGTCGCTATCATTCTCAGCCTAACAAACTCATCAAATAAGGTTGGATCAATAATGTTGCTTTTGCCCGTGGCAAGATGTCAAACACTTTGCCGTCCATCTGCTTATCGCAATTTTTGGACAATCACAGTTTTCGACATTTCAACTCACCAATCAACGAGATTTGAAACTTGTCGTCACACAAATCTAAACGGTGTGAAGCCCTCCCACTTAATACCTAGTGGCGCACACCCTTTTCATTATTATTTTCTTTTCAGATAATTGTTTAAAAATATGCATCCAACCTGGGGTGTAAACGAGCCGAGTACGGCCAAGCTCGAGCTCGAGTCGAATACCAAAACTCAAGCTTGTTCGAGCTTTATATTTTGAGCTCGAGCTCGACTCGGGATATAAAACTAGGGCTCAAAACTCGAGCTCGAGCTCGATTATTTCTACATTCATGCTCGAACTTGATAAATACTTGGTATATCAAGCTCGGCTTGACTCGATTTCTATGAAAATTAAGTAAATGTATTTATATAAGGGGGAATTTCATATATCCCCACATACACACATATATTTACATATTTCCTCAAACACAAGTTTTTTATGCATGATGTACAAGCCTGTTAAAGCACTGTTTGGGGAAATATGTAAATATAGGTGTGTATGTGGGGATATATGTAAATGCCCCTTTATATAAAAGGGTAAATGTGTAATTTAATCGAAGCTCGATAAGGCTCACGAGCTTCACGAGTCGAGTATTTTGGAGCTCGAACTCGAGCTCGACTCGTTTAAATCGAGTAGTTTACGAGTCGATCTCGAATAATTCACAGTTGTCTCGTCCTCGCTTACACCCCTAAATTCCAACCTATCACTTTTTGTCAATTTGTCTACCATAAAATTATAACATCCTTGTTTACTTATCAAACTTACTAATCATTTCTACTGTAAGTCATTGTTACAAATATAGTTTGAGGTGAATTTTGAAATTTGATAAAACCCGGTTCTGAAAAACTTATAAAAAGCGTTTCAGAAATAAGTGAAGGGGCTTGATCGTTAGTAATTGAAGTTTCAAGTAATTTATCTTGTTTCCTTATTATGCAATATGTCTTGTTTTTCAAGTCAGTCGTTTATTATAAATTTAGGTTTTAGAGTCATAATCTAGAACATGAATTTGCAAGAGGTACTTGTCCTTTTTATTTGTTTTGTCAATGTTTTGAAACCCGGATCGACCCGGCCGGGTTAACCGGTTGAACCAGTTCCAGGGAAAAAAATGGGTCAAAAAATCCGGGTTTTTAAAAATGGGTTAACTGGATAGACCTGTCGGGTTTTAAGTGACCCGGGTCAACCGGTTTCGAAACCCGGTCGGGTTTGATTTTTTTCATTTTTTTTTTTTTTAATACAAAACCTCAAAAAATAAACTTGTAAATCTCGTAGGATGCATGTCTTTAGAAGTATGAAACTTGTAATCTCGTAGGATTTATGCCTTTTGAAGTATGAAACATATAATCCCGTAGCATTTATGGTTGTTTAGAAAATTATGCAGGTTTATATCCTTGTCCACCTTTGATTTGTTGTTTAGAGCATGAAAAATGGTTCTTTACTTTTTTTTCACTGCAAAACTAATGTTTGGACATTATGTTTGGACAATTAAAAATGGATGTTTGGACATATGCATAAAACCGTCTACCGGGTTGACCCGCGGTTGAACCGGTTGACCCGGTGACCGGTGTCTTCTGGTCGATCCAAACCCGGGTTTCAAAACATTGCGTTTTGTTAACTTTTTGCTGGTAATCAATTGATTTAGTCGGTTACAAGGAAACAAAACAAGTGAATTAATGTTATATCACTTGAAGACTTTTGTTAGGTTTTTAGTCCGTGTGGACCCTTTGCACTTTGTTTATCTGTCAAAAGTCTTTGAATTTTAAATTTACAAATGGGCCCTTAAAATATTTGAACTACCGCCTAAATAGTACAGTACTACTTCACATACATACCAACTGCATCTTTTAAACCCACCACCATTTTCTCATTTCTGTTTTTTTTTTTTTATAAAAGTTTGGAAACACAGATTTTGATGATAAATGGGTAAGACAACAAGGTGGCTCAAGTCTCTTTTTGGCGCCAAAAAGTCTTCTAGGACTACACAACCTAGTTTGTCTTTTAATGGTACGAGGAAAGAGTGTGAGGATGATAATAGACATGCTATAGCGGTGGCGGCTGCTACGGCTGCTGTGGCCGAGGCGGCGCTGGCGGCTGCACATGCGGCTGCTGAGGTTGTGAGGTTGACTAGTGGTGGTGGTGGTGGTGGGAGGGGGTATTATGACGGTGAGCGACGGCGTGGTGTGGCGGCGGTAAAGATACAGTCCGCGTTTCGGGCTTACCTGGTATGTTTTTGTCGGGATTGTGAATTTACTAAATTGCCCTTTTATAGATATTTAGGGTCATTTTGTTTGTTTAATTCATAACATCTTGCTAGTTTCTAATTTACGTGTAACTATTTTGTTTTATAAAAGTATTTGATAACATAGCTAATGATGATAAAGCTAAAAGTTCATCGCCTAACGAAAAGTGCTTAGTATTTTAGAAAGTAGTGTTTGAAAAGAAGAGCTTTTAATTCTAAACGCTAAAACGCTATTAAATGATCTTTAGCAAAACATACCTTTATACATTTTCCTTTTAGAAGAATTGTTTTTAGAACTTTTTATAAGGGAATTTATTTGTAACACATTGAAGATTGATTTGGACACTCTAATTCATGCATAGATATATGTACCGTATCAATATATTACTTTTAACTGTTTGTATCTAGCGCAGTTGGTGCCACCGACTACCATAAACATCCGGGCCGCACATGTGATGCCCTTTGCCAATATGGGGCGCAAGTTCGAATCCGACTTGCAGCATGGAAGTGGGCACCGCGATCAGGTATTTCACAGGCATCAAACCTTTGTCGGGTAGGGTTAATGGGTACCAAAAGGTACACAGGGTTGAGGTGTCCCTGCCAAACTACACTTTTTGCCAATATTTAATTTAAGATAGGAAAATCATTTAACTTTTTATAAAAACTTGATACTAGAGATTGAAATAAGTCCACATTTGGGTGTGAAAATGTGTTCCAACTTTTTGGTTAATACAATACAAAGAATCTTCATTTGTTTTACACATTGGGGCCCTCCACTTCATTTATTGGTGGTAGCGTTCCCCTGACTTTTTCTGTTTCTATTTTGGACCCTTCATTGTCATTATCCAATATCAACTTCACATCACTTTATTATACAAAACATGTATTAAATGATATTGAGCTATGACACTAAAGTGATATTTGAATTAGATAAAGCAAAGTTATGGTTATCTAGTCATGTGAAATCAAAACATATACGTCTCGAGGGTTTACAGGACACTCGTAGCTTTTTACGATGTAGTGCTAGTTTTTATAGAAAATCTTAGTTTTCTTTAAATACATTCGGTCTAGAAAACCATCGATACTTGTAGTCTTGTTGAGTTCTCACTTACATTGACTGGTTCCGTCTTTGTACACACTTGCATATACATATGGTAAATCGTATATTGAAAGTCTTGCATATTTATGTGAAATCTTGGAATGCACTTTATTGGGAATGAGGGGTTGCTTAACCAATAAAGTGGGGTTTGCTTAATCCAATTTTTTAATCTGATATAATAATCTATGTACCAAACTATTGTCTCTCATAATGGTGTTGTTTATTACTTGCCTTTGAAATTATTGCTACTTTATGGTATTCAACTTGTGACACAAATTACTTTGTAACTTTATGTTGGGGTTTAATGAATGATAATGTGCAACAAAAGGGTCACTGGCCCATAGTTAGAGACATAAAACCATATTATTAAATATTCTAATGATTCAGTAATATAGGTTGTACTTGATGCTAAGGGGTGTTTGGCTAAGCATACCTTAGTCAATCACTTGTGACCTGTGCTTTTTAGCTTTTCTAGCCTCTTTTTTTTTGAGTCTTTTGACAAGACATGATTTTTGGGACATGCTAAGCCAAACACACTCTTTGATAACTGTAAACCTGAGCTGTGTAATTGGTTGATGAATGTGTAGGCCAGGAGAGCATTGAGGGCACTTAAAGCATTAGTGAAGCTTCAGGCACTTGTGCGTGGGTACATTGTGCGAAAACAAAGTTCAGACATGCTTAGACGGATGCAGGCCATGGCTCGTCTCCAGGCTCGTGCCTGTGCCAACCGAGCAAACTCGTTGGGATCGCCGCATTCAACAATTAAGTCCTCTCGATCACACCACCATCCAGTAAGTAAACTTTTTTTGTTAGCTTTGCTTTGTTTCATATATTGATTAACTGAATTAAGTTTGATTTTATGACTACACAGCGGTCTAGCTCAATGTCACATTTCAAAGGCTCTTTTAACAAAGAACGACATCATCGTAATGGGCCAAATTGGTTAGATAACTGGATGGAGGATACTTCATGGACAAGCAAGGTTGATGATACAAGTGACAAGATTCTTGAAGTAGATACTTGGAAGCCAAGTACTACAAACACTCCAACGAAACCTCAGAAACCAAGTAAGGTCTCATTCAGTAGTGAACTCTCATCATTTGATTCAAACTGGGGAACAGAGAAAGTCGGACGAGTAAATTCTGCCTCTCCCAGGCCTGGAAGTGGCCACAAAAGAAGCCCGTTTGCTACGTCTAATAGTGGTGAATACCGACAGGGCTTATTTGGATACTACCCCAGTCACCCTAACTATATGGCGAACACAAAATCATCTCAAGCAAGGGTACGATCACTCAGTGCTCCAAGGCAGAGACGACACTGGGATCATTCAGATACCATGTCTGAGAGGGGTTTTCGTAAGTAGTATGATTGGTACTCAATGACTGTATAATGTGACGTTGGTTGGTTTTGTTTGACATTATCTTTGGTCTCTTGTACAGTAACTTATGAATGTGGTTCTTTTGTATTGGAAAATTAAATTGTGTTTAACTTGTCGACCAAAGTGGTGCTTTTATTAGGTTTGTCGCGCGTGAGGTTGCCTATCAGTTTTGGGAGTCACGAGTGACCATTGGGTCAGGATCACTTGAGTCACGACCATTCTGCGTGGCCTTATAAACATGGTGATGATATACCTTTTCACAGCATCAAAACCTAAATTCCTTATCTCAATTAGGGGTGTTCATCGGTTCGGTTATCGGTTTGTTCGGTTAATTTTTTTTTTCTGGGTATAACCGAGAACCGAACCGAACCGAATTCAAATTTAACTAAACCAAACCGAAAACCGAACCCCAATAACCGAAAACCGAACCGAATAACCCGAATTACCTAAATTTAATAATTTATTCATTTATTTATATATATTTTTTGAAAAAAAAAATAATTTTCAAGCTTAAAAATATTTTATATATATATATATATATATATATATATATATATATATATATATATATATATATATATATATATATATATATATATATATATATATATATATATATATATATATATATATATATATATATATATATATATATATATATATATATATTATAAAAGAGTTTTAATATATTTTTTTATATAAATATATAAAATATATATATATATATATTTATTTAAATTAGGTTTTGGTTCGGTTTTAGGTTTGGATTGCTAAAACCATAACGAACGAAAACCGAACTTTTATTTCGGTTCGGTTCGGTTTTGGCAAATTCGGTTCGATTACGAGTTCGGTTCAGTTATTTTCGGTTCGGTTTGGTTTTTGGTTTATTCGGATATTACCCAACCCATGAACACCCCTAAATTCTCAATATCTAACTCAAGCTTAAGACCAACAGTCCAATTATAACAAGAAGTTCAACCCACCATAGCAAGCCCATTTTTAAACCAAGACAAATTTAAAAATGATATGGTAATAATAATAATCCCGGTTTAAATGATAACTTTACTTACCACAAAGCACGAGCAAATGAAAACCTTGTCAAAGCCACGTAAGATAAAGTAAATGTTTATTATGTAAATTTATTATTTTGATATTTCAACTTAAACCGAGATCTTTATGCCGTATATTTTTCTTATGCTATCGTGTACCGCGTCCACAGAAGATTCTAGCCTTTATGGAAAACGCTCTATATATTGGATCAAATCTAAACATAAAAACTTCGAGTCTCATCACCCTAAAACCTAAACTATCTCCAACGCCGTCCATCAATAATATTCATTACACAATAGTTTATTTATACGATCGAGTTTCTTTTTCTTGCAACAATCTAAACATGATCAAAGCTTTTGGTGAGCCAAACGAAGACCATGTCCCAAGCCTTCTCAGATCCACATGGTTTCTCACGGTGCAACACTCGATTCTATCCCACATTGAGGTTATCAATCTGTTTTCATATACCATTAAAATCAGCCGTAAATTTTTTATCTTTATTAATGTAAAAGTTACTTGATTAATATCACTAAGTCTTGGTTAAAATCATGGTTTTCCTTTGTTGATAATAACAATCTATAGGTATATTAGTTTTCCTTAGTGTTGACACTAATCAAAGTTGCAAATTGATATCTAAACAATGTGCTAACCTTTCACTTAGTAAGTAAGAAATATATTATATCTTTGTATTTTCATAGTAGATACTAGACAGTTTCAAAATCAATCATTAATTACTCGATCAATAGCCCACATATTATGACATACTAACATATGTATATGTTCTAATGAAAATGAACCACATACATAAAAGCTTTTTAAATAAGTTTCATTTCTTAGGCCTTAAATCGTTTATCTTGTTTTTTTTCTAAGTTTCATGAGCTATTTTTTTCTGGCTTTATTATATAACAACTTGTTCTATCAATTCACTATAATTTCCATATATACTTTGTTGTATTATATATCTTCATGCATGTTTATCCATTTATGTTGATAAATTTATGCTATTGTAGGTTATGTTTAATCTATTTGAATAAACACAAATATGTTATATTCTTTTTATTGAAAATCCAGATCCTACAAACAATTTTTATGTTTATTTATGAAGTATTATAAGTATGTTTTATAGCCTTGCATTATTCTTGTAATTTTGTATATATAGTAACAAAATTTGCCTCGTATTTTTTATAGGGTTTGCTAATCATTATTTTCTTAAAATATTATAATATAAACTAAGATCCAAAGTATATAATATTTTTTTTATAAGTAAAATTGTTAATATAGTGTTATCATATCTTGTAATTAATGGGAAAATAAAAAGATAGAGAGGGTTTTAAATATTTATAATTCTTCTAAATATGGATTTCATTATTACAAATCTAATAAATTTTCTAAACTATTAAATTATGATTTTGTGCTTTATCTTTGATGACGTATAGTCTACATTCGGGTCACTAACCCGACCAATGACCGCTACTAGCGAGCCCAGCACGACTGTGCTAACCCAATAACGGTTTTGGGCCAAGGCCCAAACCCAAAGTTATTTATGGGTTAAGATATACCTCTTATCTTGGGCGATATGTATCCAAGGACCGACTTAGGTGGGATACGCCGAAGTTTGGGGAATACGCAACCAGTAAGGATTGCGTGTATATATAAAGGGCATCCAAGCCCTCATTAAAGGTACGATCTAAAACCCTAACTCTCTATAACCCTAAAACCGATTACTTACTCTCACGCCGGAGGATAATCGTGGGAGACAATCCCACGATAAGCCTAACAGTGTTTTCTGTTTATTAGTGCGCATGTCTCAAGCAGCAAACAACCAATTGATACGAGAACCGGAGCACCAACTAGGAACATCCAACTTTTGTATCAACAAGTGGCGCCATCCGTGGGACCATCACTAAGAACTAAGAACTAGAATGACGAAACATGGAAATCAGCGATCAAACCGACCTCACAGGAAAGAAGTCGCGACAATGGATCGGCCTCTAGCAGACTTCGGGACAACCAATGCTTTGCTAAAACCAAGGATCGGGCCCAGACTGGTCTTCCTACGGTGGAACAAGCGCGGGGACAACCCAGGCCACTACAACCACCGCCCAGGCAGGGGATCCACTGCGCACCGCTTTTGCCACTCCCCTCAAGTCGGTGTTAGAAACGACCTCTCGAAGGCACCAGATGCACCCTGGACGAAACAAGGGCCCAGTGGTAGAGACAGACACCCTTACTCTAGAAAGGGTCGCACGAACTTCGACCGGAGATTTCGTGTATCTCAAAATTACTGAAACCTTAGCAGCCCTTATGCAAGAGGAAGCAAAAAGAGGTCGAGTCACGCATGCTCGACTCAATTTCACTCGAGTATGAAACATCACCACCGCGCCTTCAGAAAGAGAAGCGCGGGAGAGATAGCCGCCGACCCCCAGTGTTTAACAAAATTGGGAGGAGAGTTGAGGATGATGAGACATCTAGCTCACAGCATCTGGAGGAAGACGAACGGCGCACCAATGTCCACACCAGGCTTGGTAGACGCAGAATCCAAGACAGACTTGGGCGACGACACTCTCCAAGTGAAAGCCCTTCAAGTGCAGATTCTGAGGGCAGTCGGCGCAAACGCTGAAGAAGGGAAAATTCGTCCTCAGGTAATTCCTCGGACAACGAGGATAGCGAAACCGACACCGGAAATCCGAAGGAAATACCGTAGTCCGGAGGAGGAAGATATGTCCTTCCATGGCGCCGCCAAGGTGGATGCGTTCACTAGACGCACGTGACTTCTCGAGAAGATAGGAGAAGACGCGCATGCCCGCTAACGTCAAAACCTATGATGGAACAGTGATCCTAATGATCACCTAAAATTTTCGAATCAGCTACTATCGAAAATTGGCCACAACCAATGGTGCCATATGTTTAATTCCACGCTAGTGGGAAACACGAGGAACTGGTTTAGTAAGCTTCCACGCATAAGCATTGGTGGCTTTCAAGAGTTGAGAAAGGCGTTCCGCCTAAACTTCACTCAACGGAAGAAGTGCGCTAAAAACCCTGTCGAACTCGCCAGGGTAAAGCAGCGCCAGGGAGAATCTACAAGCGCATATATGGAGCGCTTCAAGGACGAATGCTTACAGGTTAAAGCATGCCTGAAGTGCTAAAATCTCGGGTTCATGAATGGGATTAACAACCCAGAACTCATCAAAAGGTTGAACGACAAGATCCCCCAAACCTTTGATGAACTCATGAAACGCACGAGGTCCTTCGTCCAAGGAGAGGCTGCCGCGGATAGCAAGAAAAGCTACCCGAACTATCGGTCACGGGAACAACCGGGAGAAAATCCACCGACCGGAGTAATAACCGTAGTACTATCGCGGCCAGGGGAGCGGGCGGGACAACGACAAGTATACCCCTGACAAAAACTCCAAAGGAGATACCGTAATGAAGGCGCGAATTTCCCAAGACCTCCACCAATGCGCACCCGAGGATCGGCAAGTAGAAGTGGTACCGCGACTATCACGACGAAGGGCCACACTACTAATGAATGTGTCCAGCTGCGCCCGGCTCGACAAGCCAGTCAAGGAGGGTAGACGGACCATTTGGTCAAAACATCAAAGAAGGGAAAGATAGGCGAAGATGGGAATAAGAAAGAGGGACCCAAAGATAAAGTGACACCATTTACATGATACGATCATGGCAAATAATAACCGGCGTAAGGTCACCGAAGTTTTCCCGCGGAAGTGCAATCAATTTCCTACCTTAACTACGGACAACGCAGTGGTAGAGCCACTCATCATTGAAATTAATGCGGGGGGTCACGACATCCACCGCATGTATGTTGATGGTGGAGCATCTACAGACATAATGTACGAGCACCGCCCTGCGACTACATCTAGAGATACGCGATCCGTGAGCCGGTCACGGCCGCTGACCGGCTTCACGGGAGAGAACAGATATGGCCTATGGGGCAATTACGACTACTAGTCAGAGTGGGTAATAACGACCACTCCACAACAGCCTGGATAAATTTTATGGTGATCAAATCCCCCTCACCATACAATGCCATACGCGCAGCATCGTCTACAACACACAGATGCTTAAATTCCCAGTGGAAGGAGGAATTGTTACCCTCTATAATACCGCCGTGCTACCTAAAGAATGTAACGCGGTCACATGCAAAACGGCACCCATTATAGAACGTAGCGACCAAAGTCCCAATCTGAAGGTCGCAATTCATCCCGACACTGAACAAGAAATATCGATAGGAGGATCATTGTCGGACAACGGCAAGGCATCCATATGCGCACTTTTGCAAAAGAACTTGGACATCTTTGCATGGGAGCCAAAGCACATGACGGGGGTACCACGATCAATCACAGAACACAAGTTGAGAATCCGACAAGGATACTCACCAATACGCCAAAAAAGCGCCGCCAAGCTCTTAACGCCGCAAGCAATTCTGGCGTACACAAGCTTGTGGAAGCAGCATCATGAGAGAAGTCTATTACCACGATCATGGCTTTCCAACCCGTAATGGTAAAGAAGCCGGACGGTAGGCGGAGGATGTGCGTGGAGTTCACAGATCTCAACAAAGCATGTCCACAAGATGCTACCCCACTACCAAATAGACCGAAGGTAGAATATGTGTGTGATACCCGCCAAATGTTTCCTAGATGCATACAAAGGATACCACCAAATCCGGATGGCTAAGGAAGATGAGGAAAAAACGGCCTTCCATACAAGCCAAGGCGTCACCTTGCTATACCAAAATGCCCTTTGGCTTGAAGAACGCAGGCACCACCTATCAACGGTTAGTAGGTAACGCATTTGAAAAAAAAGGTGGGCCAAAATGCAACTTAGAGGTTTACGTTGACGACCTAGTCATAAAAAGCCATACTGAGGATGAGTTGGTGCGTGACATTTAGGAAACATTTAAGAGACTTAAAGAGATGAACATGAAGCTAAATCCTAAAAAGTGTACTTTTGGCGCTACGAAGGCATGTTTCTGATACACGATAGAACCTGATGGCATTAAACCATGCCCGAGAAAAACCAAGGCCGTCATCGGACTTCCTTCACCGCGCACATTGAAGGAAGTCCAATCTCTCAATGGAAAGTTGGTCGCCTAAAAGATTCTTGTCTAAGTGAGAGCAAGTCATTACCTCTCTTCAAAACACTCAAGAAGTGTATAAAGAATGGAGATTTCCACTGGACTACGGAGGCAGAAGAAGCCTTTACACAGCTCAAACAACACTTGGCGGAGCTTCCCACACTAGTCGCACCCCGACCAAGGGAAGAACTGATATGTACTTATCACGACACATGGAGCGTCAGCTCATCTGCGATGGGGAGGGACTCGCAGACACCTTTCTACTTTGTAAGCAAAGCACTCAAGAAAACGGAGATTAATTACAGTGCAATGGAGAAGTTGGTCCTGGCCTTAGTGTTCGCCACCAAGAGATTGCGCAGGTACTTCCAGGGGCACCCAATAGCGGTGATCACAGATCAACCAATCAAACAAATCATCTCCAAACCTGACGCATCAGGACGACTGCAGAAATAGAGTGTGTTGCTCGGTGAACATAACATCTCCTATAGACAGCGCACTGCAGTGAAAGGACAGATACTGGCAGATTTCATCATCGAAAAGCCAGAAACTGATGAGGCACCCACATCTAGCATAAAGGAACTACAAGATCCATGGATCTTGTTCATTGATGGATCTTCATACGTAGATGGGTCAGGAGCAGGCCTCATCCTCACAAGCCCGGAAGGAATGGAATTCACTTAAGCGCTGCGCTTTGAGTTCACAGCGACAAACAATGAGGCAGAGTATGAAGCCTTAATCGCCGGACTACTCATAGCAGCTCGGATGGGTGTACGCAACCTGGAAGCAAACGTGGATTCTCGGTTAGTAGCCAACCATGTGTTGGGCGAGTACGTAGCTAAAGAGGATAACATGATTCAATACCTCGACAAGACTAAGGCGCTAATCCAAGGTTTTGACAGGTTTACGATCAAACAGGTTCCTAGGGAGACAACCGAAGCGGATGCACCGAGTAAAATTGCATCCACCGCCTTTGCACACCTGTCAAAACAAGTGTTGGTGAAAACTTTGAAGAACAAGTCCATCTCGGAGATGGAAATATCAACGGTAATAGAAGAAGAAGGTCCTACGTGGATGACCCCAATAATGGAGTTCATAAGCAAGGTTGTATTGCCCCAAGAACAGACGGAAGCCAGAAGAATACGGCGCACGGCTCAGAGGTTTGAACTTAGAGACGGTGTGCTCTATCGACGCTCTTTCCTCAACCATGGCTTCGGCTGCGTCGGTCCCCTACAAGCAAATTATGTGCTCGGGAAATACACGCTGGCTCATGCAAAGATGCATTCAGGACCACGATCCGTGGTGGCGCGCGCTTTAAGGTCGGTACTACTGGCCCACCATGCACCGCGGACACGAGAATTAATAAAAAGTGTGACGACTGTCAGGTTCATCGACCCATTCCGCGCCAACCACAACAGGAGCTGACACCCATTACGGCACCATGGCCATTCTACAAGTGGGGTATCGACATAGCGGGACCCTTTCCCTTGCGGCAGAGGACTGAAGTTTCGATAGTGGCAATAGACTATTTCACCAAGTGGATTGAAGCAAAAGCATGGTGACAATTAATGGCAATCAGTCAAGCACTTTGTTTGGTATAATATTGTATGCCGCCGGACGCCTGGGAAATCATCTCGGACAACGGGAAACAATTCTGTGACAATCCCATCAAGGACCGGTGCGAAAAGTTGAATATCACGCAAGCCACTTCGGCGTCGGTTAAACATCCACAATCCAATGGGTTAGTAGAGCGCGCAAACCGAAGCCTAGGCTAAGGAATTAAAGCACGTCTGGACAAACACAAAGGACGTTGGGTGGAAGAATTATCCCACGTCCTATGGGTTCACCGCACCTCCATCAAAACCAAAGACGGGGACACCCCTTTCTCTAGTCTATGGGACGGAGGCTGTCATACGGCCGAAATTGGGATGCCAACAATTGCGACAGCTGAAGTTCATGTTGCAACCAATGATGACGAGCGGGCGATCGACTTGGACTGTTGGAAGAAAGACGTGGCGGCGCAGCTATATGTGAAGCAAGATCGAAGTCAAAGATGAAGGGATACTATGATGCAAAAGTACGAAGTGTCTCATTCGACCAGTGATTTTGTATACCGTGCCAATGACGCGAGCCACGCAGAAGACACAGGTAAACTTGGACCAAAGTGGGAAGGACCCTATGAGGGTATCAAGCACTAGGAACAAAGGCGTACAAGCTACGAGACATGGATGGTCATGAACTACCGCGTACATGGAACATTTGCAATCTCAAGAGATGCTACCTCTAGTAATGGCACGGCCCGACACGGACGCCCCCGCACTTTAGTGAAGCGCTCAATAATTATTCGTGTATCTACATTTTGTTTTACTTAGGCATATGTCTTATTTATTTTCTTTCGTAAAAACTTGCAAGTATTAATAAAACGTCGCGGTTTCTAGCTAACTCCGCGACACATCTTCAATTTGTTATTTCCATATACTTTATGTCTTAACATTTTTATCTCTTGCCTACATGGCGTGCATGCACCTAATAAACCCACGATGGTAAAAGGATGAGTAAACCTACTAAATAACTCGTTGAGTAAGAGGGTTGCAAACCCATCAACAGTGGATCACATATCCTTGTTAAACACCTTATTCTCAAGACGTTGGAATAAGTTACGCGGCGCATCCCACGATGAATGCGCAACAATGCATACCATGCGCGTTTAACAAATTAGGAATCAAGACACTTGGCTCCTTACTATGATATTCGCAGACACGTGCGTATACCAACATACACGACTATGTTTGAAATACTTAATATTTTATAATAGTTCATACATAGTTATGAATAACAACGATTACTTGCGCTTATACAACAGTTTGTTTCTTAGACAATACGCACGTTTTTTATGGAAAGACAAGTGATTAAGTACAAATATTATAAGACGCTACACCATTCAACAAAAAATAATGTTCCATTAAGTACCATGCGTGCTTACAAGTGGATGTTCACAATACAAGATACTATCTACATACTATTACGACGTCTATGAGATGAACTACCCGCACAGCTATCAGTGTCTCTAACCTCATCCAACTTCTACAATATAGATCAGAGTCTTGGCGAGACACCGTGGCAAAACTAACGGGTATCCCGTCAGATCTGGGAAGATGAGCTGCACCAACGCATCACAAAAATGCCTTCCCTTTAATCCCTTCCTTCTTCGCAAGCCTGGTAAGATGCGCTTCCAGCACTTTCTTCAACGGCACTTCCTTTTCTAGAGCAAAGGGATTCAAGATATCACGCGGACGAGCAAAAACAGGCACTTGAAGTTGGGATTCATCAGGCTTCAAAATATAATCACTTGCGCTTCAGATTTTCGCCATGCGTCGAGCTAAGGTTAGCCCTTCCATAATGACCCCTATGGGGAAATCCTGGTCGCGCTCTAACTTAGAGATTATGGGAAGCTCCAATGACTTCATCTTCTCCATAGCAGCCACCAGCTCATCATAGGACTGCGCATTGTACCCAGGTACTTTATCCACGGTCACCTTCAACAGCTTAGCCTCATGAAGCTCCTCAACAAATTCTCTGATTTACCCCGCGCCATGCACCTGAACCACTCCCCCCCGAAGGCATCCACCACTTCCTGCGACTCCAAGGTACTGAGCGGCAAAGAAGTCGCAGCCATGACTAATGAGCCACCGGCCAGCGATTGATGACGAAGGTGGGGATACAACTCCTCATCGTACTCAGCTTAGTTTGCGAACTTCATCTCTTGCGTTTCCGAGCACCGCTCACAGGACACCAAAATCTTCTAACTGCGAGGTCAACGTGTCCTTACTTTTCTCAAGATATTTCAGCGCCCATATACATGAAGCCTTGTAATCTGCTGCCGCAGACGCTTCGATTAATTTGGCTCAGCAGAATATTTTCGTCGCCAGTCCCTTGGCGTATGAGCTCATAGCATCTGCTTCCGCCTTGGCACCGGCCTTGTGCCTCCAGAGCTATCTGTTCGTCCTTCAAGCACTATGGGAACTTTCCCCATCATACCTAGCCTTAGTAGCCGCGATCAACGAAGCTTGATGCACCAACACTAAATCCTCAATAAGTTTCCCCATTGGCTGCGTTCCCGAAGATGATGGCTCCGAGCCTTGACTCTTCGGCCGGAGGATTCAAAGAACACAGGGACTATCCTTGGGAGGCGACTCCACAGAATGCTCCAACCTTTACACATACAAACGGATTAGCAATTGTTCCATAATGAAAGACGGAATGCGATAAGGGCTTTGCAAATAACACTTACTGAGGAGTAGTATTATCAGTGGAAGGAGGAAGTGATGCGACATCGCGCGACGATTCCACATAAATGTGGATGGCAGCGCTTCTTCCTAGAGGAACTTGCGCCATCACCTCCAAGTGATCTCTTGAGCTTCAGTACTTGAACCTCCTCTTCCTCTTCTTCCATGTGCTCCGCCACTCCTACTTGTGACGGTTGCACCAATGGTGAAGATGCCTGCGGGTTAGGCACACTCTGCAGAGGAATGGCCTCCAACGCAGTGGGACCACTGCTCTCAGCTTCCTCTAGGTTCAGTTCCATGACACGCCCGGCCGCTGCAGCCAGAACGGGCTCTTCCCCTTCTCTCAGCGGGCGCGTCCCTACTGTGGCCTGGCGCGGCTTTGTTAACCGAACAACCCCGAACAGATCCATCTCTGCGCCACAAAAGACACACACAACAAACAAGGTTACAAAAATTATGAAAAGGAAAGAAAAGGCTCACATTAGTAAAACACAAGGGTTGCGATAGAATGAGCACCCACCCTGGCCATCCGCGCCTAAGAAGATTGGTACCTCATCAGGACTACCAAAATAACTATGGCTTATGCCGATGTGTACCAAAAACTCCTCTGGATAGGAACTGATGGGAATACGGTTGGTATTTATTGTATCCGCGTCCTCAGCGCTGTAGGTTCCAAGGAGTGGGCGCTCATCTTTTGGCAGTGAACCCTGGGTGTAAAAATCAAAGCGCCATGGGAAAAACGCTTCATCCACCTAGAAGAACGCTTCTCTCCAGTTCCTAAGCGCGTCTAACTTTTCAGTGTAACATTGCAATCTTCCAGCACGCTTAGCGAATGAGACCCATCCATTTGACCATGTGGTATGGTAAAAGGCGCGGAACAGTTGAATAGTAGGGTTAATTGCCAGTAGTCGGCAATTCACCTCGAAGTTTGTTATTTTGGCCGCACCTATGCAGTGCCTGGTGGGATATGTCAGACGGTAATAATTTAACACGTCGCACGGAATAACGACATGGCACACGCCGTTCGCAAATTCAAGAAGCGTGTGTATACCCCAACCTTCCATTCGTGGAAATTCGCAATGGACGCTTCGCATTTGGAACTACCGGATGCGCCATCGAATATAATAATCCGAGGTGAACTCACGGAGATCATCCTCGGTCAACTCGTAGGTAAAATCAGATAGTCCACGGACCATGGTGTAATTTCTAACGACGCACGCGCGGTTACCTTTGGCGTATTAAGGTTTTCTTTGCGGGAAGTTTGAAGCTTTTTGCTAATGGTGGAAATGTTTTTACCGTGAGAAACACAGAATAAGAGCGTAGGTTATATACATTTCTACAACCACGCGATGACCGACACGTGGATTCCACTATCTCTATTTGAGTGGTTAGGATCCACTAAGGTGACGACATGACAGCTACTTTCCCGATTTACGAGGTGTCCATTTTAAATTTTATGTCTAGATACACCGTATTTTAATGGCGGAAGTCTTTAGCTTCTTTGCTACACTTCGCAGTTTTATTTGTTTAGTTATTAGTCTAGCATCCGCAGCTCACGTCACAAGCATACTAGACCTGGGGGACATGATGACGTATAGTCTACATTCGGGTCACTAACCCGACCAATGACCGCTACTAGCGAGCCCAAAGACGACCGGCTAACCCAATAACGGTTTGGGCCCAGGAAGGCCCAAACCCAAAGTTATTTATGGGTTAAGATATACCTCTTATCTTGGGCGATATGTATCCAAGGACCGACTTATGTGGGATACGCCGAAGTTTGGGGAATACGCAACCAGTAAGGATTGCGTGTGTATATAAAGGGCATCCCAGCCTTCATTAAAGGTACGATC
>OU343218.1:239578260-239597878 GCA_910596185.1 Chrysanthemum makinoi
GATCTACAGGGATAGATCAAGGCGGCTAATTGGTTTAAGCCAAAGTGCTTTGATTCGTTGAGGTTTAGGGGTGTGTGTGTTTGGATAAAACCACAATATCGATATCAAAAATAACCACAAGGAATGATTTAAAATCCCTTTAGGAAAAAGGATAATGAATCAAAACCCGTGAGTGATAGTGATACGGATTAGAAATCCGAGTCGTGTTCCAACGAGGTGTGAATGGGCAACGTCGTTATTGGTTCGTTATTAAAATGCTCGACGTTTTGGATTTTTGATTATATTAAAACTACGGGAAATGGGAAAGAATAAGGGAAATTACACTACGGGGAATCCTAAGGCACATAATTTAAACTAAAACGTAACTAATAAACGCGAATAAATGCAACTAAATGTAATCTAAGTCCTAAGAATAATCTAAAATTACTTTCTAACTAAAAATGATATTTGAAAATTAACTAAGAATTAAAACTACTTTTAAGATTTTTCGAATTTATTTGAATTTAAAAACTAATTTTAAACTAATTTAAATGCTAAAAATTACAAATTAAACTAGGAAAATTATGGAAAAATTATTTTTTTGCTTTTTATAATTTTCTTAATCTAGGAAAATTGAAAAATTATTTTTTGAAGCTTTTCTGATTTAATTGTATTAAATGCTATTTAAAAGTCCTAAAACTGCTTTTAAATCAAGAAAATAGTAAACGTGATGAAAATTCAAGAAAAGTCTAAAATATTATTCTAAATCTATGAAAAATAAGAGAAATGATGCAGGTGCACAAGAAAATGAAGTGAGTGTAACCGCTATGAATAAGCACTTCTAATTAAGCTAAAAGCTTCTACAGGCACCAAATGATAAAAGCTACTAGATAATGCTAAATCTACTTAATAATTGACCTATTTCAAACGACTTAAACCTCTAGAGTTCAAGTTAAACTAAATGACTTGATTGACTATTTAAAAATGAAAGCATTTCCTACTAACTATAAGCTAAAACCACAGCTTATTTAGTGAACCAAACTAAAAACCAAAAGTTGAGAACTCAAGATCACCAGCTAAGCAATAACTAGTCCAAGTTTCAGGCCCTAGTGATCAAACACAAGACCTGCACAAGGTCTGGAAGTTTACCTGTTCACACTCGAAAGTGAGTGTGGACAGCAAATGTTCTGCTTAAGAGCTTATTAAGCTTAAAATGATTCCCAAAATTTGACAAAATCGATTTCAAAACTTGACCAATTGAACTTGTTTATCCCAGAATATCACTTAATAAAAACCAAAACTGAAGCTATGAAAAATCTATAAAGTTTTGTGAAAACCTGTTTTAGCACTTTTGACTTTTAAACACAGATTTGAAGTTTTGACTAAACTGAGATTTAGATCAAAATGATGAACTGATATTGATGTAGCAAGCTATAATAAAGCTAAATTAAGCTACTCCTATGAATTCTAAACACAATTCAAGCTTATGATCTCCTAATATCCTAACTGTTATGAAAACTAAGAGTGATCTAAGCTAATTTTGACTTTTTGAGTTCTAATGTGCAAATTAATGACCAATCTAAGTATTATAGACCTAAGCTATACTAAATGAACCAAGCTACACTGCTGCTATAACCTCAAACTCAGAACTATCCAATGATCCAAACAGTACTTACACAAGCTCATAAGCAACTTACTCTAGCCTATACTCTAATCTAGTCAATGACAGTAATGAAACTATAATCTAACTACAGAATATGAACTAACAACTGTAGAAACAACAATCAAGCATAACAAACGAATATTCACTAATTGGTTTGAGAATTAAACTCACTTGGATCCTTAGCCACTATGGCTTGCCAAAGAACAAGTAACCACTATCCTAAACCCATAACCTACTCCAAATCCAGCTCAAGTTTAACCCAACTCTGATCCAATACCAGCAAATCAACCCATTCCTTTTTAAATTCTCCACAGTTGACTTTGTTTGACTGATTTTGTGAATTGAAGTAAATTGGTTGTAGAACTGAGTAGAGACTTGAATAAGCAATTAATAGGCTATAGATGAGCTTATAAGAGCTTAAACTAACATAATCACAAACTGATTTGAACTTAAGAACAGATTTGAGATATTTTTTTATTTTTGAAGTATTTTTCTTATTTTTTTGTGATTTTTGTTTTATAAAACAAATAAGCTGAAAATGAATAGAGATAAGCTAAGATGATTAACTGAAACACTAATAAGCTACTGAAATCAATGAAACAGTAATTGAGATTAATTGAAAACAAAAGCTAAAATTACTTGAATTAATAAAACTTGAGATTACAATGGAACTGAAATTAAGAAATACAGAAATGAAATTTATAAAGAAAACATTAATAAACTACTAATTCTACTCAAATTCTACCTCTATTACAAGTGAAATAAGGGTGCCTTATATAGGCGAGCTAATGCCTTGGAAGGATCCAGAAGGTGCAAATGTGTGCTTCTTTGGAGTATTCTGAGCCCTTGATCAATCTTCCACATATCCCATTCAATTAGAACCATCGATCATTGCTTCCAGTAGGTATCCTCCAATCGAGCTCAGTGTTTTGAGGTATACACACTGATTGCCAAGCGGCATCCGTGTGTCGTAAGATTGTGTCAGTGGAAGTACAAAAGTACCCTTTAATTATCTTAATTTTGCCAATTGGAACTAAGGGTGTTTTAGGGTTTATACCTTGAAATGGTTTGGGGAAAATATTGGCGCGTATGGTTTTTTTTATATTTATTTGATTTTCTTGACCGGGTTTTGTGGGGGTTTGACCTGGGTCCAAATGGGGAATACGGGTTGGGTTATTAAACCGGTTTGGGTGTTAGGGTCACGGGTTTAGTAGTTTGGTTTGGACCGGGTATTGATAGGGTTTTGGGCTTGGTGTTTGGGCTTTGATATTCAAGACTTAGACTTAGGATATATTTTGGACCCAAAAGGTGTTTCAAGGACTATTAGTGTACATGCTGAAAATCCAGGGACCAATCTTGTAAATCTGAAAATTTGATCAAAGGACTAACTTTGCCAATCTTCAAATAATCCAAGGGCTGAATTTGTAAATTCTAAAACTTGAGGGTATATTCTGCCAATAACTGAAAGTTCAGGGACTATTTCGGACAATTCTTCAAACTTGATTATATCTTTCAAATATCATCCCTCGAGCATAAAAATCTTCACAAATGCACAATTGACCTTCCCGGCTTTAGCATTCTTCTTTCTCTCGTGCTTTCGCTTTTCTTTGGTTTTGGCTTTCTTTTTGCTGTTTTGTCATATCCACTGCACAAGCACAAACTCAAGAAACCATCAAATATTAGCAATAAACGCTTTTCTTGGTTATTATAGGTCTGATTTGATAAAGAAATTATATGTGTTTAAGCACATATCAAAATACCCAGACGAGACCATTTAAACGTCGTCCCACGCAATGCAATCAACTCACACTTCTAAAACCAAGGATTTCAATCTCTTTCTACTAAACCTATGAAGAAGTAGCAAAGATTCCTCAAAGAGATTAAGAAACCTTAATTCTAAAACGCCCGTTTACCTTTTATTCCACATGTAGATATTACGATTAAGCACATTCCAATTATATGGCGGTATGTGAACTTTCATTCGATCAATAACTCCAACATTTTTCAACTGACATGTTAGGATCACGAGTAGGAAACACAACACGCAGTGAAGTGACCATACGGATAGAATACATCGTCCCGATTTTCACAAGTCCCCAAACTAAGCGTAAGATCGAAATCATTGTTAAATATAACTCTAGATGCTAACACTACCCATGGAAGTTACTTGTATAATTACCTTTTGCTCCCATTTTCTTATTTTCCTCTAGATTTTTTTATTTTTTTGTGAGAAATGAATTTCTTCATATGTTCTCATTTCGATAACTTTTATTCCGATAAAGATATAAAGCTAAGTCGCTAATTAGTTATCCATCTTCCTTCGAAAACCATTGCACACAAGAATGAGGTCCACATCAAGGTCCTAATTTAACATGATTTAAGAAAATATCTCCCGGATTCAAAATTTGGCTTAACACTTATTTCAGTACATTTGCATTTTTGCAATTTAGGCCCTTGGTCTTTTCAACCACTAACTCAACGGGATTACCGTTTTATCGGAAGTCTTATTATGACTTTGGATTTTCCTCAACCTTTTATACATTTGGGCTTTATTTCATGTTAATTTTTGTGCCAAACTCCGAATCCCGGCTTTATAAGAATAGAAACAATAGCACAAAACTATCGTGAATCGCTTGTCTATTACACCGCAACACCGACAAGCACCTTGATGTGTACCCAATTTTCATGGGCAAGGATTCTCTAAAGAAGAATAAAGAACTAACTATCGTCGAAAACTCAACATCTCTAATTATTATTTGACAAATATGGGGTGAAACAATTTTGTGGGAACAAAAAGCCATAAGTACCTCCGATGGGCTCTAAAGAGAACCATCTACTCCACGCTTAGCATCTAAACTCACAAGTAACTCTATCATTCCTCGATCTCCGCAAATTTAAAATCCCAAATAATGAGATCCACGGATGCTTAGCCGATAATTTTAGATTATCTATGGTTAAGGGAACAAGCTAAGGCTCAACACGCTAGATCAAGTCGAATTCCATTCCTACTCTCACCATTCTTAGCCGAAAACCTGAAAGTCAACAAGGTGTCAAAACATATATTAACTTAGCAAATGCTTTGTAAAATAATATCAAGTCTCAGCATTTTAAAGTAACTTATTAGCAACTAGCAAATTCTTGGTTAAGCTTCGCATATTTAAAATCACTTAGGGAGACTTTCAAATTCTTGGCTTTGTGAGCTAGAATCGTATTTTATAGCCTCTTGTCTAAGCAATTAGCAAAGACTATTTCAAGAAAAACGCATATTTAAAGAAACTTCTAAGAAACTTCATAAAGACTTTTCAATCATAAAACTAGCAAAAGCTTACAAAAATTTTTAAATTTTCTCATTTTTTTTGCACAATTTTTTCATTTTCTAAGGAAAAACGGGTTGCGAGTATACGACAAAATAAGCAAAGCGCGGTAAAATCAAATCGAAGATTACCCTACCCCAGACTAGAACGAAACATTGTCCTCAATGTTTAAAAGTAAGGGTAATCGAAAATCTAAAGTTTATTAAGTATGCTAAAAGATAAACGTTAGTCGATAAAATTTTGGATATCGGATTTCCATCAGCATCGATCATGAAACTCGAGTGGAGAAAAGACAAACTTCGAACACGAGAGTCTTCATATCGGAAAATCTGGACAAAACATCACAAACAACCAAACACGAGAAATAGAAGAGGCTAACCCTTCATGCACTTATTAGAAAATAGAAAGAAGATAGAGATAAGAATGGGGTGCCTCCCATGCGCCATCTGTTTTGTGATCACCGAAGTCGCTAGCCTGACAGTCCCGAGTCATTTGTCCTTGGGAAGCAAGCGAAGGATACCCGGATCAAAGATGGTATCCTCACTCGGAGGAAAGAGGGGTTGGGAGGGAAAGAAAATGTCGGGCTCCAGCACATACGGGATAACTCCTCCCAAACTCACATAAGGTATGTCAAGAAAGAAGGATCCATCATCCCGGTTTTTGCGGGCGAAGGGATGAAGGATCGATAAGAGAATACTCAAAGAAATCGGAGCTCATGGTATAGAAAAGTGTTACTCAAAGGTTCATCAACGAAGGCATCCAAGAGAGGATCCTTTTTCTGAAAAACTTTTGTGATATGAATGTCCTCTCCGATGAGTATCCCAGGGTTAAAAATCTTGTCCTCGAGAGGAATGAAATCAACGATTATCTTCATGAAAATCCTCACGAGGAGAGGAATCACTTTCGGATGAAAAATAATATTGGACCTCAGGATCAACAAGTTCATCTGTCGAAATCTTCACTTCCTTATCTTTCTTTGGAAAAAACGGATCATCGTATTCTTCTTCATCCTCAGAAAAAATCGAGTCGGTAAGAGCAAGTTCATCGGTAAACTCCTCACTTTCTTCACAAAGAGTTGATTATCAAATTTTAGAGTATATTCAGAATCGAATTCAAACAAGGGATTCATGAATGTCGTTTTGAAAGATTCTGGATCGAAAGATGTCTCAAAAGAAGGTTCCATGATTTCGGAAGAAGGAGTGGGATTGCCACTCAAAGGAAGGTCGATTTTCTTAGAAATAGGAGGTGGGACAAGTGGTGTGCTCTTAGAGCTAGCAGTTTCCACCACTACCGTTTATGTGACTCCTTTTCTTGTTTCGTTTTCCGTTCAGCTTGTATTGTCGACATACTCTTAATCGTAAACCTTGAAAGATCAATTCGAGGCGTTTTAGGCTCAACGTTCTTCACATCATTCGGATCATCCGAGGGTAAGAAGACGGCTCATTATATATAGCAATTTCTCGAGTAAAAGATGTCCCCGGGTCAAAAATAGTATCATCAATCTCAGCTGAACTGAATCATCATTAAGAAAGGCCTCGATCTCTTCCCAAATGGGGTCACTTTCCGTAGTGAGAGACGGGAAAGAGTTAGTCATAATCGGATGAGACGGTAAAGTGGGATTGCCACTTTCTTGAGAAAAATCAATCACACCTAAGGATAGAATGATCATCGGGTGGAGGTTTTGATGTTTTTTCGGCATAAAACACTATTTTTTCATTTCCTTTTCTGATCGTTAGCGTTCCTTGGTAATGATCCACAAGGACTTTCGCGGTTCTCAAGAATGGTCTTCCTAAAGTGAGGGGACTCGGCCGACCTCTATATCAACTTCTGGCACACGAAATCCACGGGAAACAGGAATTTATCCACTCGTACCATAACATCGTTGACTACACCAACCGTGTGAGCAATTGTTCGATTAGCTAATTCAATAGTCATACGAGTCGGTATAAGAGTCTTCAATCCAAGCTCATGATATATCGCAAGAGGCATGAGACTTATGCTTGCACCGAATCCGGTTAGGGCATTACATTCCTCAATATCATTCAAAGAACAAGGAAGGAGAAATTTCCCGGGATCACCAAGCTTCTCGGAGCTTGGTTCGAGAAGAATTAGGCGGTGTAGGCTCAATTGAAATCTGTGAAATTGGTTCCAATTTCTTTTCATAAATCATGTCGGCTAAACTTTGATCATATTAGTCGTAAGTTTGAACTTTGTTCCGGAAACAACTTTCATTTTGTCGAACCGTGATTGAATCGATTTGCACGGTGAAAGGTTAGAACTCGGCATTTTGACAGAGATAGAAGGAACTTGGGCAACCAGAGGTTGGACGATTTAACTTTCCATTATCAAGAGGAATTAAGGGTCCTTTGTCACCTCGGTCTCTACACTCATCACCGGAGAGGAAGTAGTCATCGAGGGCCCATCATCTCGAATGGTTATGGATTTCATTTCTCCCTTCGGGTTTCGAATTGTGTTACTTGGGAGAGAACCGGAACTCGAGAGTTGACTCATTTGGCACAAAACAGCGTTCAACATATTCTCAAGTTTATTCTGCGAAGCATCCATCTTGTTGTTCTGAAGTCGAATTTCGTTCATAAACTCATTGCTTTGTCTAGTTAATGAAGATTGGAACTCGTTTCTCAAACTTGAAATCTGAGTTTGCATGGTGTGGATTTTAGCATTATTGTGCTGAACGTAATTTGAGAATTCATTTGAAGGCAAAGGCGGAGCTTGATAGCTTGAAGCTTGATATCCTTGATTGTAATTGACTCCTTGGTTCGGGTATTGATTTGGTGAGGCTTTGAATTGGTTTTGAACATTTGGTCCACGAACTTGATTCGGATTAAAGCGTCGATTGTTTGATTGAGAAAATCCGGAGGTCCATTTGATTACTAACACGAGGATTGCGTTTCAACTTGAGGACGATATTGATTACCTCGGTTACGGTATTAGCTTCAAAGGATTTCCATCGTTGGCGGTACAATTGTAGTAAGCATGCGGGCCACCACAAGTAGTACAAGTCAATTCCACCGCTTTGACTTGGCTGGGAGAAGAGTTAATCTTAGCCGTCTTAATCTTAACCAAAGCCCTATCATATCCGTAAGCTTATCAATCTTAGCATCGGTGCTAGGACGTATTGTTAAGGCGAGGACGATGGTGTAACACTCACTCGGCAAAGCAACCGATTTGCTACGTGATGAACGAACTTTAGATTTGTTCTCAATAATGGACAAGGCATCTCTCGTTGATCGGGTCAACAAATTACCACCAGCGGCGGCATTGAGAGAGTCTTGATCAGTCTCATTCAAACCGTTATAAAACGTAAAAAAACCATGATGGGGACATTGCCTAAGCAAATCTTTGAATCGGTCCCATGCCTCACTAAATGATTCATCAAATCTTTGTGTGAATTTTGTTATTTCATTTTTAAGCTTGTTGTTTTAGCACGGTGGAAGAATTGCCGTTTACATTTTGATACTAAATTCTCCCATGTGGTTATCGATCGAGGGTAGTTTTCGAGCCAAATCCGGCAGGCCCCTCAAGTGAAAAACGGGAAGAGTAGAAGCTTGATAGCCTCTTCCGGAACGTTACGGTACTTGATCGTAGACGTGAGCTTGTTAAACCGTCGGATATGAGAGTGGGATCGTCCCCTCTCAAATCCGTAAAATTGGCTTGACGAAACCAAATTTATCAATCCGTGTTTAAGCTCAAAGTTATTGGCAGCGATTGCGGAATGATGATGGCTTCCATAACCCTCGGTGGGTGCTTGGAGTTGCTCTAGCATAGGCGGTTATCCTCCGCCATTTCGACGATGGGCGGAGTCGGATTAGTTCAATCTGGGTTCGACTAATGGAGCACGTCTATTTCGCCTTCTTGGAATTGTAGCGCTCTTGATCGGTCTCCAGTAGTTATTAGAACGAGTGCGATGCACTTTTAAAACCAAGGCAATTAAATGAGAACGGTATTTGAAAACAACAATGAACTTAACCAATAATCCCAAGTGAATAAATCACTTCTATAAGACAAACGCACACCGAAATGCGGAAAGCTTTTTAGGTCAGCGCGAAGCTTATTAAAAACCCGCCTCTTTTCAGCCGCAATTTAATGTCGGTCGTCCTTATACCCACCACACAGTTTGTTTATCCGATAGAAATAAATCGACTCACAAGCGACACAAAGGCAAGTTTTTGATCTTTGGTTCAGGAACTTACTAATGATAACACCTCCATTGAGAATGTTATATAATTGATGTATTCTATTTTAGCTCAAAACCAAAAGAGAAAATCTTTTTGTATTTTTAATATGATATATATATATATAAAAGAAAAAGGAAAATATTTTTTACTTTTTTATTTTTATAAAAATAGTAACTTCACAAAGGAAGGATCTCGAGTCACTAATCGTCAAACCTTTAACGATATTGTCGCGACACAACCTCAAATGGCGCCAAAATTTGATTCGTTGAGGTTTAAGGGTGTGTGTGTTTGGATAAAACCACAATATCGATATCAAAAATAACCACAAGGAATGATTTAAAATCCCTTTAGAAAAAAGGATAATGAATCAAAACCCGTGAGTGATAGTGATACGGATTAGGAAATCCGAGTCGTTTCCCAACGTGGTGTGAATGGGCAACGTCGTTATTGGTTCGTTATTAAAATGCTCGATGTTTTGGATTTTTGATTATATTAAAACTACGGGAAATGGGAAAGAATAAGGGAAATTACACTACGGGGAATCCTAAGTACGCAATTTAAACTAAAACGTAACTAATAAAACGCGAATAAAATGCAACTAAATCTAATCTAAGTCCTAAAAATGATCTAAAATTACTTTCTAACTAAAAATGATATTTGAAAATTATCTAAGAATTAAAACTATTTTTTAAGATTTTTCTGGAATTTATTTGAATTAAAAACTAATTTTAAACTAATTTAAATGCTAAAAATTACAAATTAAACTAGGAAAATTATGGAAAAATTATTTTTTTGATTTTTATAATTTTCTTAATCTAGGAAAATTGAAAACTTATTTTTTTGAAGCTTTTCTGATTTAATTGTATTAAATGCTATTTAAAAAGTCCTAAAAAACTGTTTTAAATCAAGAAAAATAATAAACAGTGATGAAAAATTATAAAAAATTTAGGAAAAGTCTAAAATATTATTCTAAATCTATGAAAAATAAGAGAAATGATGCATGTGCACAAGAAAATAAAGCTGTAGTGTAACTGCTTATGAATAAGCACTTCTAATTAAGCTAAAATCTTCTACAGGGCACCAAATGATAAAAGCTACTAGATAATGCTAAATCTACTTAATAATCGACCTATTTCAACAGACTTAAACCTCTAGAGTGCAAGCTAAACTGAAATGACTCGATTGACTATTTAAAATGAAAACATATTTCCTACTAACTATAAGCTAAAACCACAGCTTATTTAGTGAACCAAACTGAAAACCAAAAGTTGAGAACTCAAGATCACCAGCTAAGCAATAACTAGTCCAAGTTTCAGGCCCTAGTGATCAAACACAAGACCTGCACAAGGTCTGGAAGTTGCCTGGAACAGGGCAAATGAGCTCTGTTTAAGAGCTTATTAACTGCTTAAAATGATTCCCAAAAATTTGACAAAAATCAGATTTCAAAACTTGACCAATTGAACTTGTTTATCCCAGAATATCACTTAATAAAACCAAACTGAAGCTATGAAAAATCTATAAAGTTTTGTGAAAACCTGTTTTAGCACTTTTGACTTTTAAACACAGATTTGAAGTTTTGACTAAACTGAGATTTAGATCAAAATGATGAACTGATATTGATGTAGCAAGCTATAATAAGGCTAAATTAAGCTACTCCTATGAATTCTAAACACAATTCAAGCTTATGATCTCCTAATATCCTAAATGTTATGAAAACTAAGAGTGATCTAAGCTAATTTTGACTTTTTGAGTTCTAATGTGCAAATTAATGACCAATCTAAGTATTATAGACCTAAGCTATACTAAATGAACCAAGCTACACTGCTGCTATAACCTCAAACTCAGAAATATCCAATGATCCAAACAGTACTTACACAAGCTCATAAGCAACTTACTCTAGCCTATACTCTAATCTAGTCAATACCAGTACATGAAACTATAATCTAACTACGAATATGAACTAACAATTGCGAAACAACAATCAAGCATACGTAAAGCAGAATATTCACTAATTAGGTTTGAGAATTAAACTCACTTGGATCCTTAGCCACTATGGCTTGCCAAAGAACAAGTAACCACTATCCTAAACCCATAACCTACTCCAAATCCACTCAAGTTTAACTGACTCGATCCAATACCACAAATCAACCCATTCCTTTTTAAATTCTCCACGATTGACTTTGTTTGACTGATTTTTGTGAATTGAAGTAAATTGGTTGTAGAACTGAAAGTAGACTTGAATAAGCAATTAATAGGCTATAGATGAGCTTATAAGAGCTTAAACTAACATAATCACAAACTGATTTGAACTTAAGAACAGATTTGAGATATTTTTTATTTTTGAAGTATTTTTCTTATTTTTTGTGATTTTGTTTTATAAAACAAATAAGCTGAAAATGAATAGAGATAAGCTAAGATGATTAACTGAAACACTAATAAGCTACTGAAATCAATGAAACAAGAATGAGATTAATTGAAAACAAAAGCTAAAATTACTTGAATTAATAAAAATTGAGATTACAATGGAACGAAATTAAAAATACGTAAATGAAATTTATAAAGAAAACATTAATAAACTACTAATTCTACTCAAATTCTACCTCTATTACAAGTGAAATAAGGGTGCCTTATATAGGCGAGCTAAATTGGAAGGATCCAAGGTGCAAATGTGCTGCTTTTGAGTATTCGAGCCCTTGATCAATCTTCCACATATCCCATTCAATTAGAACCATCAGATCATTGCTTCCACGTAGTATCCTCCAATGAGCTCGGTGTGTTTGAGGTATACACACGATTGCCAAGCTGGCATCCGTGTGTCGCAGATTGTGTCGATGGAAGTACAAAAGTACCCTTTAATTATCTTAATTTTGCCAATTGGAACTAAGGGTGTTTTAGGGTTTATACCCGAAATGGTTTGGGAAAATATTGGCTGTATGGTTTTTATATTTATTTGATTTTCTTGACCGGGTTTTGTGGGGGTTTCGGGTCCAAATGGGAATACGGGTTGGGTTATTAAACCGGTTTGGGTAGGTTAGGGTCAGGTTTAGTAGTTTGGTTTGGACCGGGTATTGATAGGGTTTTGGGCTTGGTGTTTGGGCTTTGATATTCAAGACTTAGACTTAGGATATATTTTGGACCCAAAAGGTGTTTCAAGGACTATTAGTGTACATGCTTTGAAAATCCGAGGACCAATCTTGTAAATCTGAAAATTTGATCAAAGGACTAACTTTGCCAATCTTCAAATAATCCAAGGGCTGAATTTGTAAATTCTAAAACTTGAGGGTATATTCGCCAATAAAGCGAAAGTTCAGGGACTATTTCGGACAATTCTTCAAACTTGATTATATCTTTCAAATATCATCCTCTCGAGCATAAAATCTTCACAAATGCACAATTCTGACCTTCCTGGGCCTTTAGCATTCTTCTTTCTCTCGTGTTCTTTTCTTTGGTTTTCGCTTTCGTCTGCTTTTGTCATATCCGCATTCGCACAAGCACAAACTCAAGAAACCATCAAATATTAGCAATAAACGGCTCTTTCTTGGTTATTATGGGTCTGATTTGAAAAAGAAATTATATGTGTTTAAGCACATATCATGCTTACATTGACAAAATATTGAAGAGATTCAATATGCAAAATTCCAAGAAGGGATTTTTGCCAATGCAAGTAAATCATGGTTTGAGTGCCAGGTCCAGGTTTTCAACACCCGGTGAGGTGGCGCGTAAAGAAAGTTCCTTATGCTTCTAGATCTATCATGTCACGCAAAGACAATGCACAAGGCCCGATGTGGCGTTTGCTCAAAACTTCACGTTTTATCAACAGAATCCGAGTGAATTCGGGTGAAATTCATCGATCTGTTAAACACATTATCAAGTACCTTAGGCTACAAAGAGATATGTTTATAGTATATGGGGAAATCCGAAGTGAACTGCATTGTGTTAATCGATGCATCTCCGGAAGTGTGACAAAGATGATACAAAGTCTCCCGCACGTTTACATTTTGTCATCAATGGAGGTGCCGCGGATTGGAAGAGCAAGAAAGCAGACAACACTTACGATGTCTCCGCTACGTAAAGTGAGTACATAGCGGCGTCTGGAGGCCGCCAAGGAGAGCCGTTGGATAAGGAAGTTTGTTTCGGGGCTTGGTGTTATGTCGCCGATTGAAAATCCTATTAAAGTATATTGTGACAATTCCGCTTTAATAACTTTTGCCCATGAACTGGAGTCATGAAGCGGGCTTGCATTGACACTATCCTAGACAATATCACTATGTTAGAGCAAGTGAAATTGGTGAAATTGAGTTGCTCAAAGTTCACAATGATGATGATAACCTAGCATCCTTTAACGAAGGCCTTACCGGTGAAAACTTAATCATTTGTCCGATAAGTTTGGACTTCAAGCTTTAGTAGTTTCATGCCCATCTATGACTAAGTATTTTAGATAAAAGGATATTGTAAACATTATTATTGAAATAAAATAAAGTATTTTGTTATGTTTATTATTCATTTATTATGATGTTGTCCTATATTTGCATGTTTAAATCCTTAAATAACTTAAGTTATTCTAAATAGTCCGTTGTCAATCAATAACATGGGAATGATATTGAATTAAGACAAATCGTAGTATTAGTTAGAATATACTTGAAAGTATATTGATGCTAGCATGACTAATTCGATGATATTCAATGAATTGAATATAGGACTTATCCCACCGCATGATAATACTTTATGGATCTTTGTCATTAAGTATATCATGGATATTTATCCTCGGACTTGAGATACCAGAGATATGTCATGGATGTAGTGCATTTTTGTGAAGCAATCTAACGCTATAATGAATCGGTAGTTATAAGGGTTGTTTTCTAAGTTTTGCGTAAATCTGTGAATCCTCGCTTGTAGTCAAACGGATTTGTTTCCTTCAAATTTATTTTGAAGTATATACCTTTGCTTGGGCCCATCGTGGATTGTTAAGATGTTTGCATGGCCATGCCCAAGGTCTTCGGAATATGTTCAAGAATTGGTAATTTTAATCAATCACATAAAGCGAGAAACAGAATAGTTAATTAAGAAATGAGTAAGATCCATATTCTTATTAACATGGTATTAGAAACAAAAGGATGAATATGATGATGAATCATCAAAACTTGGTTTTCCAAACCATACACGAAGAAATGGCACATTGGCGTGTTGCTAGACGCTAACCAATGTCATTTCACGTTTTGTAAACATATCAAAGGGGAGTGTTGAAAATGTATATATTTACAAACACTTAAATGTCCGGATTCGAACTCGTGACCACGGGATTGCACACATTAGCGAATGAGAATTAAAGTTAAATAATTAATGTTAATGTTTACGATTAATTATTGCACATTAAGTCCTTAATGATCGTTAAGTATTTAAGGGAAAAATGACTAACGACCGTTAAATGAAAAGAGAAAGGACTAGAAATGGAAGATCTTGAAAAAGTTATGGGTTTCTCTTGGGCTTGTCTAATGGTCCAAGGGATGGGTTCTCAACCCAGCCTAACTTGTTCCCAAATGTTTCCATACACTATATAAACAAGGCTAGGTTCTAGGGTTTTTCATAACTTTGTGCATTGAATTAACCCTGGATCTCTCCTCTCCTCTCTCTTGTCCTATTTCGAGAACACCCATTGTTAGGGAGTTTGGTTTCGTTTTCCTTAAAACGAGGACTTGTGTTAGATCTAGCAATCGCTTGATTCGTTGGTTAATTCGGGTGTACAAGAACGTGGTAGTAAGACACTATTCTTACACCAATTTGTTTGAGTTGTAGAAAGGTAAGGGACAACTCTTTAAACCACTTATTTTTTTGCTCAAAAGATCGAAGATCCGCAAGAGGTATGCGCTACGCATTTTGAGTTAATTATTTATTTGTTATGATCTTTAAGTCTTCCGCTGTGTACTCTTGATGTCTACATGTTTTATTGTATATCATGTATTATAAACTTAACAGTATCACGGGTGTTACATATATCCATTTTATATTAGGGTATGACTATGGGTATTGGAATGGGAATGGGTTTGGAAACCCAACTTACTTGGTGGGTTTAGAAAATGACTATATTATTGGGATTGATTCCTAGTTTCAAAACCAAACATCTATAATGGGAATGAAAGTGATTCTTTCATTCCCATACCCTCAAAACAAACACCCACTAACATCTTTCACCATGTTTTTAGTTGAGACTGTAAGATACTTGATTAGTCTATTGCTTTCAGCTGTCACAAATTGTATTAGAGACATACACTCTTAACTAAGATGGGAACATGACTCAAGCATCTTTTAAGGTACGGATCTAAGAGGTGAAATCAACATAGATCATAAATTATTAAGAGAAATAGAGGGACCTAAACTTAAGCTAATTTTAGACCTAAATCCAAGTGTCATCATCCCGATGGGTTGTAAAGTAAGTGGGTTCAATGCGTACCATTAAGATGATACCACTTGGATTTAGGTCTAAAATTATGGCTAAGTTTAGGTCTCTATATCATTTCTCATTATGTAAATATCAAACGGGTAAATCTTGGCAATTCATTCTTTAGAGAAAAAAAAAACTTTTCACTTTAGAAATAAAATATTTTGTAAGCAGAAATCTTCAAGCTACTGAAAAATACACCTTCACTGACGAAATTTTTTATCTTTCAGAGACCGGATATTTCGTGAAACTTTGATTATTTTTCCTTTCGGGTTTATTTTTAGTGAATAAAAAAAACGCCTGAAAATCACATGTGATAAAATCACTTGTGATTTGTTATTTTAAAATCACGTGAGATTTGTAAGATCACATATTTTTTTAATTTATCTTTCTCAAGAGACAACACTGATATACTTTCGCAGATTTTTTCCTTCCGAGCTTTATTTTTTAGTGTTAGAAATTTTTGCCAAGAAAAATCACATGTGATTTGTAAAATCACTTATAATTTGTTATTTTAAAAATCATGTGTTATTTCACAAATTACGTGGTGATTGTAAGATCACATTTTTTTAATTTTAAAATCACATGAACTTCAAAATCACATATGATTTCTAAAATACCAAATCAACTATGATTTTACGAGTCACATGTGATTTTTGAGCAAAAAATTTCATAAAAAACTCAAAAAGTTTGTCTAAAAGTGCACCTATAGAAGATGATTTAATTTTCATCATTGATGGTATAATTTGTTTAATAACGATTAGCGGTTTGTGACATATTGAATTTTAAAAGAATAATGAAAGTCGTTTTTAATTCAATGAAAAAATAAATGATCAAGATTTATTCACTTTATCTTTAGAAAATTTGTGATCTGTGTTGAACTTTTCTCATGAATCTATCTATCTATATATATAATAAAGCGAAACTTTTTGAAAGTAGGCACGTCATTTAACGTGGGCACATTGCCATGTCATAAATGCCACGTAAAAGCCACCGACATATTGTGTCATTCAAACTCTGCTATAGATGTGTCATATGTTCACGTAATTTAAGCCTTTTCATTTGTTTTATTGTAGGAAACTAGATCATCCCATTAAATTTTAAATGATAGAATACCATTCCTATCAAAGATTATGAGTGTTGATCTTCATCTCAAAGTAATACCATTGCATTAACGTCAGCATCGTCCTTGATTTTGATGGGTTGATTGAATGAATTTGAGAAAGTTCCAATTGGAGATTGAATTTTAGTATGTCAACTTTGGGCTAACTCAGGTTTCGTTTGGTTTTATTCATTAACTTCATGTGAAGTAATTGTATCATTGTTTTTGAGGTCTAGATTCATCTATATATTTGATGTTGTTATTGATAATTTATTCTTCTTTGTCGTGTGGAATAAGTCAAGTGAATTAAGGAGCGCATATAACGTGTTTGATGAAATGTTATAAAGAATTCTAAGACACTAATCTAAATGTTTGGATTTTAAATTGTGCGATGACGAGCTGAATTTGAGTTAATTATAGTTGCAAGGGTATGTGTGTGACTCCAAAAAAATTTAGGCGTCTATAGCGTTTAGCCAAAAATGTATTTTCAGGTTTTGTGCTATTTAGTGTAAAGTCATTATTGTTCGTATATATTTGAAGTGAAACAAGATTATCTTAATCACAATATAATCTCATTTGACACTTCAATTTGTAATCCCAAATAGCTAAGAGTGAGTGTGAGATGGGTTCTTTTATTAAAGCTTATCTTGAAGTTGCAATGAAGAGTTAGCGCAAAGTAGCTAGTTTGTTGTGATTTAATGGTTTTGTTTTGGAATTATATTTAAGTATCTCATGCATGTTATCTTATATAGTGGCAATGTTAGATTGATAATGCAATGATGGGATGATGAGTGTGTTGTTTAGAAGATTATGAATTGGCAATTTGTGGTAGAAGAAGTGTTCATGTTTATACTATTGAAAGGTAGTGATTTGTTTACTTTAAAAGGATATAGTATAACGAGCATTATGGATTCTTTAATTGAGCAAGTGATTTTAATAGACATAATTTGCTTGAATCACGAATTCAAGTCCAATACTTTGTGTTATGTATATGTGGAAATCAAAAAGATGATCGATAATTACCACACATATGGCATTTCATTAAGTTTGCTTATTGACTTCTTATTTAATGTATCTTATAAGTTGTGGTTATTGCAATAAATAAATGAATGATGTTTCGATCTTATTCATCACTATAGAATTTTATCCATCGATTGTGCAGAAGAATAGGTTAATGGTAGCTAAATTAATTTGTATCAGAGGAGAGTTATTTTACATACCAAACTTTTTTCACATATCAAGGGACTCATATCCACCATCCATCTAAAAAATCAATGAGATTAAAGCATTTTATTATTTCACTCATTTTTTATAATTTAAATATCTCTTAAACCGTTTATCATTAAACGAAAATATTTACACCGTCGCACGAGCCATTTTACTTATCTTTCTATAGACCCAGTACTTTGATATACTTTCAAAAAGAAAAAATCTTTTTTTCACGTTTTTCGTTTTTTCGTTTATTTTACGCTCGAAATTTGCATGAAAGAATCATATATGATAAAACATTAAATTGAATATCACATGTGATATTAGTGTTAAATCATATATGATATGTAATATCATGTGATATCATATGTGATTTTACACTAATATCAAATTGTTTTATCATATATGATTTTGAATGCAAATTTTATGCGTAAAAAAAGCGAAAAACTTAAAAAACCTGCAGTGAAAATAATTTTTTTTGTCGAAAGTATATCAAAGTGCTATCTATATAGAAAGATAATTAAATGCCCGTAATAATATATTTTTTTCGCTTAACGATTAACGGTTTGAAAGATATTAATATTTGAAAAAAAATGATGAAAGTGGTTTTTTAAATTGTTGGGATTAATCTCATCCATTAGATAAAATAAAAATGGAGGGTGGAGATTGATCCCTTGGTATGTAAATAATCTTTTGTCCTCAAATGATCTTATATCCAAGAATTTTGGTCAATGTTCAAGAAATTCCCTTTTAAGTGTATGTAAACTTGATTTGTTTTCTACATGAGTCACCTAGCTTGTGTATAATGATCCAAGCACTATGAATACATAGATGAGGACCGATTGCTTGTGATGAATCTCATATTTAGTTATATTAATTAAGTTATAACTAACCTTTTAGCTAAAATTTGAGTAATATTGTTTTATTTTTTTGGGTACATACATAGTGTTATACATTACCATACGGAGTTGGAGTTATTGTAACAAAGAAAACTTGCTTGTTATTCTCACTTCCATAACAAAACTTTATCCGATTCGACAAAGATTTTCTGAGGAAACAAATGTTTTAAGGTCACTAAAAACTGGAAACTTCGGAGGAGTCCGCTCTTAAAACTACTACAATAGTCAAGTGTTCCTTTCAATCACCTGAGTTAAAATTATTTATTTTTGGTAGATATTTATTTCATATTTTTTAGTTACATTTGTGTGCATATGTATATTTGTGCATTTGGCAAAATGTTGCAAGGACATTTAAATGCATTTGAAATTTCGTGACAGCCTTCGCTTTTTGAAGATGACTATCGAAGGTTAAAAAAGATTCACCTTTAAAGATGTCATTATCGTCATCCAAACTGATGAACCCCATCCGTTGATGTTATTGTATTCTCTGTGGTTGATGAACCCCATGAGCTACATCCAAGCCTTACTACCTTAGGAATTTGATCATCAAATGATGATCTACCAGGATAGTCCACAATTTTTAGGTGATCTACTATGTTGGAAAAATCTGCTTAAATTCGCGAATTAAGCTTAGTAACTCTTTATAATTTATTCGATGACTCAATTGTAATTGGATAAGGTTATGACATAAATTAACTTTGTTATATTTATTTTAAATATAAGATCCTTTATCTTAATATGTGTTTTGTTAATACACATATATTTTCAATTTCTATCCATTGTTCATTACTTTTTTTTCTTATACCTATTTAAAGACATA
>OU343218.1:239597978-239701823 GCA_910596185.1 Chrysanthemum makinoi
AAATAGTTTTTTAAGCTAAATAGGTCATCAGTTTCAATATTTATAAATGTACACTTTTGATGTAATACGTTCAAATCAATATTGTTACGTTATGGTATGAAATTTAATTTATTAGGTAAACATATTTACTCATCATTTAGCTAATATCATTTTAAGCGTGCTAAATTAAATTTCATACTAAGGCATGCAAAAAGCGAGCAATGCGCGATTGGCAACATCAAAATTATACATTATAAATATTACAATTCAGGCTTATTTAACTTATAAACTATTTTGATATTATATTATGTTAAAATCTATTATGAAATAATAAAAACTATAATTTAAAACTAAATGCATTACTGATTTAAAACAAGCGGAAAAATGAATACATAAATACAAAAGTATGTAAATTACTTTTGAATACTACATTTTAGCAATTTTGATGAATAATATATTTTGAAATGTTTATCGACTCAAATAAGCAAAAACATACTATAATAACTTAAATAAATATTTTTTAATAGTATAGTGACTCAAAAGTATAAAAACTTTAGTATAATGATCTTAATAAACAAAAAAGTTGTACAATGACCTAAATGAACATTTTTCAGTCAATGACCCTAAATCAATAACCTATTGTTAACAACCCATATACCTCTAATAATCACAAAATAATCTGAAATAGTAACGTTATGTTTCTTAAACGAATTAGTATCCCACACACAAAGGATGCCACCCGAATTACCAACCGAATCACTATGCACATAATCAAAAACCAAATTACCCCAACACCTCTTGACATCAAACAACTCAATGGACTTCATTTTTGTTTCTTGCAAAGTAAGAAAACTCACCTTATTGGAAACACATAACTCCTTAACCCAATCTTTTTTAGCCTTTTGATTAAGGCCTTGAATATTTAAAGACAGCATATTCATAGGAACACCTCATTTACTCCTTGCGATTCAATAGTCTCTTCAATATTTTTAATACACCCATCCATATTATAACCCATAGTTTGTCCCACCTTAATCAATTCATCCATAACATTTAACAATGATCCTCCTGTACGCAGTTCATCATTCTTTTTAAAGAAACCTGATCCTACTGATTCCGTACCATCATTCTTAAAGCATGTATTATCGGGCGAATTTCTCTCCACATCTTTGTTTTGATTCAACATCCTTCTCATTAACACGACTATGCTCTGATTCCTTTATGCGAAAATCTACTTATGTATCCTCCGCGGTGTGAAGCCGGAGGAAATTTCAAGCTATCATTAGACTTAGCCTCCTTATCATTCTCTCATTTTTCTTTTTGAGCAAAGAATAAATCTGAGAAAAGATCTTCAAAATGTTTACCATGTTCTCCATGGGATCAGCCAGCTTGCAGGTTTAGAGTTCACATCCTCAAACAAGTATCAGGAACCTCATTAACTTCATTTTCTCCTTCTAATTCTTCATCACTATTACCGAAATCCGCGTTATATTCTCCTTCAAGGTTGTCCCCTTCTAATTCACTATCCTCTTCAACTAGTTCATCAAAATCGGGGTCCAACGAAACTTCTTCTTGAGAACCCAAAGCGTCTTACCTTGATAAATGATCTTAAAAGACTCAAATATGTTGGACCTACTATTAACATGTAGACACAATGTTTTACTATGAAAACATTTCCTCCCGATACCAACATATAATAGAGACCCCATTTAGAAGCAATCCGAGTATAAAAGTATTTTCGGACCATACTTTTAAAGGTATACCCTCAATCTCCACCCAATAATTCTCCATCAACCATAAAATCGTTGGAAGCTTGAATAAGTTGAAAACCATGAACATATACCAACAACTGGTGAAATTTAGCTTTTGTCTCACGGGATTTAAACACAATCATCACCGCATTCCACCCAGTATCTTAAACCATGAACAAACCCACTTATTGATGTATCATTTGAAAATGTATATATTTACAAACACGTAAATGTCGGATTCGAACTTCGTGACGCGGGATTGCACACATGAGCGAATGAGAATTAAAGTTAAATAATTAATGTTAATGTTTACGATTAATTATTGCACATTAAGTCCGGTTAACGATCGTTAAGTATTTACCGGAAAAATGACTAACGACCGTTAAATGAAAAGAGAAAGGACTAGAAATGGAAGATCTTGAAAAAGTTATGGGTTTCTCTTGGGCTTGTCTAATGGCCGGCCAAGGGAATGGGTTCTCAACCCAAGCCCTAACTTGTTCCCAAAGTTTTCCATACACTATATAAATAAGGCTAGGTTCTAGGGTTTTTCATAACTTTGTGCATTGAATTAACCCTAGATCTCTCCTCTCTCTCTGTCCCTATTCGTTGAACACCCCATTGTTAGGGAGTTTGGTTTCATTTTCCTTAAACGAGGACTTGTGTTAGATCTAGCAATCGCTTGATTCGTTGGTTAATTCGTGTGTACAAGAGCGTGGTAGTAAGACACTATTCTTACACCTAATTGGTTTGAGTTGTAGAACGGTAAGGGACAACTCTTTAAACCACTTCTTTGTTTTGCTCAAAAGATCGACATTACAAGAGATGCGTTACGCATACTTTGATTAATTATTTATTTGTTATGATCTTTAAGTCTTCATGTTGTACTCTTGATGTCTACATGTTTTATTGTATATCATGTATTATAAACTTAAGATGGCATCACGAGCCTTGTATAACAAGTAATTAATACTTGAAACACATAAATAAAATAAACATGTTGTGTTATTATATGTATGCGTAGATCTAGGGTTTGCAAAACCTAAACCCTAATTTTTTAAGGCGTTTTTGGTGCCCTAAATTAGGGTTTTGTAAACTAAAGTTTTAATTGGATTAGAAACCCTAGGATGCATGCAACTTTATGTGTGCGTAACTTCTGTTTAATTGCATTAATTGTTAAGTGTAATTTTATGTCCATGATAATTACATGCAAGTTTTATCATGGATCTGCTTTTATTGTATGTCTTTCTTGTTTAAGTGATATACATTAAATTATGATAGATCTAAAATTGGGGAAGACCTCAATAATTATTATTTAATCAATTATGTGCTATGTGGTATATGTTTTTTGACTTACATTGTCGATGAATCGATGCATGTGGCTGCTTGCATGGCTGGCGGGTGAAAGTCTTAATTAAATATATACATATTGGCCAGATCTATAATTGATTATTAATAGGATTTATCAAAAGGTTTGCATGTGGCTATTTGATATGCATGATTTTTGTTTATGCATTCATTGTTTATATGTTTATTTTTAAATACTTGCTTATTTGTTATGTGTAACAAGGGTATTTTTACAACAAAAATAAACTGACCTAAACAATGGTGAAACATGTATTTTTAAGCATAGTAATCATAATCGTTTAATTGATTGGTGACTTAGGTACAAATGGTGCGAGCGGCTCACCCATTAGAATGAACTATAAATGGGTTAATAAAGAAGTGCTTACAGTCATTAAATGTGCAAGCTCATCTAAAGGGCGAATTAGTTTTGATTCCATGCGCCACTTTGGTGGTAATTACCGAAACACTAAGTGTTTACACTTATGCAAAAATACGGTATAATGGATGATAATTAACACTAAATTCCTTGATTGGTGAAACCAATACCTCAATTAAAGTTTGATGATGAAAAGCTTATACATTAAAACAAGATATAAATGTTTTAATAAAACCTATATTACGAAGATGAATGCATGACATCTTTGTACATATTTGATTTGACATCAAAATTATTACCCTTTAAATTTAAGTTATGCATCCAGCGAAGCGGAAACACCTAAGATTACCTTTTATTTGCGTGAGCGTGACTTAGAAGCATGTCGAAGGGTAAAATGTCCGATGTCGTGAGAGCGGGCATGGGCGATTTTGCGGTTTCTTAAGTTGGACAACTTAATTGAGTTGGCGGTGAGCTGGTAACTCAAGGCATAAGATGGGATAAAACATGTTTACATGGCGATTGATATTGGCTATATGTAAATCCCATAAATCTAGGAATTGCAATGAAATTGGCAATTGAGCAAAAGCTCTACCACTTTGTATAAGGTTCATTACTAGCCAAGGTTATAAATAGCGAGGTGGCGTGGCGGCATGACCAAACCTCGCCTTAGCGGCAAAGGCGGCTTTTAGTTTATAAGACGTGACAAAAGGCGGCACAAAATATGAAAATATTTATATGTTTATATTATAATTCAAATATATTGAGATTACGAAAACATGTGTCATAAGGCGGCGTGGCGGCATAGCGTGGCGGCATGATCAAACCTCACATCTTTGCGAGGCCTGCGAAGCCTTCTGCGAGCCCCAGAGCACTGATGTTACTAGCGAGATCAAGCGGCGTAATGAAATTATGATAACTTGGATCCTAGTTTTCAATAATAATTAATTGGTTATATGAATATGAACCTTGGGTATTTAATTGTTTATTGAAAAAGTTATCAAAATACTAATTATGGTTTTGAACTTTTTCGTAGATGGCTCAACCGAGAAAACACTATGAGCTTAATGGCGTCTTTCAAAGATATGATTGGAAGAGACAATTTGGTGGCCTAATTTCAATGATTGGCATCGTTAGGATCATCCTTTGTTGCCAAAGGGTTGAAATTTTGACTACACCTACATTATGCTCCTACTCTCACTTTGCTCTTGAACAAGAGGCATATCGTGTTGCATATGAAGCACAGATGTGGCGTGTCTAATGCTTTTGGGGATGCTGCTCAATTGCAAAAATAATTTGAGCACTATCCACCTATGAGCATGCTAGATGAACTCAAACGTATGTTTGAGAAGCCACCTGCATCTGAACTATATGAACTTATTGAAAAGGTTCATAGCTGCAAGCAGGAGGTTGGCAAATCTGTCTCCGACCACGTCCTCGAGATGAAACATCACTTGGATCAATGGAGAAGCTTCGGTACGTGGTTACTCGAATGATGTATGTGTCGGCCTCATCAATCACTCCCTTAATCGGGAACGATTTGGTGATTTTGTCCGAAATTTTAACATGCATTGCACGGGAAGGCAGTGAATGAGTTACATGCAATGCTTGTAGAGACGAGAAGAGATTGCCAAAGAAGGCTCCTACAGCGTACTTTCATGTCTGAGTGGTAGGGGTGAATAAGCCAAAGCAGCATAAGAAAGGGAAAGGAAAAAGGGAAGCAAGTTGTCATCCACTGCTCCTAAGAAGAACCTTGCAAAGAAAAAGGAGAATCCTAAGAAGGATTTAACTTGCCACCTTGCAACTCACTGGTCCTAGGAAGGCATCCGGTTTATCTAAATGAGTGCCTTTAGAATAAAAATAAGATGGTGCCTAGCTCATCAGGTATTTTTATGTTTGAATTATTTTCTTTTCCTCATAAGCAAAATTCATGGATATATGATACAGGTGTGGTACTCATCCGTAATACATCGCAGGGACTTAGAGGAGCAAGGAAGGCGACACTGTGGAGAAAGATACTTGTACGTTGGAAATGGAAGCGTCGGTTGTCGAAGCCATAAGGACTTTTGATTTAGTGTTGCCTTCGGGCTTAATTTTAGAACTAAATAATTGTCATTATGCCCCCTCCATTGTTAGGGGTGTTATTTGATTTCTTTGTTAAAAGATATTGGTTTTGTGCACACTTTTACAAGTTATGGAATTTCAGGTTCTTTAAATAATGTATTTTACTTTAATGCAATTCCTATGCTTGGTGTGTTTGAAATTGATATGGATGGTTGTATATCAGATGAAAATAATTAGTTGTATAGCATTAGCAATAAGAAGAGCAAGTTGAACTGTGACTCTTCTTATCTTTGGCATTATCGCCTTGCCCATATAGGCAAGAAACGCATGGAAAAGCTGCAACACGATGGGCTTTACAAGCGGTCAATGATGAATAATTTGACAAATGCGAGTCTTGCATTGCTGGGAAGATGACAAGGAAACCTTTTTCACCACAAGTGGAAAGGGCTTATGATCTACTTGGATTGATACTGACATTATGTGTGGTCATTAGACGTGTCAAAATGGTGCTTCCTACTTCTTAACCTTCTGGATGATTTGGTCGTTATGATTATGTTTATTTACTTAAACATAAACATGAAGTCTTTGAAACATTTAAGGTTTTCAAAAGTGAAGTAAATTACAACTTCGGTAAGAAGATCCGATAGAGGTGGTGAGTATATAAGTCAAGAGTTCAAAGATTACTTAGGTGAGTGTGGAATTATCCAGCAACTCACATCTCTTTATACTCCACAGCAAAATGGTGTATCTGAAAGGAGAAATCGTACTTTACTTGACATGAATACGATCAATGTTAGAACTTCGACTCTTCCTTTTACTTTTGGGATTATGCCCTTGAAGCTGCTATTAGCATTTTGAATATGGTTCCAACAAAGAAGGTTGTTAAAACTCCATATGAAATATGGACTGGAAAAACTCCCAACTTTTTTACTTAAAGGTGCAGGGGATGTGGCGTTTGTTAAGCGTGACACACTGATAAACTCAAGCCAGATCTGTTAAGTGTATCTTTGTAGGATACCCTAAGGAAACTATGGGTTACTACTTCTACTACCAGTGAGAACAAAGTCATTTTGGCTAGGTATGGAGACTTCCTCGAAAGGAATCTCATATCTCAAGAACTTCGATGGGAGTATATGATCTGGATATGATCAAGAAGATACAACACCTTACGAAGCGCTAGCCAACTTCAAGAAGAGCACGAAAGCTTAGGCGTTCCTCCTGAAGTTGTTCCCATTCGTGGAGTGCAGAAAGGACTATCGTGCACTGACCGTCTATGTCTTAACGTGAGGTGGAGGATAATATGGTTGGGGATCTTAATGAACTGCCAACTATAAACGCCATGGTCGATCTTGAAAAGGATAAATGGCGGTGCTATGAATGGGAAAATGCAATCCTTGAAAGATAATGAAGTTTGGATTGAAGTTGACCTTCCTCCCAATCTGTCGTTGGAAGTAAGTGGATCTTCAAGAAGAAAACTGACATGGATGGTAATGTACACACCTACAAGGCTCGTCTAGTGGCTAAAGGTTTTACTCAAACCTATGGCATTGACTACGAGGAGACATTCTCTCATGTGTAGGACATAAGAGCTATAAGGATTCTCATAGCTATAGCTGCACACTATGACTATGAGATTTGGCAAATGGATGTCAAATGCTTTGAATAATAGCGTCTAGATGAAGACATCTATATGGCACGCAATGGGAGGGTTTGTGAATCCATTATTTCCTAACAGTGTATGCAAGCTTAAGAGGTCCATTTATGGACTGAAGCAAGCATCAAGGCAATGGAATAAAAGATTCGATGGAGAAATCAAAGGTTTTGGATTTACTCGAGATCTTGATGAGCCGTGTGTATATCACAAAGCTAGTGGGAGTCATGTTACTTTCCTTGTTATGTATGTCGATGACATATTAATCATAGGAAATCATATACCAAGTCTAAATGAGGTGAAAGCCTATCTTGGTAAATGTTTTTCGATGAAGGACTTAGGGAAGCGGCATACATTTTCGGAATCAAGATCTCAGAGGATAGATCAGCGGCTAATTGGTTTAAGCCAAAGTGCTTTGATTCGTTGAGGTTTAGGGGTGTGTGTGTTTGGATAAAACCACAATATCGATATCAAAAATAACCACAAGGAATGATTTAAAATCCCTTTAGGAAAAGGATAATGAATCAAAACCCGTGAGTGATAGTGATACGGATTAGAAATCCGTCGTTTCCAACGAGGTGTGAATGGGCAACGTCGTTATTGGTTCGTTATTAAAATGCTCGACGTTTTGGATTTTTGATTATATTAAAACTACGGGAAATGGGAAAGAATAAGGGAAATTACACTACGGGGAATCCTAAGTACGCAATTTAAACTAAAACGTAACTAATAAAACGCGAATAAAATGCAACTAAATGTAATCTAAGTCCTAAACATGATCTAAAATTACTTTCTAACTAAAAATGATATTTGAAAATTATCTAAGAATTAAAACTACTTTTTAAGATTTTTCTGGAATTTATTTGAATTAAAAACTAATTTTAAACTAATTTAAATGCTAAAAATTACAAATTAAACTAGGAAAATTATGGAAAAATTATTTTTTTTGCTTTTTATAATTTTCTTAATCTAGGAAAATTGAAAAATTATTTTTTTGAAGCTTTTCTGATTTAATTGTATTAAATGCTATTTAAAAAGTCCTAAAAACTGTTTTAAATCAAGAAAAATAGTAAACAGTGATGAAAAATTCAAGAAAAGTCTAAAATATTATTCTAAATCTATGAAAAATAAGAGAAATGATGCAGGTGCACAAGAAAATGAAGCTGTAGTGTAACTGCTTATGAATAAGCACTTCTAATTAAGCTAAAAGCTTCTACAGGGCACCAAATGATAAAAGCTACTAGATAATGCTAAATCTACTTATCTTGACCTATTTCAACAGACTTAAACCTCTAGAGTTCAAGTTAAACTGAAATGACTTGATTGACTATTTAAAATGAAAACAGATTTCCTACTAACTATAAGCTAAAACCACTGCTTATTTAGTGACAAACTAAAAACCAAAAGTTGAGAACTCAAGATCACCACTAAGCAATAACTAGTCCAAGTTTGGGCCCTAGTGATCAAACACAAGACCTCACAAGGTCTGGAAGTTGCTGGTTCACACTCGATATTGGTGTGGGCAAGCAAATGAGCTCTCGTTTAGAGCAAGAGCTTATTAGCTGCTAAAATGATTCCCAAAAATTTGACAAAATCAGATTCAAAACTTGACCAATTGAACTTGTTTATCGAATATCACTTAATAAAACCAAAATGAAGCTATGAAAAATCTATAAAGTTTTGTGAAAACACTTTTAGCACTTTTGACTTTTAAACACAGATTTGAAGTTTTGACTAAACTGAGATTTAGATCAAAATGATGAACTGATATTGATGTAGCAAGCTATAATAAAGCTAAATTAAGCTACTCCTATGAATTCTAAACACAATTCAAGCTTATGATCTCCTAATATCCTAACTGTTATGAAAACTAAGAGTGATCTAAGCTAATTTTGACTTTCTGAGTTCTAATGTGCAAATTAATGACCAATCTAAGTATTATAGACCTAAGCTATACTAAATGAACCAAGCTACACTGCTGCTATAACCTCAAACTCAGAACTATCCAATGATCCAAACAGTACTTACACAAGCTCATAAGCAACTTACTCTAGCCTATACTCTAATCTAGTCAATAGCGGTAATGAAACTATAATCTAACTTCTGAGAATATGAACTAACAATTGAAAACAACAATCAAGCATAGAAGCGAATATTCACTAATTGGTTTGAGAATTAAACTCACTTGGATCCTTAGCCACTATGGCTTGCCAAAGAACAAGTAACCACTATCCTAAACCCATAACCTACTCCAATCCACTCAAGTTTAACCCAACTCGATCCAATACCCGCAAATCAACCCATTCCTTTTTAAATTCTCCACGATTGACTTTGTTTGGTGATTTTGTGAATTGAAGTAAATTGGTTGTAGAAGCGGTAGAGACTTGAATAAGCAATTAATAGGCTATAGATGAGCTTATAAGAGCTTAAACTAACATAATCTGTAGCTGGCTGATTTGAACTTAAAACGATTTGAGATATTTTTTTTTTTGAAGTATTTTTCTTATTTTTTGTGATTTTGTTTTATAAAACAAATAAGCTTAAAATGAATAGAGATAAGCTAAGATGATTAACTGAAACACTAATAAGCTACTGAAATCAATGAAACGATGGTGAGATTAATTGAAAACAAAAGCTAAAATTACTTGAATTAATAAAACTTGAGATTACAATGGGCGAAATTAAGAAATGAGAAATGAAATTTATAAAGAAAACATTAATAAACTACTAATTCTACTCAAATTCTACCTCTATTACAAGTGAAATAAGGGTGCCTTATATAAATGAGCTAATGCCTTGGAAGGATCGAGAAAGGTGCAAATGTGTGCTTCTTTGGAGTATTAGGAGCCCTTGATCAATCTTCCACATATCCCATTCAATTAGAACCATCGGGATCATTGCCCACGTGGTATCCTCCAATCGAGCTCGGTGTTTGAGGTATGTGACACAGCTGCCAAGGCATCCGTGTGTGTGATTAATGTCGATGGAAGTACAAAAGTACCCTTTAATTATCTTAATTTTGCCAATTGGAACTAAGGGTGTTTTAGGGTTTATACCTGGAAATGGTTTGGGGAAAATATTGGCGCGTATGGTTTTTTTATATTTATTTGATTTTCTTGACCGGGTTTTGTGGGGGTTTGACCTGGGTCCAAATGGGGAATACGGGTTGGGTTATTAAACCGGTTTGGGTGTTAGGGTCACGGGTATAGTAGTTTGGTTTGGACCGGGTATTGATAGGGTTTTGGGCTTGGTGTTTGGGCTTTGATATTCAAGACTTAGACTTAGGATATATTTTGGACCCAAAAGGTGTTTCAAGGACTATTAGTGTACATCTTTGAAAATCAGGGGACCAATCTTGTAAATATGAAAATTTGATCAAGGACTAACTTTGCCAATCTTCAAATAATCCAAGGGCTGAATTTGTAAATTCTAAAACTTGAGGGTATATTCTGCTAATAACTGAAAGTTCAGGGACTATTTCTGACAATTCTTCAAACTTGATTATATCTTTCAAATATCATCCTCGAGGCATAAAAATCTTCACAAATGCACAATTCGACCTTCCTCGGCTTTAGCATTCTTCTTTCTCTCGTGCTTTCGGTTTTCTTTGGTTTTGGCTTTCTTGTCTGTTTTGTCATATCCGTACACCTGCACAAACTCAAGAAACCATCAAATATTAGCAATAATGGACTCTTTCTTGGTTATTATAGGTCTGATTTGATAAAGAAATTATATGTGTTTAAGCACATATCAAAATACCGAGGCAGGATTGTCGTGTCCCCACACAATGCAATCAACTCATGCTTCTAAAACCAAGGATTTCAATCTCTTTCTACTAAACCTATGAAGAAGTAGCAAAGATTCCTCAAAAGAGATTAAGAAACCTTAATTCTAAAAACGCCCCGTTTACCTTTTATTCCACATGTAGATATTACGATTAAGCACATTCCAATTATGAGTGACGGTATGTTGAACTTTCATGTCGATCAATAACTCCAACATTTTTCAACTGACATGTTAGGATCACGGAGTAGGAAACACAACACAGCGTGAAGTGACCATACGGATAGAATACATCGTCCCTGATTTTTCACAAGTCCCCAAACTAAGCGTAAGATCGAAATCATTGTTAAATATAACTCTAGATGCTAACACTACCCATGGAAGTTACTTGTATAATTACCTTTTGCTCCCATTTTCTTATTTTCCTCTAGATTTTTTTATTTTTGTGAGAAATGAATTTCTTCATATGTTCTCGTTTCGATAACTTTTATTCCGATAAAGATATAAAGCTAAGTCGCTAATTAGTTATCCATCTTCCCTCGAAAACCATTGCACACAAGAATGAGGTCCACATCAAGGTCCTAATTTAACATGATTTAAGAAAATATCTCCCGGATTCAAAATTTGGCTTAACACTTATTTCAGCACATTTGCATTTTTGCAATTTAGGCCCTTGGTCTTTTCAACCACTAACTCAACGGGATTACCGTTTTATCAGAAGTCTTATTATGACTTTGGATTTTCCTCAACCTTTTATACATTTGGGCTTTATTTCATGTTAATTTTTGTGCCAAACTCCGAATCCTACGGCTTTTATAAGAATAGAAACAATAGCGACAAACTATCGAGAATCGGTTGTCTATTACACCGCCAACTTGACCGACATACCTTGATGTGTACCCAATTCTCATGGGCAAGGATTCTCTAAAGAAGAATAAAGAACTAACTATCGTCGAAAACTCAACATCTCTAATTATTATTTGACAAATATGGGGTGAAACAATTTTGTGGGAACAAAAAGCCATAAGTACCTTCGATGGGCTCTAAAGAGAACCATCTACTCCTTTAGCATCTAAACTCAGAAGTAACTCTATCATTCCTCGATCTCCGCAAATTTAAAATCCCAAATAATGAGATCCACGGATGCTTAGCCGATAATTTTAGATTATCTATGGTTAAGGGAACAAGCTAAGGCTCAACACGCCGATCAAGTCGAAATTCCATTCCTACTCTCACCAGCGGAAAAGTCAACAAGGTGTCAAAACATATATTAACTTAGCAAATGCTTCAAAAATAATATCAAGTCTCGCATTTTTAAAGTAACTTATAAGAAACTAGCAAATTCTTGGTTAAGCTTCGCATATTTAAAATCACTTAGGGAGACTTTCAAATTCTTGGCTTTGTGAGCTAGAATCGTATTTTATAGCCTCTTGTCTAAGCAATTAGCAAAGACTATTTCAAGAAAAACGCATATTTAAAGAAACTTCTAAGAAACTCGCAAAGACTTTTCAATCATAAAACTAGCAAAGCTTACAAAATTTTAAATTTTCTCATTTTTCACAATTTTTTCATTTTCTAAGGAAAAAGCGGGGTTACGAGTATCACAAAAAATAAGCAAGTGCGGTAAAATCAAATCGAAGATTACCCTACCCCAGACTAGAACGAAACATTGTCCTCAATGTTTAAAAAGTAGTAATAATGAAAATCTAAAAGCCGTTTATTAAGTATGCTAAAAGATAAACGTTAGTCGATAAAATTTTGGATATCGGTTTCCATCGGCATCGATCATGAAACTTCGAGTGGAGAAAAGACAAACTTGAGCGAGAGTCTTCATATCGGAAAATCTGGACAAAACATCACAAACAACCAAACACGAGAAATAGAAGAGGCTAACCTCTTCACGTCACTTATTAGAAAATAGAAAGAAGATAGAGATAAGCATGGGGTGCCTCCCACGAGCTATCGTTTTGTGATCACGAGTCGCTAGCACTTCGTCCCAATTCATTTGTCCTTGGGAAGCAAGCGGAAGGATACCGGATCAAAGATGGTATCCTCACTCGGAGGAAAGAGAATGGGTGGGTTGGGAGGGAAAGGTCGGGCTCCGGCATACGGGATAACTCCTCCCAAACTCACATAGGTATGTCAAGAAAGAAGGATCCATCATCCCGGTTTTGCGGCGAGACGAAGGGATGAAGGATTGATAAGAGAATACTCCAAAGAAATCGGGAGCTCATGGTATAGAAAGGTGTTACTCAAAGGTTCATCAACGAAGGCATCCAAGAGAGGATCCTTTTTCTGAAAAACATTTGTGATATGAATGTCCTCTCCGATGAGTATCCCAGGGTTAAAAATCTTGTCCTCAGAGAGGAATGAAATCAACGTATTATCTTCATGAAAATCCTCACGAGAAGAGGAATCACTTTCGGATAAAAAATAATATTGGACCTCAGGATCAACAAGTTCATCTGTCGAAATCTTCACTTCCTTATCTTTCTTCGGAAAAAACGGATCATCGTATTCTTCTTCATCCTCAGAAAAAATCGAGTCGGTAAGAGCAAGTTCATCGGTAAACTCCTCACTTTCTTCGTCAAAGAGTTGATTATCAAATTTTAGAGTATATTCAGAATCGAATTCAAACAAGGGATTCATGAATGTCGTTTTGAAAGATTCTGGATCGAAAGATGTCTCAAAAGAAGGTTCCATGATTTCGAGAAGAAGGTGGGATTGCCACTCAAAGGAAGGTCGATTTTCTTAGAAATCGAAGGTGGGACAAGTGGTGTGCTCTTAGAGCTAGCAGTTTCCACCACTACCGTTGTAGACTCCTTTTCTTGTTTCTTTTTCGTTCAGCTTGTATTGTCGACATACTCTTAATCGTAAACCTTGAAAGATCAATTCGAGGCGTTTTAGGCTCAACGTTCTTCACATCATTCGGATCATCCGGGAGGGTAAGAAGCGGCTCATTATATAGCAATTTCTCGAGTAAAAAGATGTCCCCCTCCGGGTCAAAAATAGTATCATCAATCTCAACGGGAACTGAATCATCATTAAGAAAGGCCTCGATCTCTTCCCAAATGGGGTCACTTTCCGTAGTGAGAGACGGGAAAGAGTTAGTCATAATCGGATGAGACGGTAAAGTGGGATTGCCACTTTCTTGAGAAAAATCAATCACACCGATGCTAAGGATAGAATGATCATCGGGTGGAGGTTTTGATGTTTGTTCGGCATAAAACACTATTTTTTCATTTCCTTTTCTGATCGTTAACGTTCCTTGGTAATGATCCACAAGGACTTTCACGGTTCTCAAGAATGGTCTTCCTAAAGTGAGAGGGACTCGGGCGTCGACCTCTATATCAACTTCTGGCGAAATCCACGGGAAAATGGAATTTATCCACTAGTACCATAACATCGTTGACTACACCAACCGTGTGAGCAATTGTTCGATTAGCTAATTCAATAGTCATACAGTGGTATAAGAGTCTTCAATCCAAGCTCATGATATATCGCAAGAGGCATGAGACTTATGCTTGCAACTGAATCGGTTAGGGCATTACATTCCTTAATATCATTTAAGGAGCAAGGAAGGAGAAATTTCCGGGATCACCAAGCTTCTCGGGAGCTTGGTTCGAGGAAGAATTAAACGGTGTAGGCTCAATTGAAATCGTGAAATGGTTCCAATTTCTTTTCATAAATCATGTCGACTTTGATCATATTAGTCGTAAGTTTGAACTTTGTTCCGGAAACAACTTTCATTTTGTCGAACCGTGATTGAATCGATTTGCACGGTGAAAGGTTAGAACTTCGGCATTTTGAGAGATAGAAGGAACTTGGGCAACGGAGGTTGGGCGTGGCTTTCCATTATCAAGAGGAATTACGGGTCCTTTGTCACCTCGGTCTCTACTCATCACCGGAGAGGAAGTAGTCATCGAGGCCCATCATCTCAATGGTTATGGATTTCATTTCTCCCCTTGGGTTTCGAATTGTGTTACTTGGGAGAGAACCGGAACTCGAGAGTTGACTCATTTGGCACAAAACGCAGTTCAACATATTCTCAAGTTTATTCTGAAAGCATCCATCTTTTGTTACAAGTCGAATTTCGTTCATAAACTCATTGCTTTGTCTAGTTAATGAAGATTGGAACTCGTTTCTCAAACTTGAAATCTGAGTTTGCATGGTGTGGATTTTAGCATTATTGTCTTTGACGTAATTTGAGAATTCATTTGAAGGCAAAGTAGGAGCTTGATAGCTTGAAGCTTGATATCCTTGATTGTAATTGACTCCTTGGTTCGGGTATTGATTTGGTGAGGCTTTGAATTGGTTTTGAACATTTGGTCCACGAACTTGATTCGGATTAAAACGAGTCTGATTGTTTGATTGAGAAAATCCCGGAGGTCCCATTTGATTACTAACACGAGGATTCGTTTCAACCGAGGGCGATATTGATTACCTCCGGTTAAGTATTAGCTTCAAAGGATTTCCATCGTTGGCGGTACAATTGTAGTAAGCATGCGGGCCACCACAAGTAGTACAAGTCAATTCCACCGCTTTGACTTGAGCGGGTGGAGAAGAGTTAATCTTAGCCGTCTTAATCTTAACCAAAGCCTGTATCATATCCGTAAGCTTATCAATCTTAGCATCGGTGCTAGGCGTATTTTAAGTAAGGCGAGGGCGATGGTGTAACACTCACTTCGAGGCGGCAACCGATTTGCTACTTGATGTACGAACTTTAGATTTGTTCTCAATAATGGACAAGGCATCTCTCGTTGATCGGGTCAACAAATTACCACCAGCGGCGGCATTGAGAGAGTCTTGATCAGTCTCATTCAAACCGTTATAAAACGTAAAAAAACCATGATGGGGACATTGCCTAAGCAAATCTTTGAATCGGTCCCATGCCTCACTAAATGATTCATCAAATCTTTGTGTGAATTTTGTTATTTCATTTTTTAAGCTTGTTGTTTTAGGCGGTGGGAAGAATTGTTTACATTTTGATACTAAATTCTCCCATGTGGTTATCGATCGAGGGGGTAGTTTTTCGAGCCAAATCCGGGCAGCCTCAAGTGAAAGCGGAAGAGTAGAGCTTGATAGCCTCTTCCGGAACGTTACGGTACTTGATCGTAGGCGTGAGCTTGTTAAACCGTCGGATATGAGTGAGGATCGTCCTCTCAAATCCGTAAAATTGGCTTGCCGAAACCAAATTTATCAATCCGTGTTTAAGCTCAAAGTTATGGCAGCGATTCAGGAGCGATGATGGCTTCTCCATAACCCTCGGTGGGTGCTTGGAGTTGCTCTAGCATAGATCGGTTATCCTCCGCCATTTGACGATGGAAGCGGTCGGATTAGTTCGAATCTCGGTTCGACTAATGGAGCGCGTCTATTTAGCCTTCTTGGAATTGTAGCGGCTTCACGTATCGGTCACGTAGTTATTAGAGCGAGTGCATGCACTTTTAAAAACCAAGGCAATTAAATGAGAACGGTATTTGAAAACAACAATGAACTTAACCAATAATCCCAAGTGAATAAATCACTTCTATAAGACAAACGCCTGCGGCGGAGAAGCTTTTAGGTCAGAAGAAGCTTATTAAAAACTTCTTTTCAGCCCAATTTAATGTCGGGCCGTCCTTATACCCACCACCACGGTTTGTTTATCCGATAGAATTAAATCGACTCACAAGCGACACAAAGGCAAGTTTTTGATCTTTGGTTCAGGAACTTACTAATGATAACACCTCCGTTGAGAATGTTATATAATTGATGTATTCTATTTTAGCTCAAAACAAAGAGAAATCTTTTTGTATTTTTTTTAATATGATATATATATATATAAAAGAAAAAGGAAAATATTTTTTACTTTTTTATTTTTATAAAAATAGTAACTTCACAAAGGAAGGATCTCGAGTCACTAATCGTCAAACCTTTAACGATATTGTCGTGACACAACCTCGGTGGCGGAAAATTTGATTCGTTGAGGTTTAGGGGTGTGTGTTTGGATAAAACCACAATATCGATATCAAAAATAATCACAAGGAATGATTTAGAATCCCTTTAGGAAAAAGGATAATGAATCAAAACCCGTGAGTGATAGTGATACGGATTAGGAAATCAGTCGCTTTCCCAACGCGTGGTGTGAATGGGCAACATCGTTATTGGTTCGTTATTAAAATGCTCGATGTTTTGGATTTTTGATTATATTAAAACTACGGAAATGGGAAAGAATAAGGGAAATTACACTACGGGGAATCCTAAGTACGCAATTTAAACTAAAACGTAACTAATAAAACGCGAATAAAATGCAACTAAATCTAATCTAAGTCCTAAAAATGATCTAAAATTACTTTCTAACTAAAAATGATATTTGAAAATTATCTAAGAATTAAAACTATTTTTAAGATTTTTCCGGAATTTATTTGAATTTAAAAACTAATTTTAAACTAATTTAAATGCTAAAAATTACAAATTAAACTAGGAAAATTATGGAAAAATTATTTTTTTGATTTTTATAATTTTCTTAATCTAGGAAAATTGAAAACTTATTTTTTTGAAGCTTTTCTGATTTAATTGTATTAAATGCTATTTAAAAAGTCCTAAAAAACTGTTTTAAATCAAGAAAAATAATAAACAGTGATGAAAAATTATAAAAAATTTAGGAAAAGTCTAAAATATTATTCTAAATCTATGAAAAATAAGAGAAATGATGCATGTGCACAAGAAAATAAAGCTGTAGTGTAACTGCTTATGAATAAGCACTTCTAATTAAGCTAAAATCTTCTACAGGGCACCAAATGATAAAAGCTACTAGATAATGCTAAATCTACTTAATACTGACCTATTTCAACAGACTTAAACCTCTAGAGTGCAAGCTAAACTGAAATGACTCGATTGACTATTTAAAATGAAAACATATTTCCTACTAACTATAAGCTAAAACCACAGCTTATTTAGTGAACCAAACTGAAAACCAAAAGTTGAGAACTCAAGATCACCAGCTAAGCAATAACTAGTCCAAGTTTCAGGCCCTAGTGATCAAACACAAGACACGCACAAGTCCGGAAGTTACTCGAACAGGCAAATGAGCTCTGTTTAAGAGCTTATTAACTGCTTAAATGATTCCCAAAATTTGACAAAAATCGATTTCAAAACTTGACCAATTGAACTTGTTTATCCTGAATATCACTTAATAAAACCAAAGCTGAAGCTATGAAAATCTATAAAGTTTTGTGAAAACTGCTTTTTAGCACTTTTGACTTTTAAACACAGATTTGAAGTTTTGACTAAACTGAGATTTAGATCAAAATGATGAACTGATATTGATGTAGCAAGCTATAATAAGGCTAAATTAAGCTACTCCTATGAATTCTAAACACAATTCAAGCTTATGATCTCCTAATATCCTAAATGTTATGAAAACTAAGAGTGATCTAAGCTAATTTTGACTTTTTGAGTTCTAATGTGCAAATTAATGACCAATCTAAGTATTATAGACCTAAGCTATACTAAATGAACCAAGCTACACTGCTGCTATAACCTCAAACTTCAAATATCCAATGATCCAAGCAAGACTTACACAAGCTCATAAGCAACTTACTCTAGCCTATACTCTAATCTAGTCAATACGCGATTAATGAAACTATAATCTAACTACGAGAATATGAACTAACAATTGCGTAAAACAACAATCAAGCATAACAGAAACAGAATATTCACTAATTTAGTTTGAGAATTAAACTCACTTGGATCCTTAGCCACTATGGCTTGCCAAAGAACAAGTAACCACTATCCTAAACCCATAACCTACTCCAAATCCAGCTCAAGTTTAACTTGACTCTGATCCAATACCAGATGAATCAACCCATTCTTTTTTAAAATTCTCCACAGTTGACTTTGTTTGACTGATTTTGTGAATTGAAGTAAATTGGTTGTAGAACTGAGTAGAGACTTGAATAAGCAATTAATAGGCTATAGATGAGCTTATAAGAGCTTAAACTAACATAATCACAAACTGATTTGAACTTAAGAACAGATTTGAGATATTTTTTTATTTTTGAAGTATTTTTTCTTATTTTTTTGTGATTTTTGTTTTATAAAACAAATAAGCTGAAAATGAATAGAGATAAGCTAAGATGATTAACTGAAACACTAATAAGCTACTGAAATCAATGAAACAAGAATGGTGAGATTAATTGAAAACAAAAGCTAAAATTACTTGAATTAATAAAACTTGAGATTACAATGGAACTGAAATTAAGAAATAATAAATGAAATTTATAAAGAAAACATTAATAAACTACTAATTCTACTCAAATTCTACCTCTATTACAAGTGAAATAAGGGTGCCTTATATAGGCGAGCTAATGCCTTGGAAGGATCCAGAAGGTGCAAATGTGTGCTTCTTTGGAGTATTCTGAGCCCTTGATCAATCTTCCACATATCCCATTCAATTAGAACCATCAGATCATTGCTTCCACGTAGTATCCTCCAATCGGTCAGTTTGAGGTATGACACCGCCGGATTGCCAGGTGGCATCCGTGTGTCAGTATTGTGTCAGTGGAAGTACAAAAGTACCCTTTAATTATCTTAATTTTGCCAATTGGAACTAAGGGTGTTTTAGGGTTTATACCTGGAAATGGTTTGGGGAAAATATTGGCGCGTATGGTTTTTTTATATTTATTTGATTTTCTTGACCGGGTTTTGTGGGGGTTTGACCTGGGTCCAAATGGGGAATACGGGTTGGGTTATTAAACCGGTTTGGGTGTTAGGGTCCGCGGTTTAGTAGTTTGGTTTGGACCGGGTATTGATAGGGTTTTGGGCTTGGTGTTTGGGCTTTGATATTCAAGACTTAGACTTAGGATATATTTTGGACCCAAAAGGTGTTTCAAGGACTATTAGTGTACATCTTTGAAAATCCAGGACCAATCTTGTAAATCTGAAAATTTGATCAAAGGACTAACTTTGCCAATCTTCAAATAATCCAAGGGCTGAATTTGTAAATTCTAAAACTTGAGGGTATATTCGCCAATAACGAAAGTTCGGGACTATTTCGACAATTCTTCAAACTTGATTATATCTTTCAAATATCATCCTCTGAGCATAAAAATCTTCACAAATGCACAATTCTGACCTTCCGGCTCAGCTTTAGCATTCTTCTTTCTCTCGTGCTCGGTTTTCTTTGGTTTTGGCTTTCTTTTGTCTGTTTTGTCATATCCGTACCTGCACAAGCACAAACTCAAGAAACCATCAAATATTAGCAATAAACGGCTCTTTCTTGGTTATTATGGGTCTGATTTGAAAAAGAAATTATATGTGTTTAAGCACATATCATGCTTACATTGACAAAATATTGAAGAGATTCAATATGCAAAATTCCAAGAAGGGATTTTTGCCAATGCAAGTAAATCATGGTTTGGCGACCAAGGCGTGCTTCAACACCTCACGAGGTGGCGCTGCAGATAAAGAAAGTTCCTTATGCTTTGTAGGATCTATCATGTACGCAGCATACAATGCACAAGGCCCGATGTGGCGTTTGCTCAAAACTTGACGGTTCGGTATCAACAGAATAAGTGAATTCGGTGAAATTCAGCGGATGTTAAACACATTATCAAGTACCTTAGGCTACAAGAGATATGTTTATAGTATATGGAAATCGAGCGTGAAGCTGCATTACGAGGTTATGTGATGCATCACGGAAGTGTGACAAAGATGATACAAAGTCTCGGGCGGGTTACATTTTGTCATCAATGGAGGTGTGGATTGGAAGAGCAAGAAACAGAACAACACTTACGATGTACCTACGAAAGTGAGTACATAGCGTGATGCGAGGTCAGCCAAGGAAGTTTGTTTGGATAAGGAAGTTTGTTTTGGGGCTTGGTGTTATGTCGTCGATTGAAAATCCTATTAAAGTATATTGTGACAATTCGGCGCAATAACTTTTGCCCATGAACCACAGAGTCATGAAGCGCGGACACTATCCTAGACAATATCACTATGTTAGAGCAAGTCAAATTGGTGAAATTGAGTTGCTCAAAGTTCACACTGATGATAACCTAGCGAGATCCTTTACGGCCTTACACGGTGAAAAACTTAATCATTTGTCTAATAAGGTTGGACTTCGTTTAGCTAGTAGTTTCATGCCCATCTGTGACTAAGTATTTTAGATAAAGGATATTGTAAACATTATTATTGAAATAAAATAAAGTATTTTGTTATGTTTATTATTCATTTATTATGATGTTGTCCTATATTTGCATGTTTAAATCCTTAAATAACTTAAGTTATTCTAAATAGTCCGTTGTCAATCAATAACATGGGAATGATATTGAATTAAGACAAATCAGAGTATTAGTTAGAATATACTTGAAAGTATATTGATGCGTAGCATGACTAATTTCGGATGATATTCAATGAATTGAGTATAGGACTTATCCCACCCGCATGATAATACTTTATGGATCTTTGTCATTAAGTATATCATGGATATTTATCCTCGGACTTGAGATACCAGAGATATGTCATGGATGTAGTGCATTTTTGTGAAGCAATCTAACGCTATATATCGTAACCGGTAGTTATAAGGGTTGTTTTCGAAGTTTTGCGAAATCTGAATCACCTTGTAGTCAAACGATTTGTTTCCTTCAAATTTATTTTGAAGTATAATACTCTTTGGGCCCATCGTAGGATTGTTAAGATGTTTGCATGGCCATGCCCAAGGTCTTCGGAATATGTTCAGGAAGAATTGGTAATTCTTGATCAATCACATAAAGCGAGAAACAGAATAGTTAATTAAGAAATGAGTAAGATCCATATTCTTATTAACATGGTATTAGAAACAAAAGGATGAATATGATGATGAATCATCAAAACTTGGTTTTCTCAGAAACCATACACGAGTTATACCGGGGGCATTGGCGTTTGCTAGACGGTAACAATAATGTCATTTCACGTTTTGTAAACATATCAAAGTGGGATTTGTTGAAAATGTATATATTTACAAACACTTAAATGTCGATTCAACTCGTGACCACGGATTGCACACATTAGCGAATGAGGATTAAAGTTAAATAATTAATGTTAATGTTTACGATTAATTATTGCACATTAAGTCCGGTTAATGATCGTTAAGTATTTGACGGAAAAATGACTAACGACCGTTAAATGAAAAGAGAAAGGACTAGAAATGGAAGATCTTGAAAAAGTTATGGGTTTCTCTTGGGCTTGTCTAATGGCTGGCCAAGGGAATGGGTTCTCAACCCAAGCCCTAACTTGTTCCCAAAGTTTTCCATACACTATATAAACAAGGCTAGGTTCTAGGGTTTTTCATAACTTTGTGCATTGAATTAACCCGGATCTCTCTCTCTCTCTCTCTTGTCCCTATTCGCGAACACCCCATTGTTAGGGAGTTTGGTTTCGCTTTTCCTTAAAGCGAGGACTTGTGTTAGATCTAGATAACGATTCGTTGGTTAATTGTATACAAGAGCGTGGTAGTAAGACACTATTCTTACACCAATTTGTTTGAGTGTAGAAAGGTAGGGACAACTCTTTAAACCACTTATTTTTTGCTCAAAAGATCGACATTAGCAAGAGAGTGCGTTACGCATACTTTTAGTTAATTATTTATTTGTTATGATCTTTAAGTCTTCCGCTGTGTACTCTTGATGTCTACATGTTTTATTGTATATCATGTATTATAAACTTAATATCACGGGTGTTACATATATCCATTTTATATTAGGGTATGACTATGGGTATTGGAATGGGAATGGGTTTGGAAACCCAACTTACTTGAGTGGAGTTTAGAAAATGACTATATTATTGGGATTGATTCCTAGTTTCAAAACCAAACATCTATAATGGGAATGAAAGTGATTCTTTCATTCCCATACCCTCAAAACAAACACCCACTAACATCTTTCACCATGTTTTTAGTTGAGACTGTAAGATACTTGATTAGTCTATTGCTTTCAGCTGTCACAAATTGTATTAGAGACATACACTCTTAACTAAGATGGGAACATGACTCAAGCATCTTTTAAGGTACGGATCTAAGAGGTGAAATCAACATAGATCATAAATTATCTAAGAGAAATGATAGAGGGACCTAAACTTAAGCCTAATTTTAGACCTAAATCCAAGTGTCATCATCCTGATGGGTTGTAAAGTAAGTGGGTTCATGTCTGCAGCCATTAAGATGATACCACTTGGATTTAGGTCTAAAATTATGGCTAAGTTTAGGTCTCTATATCATTTCTCATTATGTAAATATCAAACGGGTAAATCTTGGCAATTCATTCTTTAGAGAAAAAAAAAACTTTTCACTTTAGAAATAAAATATTTTGTAAACAGTAAATCTTCAAGCTACGAAAAATACACCTTCACGACGAAAATTTTTTATCTTTCAGTAGACGGATATTTCAGTAAACTTTCGATTATTTTTCCTTTCGGGCTTTATTTTTTAGTGATGAAAAAAAAATTCGCCCAGAAAAATCACATGTGATTAGTAAAATCACTTGTGATTTGTTATTTTAAAAATCACGTGAGATTTGTAAGATCACATATTTTTTTTAATTTATCTTTCAGTAGACGGACACTTCGATATACTTTCGCAGATTTTTTCCTTCCGAGCTTTATTTTTTAGTGTTAGAAATTTTTGCCAAGAAAAATCACATGTGATTTGTAAAATCACTTATAATTTGTTATTTTAAAAATCATGTGTTATTTCACAAATTACGTGGTGATTGTAAGATCACATTTTTTTTAATTTTAAAAATCACATGTAACTTCAAAATCACATATGATTTCTAAAATACCAAATCAACTATGATTTTACGAGTCACATGTGATTTTTCAGAGCAAAAATTTCATAAAAAAAAACTCAAAAAAAGTTTGTCGAAAGTGTATGCCCCTATATAGAAAGATGATTTAATTTTCATCGTGATGGTATAATTTGTTTAGCGTAACGATTAACAGTTTGTGACATATTGAATTTTAAAAAGAATAATGAAAGTGCGTTTTTTTAATTCAATGAAAAAATAAATGATCAAGATTTATTCACTTTATCTTTAGAAAATTTGTGATCTGTGTTGAACTTTTCTCATGAATCTATCTATCTATATATATAATAAACGAAACTTTTTTTGAAAGTAGGCACGTCATTTAATCCACGTGGGCACATTGCCATGTCATAAATGCCACGTGTAAAAGCCAGCTGGATATATTGTGTCATTCAAACTCTGCTATAGATGTGTCATATGTTCACGTAATTTAAGCCTTTTCATTTGTTTTATTGTAGGAAACTAGATCATCCCATTAAATTTTAAATGATAGAATACCAGTCCTATAAAAGATTATGAGTGTTGATCTTCATCTCAAAAGTAATACCATTCGCTTAACGTCAACGTGATGCGTCCTTGGATTTTGATGGGTTGATTGGAATTACTTGAGAAAGTTCCAATTGGAGATTGAATTTTAGTATGTCAACTTTGGGCTAACTCAGGTTTCGTTTGGTTTTATTCATTAACTTCATGTGAAGTAATTGTATCATTGTTTTTGAGGTCTAGATTCATCTATATATTTGATGTTGTCATTGATAATTTATTCTTCTTTGTCGTGTGGAATAAGTCAAGTGAATTAAGGAGCGCATATAACGTGTTTGATGAAATGTTATAAAGAATTCTAAGACACTAATCTAAATGTTTGGATTTTAAATTGTGCGATGACGAGCTGAATTTGAGTTAATTATAGTTGCAAGGGTATGTGTGTGACTCCAAAAAAATTTAGGCGTCTATAGCGTTTAGCCAAAAATGTATTTTCAGGTTTTGTGCTATTTAGTGTAAAGTCATTATTGTTCGTATATATTTGAAGTGAAACAAGATTATCTTAATCACAATATAATCTCATTTGACACTTCAATTGTGCATCCCAGTGCGAGCTAAGAGTAGGTGTGAGATGGGTTCTTTTTATTAAAGCTTATCTTGAAGTTGCAATGAAGAGTAGTTATGCAAAGTAGCAGTTAGTTTGGTTGTGGATTTAATGGTTTTGTTTTGGAATTATATTTAAGTATCTCATGCATGTTATCTTATATAGTGGCAATGTTAGATTGATAATGCAATGATGGGATGATGAGTGTGTTGTTTAGAAGATTATGAATTGGCAATTTGTGGACTATAAAGAGAAGAAGTGTTCATGTTTATACTATTGAAAGGTAGTGATTTATTTACTTTAAAAGGATATAGTATAACGAGCATTATGGATTCTTTAATTGAGCAAGTGATTTTAATAGACATAATTTGCTTGAATGCGAATTCAAGTCCAATACTTTGTGTTATGTATATGTGGAAATTAAAAATATGATCGATAATTACCACACATATGGCATTTCATTAAGTTTGCTTATTGACTTCTTATTTAGCTGTATCTTATAAGTTGTGGTTATTGCAATCGTAAATGAATGATGTTTCGATCTTATTCATCACTATAGAATTTTATCCATCAATTGTACAGAAGAATAGGTTAATGGTAGCTAAATTAATTTGTATCAGAGGAGAGTTATTTTACATACCAAACTTTTTTCACATACCAAGGGACTCATATCCACCATCCATCTAAAAAAAATCAATGGCTGAGATTAAAAGCATTTTATTATTTCACCCATTTTTTATAATTTAAATATCTCTTAAACCGTTTATCATTAAAGCGAAAATATTTACACCGTCGCGACGAGCATTTACTTATCTTTCTATAGACGGGTACTTTGATATACTTTCGAAAAAAGAAAAAAAAAATCATTTTTTCACGTTTTTTTCTTTTCGTTTATTTTACGTTCTTGAAATTTGCATGAAAAAAAATCATATATGATAAAACATTAAATTGAATATCACATGTGATATTAGTGTTAAATCATATATGATATGTAATATCACATGTGATATCATATGTGATTTTACACTAATATCAAATTAGTGTTTTATCATATATGATTTTTGAATGCAAATTTCAGTAACGTAAAAAAAACGAAAAAACTTAAAAAAAACCGTGAAAAATACGAATTTTTTTTGTCGAAAGTATATCAAAGTGCCTATCTATATAGAAAGATAATTAAATGCCCGTCGCAATGATATATTTTTTTTCGCTCAACGATTAACGGTTTGAAAGATATTAATATTTGAAAAAAAAATGATGAAAGTGTGTTTTTTAAATTGTTGAGATTAATCTCATCTATTAGATAAAATAAAAATGGAGGGTGGAGATTGATCCCTTGGTATGTAAATAATCTTTTGTCCTCAAATGATCTTATATCCAAGAATTTTGGTCAATGTTCAAGAAATTCCCTTTTAAGTGTATGTAAACTTGATTTGTTTTCTCTACATAGAGTCACCTAGCTTGTGTATACGATCCGTTTACTATGAATACATAGATGAGGACCGATTGCTTGTGATGAATCTCATATTCTGGTTATATTAATTAAGTTATAACTAACCTTTAGCGCTAAAATTTGAGTAATATTGTTCTATTTTTTTTGGTACATACATAGTGTTATACATTACCATATCAGGTTGAGTTATTGTAACAAGAAAACTTGCTGAAGTTATTCTCACTTCCACACAAAAACTTTATCTGATTCGACAAAGATTTTACAGAGGAAACAAATGTTTTAAGGTCACTAAAAAACTGGAAACTCGAAGGGAGTCCGCTCTTAAAACTACTACAATAGTCAAGTGTTCCTTTCAATCACCTGAGTTAAAATTATTTTTTTTGGTTGATATTTATTTCATATTTTTGAGTTACATTTGTGTGCATATGTATATTTGTGCATTTGGCAAAATGTTGCAAGGACGAAATTGGTGCATTTGAAAATTTCGTGACCGCCTCCTGCTTTTGAAGATGACTATCGAAGGTTAAAAAAGATTCACCTTTAAAGATGTCATTATCGTCATCCAAACTGATGAACCCCATCCGTTGATGTTATTGTATTCTCTGTGGTTGATGAACCCCATGAGCTACATCCAAGCCTTACTACCTTAGGCATTTGATCATCAAATGGTGATCTACCATGATAGTCCACAATTTTTTAGGTGATCTACCATGTTGGAAAAATCTGCTTAAATTCACGGATTAAGCTTAATAACTCTTTATAATTTATTCGATGACTCAATTGTAATTGGATAAGGTTATGACATAAATTAACTTTGTTATATTATTTAAAATATAGACCACCATTTACTCTATCTTAATATGTGTTTTATACACATACACATTTCAGATTTCTATCTGATTGTTCATTACTTTTTTTCTTAATACCGCATATTTGAAAGACATAATAATTTACTATACTTCTCCCCTCGAACATAACCCATGCTTTCTACGGGTTTATATGCTTTTATGAAATCTTACAATATCTATTTTGAAATTTTTATAAGTTAGCCCATGATTGTTACATACTCATTCGATTTTATAGTATTTAACTATGCTTATTTTATATATTTTTTATAAGCCACCCTTGATTTATCACGGGTCTATAGGCTAGTCTAATTAATATAAGTATGACAGGTATGAAATCTTATAAGTTGATGTTATTTTTTTAATTTTGTTTTCATGTTATACATTGCCATTCAAAAAAAAAAAATTCATCCCTTCAAAAAATAAATTTCATGTTATACATGGTAATCATGGTTATACGAAATTACCACTCACTTAATATATATTTTTTTCAAACATTATGGAAGCAGTTTATTTTTAAAGTTAAAATATGTTGTGGTGAGTCAATTTATTTTGCTTACCTATAAATCCATGTTTACTAAGGTACAAATCCTCACCATCTATCTAATTTGATTTAATTGTGAGGATTAATATAAGATTTAATATATAAACCTAAGTTCATTTTTTTTTTTTTTTTTTGTATTTCTTTTAAATCCATTGAGAAGGTTTTTATTTTGAGAAAATTGAGAAATCTTCGTTTGACCAAATTTATTCATGTTTTTTATTTGATTCACAAGTAAACATCATTTTATGGTGTGGTGAATCGAATCTATAAATCACAAATGTGATTCACAAATCATTGTTAAAATCGAGTTATGATGATTCATTAAATTTGTACAGATGATACAGTATTCTATATATATATAAAATCGAGATTTTTAACATTGATTCAATTTTTTTTTACACATTTTGAATTTTAATCACTTTAAAATGAGTAATATGCTTGAAAAACATGAATCAAAGTTAAAAATCTATCGTTTTTGAAAACCTTCTCAATCTTCTCAAAATAAAAACCTTCTCAATGGATCGGATTATATATATATATATATATATATATATATATATATATATATATATATATATATATATATATATATATATATATATATATATATATATATATAACAGGAGGCATTTTCCACAAATGCCACCTCAATGCCATGTAATTCAATTTAATGCCACATAATCATTAGTTGTCCACATAAGCAAGTTTTTTGTCTACCTAAGCACTAATTTTTTAATTTAATTAGAGTTTATTTAAATTTTGGATTTTTAATAATTATTTTTGTAAATTTCGGTTTTTTAGTAATTATTTTTGAAAATTATTTATAAAAAATGACCCATGCAAGGATTGAACCTTGGTCATTTGGATAAATAACTTGTGTGTTTACCACTTAGGCAACAAGTTATTTTGACAATTATGTTGCATAATATAATCTATAAATGACTATAATTATATTGGAATCCTATACTAAATACAATTTATCTACAAAAATTATATTAAGTAATTATCTTTTTTAAAACTTTTTATACATATCTTTTCCTTAAATATATATTTTTTCTTAATTCATTCATTATTAACAAAAAAATCATACGTATAGTTTTCCAAAAAAAAAACCCTAATCATTAGAACTCTCTGCATGAAGAAAACTTCATCACGATTTTAGGGTTTTAATGATTTTTAATATGTTTTTGTGCAGGTTGTAATTATAACATCTTTTTAAAAATGTTTTAATATGATTTTTAATATGATTTTTAATAATGTCGTTGCTCTTGAAAGAAAGATGCAAGGTGTTGGAATACCTCCAAATATCTGGAAGCATATGTCATTGCTCTTGAAAGAAAGATGCAAGGTGTTGGAATACTTCCAAATATCTGGAAGCATGCAACCAGGGAATTACAGTATGTTATCTGTGAACTCTGATACGTAAACATATCTTTTTATAGATGATTTATGTTTATGCATATACGTCCATTTAATTCACGATAATTACTAATTAGTTGATTATATACTTTCTGGTCTGATTTGTACATTTTCTATTAGGATCCTTTAACCTTTAGCGCTAGCTTTAGTTATTTTTACATATAATTGTCATGATAAAATAATTCAGCTATTTTTTAACCGTGACACAAAATTCTTTTATCAGGGGAGAAAAGATGCAACGCAATAACCAGGGTATAATAGCTCCGGGTTTATCTCGAGCTTCTTGTGATTTACCATGGAGACTACCGACAAGGAATTGAGTTAGACCTAAAAGCCTCAAAAGATCAGCGCAACGCTGACCACTATGGCTAAGTGAAAGTGGAAAAAAGAATTATTGAATACTCAATAGTTCACAAGGTTGATCGGCTCTATTTAATATTAATATTTTATTGGAAAGTAATTAACTAAATTCTTGGATTGCAGTTCAAACCAAAAAAGAGCCGGTATTATGTTTTGTTGGTTCGCCAGGAGCCCTGTATTATGCTTTGATGGTCTGAAGGATGAGGCTAATATTAGAGGGCACATGAGGATATACATTGGAAGCATGTCTCCGCCATATTGATGGATTAAAGGTGAGCCTGAATGTTATATCGAAATATTTGTGTTTATTGTGTTTTGACTTCAGAAAGCAACCGTTTGCAACCCAGTTATGTTGTTGGATATACATGGTGACCACCTGACCTTGCTTGAAGTTTTGACGAGGGCAAAATGGGTCAAAATGGGATTCGGTCAAACAAATATGCGTCGGTCACGGTTGACCATATGTATTTTCCCATATTATTACTTTTTGTGTACTGTACATAATCAGTGCGCATAATGGGGATCACAAACTAGTGGCCAAAACAGACTTATGTGACGTCGGAGGAGGGATCACAAATTATTATATTTAATTGTGATATGTGATATGTGATTATTTTTAAAGGAATGTATGTGAAGCAGTTCATCCTTAATGATTCTGGATGATCTTTGAGATCCCTACACGTAAAGAATTGAAATAAGATATCAGGTAAGTCGGTCTGCATTGTTTTTGTTCATCTTTGAAAAGTAAAAAACAATCACGATCTTACAATTATTGGGTTTGTGCATGTTAGTGATGTAGGTTGAAAGAAACGGCTTTGCTTGTCGAACACTCGGATTCAAAGGATGGGACACTCGAGAACCTTCTCATATGGGTCCGCAACCGTAAAAACGATGTATGTATCCTTCTTTTGAAATTTCCGTGTGTATATTTTTAGCCCATTGCATACCATTTACAGTGTTTGTCTTCCAAGTCTAACACATTCAACTGTAAGGTCAGGATCGATAGTGTTAGGACTAAAAAGGGGTGGAGCTACCCATCATGTGGTGGTGAAAATTGGAAGAAAGGGACAACTCGAAAGGAATGGAGGTTCTGGTGTGATTCTTGTGACAAGACAATTGCATACCCAGTTTTGAGGTAATATTCTCATTGTTATTTAGTCCATGTGAATTACAGAGCCATAAATAGTATCGCTAATTTACCATTTACAACATGTCTTTGTCAGGTATAAGCTTGAACTTGGTGTTTTCGACGACACCGTAGACACTATGGTTGTGCTTTTTGATGACCCTGCGATAGAATTTATAAAGTGCTCACCAGCTTCAATCGTGGGAGATGAAGAGGTACATTTATAACCTACATAGCACTTTAAGTAGCGCTTTTATGTTTCTCTTTGTTTACAGTCTTCCACACAAGCTTGCCACCAACCATAGCCAATATCATTGGCACAACTCATGTTTTTGAACTGAAATCCCATGCATATTATGAGTATGAAAGTTTTGAGAGTTTCACATGTTAGAAGGTGAACCCAACGGAGATGGTGGTTGAAAATCTAATCAGATCGGGCTCGTTAAATAAATCATATTAGCTATTTAGTTCTTAAATTTGTGAAATTATAAGAAAGTGCATTACGAAAAAATTTAGAAAATCAGTTCTTTTTAGCAAATTGTAAATTCAATTCAAGCAAGCAGTTTATGGTATCATAATTTTCTTAAATTTATTAAGATACATGTACTTAATAACGCTAATTTGTATTCTAACAAATCAAATCACCATTAAATCGCAAGAGGGCACGGTGCAATGGAGCTATGGCGCCGCTATGGCTGTTATTGGTGCTATGCCGCATTGGAGTCATTTTGTTATATGTGTCGCACTATTGGGATAACTGCTTGTGTTATCAGGATTTTTTTCTCTTTTTCTTTGAGTGTAATACAGTGGGTTCCGTGTACCTATCACTTGGGTTATACAGGTGAGATTGTTCTTTTTGTGACGAATGTTGCAACGGATGATGAAGTATATGAGCCTCATGCTAATGATGTTGGTGAGACGGAAAGTTTTAAGTATGCAAATGAAAATAAGGAATATAGTAGTGATACTTTTGTTATAACACTAGATGACGAGAGCTCAATTGCAACCTCTATGAGGCAAGAAAGTATGTTTAATTTTGCTTCGAGGTCAGTTATTTGCATCATCTTCATCAAGTCAAAGTCAACCTTCATATAAAAAGAAACTTCCATCAAAACTTGTCCATGATTCTTTCATCAACATCGATGTAAAAACCACATGCGTCTCTTTTATCTCCTGAGCTAGGCCAACAGGATTACTTGAAACCAGTAAACGAACAAGTTTATAAGCATGAAACTGTTACTACATCCTCTAGCAAGGTAGCAGAGGAAGATTGCTAGAAATGGCGATTGAGGTGAGATAATTCTATCTTATAGTCTTAAACTGCCATGCTATCTATTATTAAATGTTGGAAGATGGTCAGTTTAAAGTAATGATTGTAATTTGTATTAGGGAAAACCAAGCTTATAGTAATGGTGATCTGGTTAAAGCGGAGGATTGTAACACATAAGGATTAAACTCTGTTACTCAAAATTAGAAATTGTGAAGTTGCCTCAAGGCTTTAATACTGTGCTATAGCAACTATGCATCAACTAGGATCTCGCTCGGAAGGATGAAAGAAGCATTAGGAGATTGTCTAATGGCTGCCAACATAGATCCTGTCTTTCTGGAGTTATATGGTGTTCCAATTTTATAATTCCCTTATTATATGTGACAAGATTTTTATTTTTGCAAAATTAAACAGAGAAATAATTGAATCGTAAAATGGGTATGGAAGTAGTTCATTGCTAACAGTGTTTTAAATTTATAGTATTTAGTTGTTGATTTTGGTTATGAAACAATTTAAAGAATTATTTATCTTGCAATATATGTAACAGATGGGTGTTTTATTTTATCTTTGTACTTACTTTTATTGAATTCATTATAGGTTTTGAATTACTATTTGATTGGAATTTAGTGATCATATGATAAATTGTGGTTGTGTATATAAGTTAGAACATTAAGATGATAAAAGATGTCAACTTCATTGCATAAAATAGACCTATTGTTTTCTTCTGTGAATATGGCGTAGAGTTTTTTATGTACAGATCTTCAGACAAGTCTAAATGACAAATAGTAATATTGAGCTTCTTGAAGGTAGCATGAAGTTTGAAAAGCAACCCTAAACACTTTCAGGGAAATACTTATCTTTGCTAAATGCGTTCATCATCAATGTGGTTTTAAAAAGTCATTGTATAACGGTGGTAATCTCCCGGATGAATGGACGAAATTATTCATCACATTACGCCCATTTGGTAATCTGATATGTTTACATGATTGAAACAAAACTAATTTGCTCATCTTTTACTCGGATGACTTTTTTGCGATGTGCCTACAGGTCTCAGTAATTCTTCTTTTCACAAGAAAGTTGATGTACTTTATATACTTGCTATGTACCAAGAAACTTGATGTAATGATATGATATTCAAAAACATGTTTGTACTCGAGTTGTTATTACAGGCAACACTTTAAATGCAATCTATTCGCCTTAAATTATGACATACATATAATGGTTGAAGCTTGCTGAAAATATGCGTATAATTCGTTGTTATAACTCCAAGAATTAATTATTGTCATGGCTTATTAATGTTTTCCAGGGTATTGGACATCCAAGAAATCGGCAAGCACCGGATTCAGATAGACTTGCTACCCTTTCATTTAGAGTGCCAAGACCCGGCTTTATTTCAAGGTATGTCTCCTTCTCCCCTCTCCATATACACTTACACAAGATACTTGAGGTGACAAACTGGAATGATGAACATAACTTATTTTTTACTGTCGGTTAAATGGATCGGGTTGGGTTGACTCAGGCTGAAGCTCTTTTTATCCACATCTTTTTTATAAAAATACTATGATGAAAAGTGTCACCAATACATCACCATCATCATCCCAAATTTAGGAGGTGCAGCGAGATTAATACAGAAAAGACCAGGTTCCATGATGAGTTTATGGACAAGATCACTGGCTCAAACATTACAGGTAGGTAGGAAGATAAAACAAGTCTTTGCAACATCCGTTGTCGCCAATAATGAATTAAATCGGTCGAAAATTACGAGTTGTGTGTTTTATTTGTGGCTTCTTAACTTCATGATCATGTATACAATGCAAATATGTTTCTAAAGTTCACTAAAAGCGATCAATGATTTCGTAGTGCAAGGTTTTGAGCAACTCTCGACATCCCAAGGTACTTTGCATTGCCAATTTCTAAATGTGACAATATAGCGACCCGGTTTGTAAATAATGTACAACCTGTATTAATTTTAATTGCTGTAGGCGTTTTTGAAAGTACATAACCAAATGCACCAAGTCGGCTATGGCTCTTGAGCGTGTACACTTTATGGAGAAAACCTCACCATCGGTAGCCCAAGGTATTTTCAATCTTCGTCGCGTTTGTGTTACGTCATTTATATGCAGAACATATATAATGGTTCATGATGATGCACATTAAAGTATGTAACGGTTTATTATCACAACTTTATCCATATCTTCCGAGCACTTTGTAAGAAGATTTAATATCAATCTTATATTCTTTGCTTATTTAAAGCGGTAAAAATGAAGTCGTGCCACTAATATGCGTCTTTTGTATGAAAAGCGAGGATATTGCAACCCTTGGTACGTCAATGTTAGGTATCATTGTGTGTTTGCATTTTCATATAAATTACATATGGAGTTGTCTCTAAATTTTTGTAGTTTGCCGACTAATTAGTCAAAAGCGGATAATGGAACTCACCACGGTTAGTTGTGAAACTTTCACTAACTTCAGTTGCAGCCTAATATTGAAGATGTGCGTACGTGCACGCGCACGTCATTTATAACGATATTTATAAGGCTTGCTCGCCCATCAAACGAGCTATGCTTTGATACTTTGTTCTTAGCGTTACCACTTTTAAACTTTTTCTCTCATACTCGATAACCGTTTATTTCTTTCGTTCTTAATGCATTCAATAAAAATTTGGTGCGTGTATATCTTATTTTCCGTTAACTTATTTTTTCAAAACAATAATTTCGCTATAACAAATTATGTCAACGATAATTATAAGACATGTCGCCATTGGAAGCTTTAGTATATATATATATATATATATATATATATATATATATATATATATATATATATTTAAATTCACGTTTCTTTATAAATTAACATTTTTTTTAATTCATGTTTTCTTTTTAAATTCACGTTATTCACGTTTTTTTTAATTCGTGTTTTTTTCTTCGCTTTCATATGTTTTCGTCTGTTTTTATACGTTTTCCTCCGTTTTCATACGTTTTCGTCCGTTTTTATACGTTTTCGCCCGTTTTCGTATGTTTTCCTTCATTTTCATACGTTTCCGTCCGTTTTCATATGTTTTCGTCCGTTTTCATCAGTTTTCTTTCGTTTTTGTACATTTTTCATACGTTTTCGTCCATTTTCATACGTCTTTTTACGTTTTCATACGTATTTGTCCATTTTCTTACGTTTTGGTCCGTTTTCTTACATTTACGTCCGTTTTCATACGTTATTGATTATCACAAGTGATATTCTGTGATATTCAGAATATCACTTGTGACTTTCTTAATATCATTTTGTGATATTCAGAATAACACTTGGTGATTTTTTGAATATTGATGAGTGTCTAAATACTCATCATTTTTGTACCATCTAGACTGCAAAAACATCTGAAAACACTCAGAAATGCATCAAAATGATGAAAATATCACAAACAAGTATTTTATGTGTTTCAAATGCAAAATGTCCAAAATCAGATGAAAAACGTATCAAGTTTGCATAATTGGCAGTTTTAGTCCCTCAAGTTTCAAAAAATTGTCAAATCTAGTCCCTGGTCATTCCAAAACTTATAAAAAGTCATAAAAGGTCCTTGGGATTCACAAGTTGTAAGAAATTGTCCTTTGAAGTTTAAAAAATCACAATTTACAACTTTAGTCCCTCAACTTTATAAAAATGACAAAAATGGTCCTTGGACATTTAAAAATGGAAAATAATCAACCTTGGTCCTTGTACTATTTATTTATGGCAGGTTTGGTCCTTGTGAGAACTATGGAAGATTGGCAAGATTGGTCCCTTAACTTTGGCAGATTTACATTTTTGGTCCTTGGGTTATTAAGCTACACCAAACGGACCCTCGTTATTTAATAAACCCAAATCAAACCAAACCCAAGTCCAACCCCAGCTGGCCCAGTCTTTAGCCCAAACCCAACCTACCCGTTATTAATAAGAAACGGTCAAACCTAGTTTGACCGTCCTCTTTCTTCTTTACCCGCCATAGCCACACCTGTTACCATACCATCACTGCCACCTGCCTACCACCTCAACCCGGTAAAACTACCTCCCACTTCACACCTTGTCCCCCTCCACCTCCACAAAATCCAAAAGTTCTTAATTGAAGAAACCTGCTCAATAGACTTTTGGCCAAAAGTTATTTAAGCGGCTAGGATACGTTTGACTACACCAATGGCGGGGATTAATGATGGGATTTCTTCAGAATCAAGTGGGGATGCCTCAGAGTCATTATATATCAAGGAAGAAGCAAGGGAGAGAAGTAAGTAGTGTAATTTAGTTTAGGATATGTCGGTTTAGCTTAAATTTAAATTCCATTGTATCATTTAACTTTCAAGCTTTGTATTTCATGTTTTTAATGTATAATCAAACTTCTGTAAACATCAATTTCAGTTCTAAGACTTATTTTCAGTTTATGCAAAATTTTCAATTTCAAAATTTTCAATATGATCGAATGTTGTTTGTATCTGTTGTTTTGGACTAAGTAAGTTCATTTAAGCTCCTAGATAGCTTTTCTAAGCAATTAGAAACCAAAAAAAAGTCAGTTTTATAGTTAAAAGCAGAAAAATTACCAAAAATCCACATTAAATAGATAAAAATTCAAAAATCATTGGAGAAGATGCAAAAGATTGAAGTAGGGTAATCTGTTGATTGCTCTTGGGTTAGAAGCTTAGTGGTAAGCTATTAGGAGTGGTATCAATCCTTGTTTCATGGTTTTTGGCTGGAAAACATTTGTAAGCCTTTTATAAGTATTTTTGTATTTCACTGTTCAATTAGCTTAAAGCTTTAATCTTTGTATTTTTATGTTTCTAAGTAGTAGTTAAGTATATTTCTACAATAAAACAGTATACTTATTATTTATAATTAGTAGTTGCTTTAAAATCTTATTTTCACAATTTCAATAGCTTATCATTTGTTCTTAAGTTTTAATCTTGTACCACTGTTGTTTAAAGCTCCTTTAGACTTGTTATTTGATAATAAGAGGCCTTGGATCAGTTTCATGGTTTTAATCTATGTCTAGCTTTGATAATCACAAAAGCAGTTTCTATAAGGGATGTTTGGATTTCTCTGATTCAAAACTGCTAGAGGCCAGTTGGGTTGATGTTCATTATTGTTCTAAGTCATAATAAGTCATAACAAATCAGTCAAACAATAAAAAACAGTCTCTATTAGTGTAAAAGTCAAAATCCTTTTTAAATTCATCTTCATTATCAACTGTTAAGAATTAGAAATACATATTGCATCATAGATGTTTATAACTTGATACTTTAGCTTAAAATCATCTTATAGTAGCTTATTACATCATATTCAGTCCTTTAGATCAATCAAAAGTTCAAATTAGTCAAACTGCTTCATAAATTGAAAAGTCAAAATTTTCTTTTGGTCAGTTTTTGAATAAACTTTAGAATTTCATTGTGTGTTTATTATTAGGATTTAACCATTCAGCTTTTGGGATAATAAAATTTAGTTGCTTAAATAAATTATAAAAATGATAGTTCATCTTTTCTCATTGTTCAGTGCTTATTTTTCGGCTTATTTTGACCCCTTGTCAAAATGCATGCTGTTCACACTCAAGATTCATTGAGTGTGCACAGTACAACTTTGCAGACTTGTTCACAAGCTTCATTCAAGCTTGTGAGAAGCTGATTTTTGGTCCAAGTATATTAGGCCAGGTCTACTTTAAGTCCCTATATCTGTTTTTCCATTTAGCTTATTTGTTTAGATTATGCAATAGCTTAAAGTAAGCCTCCTAATCATTGTTTTTTCATTATTAATCCAATAAGCTCAAAACTAGTTTAAGCTTATTTAATAATTTAGAGTACTGTTAATTAGCTAATTTAGACTTAATATAGCATTAGTTAGCTTCTGTGTTCAACTGGTACTCTGTGGGCTTTTTGACTTATTTTGAAGTGCTTATTTATAAGCCAATCCACTGCAGTTGCATTTTCCTCCACATAAGCATATGTTTTTATATTTTTCATAGATTAAGAATAATATTTTAGTATTTTCCTGAATTTTTCATATTTTTCCTGCACTGTTTGCTATTTTTCTTTATTTTAAATAGTTTTTAAGTCTTTTTAAATAGCTTTTAATACAAATAAATCGGAAAAAGCTTAAAAAATATGTTTTCAATTTTCATAGATTAAGATAAATATAAAAGTCATAAAAAGTATTTTTCCATGATTTTCTTGGTTTAAATAGTATTTTCTAGCATTTTAATTAGTTTTAAATAGTTTTAAATTAATAATAAATACATAAAAAGTCTAAAAAATATATTTTCAGTTTTAAAATATAGTTTTTAATTAATAATAATTAAATAAATAGTTGTAAAAATAATTTTCTTTTTCTAATAATTTTATTTTATTATTAGGATTGTAAAAATGTCATTTTATATTTGTAGGCCTTTTATTTCTTAAAACTCACGTTTTATTTTGTACGTTTACGTAATTTTATTTAAACGTACGTTTTAGGTTTTAAACGTTCATCATTTTAAAAATAGTGATAGCGTTTATTTAATATATTTTAACTTTTTAATTTTCTTTAATTTGCATTTAAGTCATTTGTAATTTATTAACTTTTTCTTTAATCATAAATATCCATCAAAATCGTTACTGATCATTATCCTTAGTGATTATTCGACATCTGAAGTTGTTTAACACCAATTCATCCTCCGTGGGACTTAACGACCCAGGAATCCCCTATATTCCTCTGATTTAATTGCATTTGGTGTTTGACCTGTTTTGAGTTTCTTACGGTCGGCCATTCACAAGTGGCTGGCTTGTGTGAGATAACTTGACGGTTTTGCACCAATCAATATCACTTTGTGATTTTCTGAATATCACTTTGTGATTTTCTGAATATCACTAGTGATTTTCTGAATATCACTTTGTTATATTCTCAATATCACTTTCTGAATATCACTTTGTGATATTCTGAGTATCACTTGTGATTTTCTAGATATCACTTTGTGATATTCTGAATATCACTTGTGATTTCATGTTACAAAACATTAGTTGAAAATCACTTGTGATATTCAAAATATCACAAGTGATATTCTGAATATCACAGAATATCACTTGTGATATTCAGAATATCATTTGTGATATTCAGAATATCAATTGTGGTATTCTGAATATCACTTGTGATATTCTGAATATCATAGAATATTACTTGTGATATTACGAATATCACTTGTGATATTCGAAACTTATGAAACGTCAAAAGCGGCGAAAACATTTAAAATGGACGACGTATGAAAGCGAACAAAAGCGTTAGAAACGGATAAATATGTATAACGGACGAAAGCATATGGCGTAAAACACACGAAAGCGGATGAAGCGTGAAAGCGAGCGAAATGTATGAATAATGGACGAAAACGTAAGAAACCGGACAAAAACGTATGAAACCGGACGAAAATGTATGAAAGCGAAGACAGCGTATTAAAAGCAGGCGAAAATGTATGAAAGAGAATTAAAAAAACGTGAATTTAAAAAAAATGACAAAAAAAAAAGAAATAGAAAAGAAGGATAAAAAGATAAGAAATAAATTTTAGGTTAATCTCCACCATTAAATCAAACTAAATGGATGATGAGGATTATGTTGGATCGATATACTTTAATCAAACTAACTTAACTAGCTTGTTAAGGTTTAATAACCTCGGATAAATCCTAAGTTATTAACAAAGAAACACTGAGCAATCTTTATTAAGTACGCGGAATTTACTTAACAAAGCTAAGAAGAAAAACTTTATTAACAAACTCTAAATCGGCTTATTATGCAGATACTCTAATACAACTCTAAGATAATCGAACTTTTCTCTAAACTCTAATTCGTAAACTCTAAAACTCTTTTTCTGAAATCGTAAGTCTAATGCCAATCTAGGAGTCCTTTTATAGGCTCAAGGATATCCTAGTCGGTTTACAATTGATAACCTTGTACGACAAGTAATCTACAATACTTTCCATAAACGAATATAACAGTTTATTTGTTCTAGCAGTACTTTGACTTCCTCTTGCAGTACTTTGACTCTGTCATTTAGCGATACTTTGACTATTTGACTTCTTCCAGTTCTTTTCAACTACAAGGTACTTTCATATCTTGATACTTTGATATCTTGACACTTTCATATCCCAACAATCCTCCCCTAACTTGAATTCTACTTGCTTGACTTCAAGTTTCTTTATGAATATATCTTTAACAGCTTCATCTTTAAAGCGGATTGTTCTTGATCTTTAGATTATATCTCTGTAGAATCGTGCTTTGTCAAAGTATCTCTTTAGAATTGTTTTCTTCAGGCGCATCCAGAATCTCCATCTTTTCAAAGCAACACGAGCAACATATGACAAGTTGTACAGTGATTCAGTTTAAGTTGCATACTATTCTCATCACTTTCAAAGTGAGTCATTGAAAATTCAATGAATTGTTTTCTTTACCAAAGCCATTATCTTTGGAGTAGCCAAATGTTTTGGTGTGTAAGACCATGGTACATTGATAACCATATGATTTTTAGCAATTCATCAGCTATCAACAGATTTGTTTAGTCTTTACCAAAAGCTGTACCCTTCTGGACTAGTTAGTTCTTTTATCTAATGGTGAACTAATTACCAATAATGGTTTTCCACTGCCTTTACCACAAGCCATTTCTTGTGGGCTAGCCAACTCTTCACATTTACTGATATGGTGAGTTGATGACCATCCAACTTATTAGCAAGTTGACAACTAAAAACGGATTTGATATATCTTTACCAGAGCCGTTTGCTCATGGATTAGTCAATCCTTTTGTAACCATGGTGGATTGATAACCTATTGATGTTATCATCACAAAACCCATTTATTCAACCTTTATTTCAAAAATATTTATTATTAAGCAAAAGGTTTCTTCTAAAATCATTTAACTGTTTTAGATCATCAAACAGGTACTTTGATGAAAGTACTGTCACGATCAGCATACTTTGAATAAAAGTACTGATATATCAAAAGCATTTATTCAAATAAAATTCATACCAGTTAAAGATCATTCTCAGCAATGGTAGTCCAGTCTATAAACAAATTAATCACCATGCAAGCAGTTTCATCATCCTCTTCTACTTCCAAACCATGTTCAAGCATTCTTCGCATTAGATCAACTGTAAGAGGATATCTTCTTTCTGCAAACATATGAATCATTGTTCCATTTTCTAGCTCCAGAACATGAACTCCAGATTCATCAAAGAATCTCCACAAAACTATTTCCAGTTTTCTTGATCATTCCAAATATTATCAGTGCTTTTTTCATCAGTTTCCCACATAGTTACAAGATCCCCATGTAAAATCAATCCAATACCTTCTAATGGATGATCTTCAAAATACGCCTTTATAACTTGATATAAGTAGAATAGATCTACTCTATCAATAACATGCAACAAATCCCATAACCTTTTAAAAACTTTAAAACTTTTATCTTCCTTATGAAAAACCATGTACTCTTCATTCTTGGTTTTCACAACTTTAAAAGTACTGATCTTTGATCTGTTCATCTTTAAATCATAATCTTCCTTGGTATAATCAAAATCTACCACTCTGAGATAATTCTTCAATTCATCACTAGTCTCAGATCTTAATTCAACCTTCTCTTTCTTTGAAAATTGAACATCTGTAACATCAGTTTTTCTTTTCCTCTTTAAGCTTTTCTTCCTTTCAGCTTCAGTCCAATAGGTTTCTTCTCTAAAGTCTTTAATGCCTGCAACATCTTTCTTATAAGCCTCTCTCTCAGAATCATATAATCTCTTCATATCCACATAATTTAGCTTTTGCAATCCTTTAAATCCTCTGCCTTTTAAATATGCCATCATTGCATTCCTTTCTTTAGCTAAATTAGGTCTTCTTGACATAAATCTAACAGGTGTTGGAGACTGTAAAGGTTCATAGTTTCAGACATCTAACTCATCTTGCACCTTTTGAGTGCCTCTGTCTTTAGCTTATTGAGCTTGTTGTTCTTCTCTGTCTTTAGCATCTAATTCTTCTTGAACTTTTCTAGCAGTGACTTCATTCCTAGCCACTTCAAATGTTCTAAGTTACGCCAAAGTGAGCTTCTTTTTCTTAGTCTCAACCAGAACACCTTTTCCCTTGTCTTTTGGATCAATTGCAGGTTGATCAGTTCTTGGTTGTTCTTCTTCTTGTGCTTCTCTAATAGTAACTCCTCCTCTTGGTTGTGACAAATCAAATAATGTAGCAATTAATTCATCATCACTGGCTGAATGAATAGGTATATAAGTAGCTTCCTCCTCTTCTTTTCTAACAAATGTAGAAGGACCAGCTTCTTCATCAAAATTTAATACTTTTGGAGTTATTGGTGCTATTACTTCTTCCCTTGATGTATCATGAAAATCAGTACTTTGATGTTCAGTACCTTGAACATCAGTACTTTGATGTTCAGTACCTTGAACACCAGTACTTTGAACTTGTACTTCTTCTTGTTCCTCAGAATCTGAACCAATACTTACAAGTTCTTTCTTCTTTGTAATATTTTCTTTCAAATTTTCCTTGATAACATCTTCTTTCAAATTTTCCTTTTCTAAATTCCTCCCCAAGTTGACAGAAGATGATTTAGGAACCGTCTTTCTTTTCAATCCCTTACGAAGTGCTTTTCGACGTATGTTTTCCTCCTTAACCCATAAGTTGAAACCTTGAATATAGGGTTTAACAAAATTTCGCAACCAGAAATAGTTACGCTTCAACTTCCGAATAGTTTTGGCTTGACGCGCAACAGTCTTGTTCATCCTAGCAAGCGCCTTTGTCAAAGCATAGTTATCCATAGTTAAACCTTCACGAGGAATTGTAGTAGCAGCACCTTGAACCTCGAAAGCGAACGTTGTGGAGAGAGTAGGTGTGCGCTCAATCTCGACTTGAACCTCGGGATCAAGAAACATCACCTTGTAGCGAAGCGAGTATCTTCTCGAGAGCGGTACTTGCGATGCAGACCTTGTGAAGCAAGTACTTGCAGATCACGTACCTTGTGAAGCGTACCTTGGTCATTATTAGTACCTTGGTTTCTTCATCCTCTTCTGCGCACGAACGGCTTGTACAACTTCCATCATTGATGTTGTTAAAGGAATATCTCCACCTCTAAACAAGTTACTTCTCTTAGCCATGAATGTATAGATTTTGGCTTGTTGCACAATGACAGGTAGTAACGCAGTAGGTTTTGGAACATCACCATTGCTTGTTCAAGAAAAACTGTATAAACCTTGGATACATCAACCAAGTTGCCCCAGATGATATATGAGAGAGCATGCCATCCAAAATAAGTCGTGAAAAGTTAAACACTCATCGTAGCTAAGCCAACCACTGAGACGCAATATTCGACCCAACTGCTCCCAAGAAGTGCTTTTAGAACTTATGCAATGGAGCAAAACATGAATCACAAACTTCCATTGAGGACAGAATAATGCCTTCTTAAAAGTTTGTTCAGTCAAAGAACCTTCATAGCCCAAATTACGAAAAGTATCCCAAATCAGTTGCTTGGCAAATCTAATAGCCCCTTCTTCATCTCCAAATAATAAATCATCACGAATGGAGACCTCTGTAATCTTGATAGTCTTTCCAGCAACCGAGGATCGAATATAATATTCATCCTCCTCCATATTTTCTCTAGCATTAGCCCAAAATTCTTGAATCCATGGTTCAATAACATCTGGCTCAACTAAAAGAGCATAACTAATAGGCGACCCAACGAGATAATCAATGATATCATAGAAAGCCACATTCGCCTCATTCTTATCCAAATTAGCCACCATATTGTGCTTCGAAACAGTTAAACGATTCACCATTGTTGAAAAAGTAATCACAATTGAAAGATTATATCGAATAATAAAGAGATGGTAATCGGAAGATAAGTATGGAAAAGAGGTAATGAATAATGTGAGAGGGAAAATCGGAAAGTTGTTATTTATAGGTAGGATTTTGAAAAATCAACGCCCAAAATAAAATAACCGTTGGCTTTAATTACCCTCAATATTACCGTTGGAACAGTACTTTAATACGACAAACAGTACTTTCCACATAAGCATTACTTTCCCAAGCATACTTTCCCAAGCGTACTTGCGGAAATACAGATACTTTGCCAAAAAAAAAACCTTCATATAAACTAAGTAATACACAAACATCCTCCCCTCAAGCAATACACAGGACTATACCTAACACCTTATAGTCCTCCCCTCAAATATAGCTTAGTAGTTAATCATTCCAATGCTCACGACCAAGTGATTGAATCGTGACACATCAAAACCTTTAGTGAGTAAATCAGCTACATTGTCATCTGTGTGAACTTTAACCACATTAATAAGCCTATGCTCATAGCAATCTCGGATAAAGTGATGCCTAATCTGAATATGCTTTGTCTTGGAATGATACACAGGATTCTTCACAATGCAAATAGTACTCTCATTATCAATATTGATAGGAGTATTCTTAAAATTGAACCCATAATCCAAGAGTTGATTCTGCATCCATAAAACTTGACCACAACAACTTGCAGGCTGACTACATATTCACCGGTAGATGATGTTGCTGCAATTGTCTGCTTCTTGCATTGCCATGAGACTAACCTTCTTCCAAGATATTGGCATCCACCAGTTGTGGATCTTCTATCATAGTTATCACCTGCATAGTCACTATCTGAGAAAGCTTCTAAGTAAAAAGGTGACTCTTTAGGATACCACAACCCCAACTTAGGTTGTTGTTTCAAATAACGAAAATTCTCTTTCTTGCATTCATGTGAGAGATATTTGGTGAGACTTGATATCTTGCACATAGACAAACTGCAAACATGATATCGGGCCTTGATGCAGTAAGATACATAAGAGAGCCAATCATTGATCTGTATAGCTTGACTTCAACAGGTTGTCCATCTTCATCTTTTCCCAATGAATTGATAGATTTAATAGGTGTAGTAACAGACCTTCATATCATCAACATTAAACTTCTTAAGTATGTCTGCAACATACTTGTTTTGGCTAATGAAAATTCCTTCCTTGGATTGCTTAACCTGAAGTCCTAAAAAGAATGTTAACTCTCCCATTGAACTCATTTGAAACTCCTTCGCATCACTGCTCAAACTCCTTACCCATAGACTGTTTGGTAGCCCCAAAGATGATATCATCCACATAAACTTGAACTAACATGATATCCTTCTTGTCTCTCTTGATAAACAAAGTCTTGTCGATAGCTCCCCTCCTGTATCCATGTTGTAATAAGAATGTAGAGAGCCTCTCATACCAAGCTCTAGGTGCACGATGAAGACCATATAACGCCTTAACCACCTTATAGACTTTGTTTGGATGCTTAGGATCTTCAAAACCTGGAGGTTGTTTCACATACACCTCTTCGGTAATAGTACCATAAAGAAAGGCACTCTTGACATCCATCGATATACACGAAAACCCATATAAGAAGAAAAAGCAAGAAAAATTCTAATTGCTTCAATCCTTGCCACAGGAGCAAATACCTCATCATAATCTACCCCTTCTTCTGTCTATAACCCTGAGCAACTAACCTTGCCTTGTTTTTGATAACATTGCCTCTTTCATCCCTTTTAACTCTAAAAACCCATCTTGTTCCAATAACTCTCTTCCCATCTGGAAGATCACATAAAACCCAAACCTCTTGAAGTTTAAATTGTAGAAGTTCTTCCTGCATAGCTTCAACCCAGCTTTCTTTAGTTAAAGCTTGAGCAATATTCTTGGGTTCCTCTTGAGAGATGAAACAAGTAAATAAGCAGGTTTGATGGTCCTTATGATTTAGCTTGTTTTGTTTATACACAAAGCTAAGTAAAGCATTGTGAGGTTTTGTGAAACCCTTAGCTTTGTGTCTTGTCATAACTCGGATGTAGATGGACCAATGATTTGATCAATTTGGATGAGTCTTATGAATTGTAAGATTGGTGACCGTGGGCTGCATATGTATCATCTAAGTTAGTATAATCAGCACCTTCATTGAAATTTGTGAAAATACCTTCATCTTCAAGCTCATCATCAGTATCTTCTAACCTTGAGTCTTAATTGGTTTTCAAGTGCTATTATGAGAGTCTGAATAGCATCAAAGGTATCATCTTTAAAGCCCAAAAAGAAAACCCAACTGAATCTACTACAATCATCAGTAACAACCAAAGCGGTACTTCTTCTTATTTGAACTTGCCACAGAGACAGGTCCAAATAAATCCATGTGTAATAGCTCCAATGGTTCCCTAATATTTCTTTCATCAAGCTTCTTGCAGGAAGCTTTGTGTTGTTTACCCTTCTTGCATGCCAAACATGATTGATCATTCTTGTAAGTCTTTGAAGGTAAACCTCTAACTAAATTGCCTTTGACCAGTTTGTTGATGTTCTTGAAATTCACATGGCCCAATCTTCTATGCCATTGATGTGCCTCTTCAGATGTTGCTTTAGCCACCAAACATGTGGCTCTTCCATAGGAATTTAGACTCTTCATGTCTAAACTATACACATCATTTGTCCTTGGTACTCTAAGCACTACCAGGTCATCATCAACAGGTTTGAAGTTAGATGAAAGAATAAGACATTCGTGTCGGTGAATAGCACAGGATGATTTTTATCACAGATTTGAGAAACTGACAACAAGTTAAACTTTAGCTCCTTCACATATCGGACATTCTCAAAGTCAATTCTTCCAGCTTTAATTGTTCCTTTCCCAGTAATCCTTCCTCCATTGGGATCATTCCCAAATGCAACTTTTCCTCCACTAATATTTCTAAAATCAGACAGGGATCTCTTTATCGCTGTCATACTGCCGAGCAACCACTATCCACAATAAGATGATCTTTAAGCTCCTCTTACGGGTTGCCACGCACACAAAGAAAAGAATTAGAAACTCTTAGGAACCCAAGCCATTACTGACTTGTGTTCCCCTTGTGGAGTTACAAACTCAAATTCCTTGAGTATGTAATTTCCACTATCTTTCAAATGGTGATCCAAAATTATCTTTTGAGTTTTAGCATGTGGATTTTCAAAACTTTCGGGTTTTTCAACATAAATCTCTTTCACCAGTTTATTAGCATTTTCTTGTGTCACACAAACATCTGATTCACTTTTTGTTGAGCGTCTTTGTGTCCTTACCAAGACTTCCCCTTTTTACCCATTCGGTTTTAACAGGTGGTTCCTGTGATCTAGATCCCCTATATGAATTGTGATACATTCTAGGTTGATAATGAGATCTCCTAGAATATCTATTCCAAGCGATTGTATCGTTACCTTGTCTCACGGCGGTACTTTGGAAAGTCTGTGAGATCTTGAAGATCTTCTCGATGTGGGTATCTATTATCGGTGTGAAGTTTACGTGATTAATCCTATTTGAATTAGTCCCACTGGTTTGTGCTCTCGGTTTTCGATTTGTAGACTTATTCCTTGTAAACTTCTTGAGATATTACGAGTGTTTGTCACAATCTTTGATTAAGTGAGTAGGACTATAACACACAAAACACAATTTTTGACCCATATGACCAAAGTGATTTCTTCTATGTTTATGCCCAAAATTATTTTGCCTTCTAGATGGCTGATAAAATCTGTTTTGACCAAAATTATCCCTAAAAGGTTTAGCAGTATAGTTTTGAAAGGGTTTTGCATAAGGTCTTGCTTGTTCGAAGGACTGCTTGTTGGCAGTACTTTGGTTTAACGGATCTGCTTGAATATTTTCAACAGTTTCTTTGGGTTCCTCAGACCTAGATTTAGCAATAAGCTTCTTCCTAAACTCTAGACTATCTACACCATAACGAGAAACATCAGGCCTAGCAGGTTGATGATTAATAGGATGAGAACGACATGATAACCATTGTCTTTCTTATATGCAGGAGGTGAGTCACTTAATGAACCATCATTACTAGATGTATCTACATAATTAATGAGTTCTTCATCACTAGTGGTTATATCCTCATACTCACCTTCATCCTGATTACTAGATTGGTTTCCTTCTATCTTACTAAAATCCATACCAAAACCTAATCCAGTTTTAAGATAAGCTCTTTCTTTGTTTTTGAACATAAGAAACATGTGACAAACCCGCTTCACCCCAAGCAGCAAACTTAGCTAACAAATCATCTCTTTCCTTAGTTAATTTCTCAATTTCACCAATTTTACAGTTTAATTTCCATTCACTAAGTTTTAACTGGTAATCCTGTTGTTCATACTTTTCAGCCCAAGCCATTTCATTATTTTCATGTGTTATGATTTTAGCTTCCATAGACTCTAAAGTGATTTGGTAACCTGCTACCTCGGACCTAGCCCTAATACAATTATCTCTTTCAATCACATAGCTGTTAAGCAATTTTTGATAAAACTCATAACAGTTTGAGCATACCTCGAGATAGGAGATCGAGTTGGTGAAGTAGCCAACATAGCAAGAAGAGCAGGATCATCTTCACTTTCTCTGCTCCAATCAAATCTTCCAAAGCCATCATCAGATTCCAAAGCAGCATGTTCGATTCTTCATCAAAGCGGTGCTCGGTCCAATGCTTCCACTGTGTCTTTAACTGCATCGTCCCTGCTATCATACTGATAAGTCACTGGTTCATCATCGAACTCTTCACTCCGGTCCACTTCGATAACTTTTCTTGAGCTACCAAGGCCTTTGTCTCAATTATTGGTATTTCTTTGAGCTCAAGTTTTGGCTTCTCGAGATGTTACGTTTGCTTGATACTTAGAAAATCTGCATTCCCTTGCAAAGTGACCAGTCTTTTGACAATTGAAGCATTCAATTTGAGATTTGTCAAAAGTTATTCCTTGTTTGGGTTTGAAATCAATAGCTTTGCCTGTCTTTTTCATGTACTTTTTGATCCTTGCAGTAATCATAGCAACTTGCCACATGATATCAATTTCTTCAAGTGCATCTTCTTCAATCTGTGCTAGATCCTCTTCATAAGTGACAGGTAAGCTTGCTTGTTGTGCAAAGAAAGAGCACACAACTTCATCTGAGTTCAAAGTGGTAGATGGTGGGGCTTGCTGAGTATATGATGGGGGATTGTAAACAGCAGTACTTTGAGAAACAGTACTTTGAGGAGAAGCGTACTTTTGGAAGTCTTGCTCTGCTTTTCGAATGATAGAAAAGCAATACTGTGAGATTTTGAATTTGGTTGACCACTCATCTCATGTTCATACACCTTCAGTTGATGATAAAGATCATCAAAGTCCATAACATCCAACCCTGATTGTCCTCTGATCATAGTAGCAATCACATGCCATGTAGATGGCAAACTCCGTAGAAACTTCAAATTAGCATCCTCAACTGATACTTCTGCCTTGTATAATTCCAACATGTTAAGAAGATTCTGGAACCTATCATATGCAACATCAAGACTCTCTCTTTCTCCAACTGTGAAAGTTTCAAACTGTTGTTTCAGCAAGTTTCTGTGCATCTTCTTAGAGGCTTCATTCCCTCCAAATCTGGTCTTGAGAGCAGCCCAAAGTTGTTTAGCATCTTTAGCATCATGAAATTTAAGAAGATGACCATCGGAATGGCGGACAAGAGAATGTTAAGAGCCTTCTCTTGATTCCTTAGGGTTGCTTCTGGTAAAGCGCCTTTGGTGCTAGAGGTTGTCCAGCAACTTGAATGGGTTCTGGAGGAATTTCATTCCCATTCACAATTACATTCCACGAGCATGGTGCGTAATGGCAATATCTTGCCTCATCTTCATGCACCGAGATCATATTCTCCCTTTTGATAATTGGAATTCGGTGAGGTGATTGAGGGTTGTGGAACAACTTCATTCGACATCTTGGATATTGTAGGGTTTCTTCCTAGTCAGAGTTTCCACACAAGCTCTGATACCACTTGTTGGATCGATATACTTTAATCAAACTAACTTAACTAGCTTGTTAAGGTTTAATAACCTCGGATAAATCCTAAGTTATTAACAAAGAAACACTGAGCAATCTTTATTAAGTACGCGGAATTTACTTAACAAAGCTAAGAAGAAAAACTTTATTAACAAACTCTAAATCTGCTTATTATGCAGATACTCTAATACAACTCTAAGATAATCGAACTTTTCTCTAAACTCTAATTAGTAAACTCTACAACTCTTTTTCGAAATCGATCGTCTAATGCCAATCTAAGAGTCCTTTTATAGGCTCAAGGATATCCTAGTCGGTTTACAATTGATAACCTTGTACGACAAGTAATCTACAATACTTTCCATAAGCGAATATAACAGTTTATTTGTTCTAGCAGTACTTTGACTTCCTCTTGCAGTACTTTGACTCTGTCATTTAGCAGTACTTTGACTATTTGACTTCTTCCAGTTCTTTTCAGCTTACAGTACTTTCATATCTTCAGTACTTTGATATCTTCAGCACTTTCATATCCCAACAGATTAGTTCATTGATAATCAATAGAATAATAGTAAGCAAATGAAAATTTCTCATGTTGTGGTATAGATTGTTAACAAAAAATCCGGTTTAATATACTTTATGGAAATTTCATTTTTGGTGAGATAATTAATGTTAAATCACAATAACTAAAAGAATGTGTTTATTAATGACTTTTACTATTTATAGGTAATAACACTAAAAGTTTTCAAAATTAGTGAAAACATATCTTGATTAGCTTTTCAAAACTAGAAAAACATTAACTAAAACACTCGGTATGTGAAAAAGCACATACTACAATTGGTATGTGCTAAAACACATACCTTTTCTTTATCAAAATAGACCCAAAATAACCAAGAAAGAGCCGTTTATTGCTAATATTTGTTGTTTTCTTGAGTTTGTGCTTGTGCAGGTATGGATATGTAAAACACGCAAAAGGCACCAAATCGGGGCGTAAATCCGAGCACGAGAGATTAAGAGAGCTTAAAAAGGTGGCGGAAGGTCAGTTCTGCATTTATGAAGATTCCTAATCTCTGAGGATGATTTGTGAAGATTTGATCAAAGTTTGAAGAAATATCAGAAATAGTCCCTGAACTTTCATCATCTGACAGAAAACACCCTCAAGTTTCAAAAGTTGCAAATTTAGTCCCTGGTCTATTGAAGAATGACAAGTTCAGTCCTTGGAAGATACTTTCAGATTTTGCATGCTTGGTCCTCAAAGATTCAAAAAATACAACTTTAGTCCTTATGATAACCAAATTAATCCAATACTAGTCCAAATAAACCTAATCTTAAGCACCAACCCGCCCAAACTATTAATCCTACTCTCGGCCCAATCCTTAAACAATCTATCCGGTCCAACAAAAATACCCGGCCACGTTATTAAACCCTTTTACCCATTACCCGAGTATTTAACCCAAGTCAACTCTCTAGAACCCGGTCAACCAATATTTGAAGAATAATATTATAAGCCAAACGCGCCCCTTTTTTGCCCTGTCTCTCCCAAACGCGCCCATTTACACCCGTTTTCCACCATTTACCCAATCCCAAACACAATCCTCGTACTAGCATCTATCAAGACCTTCTAGAGACCTTATCCTCAGCTGACATGTCAGAATAGAGTGCTTACGTGGACAAATGGCACTAGTTTATTGGCTGTGACACCTCATTGAGTGAAATGGAGCCTTGTGATTGGCAGAGGTGACAATGGAAGGAATGTGTGGCTCAAAATGGCTTCTAGGCTCTTCTCAAAGGCATCCCAAGACCTGATTTCAGCTATAAATAGCACCCCTTAGCTCACAATAGAATTCGTGTAGTGTAGCATCATTTCTTTTAAAATTTAGTTTATGTTTAATGTATTTTCAAAGATTTCAGTAGTTTAATGCTCTATTAAAGTTTTTAATTTCAATATCTTGTACTCTCATTTCAGTTTTAATAAAAAAAAAACAAGTATTCTCATTTTCTTTCATTTGATCTTAACTAAACACTGCTCCATTGTGTGTGAAGCTTATTTTAGTATCATTGTCAGCTCACATAAGCCTTACATAGCTTATGTGAGCTTTTACCTTCCCTGAACTACTTTGAATTTCATTTTTTAGTATAGTCAACAAAAGTCAACTCGGGTCAAAAATAAAATCAAACTGCTTATTTGGTTTTGGTTATTCTCTAACCTGTTTTTCATGATCTAAAAGCCATGTTTTCTTCTTCATTCAACCAGTTAAACTCAAAGAAGGGGTAAATCCAGCCATTTTGTACCAAACAGTCCCCATAAAGGAGTGTTTGGCACTAAGGGTTTTGACCCATTTTAGGTACCTTTCTGAGTTAATACTGGTCTGGTCAATAGTTCTAGTAGTCTTAGTATTATTCTTGTTAAGTTTGATCATATTTCATAAAGTTAAGAGTGTTTATTTTAGTCCTTGGTATCCATAAGCTGTCAAACCAGCTTATGGCTGAGTGAGTAGTATAAGTTCTTTTTGAGTCAACTAATGTGTCATTTTGAGTCACTTGGGTAAGTTTGAGTCTGATTCAAGAATTGGTTATAGGTCTTTAGTGTCAAAACTCTTTGGATAAAGTTCTTCGCTGCCACTTACTTTGCTAGAAACAGTAGCCTGCACCCTTTTTAGTTCACTGTTTTAACTGTCTTAGTCAATTCCAAAACCCAAAAAAATTAGTTTTGTGTAGAGTCTAGCAGTTATAGTTAGCTTATCATCAGTTGCAACAAATTTCCATTAGCTTTTGCAAGCTCTTTATAAGCTTTCAAATCTGTCCCAGAAGCATATCAGCAAAACAGATTTTAAACAGTCCTTAAACAGCCTTTACATCATATCTGTTAAATCCTTCATTTGAGCTTGAAAATTGTCAAAAATTGGTTTTTGGTACTCTCTGGTATATGGTTCAAATCTGATTCAACTTATTTTGGGGTGATAAGCTCTGTAGCTAGCTTAAAAATAAGCACAAAAGTTGTCCCTTTTCTGCTATAACTGTTGGTTTTTGAGATTTCAAAGTTGCCTTCTAGAACTTATTAGATTATAGGATTAGCTTAAAACACTCCTAGATACCTTAGTATAGATAGCTTATTAGGATTCCTCTCCCCTATAGCTTATTTGTATGATCATTTAGCTTATTAGCTTATTTCTTTAAGTAATCTTCATTTTAGCTTAATCATTCCTTAATCACTAGCCCATTGCATGCTCCCATAGTTCCATCACTGTAATTTTAAGGTTTCTTTAAGATTCCCTTAGCTTAAATTCAGTCTAGGAGCTTTTTGCTTATTTATAAGTGCTTATTTTAGCTCCATTTACACTGCAGCCCTTATTTCATCCACATAATCATCATATTTGACATTTTTCCTAGGATCAGAATAGCATTTTAGCATTTTCCTGAATTTTTCATTAATTTTGGTCACTGTTTGCTATTTTTCTAGATTTAAAATAGTTTTTAATCACTTTTAATTAGCTTTAATTGTAATTAATTGAGAAAAAGTTCCAAAAAATAATTTTTCAATTTTAAAAGTTTAAGATAAATATAAAAAGCATAAAAAAGATTTTTCCATATTTTTCCCCTTTTATTTGGTATTTTTCACAATTTAAATTAGATTAAAATAGTTTTAAATTAGTATAAAATAGGAAATTAATCTGAAAAATAAAAAAATAGTTTTGAAAAGTCTCTTATGATATTTTAGATTTTATAAAAATAGTTTCACATTTTTCCCTTTGATTTTTATAATTTTTAGTATTTTAATTTAGTTTAAATAGTTAAAAATTAGTTTTTAATTTAAATAAAATCCAGAAAAATCCAAACAAACAGTTTTAATTCTAAATTAGTTTTTGCATATCATTTTTAGTATAAAAGTAATTTTAGGCATTTTTAGGGTATAATTTAGACGTAGTTGCATTTTATTTACGTTTTATTAATTACGTTTTAGTTATATTCGCACTTAGGATTTCCCGTAAAATAGATTCCCTTAATTACTTTCCCTATTCCCGTAGTTTAATAATCAAAATCAAACAAATCAAAACATCGAGCATTAAATTCCAAACCAAAAACGACGTTGGCAATTCACGCCTCGTTGGGAAAACGATTCGGGTTGTCTAATCCGTATACACAATCACACACGGGATTTGATTTATTATTCTTTTTCCTAAAGGAATTTGAATCTATCTTCGTGATTATTTTTGATATCGATATTGAGGTTTTTATCCATACACATAACCCCTAAGCCTTCATTATCAAAGAATCAGTGTCCGAGCCGTTTTAAGTTTCTTACGGTTAGTCATTCACAAGTGGCTAGCTTGTGTGAGTTAAGCTTGACGTTGTTTCGACTGAAATCAAATTTTGGCGCCGCTGCCGGGGAGGTTGTGTCACGACAATATCGTTTGAGGTTTGACGATTAGTGACTCGAGATCCTTCATTCGTGAAGTTACTATTTTTCTATAAAATAAAAAAGTAAAAAAATATTTTCCTTTTTCTTTTGTATATATATATCAGATTAAAAATACAAAAAGATTTTCTCTTTGTTTTTGCTAATAAATAGAAGACACCAATTATATAACATTCTCAACGGAGGTGTTATCATTAATAAGTTCCCGAACTAAAGATAAAAAACTTGCCTTTGTGTCGCTTGTGGATTTATTTATTTCTATCGGATAAACAAACTGTGTGGTGGGTATAAGGACAGCCTGACATTAAATTGCGGCTGTAAAGAAGCGGGTTTTTAATAAGCTTCGCGCTGACCTAAAAAAGCTTCTCCGCTCGCTTGTGCGTTTGTCTTGTAGAGGTGATTTATTCACTTGGGATTATTGGTTAAGTTCACTGTGTTTTCGAATACCGTTCGTTTTAATTGCCCTGGTTTTGAAAGTGCATGCGCACTCGTTCTAATAACTACAGACCGATACGTGAAGCCGCTACAATTCCGCGAAGGCGAAATAGACGTGCTCCCTTAGTCGAACCCGAGATTGAACTAATCAAACCCCGCCCATTATCGAAATGGCGGAGGACAACCGATCTATGCTAGAACAACTCCAAGCACCCACCGAGGGTTATGGAGAAGCCATCGTCGTCCCGGCAATCGTTGCCGATAACTTCGAGCTTAAACACGGATTGATAAATTTGGTTTCGTCAAGCCAATTTTACGGATTCGAGAGAGACGATCCTCACTCTCATATCCGGCGATTCAACAAGCTCACGTCTACGATCAAGTACCGTAACGTTCCGGAAGAAGCTATCAAGCTACTACTCTTCCCGTTTTCACTCGAGAAAGCCGCCCGGATTTGGCTCGAAAAACTCCCCCTCGATCGATAACCACATGGGAGAATTTAGTATCAAAATTAGGTGAACGAATTCTTCCCACTGTCTAAAACAACAAGCCTTAAAAATGAAATAACGAAATTCACACAAAGATTTGATGAATCATTTAGTGAGGCATGGGACAGATTCAAAGATTTGCTTAGGCAATGTCCCCATCATGGTTTTTCTGAGTTGCACCAACTTGATACGTTTTATAACGGTTTGAATGAGACTGATCAAGACTCTCTCAATGCCGCCGCGGGTGGTAATTTGTTGACCCGATCTACGAGAGATGCCTTGACCATTATTGAGAACAAATCTAAAGTTCGTTCCTCACGTAGCAAATCGGTTGCTGCTCGAGTGAATGATACACCATCGTCTTCGTCTCACGGAAATACGTCTAGCACCGATGCTAAGATTGATAAGCTTACAGATATGATCCAGGCTTTGGTTAAGATTAATTCTTCTCCACCCGCTCAAGTAAAAGCGGTGGAAACGACTTGTACTACTTGTGGTGGCCCGCATGCCTACTAAAATTGTACCGCCACCGATGGCAATCCCTTCGAAGCTAATGCCGTAACCGGAGGTAACCAATACCGTCCTCAAGTTGAAACAAACCCTCGTGTTAGTAATCAAATGGGACCTCCGGGATTTTCTCCATCGAACAATCAGAATCGTTTTAATCAGAATCAAGTTCGTGGACCAAATGTTCAAAACCAATTTAAAGCTCCACCAAATCAATACCCAAACCAAGGAGTTAACTACAATCAAGTATATCACAACCCAAGCTATCAAGCTTCACCTTTGCCTCCAAATGAATTCACAACTTACGTTCAACACACCAATTCTACCATCAACACTATGCAAAATCAGATTACAAGTTTGAGGAACGAGTTTCAATCTTCGTTAACTAGACAAAGCAATGAGTTTAGGAATGAGATTCGACTTCAGAACAACAAATTGGAGACTTCACAGAATAAACTCGAAAACATGTTGAATGCTGTGTTGTGTAAGGTCAGCCAACCCTCATCTTCGGGTTCTCTTCCGAGTGATACTATTCCCAACCCGAAGGGTGAGTTGAAAGCTATAACCACACGGAGTGGTAAGGCTATTGATGGACCCTCGTCTCCCACTCCACTGATAAGGGAGGAGGAACAAGATACCGAGGTTATTGAAGAAAATGTGCAACCCGCACCCGTACCACCTCCGGTCATTCAGACTCCGATTCCGGAACCCGATGTTCCGAAAACTACTCTTAAACCTTCACTTCCTTATCCTTCAAGACTTCATAATCAAAAGCTTCGTGATAAAACCGAAAACCAAATGGAGAAATTCGCTAAAATCGTTCAATCCTTGAATTTTAACATCAGTTTCACCGATGCTTTACTCCTCATGCCGAAATTTGCTGCTATGATCAAGAATTTAGTGAGTAATAAGGAAAAGTTGGCAGAAATAGCGAAAACACCGTTGAATGAGAATTGCTCGGCGGTGCTCCTCAAGAAACTTCCCGAAAAGTTAGGAGACCCCGGCAAATTTCTTATCCCTTGTGAGTTTCCGAGAATAGTGAAATGCTCCGCCTTGGCCGATCTTGGTGCGAGTATTAACTTAATGCCTCTTTCGATTTATAACAAACTTTCTCTCCCGGAACTCACTCCTACTAAGATGACTCTTGAACTCGCGGACCGTTCAACCTCTATTCCGAGAGGAATCGCCGAGGACGTCTATGTGAAAGTAGGACCACTGCATTTTCCCGCCGACTTCGTTGTCGTTGACTTTGATGCTGACCCCCGAGTACCTCTTATTCTCGGGAGGCCTTTTCTAAGAACGGGTCGTGCGATGATTGACGTTTATGAAGGAGAAATCACTTTACGAGCTAACAAGGAAACCGTCTCGTTTAATATTAACCATCCTTCGAGATACTCCTCCAACTATGATGATGCTTCTATTAATCGAATCGACGTTCTCGATATTGCTACGGAGGAGTATGCTCAAGAAGTTCTTGATTTTATGGGTGGCAATCCCACCATTCCTTCTGAAAATGTTGAACCATCTTCTGAGCCTATTATTGCCGATTCTTCCCCCTCTCTCACTCCGTTCGAGGGAGGTGACTTCATTTTGGAAGAGATCGATGAGTTTCTTGCTGATGATGAATCGATTCCCCCGGGAATTGATGATGGTGTTTATGATTCGGAGGGAGATATCCGTTATCTTGAACAATTGTTGAACGAAGATCCTTTACCGTCACTCCCTCCGAAAGAAATTACGATTGAAGAAATCAAAGAAGTACAAACGTCTGATGAAAATCCTCCGGAGCCTGAGCTCAAGGATTTACCTCCTCATCTTGAATATGCTTTTCTTGAAAAACCGAACAAATTTCCCGTCATCATTGCTAAAAACTTGAAAGATGAGGAGAAAACCGCACTTTTGGATGTCCTACGAAAACACAAAAATGCAATTGCTTGGCAAATTTCTGACATCAAAGGAATCAATCCTCGTTTCTGTACCCACAAAATTCTGATGGAGGATGATTGTAAACCCGTGATTCAACAACAACGTAGGGTTAACCCAAAGATTCATGATGTTATCAAAAAGGAAGTTCTTAAACTCCTCGACGCCGGAATCATTTATCCCATCTCCGATAGCTCATGGGTTAGCCCTATCCATTGTGTCCCTAAGAAGGGAGGAATGACCGTCATTGCTAACGATGAAAACGAGTTAATTTCCACCGCCCTCGTCACCGGATGGAGGGTGTGTATTGATTACCGAAAGTTGAACGATGCTACTCGTAAGGACCATTTCCGCTACCTTTATGGATCGATGCTCGAACGTTTAGCGGGGAATGAGTTCTATTGCTTTCTCGATGGTTTCTCTGGTTATTTTCAAATCCCGATCGATCCGAAGGATCAGGAGAAAACCACTTTCACATGCCCTTATGGAACCTTTGCTTACCGACGCATGCCTTTTGGGCTATGCAATGCTCCCGGTACGTTCCAGAGGTGCATGATGGCTATTTTTCACGACATGATCGAAAATTCTATGGAAGTTTTTATGGATGATTTCTCGGTTTATGGAGATTCTTTCACTTCTTGCCTCTCTCATCTTGACCACATGCTCAAAAGGTGTGAAGACACCAACTTGGTCTTGAATTGGGAGAAGTGCCATTTCATGGTTCGAGAGGGCATTGTCCTCGGCCATAAGATTTCAAAATCGGGGATTGAGGTCGACCGAGCTAAAGTCGACGTTATAGCTAAACTCCCTCATCCCACTACCGTCAAAGGTATTCGGAGTTTTTGGGTCATGCCGGTTTCTATCGCCGTTTCATCCAAGATTTTTCTAAGATAGCCCGCCCTCTGACCCATCTCCTTGAAAAGGATGCTCCGTTTATCTTCACCAACGAATGCATTGAAGCGTTTAATATTCTCAAAAGAAATTAAGCGAGGCACCGATCTTAGTTGCCCCCGACTGGGATTTGCCCTTTGAACTTATGTGTGATGCTAGTGATTACGCAATTGGGACAGTCTTGGGGCAACGTAAGTCGAAACATTTTCAACCCATACACTATGCGAGCAAGACATTGTCTGAGGCCCAACACAATTACACGACTACTGAAAAGGAATTATTAGCCGTTGTTTATGCTTTTGAGAAATTTCGACCCTACCTTGTCTTGTCGAAGACCATAGTGTATACCGACCATTCTGCCCTAAAGTATCTTTTGGCAAAGCAAGATGCTAAGCCACGATTACTTCGGTGGGTTCTCCTCCTTCAAGAGTTTGATGTTACTATTCTTGACAAAAGAGGAGCGGAGAACCTTGCTGCCGATCATCTTTCTAGACTTGAGAATCCCCATCAAAGTGTGCTCGAGAAAAAGAAGATTACGGAAACATTTCCTCTTGAGACACTTGGGATGGTTGCTAAGAAAGACCCGAACACCCCATGGTTTGCCGATTTTGCAAATTACCATGCGGGCAATTTCATCGTGAAAGGGATGTCGTCCCAACAAAAGAACAAGTTTTTCAAAGACGTTAAGCATTATTTCTGGGACGACCCCTACTTGTTTAAGATTTGTGCGGATCAAGTAATCCGGCGGTGTGTTCATGGCCAAGAGGCTATTGATATTCTCAATGCTTGCCATAACGGACCCACTGGTGGCCATCATGGTGCAAGTTACACCGCTAAGAAGGTTTTTGATTCCGGATTCTATTGGCCTACCATATATCGAGATGCCCATGATTTAGTCAAATCTTGTGATTCTTGCCAACGTCAAGGGAAAATTTCACAGAAGGATGAAATGCCACAAAATGCTATTCAAGTCGGTGAGATTTTTGACGTATGGGGCATCGATTTTATGGGGCCATTTCCATCATCTAAAGGAAATAAGTATATCCTCGTGGCCGTCGACTACTTGTCTAAATGGGTTGAAGCGAAGGCGCCCCCACCAACGCGCCGAGTGGTCGTTAAGTTCTTAAAGAATTTGTTTTCCCGATTTGGAGCACCTCGTGCTATCATCAGTGATCGCGGTACCCATTTCTGTAATGAACAATTTGCTAAAGTTATGGCTAAATATGGAGTTACCCATCGTCTTTCTACCGCGTATCATCCGCAAACGAGCGGACAAGTTGAGGTCTCGAATCGTGGTTTGAAAAGGATTTTAGAGAGAACCGTAGGAGAAAATCGAGCTTCATGGGCTGATAAGTTAGATGATGCATTATGGGCTTTCCGCACCGCTTACAAGACACCCATCGGGTGCACCCCATTTAAGTTGGTGTATGGAAAAGCTTGTCACTTGCCCATCGAGCTCGAACATAAGGCATTCTGGGCCTTGAAACATGCTAATTTTGATCTTAAGACCGCGGGTGATCACCGAAAAGTTCAATTGAATGAATTAAACGAGCTTAGGGATCAGGCCTACGAGAATTCTTTGATTTACAAAGAGAAGACTAAGAGGATTCATGATGCTAAAATCAAAAACCGCGTTTTCAACGTTGGTGATCAAGTTCTCCTCTTCAACTCTCGATTGAAGATATTCTCGGGCAAACTCAAATCCCGTTGGTCAGGACCATTCACCATCGCTCAAGTTTTCCCGTATGGAACGGTGGAGCTTTCTCAGCCCGATGGCCCTAATTTCAAGGTGAATGGTCATCGTGTGAAACATTATTTTGGAGGGGACATCCCATCTATGGTTGTCCCAGATCTCCAAACTTATTTCCCCATGGACAAATGAATTCGGGGATTGAGTCAAGCTAGCGACTCGGTAATCAAAAACAGTAGCGCTTCGTGGGAGGCACCCCATGCTTATCCTTCTCTTCTTTCTCTTTTCTAATAAGTGACGCGAAGGGGTCTGCCTCTTCGATTTCTCGTGTTTGGTTGTTTGTGATGTTGTGTGTAGGATGTTCCCGATATGAAGACTCTCGTGCTCGAAGTTTGTCTTTTCTCCACTCGAGTTTCATGATCAATGCTTATGGAAATTCGATATCCTAAATCTTATCGACTAACGTTTATCTTTGAGCATACTTAATAAACGGCTTTTAGATTTTCGTGATACCCTTGCTTTAAACATTGAGGACAATGTTTCGTTCTAGTCTGGGGTAGGGTAATCTTCGATTTGATTTGACTGCACGTGCTTATCTTCGTCGTTTTTCTCTCGTAACCCCGTTTTTCCTTAGAAAATGAAAAATTGTGCAAAAATGAGAAAAATTTAAAAATTTTTGTAAGCTTTTGTTGAGTCTTTTTGATTGAAAAGTTTCGCTAGTCTCTTAGATAAGAAGCTATAAAATGCGAATTCTAGCTCACAAGGCCAAGATTTTGCAAGTTTCCCTGAGTGACTTTAAATATGCATGACTTGATTTCATTAGACGAAGCATTTGCTAAGTTAATATATGTTTTGACACCTTGTTGACTTTCCGGTGGTGAGAGTAGGAATAGAATTCTGACTTGACCGGGCGTGTTGAGCCCTAGCTTGTTCCCTTAACCATAGGTAATCTAAAAATTATCGGCTAAGCATCTGCGGATCTCATTATTTGGGATTTTAAATTTGCAGAGATCGAGAAATGATAGAGTTACTTATGAGTTTAGATGCTAAGCGTGGAGTAGTTGGTTCTCTTTAGAGCCCATCGAAGGTACTTATGGCTTTTTGTTCCCACAAAATTGTTTCACCCCATATCTGTCTAATAATAATTAGAGATGTCGAGTTTTTGGCGATAGTTAGTTCTTTTTCTTCTTAAAAGAATCTTTGTTTTAAAAATTGGGTACACATCAAGGATCCGTAATGAATAAGAAATAAGTAATAAGTGATATGTGAAATGTAATAAGTAAAGTTGTGAGCTGCGGTGTCGAGATCGGACCCTTGGATCTTTAGCCAGGATTGAGTGAGGTCTTAGCCTAGCCAGCCGGGATTCTCATTTCATGAAGCCTATAGTCTTGGAATTACCCCGTGAAGCTCCGTGGTTCATAGCTCATACACGTAAAAGTCTAAGTTCTATTTCAAGCTTCTTCAAAAAAAAAAAAAAAAAAAAAAAATTGTTGAAAAATGGAAAATGAAAAAGTCAAAAGTTAGTGAATAAAATTCCTTGATGTGGACCTCATTTTTACGACAATGGTTCTTGAGAGAAGGCGGATAACTAATTATCGACTTAGCTTTGTATCTTTATCGGAATAAAAGTTATCGAAACGAGAATTTGAAGAAATTCATTTCTCACCAAAAATGAAAAAAAATCTAGAGGAAAATAGGAAAATGGGAACGAAAGGTAAGTACACAAGTAACTTCCATGGGTAGTGTTAGCATCTAGAATCATATTTAACAATGATTTCGGTTTTACGCTTAGTTTGGGGCTTGTGAAAAATCAGGGACGATGTATTCTATCCGTATGGTCACTTCACGCTGTGTTGTGTTTTCTACTCCGGGATCCTAACGTGTCGTTCGAAAAATGTTGGAGTTATTGATCGACATGAAAGTTCAACAAACCGTCATTCATAATCGGAATGTGCTTAACCGTAATATCTATATATGTGAATTTAAAAGGTAAACGGGGCGTTTTTAGAATTAAGGCTTTCTTAATCTCTTTTGAGGAACCTTGACTACTTCTTCTCTAATTGGTTTGTCTGAACTATTTTAAGTTTCTTACGGTTAGTCATTCACAAGTGGCTAGCTTGTGTGAGTAAACTTGACGGTTTGGACATATCAATGGTTTAGTAGAAAGAGATTGAAATCCTTGGTTTTAGAAGCGTGAGTTGATTGCATTGCGTGAGGACACGACAATAGTCTCGTCTGGGGTATTTTGGTATGTGCTAAAACACATACCTTTTCTTTATCAAAATAGACCCAAAATAACCAAGAAAGATCCGTTTATTGCTAATATTTGCTGTTTTCTTGAGTTTGTGTTTGTGCAGGTATGGATATGTAAAAACACGCAAAAAGGCACCAAATCAGACGTAAATCCGAGCACGAGAGATTAAGAGAGCTTAAGCTGAGCCGGAAGGTCAGAATTCTGCATTTATGAAGATTTCTAATCTCTGAGGATGATTTGTGAAGATTTGATCAAAGTTTGAAGAAATATCAGAAATAGTCCCTGAACTTTCATCATCTGACAGAAAACACCCTCAAGTTTCAAAAGTTGCAAATTCAGTCCCTGGTCTATTGAAGAATGACAAGTTCAGTCCTTGGAAGATACTTTCAGATTTTGCATGCTTGGTCCTCAAAGATTCAGAAAATACAACTTTAGTCCTTATGATAACCAAATTAATCCAATACTAGTCCAAATAAACCTAATCTTAAGCACCAACCCGCCCAAACTATTAATCCTACTCTCGGCCCAATCCTTAAACAATCTATCCGGTCCAACAAAAATACCCGGCCACGTTATTAAGCCCTTTTACCCATTACCCGAGTATTTAACCCAAGTCAACTCTCTAGAACCCGGTCAACCAATATTTGAAGAATAATATTATTAGCATGAAAAAGATAGAATTATGTATCTATTTTCGTAGAATTTGACCCAAAAAAATATTATTTTTTCTGTATGCAATTTTTTCTTTCCTTAACAAGAGAAAACTTTATGCATATGATATTTGAGATTCAACTTGTAACCTCAAGAAAAAGTTTGTTACATATGTAGTGTTTAGCTTTACGAAATATCAACATTCCACACCTATTCTTGCAAGCGATTACAAATATTAACTGTATTAGTTTAGGATCAGAAGGAGTGTCATGATAATGTAATTCTAAAGCAAAAGATCAAAACTATGTTTTGAGAATATAACACTAGAACGCGAATACACGATGCATATTTTGATTTTCAATATTTGTGGGGACCAAGCCAAACCTACACATAAAAATCCGTTTAACAACACGATATGCATGTTGATTTTAAACGCACGATTACATGAAAACTTGTGTTCCTTCATCAATTTGTTCTGTAAAGTCACTTACCCACCACACTGTTGTGAAATAAGTTTCTATAACGCTTTTCAATGTTATATTTTATTGGCATATTTTCTCACTATATTGCTTGAGAATCGCATTATCATGTCGCTTCGTTTGATCCTAAACCATTTTAATGAAAAAGTAGTTAATGTTCTACATAAATACATGGACTAAAAATGCAACTATTACATAAACCAAGGACCACAATAGTAATGTCATCTCCCCTTATAAGATTCCTTAAAATTGGAAAATGGGAACTTTTTTTATGATCGTTGTTGGAATAGGAATTTTGATAGCTCGGTAATCTTTTCATGTTTTATGACTTTATCTTGTCTTTTAAAACCAACGGGATATCCAATCAATTCATAACACCTTTCTATAGTATGACCAATTATACCACAATGTTTACAAACCAAGTTATGATTATGACATCTAATATTGTTTTTCTTTTTATTAACCCTTTTGTTAGAGTTATTATTAGCATTATTAGTTCTAACAACACAAGCAGCTTGATTAGCAGATAAACCACCAGGACCAAGGGTTCTATGAGACTCTTTCCTGGACACAATAGCAAAAGCATCCTTTACATCATGTAATGAATCCCTTGCAAGCATATTAGTTATAATATGTTGATAAACATCATTCAGACCCATAAGAACCTGCATAAGCCTAACAAGCTGGATATGCTTGACAGTGCCCTCATGAGCAACACAAGTACAAGTAGGAAGCAAATTGAAAATATCAAAGAGAGTTGAGCTTATGATAGTAATCAGGCACAGACAGTTCACCTTATTTTAAATCATTTATTTTATGCACTAGATTAAAACTCGCAAATCCATCCATTTTATCATAAGTCTTCTCAAGTTCCTTCTAAACTTTAGCAACAATTTCATAATAGACTTGAGCCAAATACAACTCTTGAGACAAAGAACCCAAAATACAACCAAGAACAATTGCATTACACCTTTCCCATTGTTGGGCTAAAACAGGACTAGTAACCGGTTTAACACAAGTACCATCAATAAAACCCATTTTAGTTTTCCCTTTAAGAGCAATTTTCATAGCAATAGACTACATTTTATAGTTTTTAGACCTAGTTGATTTGAAATTAACAATAGGAACAATAGAATTATCATTAGCATGCAAAAACAAATGATTACTAGCATCCAAGCTGTTAATCAAAACTTCAGTCATGATAACAAAAACAACACAACAAATAACAAATATACAAGACCAATAAACAGTAAAAAACAAATAATCACCAGAAAGGCAATCCAAGAACTAAGTCACAAAATGGACCACAACCACAAACACCAGATATTAACAAGAACATGATTTCTTACTTCTTACAGAAGTAGGTCAAGTTTAAACCAAGATCTTAGGGTGTAAGTGTCAGGTAACCAAAATAGTTGTAACATAATCCAAAGAATCGCCTACACAACAATAAAAATTAATCCACCAATCAATCCACCAAACTTCTCAAAATATCCCAGACCTATCCAAACAAATAAAAGTAAAGAACAAATAAAAGTAAAGAGCGTGAGAGGTGTTACAGTGCACGCGCAGCGGAACAACACCAGAACCAGTCACAACCACTCTTGATTCACTTAGTCAAGAGATTATTGTGACTCAAGAACAATCCAAATCGAACCAAGAATCACCAGAATACAAAAGCCACAAATTACAACAAACTAGGGTTTCGAGATGAAAACCCTAATTTTTCAGATATAATTAATTAACCAACAAAAAATCAATTCAACTTCCAAGAATACTAATCTAACCACATCTGTCACCAAAACAAAAATCCTTCAAATATTTTGAAACCCTAAAAAACCATAAATCATTAATTAACCACTAAGAAATCAAGAACCACTAATTTGAACGATTGTTGGCTCTGATACCATTTAAAAACTAATGATCTCAAATCATAACACTCAATTAACCTCCTCACGTGCTTTTTATTAGTTTTAGAATCATATGTGTTATCCTCAAACGAGTGTAACACGTACAATAAAAGAGAAAGAAAATCGTCCCCAAGAATGGATGTGACTGTAAATACAGAATCACTTTTACACAAAACCTCGCTACAAACACTCAAGTAATAACATACAGAATACCCGAAAACCGATCAAGATGATTAATCAAGAGAGAGTATGACCATAAGAGGGAATATGACAAAGTATGTGAAATAAGACTGAGTGAATAATGCCCTAGATCTGCGATTGAGGAGTATATATTAGCCAATGTTACACTTCAGTCCATGCAAAATAGAAATAGACAAACAAAGAACAAAATTGTGTAAAGTTTATAAACTATACATTATTAGACCTTGTTAGTTATTAACTTAACGATTTTGCATTATAACATATATTTCAAGAGTTATACATAAACATATGATTGACAAACATCTTTTTAAACAAACTGATGATATACCTTTTCACAACATCAAAACCTAAATTCCTTATCTCAATATATACCTCAAGCTTAACACTAATAGTCCAATACTAACAACAAGTTCAACCCAACATAGGAAGCCCATCTCCAAACCAAGATAGATTAAACAATGATAATGATAATAATAATCTTAGCCTACATGAAAATTTTACTCATCACAACATATAGGAAAATGAATACCTTGTCAAAGCCACGTAAGATGAAGTAAATGTTTATTATGTAACTTGTTATTTTGATATTTCAACTTAGTCCGAGATCTTTATGTCGTATCTTTTTCTTATGCTATCGTGTACCGCGTCCACATAAGATTATAGCCTTTACGGAAAACGCTCTATATATTGGATCAAACCTAAACACAAAAACTTCGAGTCTCGTCACCCTAAAAACTAAACTACCTCCACCGCCGTCCAATCAATAATATTTATTATACAATAGCTTTTTTATGGCCGAGTTTCTTTTTCATGCCACAAACATGATCAAAGCTTTTGGTGAGCCAAACGAAGACCATGTCTCAAACCTTCTCAGATCCACATGGTTTCTCACGGTGCAACACTCGATTCTATTATACATTCAGGTTATCAATATGTTTTCATATAGGGACTTTCAAACATGTGTCATGGTGGCACAAGCTTTAAGCCATTAAATAGTGAAATTATCATATTTATATGTTAATTGATATTAATAGTGTCTTAAATTAACGATGTTTACCAAATTTATAATTGTTTTATAAAGTTTTTTAAAGGAATAAATGTGCTTATTTAATGCTTTAAACTTGTGCCACCATGGCACGACAATTTCAAAATCAATGATTAATTACTCGATCAGTAGCCTTCATATGTGATACTAATATATGGGCATGTTCTGATGAAAATGAACCACATACATAAAAGCTTCAAATAAGTCATTATAGAATTGATCATTTCTTAGGCCTTAAATCGTATATCTTGTACTTTAAGTTTCATGAGCTATTTTTTCTGCTTTATTATATAACGACTTGTTCTATCAACTCACCATAATTTTCATGTATACTTATTGTTGTTCCATATATCTTATCCATCAAGCTTATGGATCTTAAGTCTTTATGTTGAAAAATTTGTGTTGTTGTGGTCGCTGTTACGTTTAACCTATTTGAATAGAACTACAACATGTTATATTCTTTTTAATGAAATCTAGATCTTACAAACAATCTTTTTGTTTATATGTGAAGTTTTATAATCTTGTTTTATAGCCTTGCATTATTCTTGTAATTTTTATATATATAGTAACTAAATTTGTCTCATAATTTTTTGTAAGTTTTGCTAAGCATTATTTTCTTAAAATATTATAATATAAACAAATATCCAATGTATTTAATATTTTTCTTCTAAATAAAAATATTTAATATTGTGTTATCATATCTTGTAATTAATGAAAAAAGAAAAAGATATAGAAGGTTTTATATATTTATAATTCTTCTAAATATGAATTTCATTATTACAAATCTTTTAACTTTTCTAAATTGTTAAATTTTGTTTTTAAGCTTTATCTTTATCATTTTTTCAAATATGAATTTTCTTACTTTGATATTTATTAGAATATAATTTTATCATTTGACTATGTTTAGAAAATTCCTAAAGTTTGTTAGGGTTATCTTTAGCATAAAATTAGCGCTTTATATCTTTTTTCATTAACCACAATACATGATAGCAGATTATTCAGTATTTTTTTTTCTACTCTTATCGACTATTTTATATTTTACTTTAGAGAAACTATACAATAAATATAAAAAACAATCCTAAATAAAGCAATTAGCCATTCTCAGTGTATATTCATTCCACTCTCGATATAAAAATTATTACATCTCTTGTAAATAAACTAAGATATTGTTGATCTATTTGGAAAGTGCGTTCAAGAAATTGAAATATTTTGTTACAACTACATATGAACAAAAAAAGTCATGATATGCTTTTTTATTACAAATCAAATAATGCTTTCATATATAGTTAAAAATTAAATTATAAGTTTGTTTCATTCAATAAATTTAATTACTTTTATAATTTAATTTGCTTCTATATATCTATAAGAAATTTTCTAAATTAGTATACTTTAAAAAAAAACTTATGATATATGAAAATCGATTTAAGGTATTCTTGTCATTATTATCCTTCCAGCTTTGAATTTTATTATTATGTTTAATTATTAAGTTCTTAATTTATTACATTTTGACATTAATATTATTTTTAATATTTTACCATTTAGCTTTAGAATTTATTACATAATAATTAATACTTAGAATGCGACATAACCTAATTAGTCAAGTAAATAAAAGTAAAAAAAAAAATTATAGATAAATTACCTTATTTTCTTATAGAAGTAAAATAATGTCACTGATGCTAATTAAGAGATTTGTTTGAAAATTTATAGAAGTAAAATAATGGCTACTGACTAGTTAGTTTTGGTTGAAATTTAGAAAATGGATTTAATATTTTGTGTTTCAAAGATATAAATATATATAAAAAAAAGTACATTGAATTTGATTTAAAAAAAGAGGAAAATAGTAAACTTTAAGATGAAATCAATATTTTGTGTTTCATAGCTAGAAAATCGTAATGTTCACATTTCTAGTTTCCAAGAAGAACAAAGCGCTTCGTGGGTGGCATGATGAGCCCACAAAGAGGTCTATCAAATCTATATCATTTTGACGTTTGGTAATCTATCTATGTACTATATTTTATTTCATTGTCTATACACAAGTATATTCGATCACGATTCTTACTCCTTAACATTAGCATATGATTTTAATCTTAAACGATACTGCATTGTTGCTAGTATAATCTTGATCAAGTTCTTGGCATTTTTTGAAGAAATTGAAGTGATCTAAAAGCAAATCTTTACAAAATTGTGTAAGCGTTTCATTTTCTGTAACTGACTAAAGTTCATTACCAACATCAATTTATTTTGCTAATAAAATGTCTTCTTTTGATATTTATGTATTTTTTGGAATCATATATTGTGCATGTATTTATATACAATGGATATATGTAACACCCATTTTACATTAGTTTAAAATAAGAAATTAAAGCCTTCTATAAACTCGGCTTTATTGAGATATATACTAACATTCCACCATGTTTTTAGTTCAGATTGTAATATACATGAGTAGTCTATTACTTTCAGCTTCGTTGGATAGTCACAAATTGTATTAGAGACTTATGCTCTCAGACTATCATGTGTAAGTAATTCAAGCATCTTCGGATCTAATTATTTAAGTATGGCGGTATGAAATCTTATAAGTTGATGTAATTTTTAATTTTTAGTTTTTATGTTATACATTGCCTTTCATAAAAGTAATTTCATGTTATGCATTGTAATCATGATGATACCACATTTCCACTCACTTAATATATATTTTTTCAAACAATATGAAAACATTTTATTTTTAAAGTTAAAAAATGTTGGGTATTTATTATTAACAAAAAAAACGGTTTAATATACTTTATGTAATTTCATTTTTGGTATGATAATTAATGTTAAATCACACTAATTAAGAGTGTGTTTAATTAGCTTTTCAAAACTAGAAAACATTAATTAAAACATTCAGTATATGAAAAAATCACTTAAGGAAATATATTAGATTTTGTATCCATTGATGTAGAATTAGACCAAACACATGCATTTTTTTCTTTATGCAATTTTTCGTTCCTAAACAAAAGAAAACTTTATGCATATAATAGTCGAGATTCAACTTGTAAGCTCGAGAAAAAGTTTGTTACATAGATAGTTTTTAGCCTTATGAAATATCAACAATCCACACCTATTCTTGCGAGCGATTATGAATATTTACCGTATTAGTTTAGGATCAGATAGAGCGTCATGATAATGTAAATCTAAACCAAGTGAATCGAAAACCATACTTTGAGAATATAACATTAGAGCGCGATGTAGATTCCAATTTGCAACATTTGTAGTGCCCAAGCCAAACTTACACATAAAAATCCATTGAACAACACACTATGTTGATCATAAACACACGATTAACAAAATAACTTGTGTTCTTCCATAGATTTGTTCAATAAAGTTGCTTACCCACCCTATTGTTGTGAAATAAGTTTCTATAATGCTTTCCAATGTTATATTTTATTGGTATATTTTCTCACTATATTGCTCGAGATCGCATTATCATGTCGCTCCGTTTGATCCTAAACTAATACTGGGACTCATTTTACTTTAAAATCAACTAAATCATCTATCTTTTTCAGCCATTTTTTTTTCTTTTCCTCCTTAAGTGATAATCAAGGACATAACCTTTTTTGTTTCATTTTATTTTCTTTACTTTTCTTCTTTAATGCTCAGTTCTCAAGTTTTTAGCCTTATGAAATATCAACAATCCGCACCTAGTCTTGCGAGTGATTAAGAATATTTACCGTATTAGTTTAGGATCAGATAGAGTGTCATGATAATGTAATTCTAAAGCAAGAGAATCAAAAACTATACTTTGAGAATATAACATTAGAGCGCAATTAGATTCCAATTTGCAGCATTTGTGGTGGCCAAGCCAAACTTACACATAAAAATCCATTGAACAACACACTATGTTGATCATAAACGCGTGATTAACAAAATAACTTGTTTTCTTCCATCGATTTGTTCAATAAAGTTTCTTACCCACCCCATTGTTGTGAAATAAGTTTCTATAATGTTTTTCAATGTTATATTTTATTGGTATATTTTCTTACTATATTGCTCGAGAATCGCATTATCATGTCGCTCCGTTTGATCCTAAACTAATAATGGGACTCATTTTACTTCAAAATCAACTAAATTATCTTTTTTCAGTATTTTTTTTCCTTTTCCTCTTTAAGTGATAATCAAGAACATAACCTTTTTTGTTTCATTTTATTTTCTTTACTTTTCTTCTTTAATGCTCATTTCTCAAGTTTTTAGCCTTATGAAATATCAACAATCCACACCTAGTCTTTTTTGGGTAAAAGGTCAAAACGACCCGGTAAATGTATTACTCCAAAAAACATTTAAGTATAAAGGATATTGGTGAAGTCCCATATCTCAGCCCGTTACATAGGCGATAAAGCATACATAACAAGGTAGACAACTAAAATTGCTTAAAATAACAAAAAAAACTAGAACTTATGACAAGCCATAAGAACTTAACCAAGAAACAAAGCAACCTAGCTAACCCGGCTGACTACCGTGAAAGATGAACTTTCACCTGTAATTGTGTTAGCCGATTCTTTATTTACATGTGTAACATGTTCTTCATCTTCATCTTCATCGTTCACCAATGCGACATAATGAATTAGATGTAGTAATATTACTATCCTGAGAGGTAGAGCGAGTAGACTTCAACATAGACGACGATGTGGGTGCATTACCTATAGTATTTGCTCCCTTAGTAGGTTCACTAGGTGCCGCCGGTATATCTACATTCTGAGTAACAGATGGACCAACAAAATAATTACCATTCGTAGACTTGGCTTTACCCTTCTTCGATCTCTTTTTCTTACCCACCTTTTGGAATCCATCATTGTTCAGAACCACAGTAGGAGTTACAACATGTGAATTGGATAAAACAGGAGAACTCACCACCTTTTTGGACATTGATCATGAATATGACCAAATATTTTGCATATACCACATCCGGGTGGCCTCCATTCATATTCAACACGGATAGTCTCTTTAGTAAAACCCTCCCACGAAGTGAAGGAAAACCAATAGTAAAAACCTCCACGAGATCAGCATCAAAATTGACCTCAACAAGACATCTAGCAAAACTACTTCTACCCCACGATTCCTTACACATAGAGGTCGTGTACGAATCAAGCATAACAGGTTTACCAATAAAAGTAGCAATCAAACTAATACCATCCTCTTCAAAAACTTGAAGAGGAACATCATCTGATTTAACCCATACCGGAATGCTAGTCAATTCTTCTTTATGCAAACAAGTATCCATAGACCATTTCTTGAGAATAATTGGAGATTTCATTATCATCCAAGGACCACCTTCCAAAACAGCTTCCACACCAGCCAATGTATCAAATTTGAAGAAAAATAAGCCTTTGGAATTCATCATAATCCTTTTTAGGCCATGTTTCGCCCAGTTATTCCTAGCATAGTATTCAACAAGTGGAAACGCCATCCTCTTTCCCATAAAATAGCCATATAAAGTATGTTCTAAACGAGAACTAACTTTTTCAACCACTTTGCGGGGAATAGAGATGTTAACACCTTCAAATACAGGTTGGCAACCAAAGGGACGAAAATTAGTATCACCTCTAGGTGATCATCCCTTAAACACAGTAGCTCCAAGCATAGGATGTAGCATTAGTATTAATGTCCATAGATTGGACAATAGGAGACTGAAGCGGTATAGAGGTATTAGATTTAGCCTTATGTTCACGAAAGCCTTCCACAAACCCAAGACAGCATCCTTAGCCATCTTATGAACAACCTTATCCAATTCATCCCACACCGTATTTATACCAGCATCCAAACCATTAGTGAAAGCATCAATATCCTCTAGTGTTTTAAGAGATACGCCAAACAAAGTTGCAATAAGATCATGCTTACTCTTAAGAGAGGACTCCACACGTGAGACATGTGAATCCTCAACAACATTCCTACTAGATTTCTTGTGTTTCCTCATAGTCACATACGACAACGAATCCAACGATTGAGGCTGCTCAAAGACACTTGAATCGTTAATATTGTTAATATCAACTGAGCGTGAAGGTTCAGCATACGACTCTCCCAAATTATCCATCACCACAAACCCTAGAATACAAGCATAACCAGAAAACCAAGAAGCTAACATCTAATCTTCAACAAAACCGTGTAAAACCCTAGGTACGAGGGTTTATAAGCAATAAAGGACAATAATCAACCCATAATAATGATCAGTTCAAACTACAATGATTGGGAATAAAGAGCAAATAATGAACTGATCCTTAGAAAACCCTAAGATGCGAAAGAGACAACCCTAAAAGAACCAGCAGGATCGAAAATCAGACCAATAACCAATTAAGAATTAAGATAGATCATAGATGATTATAATCCAATCGTAAGTCAGTATTGTAATGGACAGATTGAAGATCAAGGGTGGAACGATTTAGGGTTTAGATAATCTCCAAAGTCGCCAAAGGGAGGGAGAGAATAACCACCCAACAATCCACACCTAGTCTTGGGAGAGATTAAGAAAATTTAGTGTATTAGTTTAGGATCATATAAAGTGTCATGATAATGTAATTCTAAAGCAAGAGAATCAAAAACTATACATTGAGAATATAATATTAGAGCGCAATGTAGATTCCAATTTGCAACATTTGTGGTGGCCAAGCCAAACTTACACATAAAAATCCATTGAACAACACACTTTGTTGATCATAAACGCGTGATTAACAAAATAACTTGTGTTCTTCCATCAATTTGTTCAATAAAGTTGCTTACCCACCACATTGTTGTGAAATAAGTTTCTATAATGCTTTTCAATGTTATATTCTATTGGTATATTTTCTCACTATATAGCTCGAGAATCGCATTATCATGTCGCTTCGTTTGATCCTAAACTAATACTGGGACTCATTTTACTTCAAAATCAACTAAATCATTTTTCTTTTTCAGTCATTTTTTTTCTTTTCCTCCTTAAGTGATAATCAAGGACATAACCTTTTTTGTTTCATTTTATTTTCTTTACTTTTCTTCTTTAATACTCAGTTCTCAAGTTTTTAGCCTTATGAAATATCAACAATCCACACCTAGTCTAAAGCAATACTTTGAGAATATAACATTGGAGCGCAATGTAGATTCCAATTTGCAACATTTGTGGTGGCCAAGCCAAACTTACACATAAAAATCCATTGAACAACACACTCTGTTGATCATAAACGCGTGATTAACAAAATAACTTGTGTTCTTCCATCGATTTGTTCAATAAAGTTGCTTACCCACCACATTGTTGTGAAATAAGTTTCTATAATGCTTTTCAATGTTATATTTTATTGGTATATTTTCTCACTATATTGCTCGAGAATCACATTATCATGTCGCTTCGTTTAATCCTAAAGTAATATTGGGACTAATTTTACTTCAAAATCAACTAAATCATCTTTCTTTTTCGGCCATTTTTTTTTCTTTTCCTCCTTCGGTGATAATCAAGGACATAACCTTTTTTGTTTCATTTTATTTTCTTTACTTTTCTTTTTTAATGCTCAGTTCTCAAGTTTTTAGCCTTATGAAATATCAACAATCCACACCTAGTCTTGCGAGAGATTAAGAATATTTACTGTATTAGCTTAGGATCAGATAGAGTGTCATGATAATGTAATTCTAAAGCAAGAGAATCAAAAAATATACTTTGAGAATATAACATTAGAGCGCAATGTAGATTCCAATTTGCAACATTTGTGGGGGCCAAGCTAAACTTACACATAAAAATCCATTGAACAACACACTTTGTTGATCATAAACGCGTGATTAACAAAATAACTTGTGTTCTTACGTCGATTTGTTCAATAAAGTTGCTTACCCACCACATTGTTGTGAAATAAGTTTCAATAATGCTTTTCCATGTTATATTTTATTGGTATATTTTCTCGATATATTGCTCGAGAATCTCATTATCATGTCGCTTCGTTTGATCCTAAACCAATTTTGGGACTCATTTTACTTCAAAATCAACCAAATCATTTTTTTTTTTTTTTTTTTTTTTTTTTTTTTTTTTTTTTCAGTGATAATCAAGGACATGAGTTAGGATCAAATAAGAAGAAAAATCAAAATAAGAAGGGTGAGAATAAACTACAACCGTATATTTCAGATGTACCTACAAAAATAGATGCATCTCATCTTAAAATTCTTCATCTTATTTGAAATATGTGGCTAAAAATCTTTCTCATTCTTTTCATTTTAGTTTTTTCTTTTCACCGGATCACTTCCCAGACATGACCTTTTTTTGTTTCACTTTATTTTCTTTACTTTTCTTCTTTATGCTCAGTTGTCAAGTTTTTTGAGTAAAAAAAAACAAAAAAAACGGAAGTAAACATTTTGAGCCCCGTTTTGGGAGAAAACATTGAGAAGAGTTATTTTACATACCAAACTTTTCTTACATACCAAGGGACTCATCTCAACCATTCATTTAAAAAGAAATCAATGGCTGATATTAAAAGCATTTTATTATTTCACCAATTTTTTAAAATTTAAATATCTCTTAAACCATTAATCGTTAAGCAAAAATAATTACACCATCGCGACGAGCATTTAATTATCTTTCTATAGACGGGCACTTTGATAGACTTTCGAACAAAGAAAAAAAAATCGTTTTTTTTCACGTTTTTGCATCTTTTTTTTTTCGTTTTTCTTCGAAACTGTAATTTGCATGAAATATCATATATGATTTAACACTAATTTGAATATCACATGTGATATTAGTGTTAAATCACATATGATATGTAATATCATATGTGATACTATTGTTAAATCATATATGATATAACACTAATATCATATATGATATAACACTAATAGTGTTATATCATATATGATTTTTTAATGTAAATATCTGTAACGTAAAAAAATGAAAAAACTTTAAAAAATACGTAAAAAATACGAAAATGTTTTTTTGGTCGAAAGTATATCAAAGTGCCTATCTATAGAAAGATAATTAAATGCTCGTCGCAATGATATTTTTTTTTTGCTTAACGATTAACGGTTTGAAAGTTATTAATATTTGAAAAAAGATGATGAAAATGAATTTTTTAAATTGTTGGGATTAATCTCATCCATTAGATCAAATAAAAATGGATGATGGAGATTGATCCCTTAGTATGTAAATAATCTTTTGTCCTCAAATGATCTTAAATCGAAAACATTTACTTCAAAATCAACCAAATCACACTTATTTTTCAGTCATTTTCCTTTTCTTTTACTCCTTAAGTGATTCTCGATAACATAACCTTTTTATTTCACCTCATTTTCTTTACTTTCCTAGTTTCTTTCCTTAAGTGATACTCGAAAACACAATGTTAAGTGATACTCGAGAACGCAGCACGTAAATGCATGGACTAAAAATGCTAATGTTACATAAACCAAGGACCACAATATTAGTAACATCTCACCTTATAAGATTCCTTAAAACCCGGAAAACGGGAAACTTTTTTTTATGTCGGAATAGGAATCTCGTAAGCCGGTAATCATTTCTTGCTATGCCTTATTTTTTTCATTTGTTCTAATGTATACTTGTTAAACTAGATTATTCAGTTTGTTTGTAATTTGCTAGATAAAATAGGTGCCCAATGGATAATTATCTCCTAACTTTTCCTATATAGGGGGTGTTTGTTTAGGCTTATAGCCGGCTTATGTTTCATAAGCTCTTTCTGGCTTATGTGAAAGTTTTCGGCTTATATAAGCTTATTACGTCATAATAAACTTATATAAGCCGAAAAGTTTCAAAATAAAACACAAAAAGTGAGCTTATGAAACATAAGCCCAAAACCAAATAAGCCATAAGCCGGCTATAAGGCTAAACAACCCCCATGACATAGAAATTTGAGCTTATGAAACATAAGCCGAAATGAGATAAGCTCGTAAGCCCAAAAATAAGCTTTAAACAAACACCCCACAATCCGTTCGTCTGTACCAAACTTTTTTTTTAATTTTTTTATTTATTGAATGTATAAGCTTATACCTGTCTTGTTGTGTGTATTCTTAACCACCACCAAATGGCCTAGTGGTAAGGTGACTAAGGTCCTTGGTTTCCTCACAAGAGGTTAAGCGTCCGAACCTTGCTAGGTGTGTAATTTGGGGGTGTACATCTGAGTCAAAAAGGCTTGCCCTTGAATAGGGAAAACTTCCTCCGCTTACCCGTTGTGTGTATCCTTACTGGTAAAGTTCGATACTTGTAAATGACCCGTGATGATACACACTGTTAAATAGGAAAAAATATCATACAGGACAAAAGACAACGTGTCAAGTTGGATACATTTTATTTTTGCTGAACTTATAATTACTTTTCTACAAGCATATTTAACTTAAAACCTTTTAAAAACTAGTTAAGTAAGCATATCAATTATCAAGACACCATTTCCAAAAGTGCGTATTTTAAGCAGCTTTTAACTAATTATTAAGTGGAAACATGAGGAGAAATAATAAGCAATCCCAAACACCACTATGCACTATCTCATATCAAAGTGACAGTTATGAATTAGTGCAATGTTAAACATATGGCTAAAGAATCCTACATGGCATTGCTAAAGAAGATATGTTGTGTATGATTAGGCATATCTTTAGCCGTATGGGTAGGCCTGCCAATCATTATCTCATGAAATATCTTTATAACATCCAGTATTCCCTGTATAATTGGTTCAAGTTGACAGGTATTGTTCTTACTTTTCATACATAATGGGATCATTCCAAAATACGATTTGACGGCTGAGAATGAAACTCCCAACTCAGAGGTTGTAAAGTGAAGACTCAAATTCTTCATGACATGGTAATAGGTGGCAAAATGGGTGGGTCGGTCGGGCTCGGACGACGGGCCAAATGGGCTCGGGTCCTAATGGGCACGGGATGGGCAAAGTTGAAATATGGGTCAAATGGGCACAGGACAAAATAGGCGGCCTTAAAAATTGGGTGTCGTTTAGAAAAGAATGATCTCATGTTCATTTATTAACCGTAACTAATAAACTAAACTTTATTGCTAATATACGTCACAAAAAATAAGTTAAAAAATTAAAACAAGCAAAAAATTAAACTTTATTGCTTTACAGAATTTTGAAACATTGATTAAACAAAAGGGAAAACTAAAACAAAATAAAAATTAGAATTTAGTTTCTAGTTTCTGCATGTAATTGATTGATTGTCGGTTAGAACAGATTAGAATTTAGGAGACTTGTTATTAGGATTGTAAATAGCCCTTTGTATAGCTAGATACTGTAATGAACAGTATATTAAGTTACGAACCCATGCGAATTCATTGTTCAATGACTATTTGGTTGATGTCTTCTAGCCTTGTTGTGGACCTTGTGATTTTGTCAATAGGAAGAGTTGTGATAGCTTTACACTGGTTAAAAATAAGGTCGTATGCATAGGTTTGGTTGTGGTTCATTGTGGAATCTGTGTTGTGTTATATTTGTAGTCCTTTGCTTTTTATCGTTCACCTTACACCCTTTCGCCTCTGTCAACTTCAATTACATGTCATGCTTGTACGGTTATACCTTATATTTCCTTGAATTTCAGTGATTGGGTCTAAAGGTGTTTAGTACTTTTTTCAGCAAACCATCATACAAACAATTAGAACAACATCACTGCATTTCTTCTTAAATATGTATTACATAAATAAACTGACAACGTGAAATAAAAAAAATGCGTATTGCAAAGAAATTACTATAAGAAAATGCAATATGAAAAGTATAAACCAATGGTTTTATTGTTTTATTAGGACTTCAGAGTGTATGCAGAGTATGCGTATGGAATTTAGTTATCTTCTTCGTGCGGCATTTTCTCGTTGAGCATTGAAGTAGAGAACAGCAACCGGTAACCCCAAGTCATTTTCTTGAGAGAACATTCTAGTGTTGAAATGATCTCTGGAACTAGGTGGCCTCACTGATTGCCTTGCTTTTTGCTTGAACAATAAGAACACATATCGGTGGATTCCTATTGCTGGTTTTGGTTTTTCATAGCTCACAATCTCCCGTCCTGTTACATATCCAGAGTTTTTTATTAGTTCAGCATACATAACTTTCCTACAGTACAAGTGAATCAGAACATTGTCCATGCATGGCATACCAAAAGTAGCATCAGTTGTACCAGGAATGTCTGTGACGATCCTGAAATGTAGAGTTTAGTTAGTTAATGTTTATAGAATTCTCTTGTCAGAATAAACTAATGATAGCTAACTGATACTTCTAGCAATTATACATCACATACAAACTGTAACCCGAATGATGTTTAACTGTGACAAGAACAAAATGAAAAAAAGAGACTGCAGCTTCAATTGGTGCTCACCAATGGAGATGCTCTCTCAAGTAAGGATCACTTGGACTGGGAGCATCCGGGTCGGTCAAGATCTTCATGTAAAAAATGAAGACACTGTTAATACATGCATATACATAGATATGTTTGAGTGTACAGAGAAAGAGAATTACAATAGTATAAGAAGATCTCATGTCAACACCACCAATCTGAACATGAGGTTTAGAGGTGATGATATTAGGCATCAGCTCATGACCGTTAACGACGCTGTAATGGGAATTGTAGGTTATGTTCATCGTCACACTCGGCGTGAATTGGTCGATAACATCTCCTATCACCCTCCCTATTGCAAGAGACATTTTGATTCTCAGAGTGTAAATGTGACTTTAGTCTATCTGAGATATAACTTCGTATTAAGTATGTATGTATATGAAATAATGTGTGAGGTCCTTTTTATAGACACAAAAACCGTGGGAGGGACAGATGCATGAAATCTAAGAGTTGGGTGGCTTAATCAGAAGTGTTAAAGAGATTCACTACCATATTCGTGTTTGTTTTAATCATCCTTGTTTTTTGCTAAATCAGGAAATTATTATGTCAAAGACTTATTGGCTTACAAAGAATACATTGCAAATCAAGAATAAAGGTCTGGCCTTTTCGTGCCCCATTCCGTTTTCTGACTTCAATATATCTTCATTATGTTCTAGGCAAATTAGAATTCTTCTTTTTGTGTTTTAGTTAGAAAGTGTTGATTATCGATCAATTTACTCATCTAGAAGATATACACGGATAAATTTGTCCTAAAAATGTCAGTTTTGATCTTTATGTAAGTCGATAGGATTCACACTTAGATATTTTTCATATCTGATATTAACGGATTCAATAAATGAAATTGAGGTAATGGTTACAAAGAATATAAGCTGATGATTGTAATAGATTCCAAAGAAAGCATATGCAAATTTGTGTCTCTATGGGATCATTTAGAGCCAAGTGGAGCGCTTTATGCAGGACATGTAAGGGAATTATAAAATAAATCAAGTTCGTAAGCTATATAATGCATTTTAGCTGGTCCATCATCGATCTTGTCTTATTCTTTTTCTCTTTTATTTTCTTTAATTAATACACGTGAGCCTACACAAAGAAGTGTGACAAGTGTCTAGGTCCGAATGAATGATCTCGAAAGTATTGAAATCAAGTTCTAGAGTTACCAAATGATACAGATAGATAACTTTTAACTCTGAAATCTTGATCAAGTGCAGACTGAGTTTTATAGGAAAATATCTTGATTTCCGAAAGGAACAGTCAGATTAACTAGACAAGAGTTCGAACATTTTTAAGATAGATAACTAGTTTGGACTTTTTTATTGAGGATTTACGAATGCGGGAAACCAAGACCAGCACAGCATAATATTGTGTAATCAAGGCCTGTTGACTAAGTTTGAAATACCATTTATGATAATCATTAGTTATGATCCTAAATGACCTTTTAGGCCAGCTTCGCGAAAAAATAAGCATTTACCCATTTCCGTATTTAAGCTGTTTTCTAATGTTGCACCACTGCAATTATAAGTACATAACGAGTGTTATTCTTTTCAGGACCTTAGAAGCATCAAGAATGGGCCATTATTATCTCAACACTAGCAGCCCTTCTTTCTAAGCTTGGCAAGCATCTCTTTCTTCACACCACTCTTGTAAAGTTGTGGCTGCTAAGTGTATATAGTTACTGCACAAAATAAAAATGACGGAAAATACCTTTTGCTAGTAACAAACTGTATCTCTCCATTTCATAACTGTATGTAAAGATGCATTAGGTCTAGTTAGTTCTGGATTTTTTTATGCAACTTTAATCTTCATTCTTTTAAATAAGTTATTTCTTTTCGCCTTTTGGAATATTTACTAACTTGTCATAAGCTTCGTTTTGCTTTAACTGTGTCCTTCTCTAGATACACTTACGTGTCTAATTTGGAGTGATTCACATTATGTAGCAACCTTTTAGGCTAATCCATAACTCTACGATGCTCCTTGTGGCTTTGTCATCTGATTCTTAAAATCGTCCCACTTGTAGATAAAGTAGATTCTTAGGTACAAGCTTCGACAAGTAGCAACTCAATGGCCATTTAGGATTAGCTACTAGCACCCTGTATTCATCTAAATGTGGTTGAGCTTTGGTTATTTTTTCTAGAATTTTTTTTCTAGTGATTCATTTGAAAGGTCACTTTTTATCACTCCATTCATCCGATAGGATCCTCACCAAAAACCTCGTGTCTAAGTTCTTATATTGATGGAGATATGATCTGCTGTGCATTTGTGGGTGTATTTAAGTGTTGGGACCAAGGGAAATGAATATGATCGGTTAGATACTTAATCGGAGGCTACTTTAATGATTCTAAGTTGGCCAGACACGAAGTATGGCGCACCATATATTTAAACTGCCGTACTTTTGGCATTTAAATGATTTTTGGTGAAAAGTGCGCCACAAAATTTATTAAGTACGGCGTACTTTGAGCATTTTCAGCATTTGGCACCAAAACGAAAGTTGTAGATAATTTTTTTCCTCTTTCACTAGCCACTTGAAGTTCATATTGGAGTTTGACGAAGAGTCAAACTCCACACCCCCCCCCCTCTTTATCTTTTTGGGTCGGTAGACGAAACAAACAACCCTAAGAGCTATGTTTTTCGTCTTTTGTCATTATTACCCCTTTAATATTTATCTAGGATAAATATTGGACTTTGGGTAATAACCGTTTAACTATTAAATGAAAATAACGCCGTATTTTCATTTTCTCTCTTATCCTCATTTCATTTCGTAAACTCATTTCTTATTTCCACTTGCATTGTTCTGTTTAGTGTCCACTGGTGTGACCTTTCGACATTTCTGTGAAGGCAAGTGTGAAAGCCGTTGTGTTGTTTGCACACAAACCCTTCAATTTTACCAGTCGATCGCCGTATCCCAGCTTTGGGGATACGGCGTATTGTACCGATAAGCCCATACATCGTATTCCAATCAGGGAATACGACATATCGACACAATAGTTTCAAAAAAAATCTCTAGCTTGTGCGTTTCAATAACGATCTTAACGTTTTAAATAATTCTTCGTTATTCGACGACCTTATTGATGACAAAGCCCCTGTTGCTCCGTTTCAAGTAAATGAAGTTATGTATGAAAAAGGGCAGTACCTAGAGGATGGGATTTACCCACAGTGGGCAACTTTTGTTAAATCATATATGGTGGCATGAAACGAGAAACATGGACACTTTAAGAGGCGTCAAGAAGGTGTACGAAAAGATGTTGAATGAGCTTTTGGTGTCCTCTAAAGGCGTTAGCGAATTATACAACAACCGGCGCGTGCTTACACTATTAACAAGCTACGAAAAATCATGTACACTTGCATCATATTGCATAACATGATTTTGAAAGATCAAAAGTTTGTGATAAGTGAACTCCACAAGTTGTATATTAGTTTGCAACCAAATATACAACGTATTTGGATCGAAAGATGTGAAGTTCAACGGAGAAAAGCCAAAGAATTACGTGATAAACGTACATACAAAAGTCTTCAACGAGATCTCATGGAGCATTTTTGGCAACGATATCAACCATTAAATTAGTTTATTGATAATTTGATGTATTTTAATATTTTTGTATTTTTTAAATTTTCTTTTTTTTGTAATTTTCGTATGTTTTTTTATTTTGTATTTTACTTTGAATGAATGAAAAATTAGTTTATTTGAAAAAATAGAAAGTAAAATAAAATTGTGAGGCCCAAAAGCTGAAAATGGCTTGAGCCATTAGTAAAGTGGTATTTTGGTGTGAAATATGAAAACATAAATTTGAAAATACAATCAAAGGTCTTTGGCCTTAACCGTATGTGACTCTTCTTTAAACTAAGGGTGCGTTTGGTTTATTATTTGGAACCGCAATAAGTATAGGTTTAAATAATGTGTGGTATGATAGTGAGTATATTAATCCTATTGTTGTTTGGTTTGATGATTTTGTTATAAGTTCATAGCTCACCAACTAACAAATAAAGTTAAAAACAACGTGAATGCTAGTGGGTCCTATAGGAATACTATCATTAACTACCTTTTAGAGTGGTATGGATCTATTCCCATGAATCTAAATATTTATATATCAATTTGTAACCAAACACTTGCAATGGATGTCATGGGCATAGCTTGATTCCGAAACCCATGAACCAAACGTTTCCTAAGATGTTATGAGTTCAGGTTTTAACGAGGACATAATGCAATGAATGTCATAGGCATAGCTTGATTCCGAAACCCATGAACCAAACGTTTCCTAAGATGTTATGCGCAAGTGTTTGAAAATGTGATTTTCGGGGCAAAACATTAAAAAATGTCTTTTTAAAACCCAGCAGGCTTAGTCTTGGGCTTGCTCTGGGCCTTAACCAGCCTTTTTTACTCGGATTTATTTCCATAGTGTTTCAGCCCACTTTTGCATTACTAATTGCATGCTGTAGCTGTAGAAACTAGAAAGCATCGAGTTTTCTCGAAGCCAAGGTCTTTGATGATAGCTATTCTGAAAGACATTGGAGACTATCAAAGCGGAGTCGATAGTTGCCTGTAACATGGTAATCGGTCATTCTATTATACCAAACCAACTACGTCAACTTGATCGCTCTAGCTCTCAACAAAGCATCTCCAAAACATTTGACCTAGGCAAAAAATTCGGCATTTTCTAGTAATATTTTCAGAGTTTAGACATATATAATAGTAAGGTCGATATGGAACTTGCACTTGCAAAGAAATTATGAAACTACATTTGGCTGCAACCTATTATAATTAGTGAAATAATGCGTTATATTTGTTCACTATTTGTAGCGTATGGTGACCATTGGCTTCTTAAGCTTACGACACCGAACACGACATAGCGAGTTAACTGGAAACAATTAGATCCATCCTAGTTTTATGAATAATACTTAAGGTCCTTTTCATGTTTAAGCTCCACAAAATTCAAGGTTGCAAAAATCGTGAATCGGTAGTCGGTGATGACCACCTTGTAGCTTGTCGGTCTACGCAGGATTAATCGGATTGGCATTTTTGGCAAATTTTGGATATTTTTGCCAAGTTTTGTGTATTTCTGGCGAGTTTTATGTATTTCCGGCAAGATTATTCTCAAAAACGGCTTTTAATAGATTTAAAGAGTTACTATAAGTGATCAAAATAAGTTTACGGTGAGTTTTGGGTACTTCCGGCAAGAGTTGTAGGTATTTGGCAAGTTTGACCATCATTGACCACCGTTGATAGCCGTTGACCATGGTTGACCTATTTGTTTGACCGAGTTACATAAATCGGCAAGGTTGGTGGCCCTGTAACGTCTAGACGGTGATTAATCGACCTTGTAGACCTTTTTTTACGACACTGACAAAATTTAAGTACTTGTACTATTATGTTAAATATAGACATCTAGCCTAACATTTTTAACATCTGAATTCCAAGAATACGGCCTATAAACTTTTTCCATATCATATTCATAACCTAAAAACATAGGCTATTCAAAACTTTCATTACAACAATCATCAATACACATAGCAGTAAGTTGGTGAAAGAGTACAAGTAAACTATGTACAATAATTGAATGTAAGATACAATAAATTATACAAGCTCCTCAACCACCTTCTATTTCTACTACTATATTTACTGTTATAAAATGTTACAGCAGTAAAATAAAAAATTAGAAAAAGAATATTGGCAAAAGATATGTGATGTAACTTTGCATATTTAAAGCAAAAAAACTGTAGCTTTCTGACCCTTCAGTGTATTATTGCTGTTACTACACGTTATCTTTCAATTTTACTGAGCGGGTGAAAGGACTAGCTTCACATGTTTTTCCAAACACCACTTCAAAAATTTCTGGAAAGTTGATAAGATTTTTACTGTTCTTTTATATAACGTCCAAAGCTCACTCTAATGAAAGATTCTAGGTTTTGGTCTAAAGTTGTAAGGTGTAACCAATTGGATTAGACCACACTATAAAAAAGTGTAGCATGTTTATTCGTATAGTATTGATTCTCTAGATTTATTCCAATTCTAAAATACTCGTATAAAATTTAACTAGTAGCATAATTTGGTTAACTTTGTACGAAACAATCAATCATTTTTTTTTTTTTTAGGTAAAGGGCTTTCACCCGATAAATATATTACTTCAAAAAACAGTTAAGTACAATGGAATGTGGTTGAGATACCACATTAACCTTAAGCAACCATTTGAATAACCACTAAATCATTCATGACAGGCCATAAATGATCCAACTAGCTACATACAACTAGAAAACCAAAACAAAACCGCCACTGTAAATGCTAATCACCGCCACCGCCATCAATCATGGTCTTGGAATTGTGTAATGGTGCGCTACATGTGGTGAGGCTCATTCCCATGTTGTTGGATGCATTGCCTTGGCTAGTCTTATGATTCAGTGTATGAATTATAATGATTAAATAGAAAGACATGATTTTAGTTTGTTTAAATACTAGATAATTTATGGTTTTATATCATTGTATGAATCTAATTAAGTTTTACTTATATTTTTTTGTTTACATAACATAGGTGAAGTGAAAGGAAACAAATATAAGAATTGGGGGAAAAGAGTATGGATTCTACATTTCTACTCCTGTTTTGCTAGTGGTATTCATAACTCCTCGAGTTTAGTGATTGATTTAAGCTTTGTCATTTCTTCCTAGCATGACATATTTCCTCAATTTCATTGAACTTATTAATTTTGTTATCCCCATTCGTTCTTAAGTTCCATTTTGGTCTAATTCAACACTAGCCCATTATCTTTTAGGGTGCGTTTGGTATGTTGTCATTAATGACAATGAGTATGTGTTTGATAGTAGTGGTGGATCCCTCACCAATGAAAGATCTATTCTTACCTCTTTAGATGTATATGGAGTATAGATTATATCTATCATTCATTACGATAGTGGTTGACCCCCTCATCTTAAACATACATCTTTAATCACTTTCATAGTCATAGTGTCATTCCCATAGTGGAATACCAAACACAACCTTAATGTTGCTTGATCAAGGACGGAATCAAAACCAAATATAATCAGGTGCACAAATTTTTGGGAACTTTAATATAGAAACAAATTTCGATGGACATGGTGCATTTTAGATACATTTAGGAAAAATTGATGTTTTTTTTTTCAAAAATTAACACTACATCGAAAAAATCAATAAGGGTCTCGGGCACCCGCGGAAACCCCTTGGTTTCGTCCCTGTGCTTGACCCTATAAAGATTCACTACAAGAAATAAGGCTTTAGGGACAACAGGAAAATCGTCACTAACAAGAAAAGTTCGTCACTAAACAGGTTTAGTCACAAAAATCAAGGTCTCCACTTGTCGTCACTATGGCCTCGTCACAAAGTTAAATAGTGACGAAATTGAAATGTGACACTAAATTAATGATGAGCTAAAGTTGTCACTCCCATTTAGTCACTAAAAGTGGTTAAAGTCGTCACTTTGATGAGATTAGTGACATAAGAAAGGCGTTATAGTTTGACCGAACCTAACAGGGCCTTAATGTTCGATACTCTAATCATAACAATTGAACAATTTATAGGAAAGGGGTGAGGTACGCTATGTGCTCGAAACTTGGAGTCCACTTCCGAGATTGGTATGTCATATTTTCAAACTTCTCGTCTTAGAATATCACTTTTATAATAGTGATCATATGTTGCTTCAAAAAGTTTGCTCGGTTTTAGGCTCTGTTTCATATACTTAATAGCACTATAGAAAGATTTGATTTTGTACGCTTATTTGTTAAGTTATTTTTGAGATTATGCAAAATGGTATGGAAATTCCGTGCGGTATATTAATTTAATATGCTTTAATGGCACTTCACGTGTTACACCTCAGGTTGCTTTGAGAATCTTAGTACTTTAGACACAATACGATACTTTTATACTTTTAGTTTTACCATCTAAGGGTTCAGTAGTATTTTAAAACAGAATGGTCAGTTTGGTTTGGGTAACGAGTCAAAAGGGTTTGGGTAAGATTGGGTCCATAATCATAGTTCGTTATACTTATATAGTGATCATGATAGTAAGTCGTTTTCAAGTTTTTGTGGTTTATTATTAAATTGTAAGTATTGTTTATTATCAGTCATATAGTGAGTAAGTTTCAAAAGTTATAATTCTAAATGTTACTAGAGAGCTCAAGAGTATAACTATATAATTAAGATAGATGTTGATTTCCTCATCTACCATAAGAAGTTCAAAGACATTTTGATTCTATCTAGAGAATATGATGTTTGAGCATATTGGGTATTGTGGTTTGAGCATTACGAATGTGTCATCGGTGTCTTGATGACAATGAAAAAAGTCGTGGGTGGGGGGCATCCATTCCTTTTGGTTGATGTAATAGTATATACTTGTTATAAGTTTGAATCATAGAATATTGTGTTATGCGTATGTAATTAGTTTTATGGATTTTTATTATCATTAAATAGTAGTTCAAATCTACTAGCAATAGAAATTTTAGCAGAATTTGGTTGTCATTTGTAATTTTTTATGCAATGATCCCGTTTCTCGTCACTAAACGTTAATAATAGTGACCATTTTATCGTGACTATACTAACATAGGTTAAGGCCCCGTTAGGTTCAGTCAAACAATGACACATTTCTTTTTTCACTTATCTCATCAAATAGTGACGAATTTAACCACTTTAGTGACAAAACTAAGTGACGAAATAAGTTGTCACACACCCTTAAGTGACGACTTTAGCTCATCACTAAGTTAGTGTCAAATTTCAATTTCGTTACTATTTAACTTTGTGACGGAGCTATAGTGACGACCTTGATTTTCGTGACTAAACCAGTTAATTTGCCTAGTCCTCCTAGTCAAGCACTCAACAACTTTAGTACTATATTTATTCCCAAGCTACTAGAGAAACAAATTCTAGTGGTGGTTCGTGAAACTTGTAATAATTTGCTGGTTAATGTTCACATACCACTTTATTTCGTAAGTACGGGTCTTAACGAAAGTATTTTAGCTTAGCGGTATCAAGATGTGACATAATGTGTAAATCTTCGAAGTAATCGATGGTTGAATTCCCACTTGATCAAATGCATCAATTTATAAGTGAAATTTTACATTTCTAAAAGTTAATTTAATTAAGACTATATTGTTTTGTAAATAGGCAAAGATATTATAAAAAGGAAAACGCAAAAAGCGGCAAACAAAAGACAGCTCTAAGCAAGAGCCAAAAAAATGAAAAAAAAAATAAAAAAATACAACCAAGCATCAACACTACACTAAGATGAAACAACAAAACATTAACACCAAGCTAATACGAAACTATCTATAAATTAGACATTTCTCCAAGAGCTCTAATCCAATGGCACCAGGTAAAGTGACATTTAGAGGCACATATTTATGTCCACAGCACAACTAACCTTTGAATAGGCCTCGTGTTGAGTCGAATAGGCCTCTTCTTCTGACGAAGCATGCAAAATTTTATTCCTCCATTTTCACACATATCAAATACGAGACAAGCAGACAACATAAAATAGCTTCATTGTCTACTTATCTTGGGTGAAATCAAAATTTCTTTTAAGGATGTCAATCAAAGAGAACCGTGAAGGAACTTTCCACCAACTCCAAAATTGCAACCACACTACTTTTACTTTAGGACATAAGAAGAAACAATGATCCCGACATTCATCAGACAACCCGCGAAATAAACATACCGACGTAGGAAGATTAATACCACGTTGGCATGAGTTCAACCTGGTTGGGAGTCGATCTAGAGTGACGCGCCAAGCACAAAAGTTAAAGGTGGAGCAAAAACATCATTAAGATTCACTCTTAAATAATAGCACAACACAAAGAGGAGACTAAAAACTTGCGAGAAGAGGTCAAGGCCCACTTCTATCTATCATATTGAGCTTCATCAAAAGTAAGCCATTTAAGTTAGTCACTAGCTTTGTAATATCTCCGTTAGCTCGCCAACTAGGTTGCCTAATCCAAGCCCAGTTACCTTGCGAGACACATTCTTCTAAAACCCATCTAAAACAAAGTTTTAGTTTTACGGTATATTTTCCTAACCATAAGATTATGGATAGATTTATTAAGAACACCTAATTGTTCAATCCTATTACAAGAACCCACAATATTAGTCCATGTGCTACTTTTTCTAGACCCGACCAAGGCAAAACCACCACTTGAACCATGAATTAAGACTAGGAGTTATGCTATTTAGACCTACAACACAAACCTAAATGTATACCTAATGCATAAATCACTTGTATAATTGCATTAAATAATTTCTCTCTCTAAATTCCCACCAATCAATTTTTTAAATCAACCAATCAAATCATTAAGTTCATTTGTAGGCATTAAGCTCATTTGTAAGCATGATTGGATGAGAAAAATACTTTCGTGATTATAATATGCATTTAAGTAAGATATGTAGATTTCTTGGGTTAAGAAAATACATACAACTTGGGTTTCCCATTGTCCAAAAGAAGCATTAGTGAAGTGATCTCCACCATTGAGCTATTAACCACGATAATTAACAATGAAAATTAGCATTGTTAGAAGACAAAAATATATATTTTATAAAAACATTTTAAATAGTATCTACGCCGTTGGTGGGTTCCCCGCATACCTGGCAAACGGCAATCACATGTTTTAGAACTTTGTTACATAAAAGACAAATTACTTATATTCTTAGACAAAATTATACTAGTGTTCTTTTCTGTCTCGCATGTTTTTTCTGATTTACCATGGAGTATATGTTTTGAAAGAGTTTCATTTATATTTGACCACTGGATACAAAATTTTGTCACATGTTTTAGAATTTGTAACACAATTCAGAGTTATGTTTGTACCAAATATCTTGTAGTTTAGTGGTAACGATTATCAATATTTTAAAAACTGTTTTCTTAATTGATCCGGCCGAGCCATCATGTTACAGTTCAAGTGGTTTAACCAGGGTTTCTATTCAAAACCGCCTTCCGGCACATGGCTGGTTCTGTGGTTCAACCGGACGGGTCAACCCGGGTTTTAAAATAATGCCGATAATATGCTCACAGTTTTGATCAAACTAACGAGATATCTGTAAAAGATAGTCCATCATTCATTTCATCAAAAAAATACGATTTTCTTTTTTTTGTTAGTTTGAACATCCCTCAAATGCTATTTTCTGTAATACATCATCAAAAAAAATTATGTTACTGAATTCTGCTTAGAGCATTGAGTATCGTGGAGAAGGGCTCGCCGAATCCAACGTGAAGGCTCACCTCTCGCCACAACCCAGCCACCACACTACGAGTGATCGCCGTTTGCAAGCTCGCCGAGTATTCGACGAAGAAAACGACAAAATTTTAAAAATGTCACCGTTTTTTCAAACGGTTATGTTAATAATTCAAAAAAAAGAATATTTAATGATAAAATTAAACTCCCACCCTACAAATAAACCTCATTTTACTAATTTTTTTTCACAACCAACTTCTTTATAAACTTTCACACACACAAAACTTCTTTTTAATTACTCCCAACTGTCACAAACGAGGTGCGACGAATGATTCTTAAACGACTATGGAGAGAACTAGTAGTGGAGGTCACACTAGCGAACAATTTGCTGACCGAGTTAATATAGTATCTTGAGGAAATGCGTAGCCGTGATCCAAAAATAACGAGGGTGCATTTATTGCCACTCGACTAGCCCATTTACAGTTACTGTTTGCATACGCTTCTAATGATAACTGAAGGGGATGTGCGAGTTACAACCCACTGGCGGGCAGCTCGAGAGGCACCCGTAAGACCCAAATGACGTTGTTGAAACTTGTTGTGATACTTAATGCTCTTAGAATCTAATATGCGTAGCTTTTTTTAGTTACAAAAGTCATGTACTCTCTCAGTAAAACTTTTAGTTTTAGCCAATCAAAAATAAGTTTAGTGATGAAAATGATATTTGATTTGTTAAAAAAAATGTATTAGTTTCATTTTATGACTCAAGGAGTAATTAGTTTCTTTTTACCTCAAAATAGCATTTTGATTGATAACTCGTGTGTACAACTGACCTATCATAAATTACTCTGCACAAATATACTAATAACAAAGGTACATGCATCTGCCCAGTATTTAATCACTAATTAATTGTTTTGATGTATTTGCACACACAATAAAACCTCATAAACACTAGGATAGAACCATCACTAATCACTTTCCATTTAAAGCAAGTTACACGTGAGTTCCCACTTTTAGCACACACATATATTTAGCAAAAACAAAGAAGGGTTCTTATGATATGTCAAATGACACCAATACCCATTGTGCATTTTCAACTATCTTCCATTTTTAGGGCTATTATTGTCAAATCAACTTATTATTTTTACACCCATTTTTGTTTGACGGTTAACTTTCCGGCGCCACGTCATCTTGAAAGTACACATTTTATCTCCAAACGACATCGTTTCAAGTCACAAAACACAAGACAAATACTTGGGTTCTTAACTTCAAAACTCTTTCATCTTCCCCAAACAAAAACACATACAATCTCTTAGTCTTTCACATACATAATCAATGAATCTTTACATAATAAAGTGAAATGGGCATGTAGAAAATCACCTCTTTTTTATATAAAGTTCCAATCTTTATACTTATTTGACACAAAATGACTACCAAGCTCAAGTTTTTACACCTTGTAACCATACTATTACACTTCTTTATCATCATCACAAATGCCACTATTCTTGATCAAAGTCAAGAAAAAGAAAGTTTGATATCTTTCAAAAACTCAATCTCAAACCCAAAAATGCTCACAAAATGGAACCATGACACACCACATTGTGAATGGGAAGGTGTTACTTGCCAAAATGACCGAGTTACATCACTCATTCTGTCAACTCAGTCACTCAAAGGCTCACTACCCAACTCACTATTCTCACTCACTAATCTCAGGCCATCTTTCTACCAAAATATCCAATCTCAGAAACCTCAAGTCCCTAAACCTGGGTGAAAACGAGTTATCAGGTGAGTTACCGAGTCAACTCGGTGAGTTGACTCAGTTGCAAACCCTTGAACTCGGTCCCAACTTTTTCACAGGAAAAATCCCACCTTCCATTGGAAAGCTTGCATCTTTACAGTCTTTAGACCTTTCCTCAAATACCCTCGTCGGAAAAATCCCACCGGAGATCGGAGAGTTGACCAGTCTCCGGTCACTTGGACTCGGTAACAATTTTTTATCCGGTGAAATTTACCCTTCTTTTTTTACCAAGCTTCAAGATTTAGTCTTTTTAGACATTGCAAACAACACCCTTGAAGGAACCATCCCCTCTGAAATTGGCTACTTAACTAACTTGACTGATCTTTTCATCGGAATAAACCAGTTTTCCGGCCAAATTCCGCCGGAAATTGGAAAGTTAAAAAAGTTGGTAAATTTTTTTTCACCGTCTTGTAAAATTTCAGGGCCATTACCAGATACCCTTTTAAATCTTGTGTCGTTATCTAAGTTGGATTTGTCTTATAACCCTTTAAAATGCTCAATCCCAAAAGCATTGGGTCAGTTAAAAAATTTGACTATAGTAAACTTAGTGTACTCCCAGCTTAACGGTTCGATACCTAGTGAACTAGGAAACTGTAGGAATTTGAAGACATTGGTTTTGTCTTTTAATTCGTTATCTGGGTCGTTACCTGAAGAGTTGTCGAATTTGCCCTTGTTGTCGTTTTCGGCTGAGAATAATGAACTTTCGGGTGATTTGCCGAAATGGGTTGGTAAATGGGGTCAAATTAACTCACTTTTGTTGGCGGGGAATAGGTTTACGGGTCGGGTGCCTAAGGAGATAGGGAACTTGACAATGCTGAATAGTTTGGGGTTGAGTAATAACTTGTTGACTGGTTTTGTGCCTAGGGAGATATGTAATGCGGTTTCGTTAAGTGAGCTTGATTTGGAAAGTAATATGCTTTCGGGTTCGATTGGGGATACTTTTATGGGGTGTAGGAATCTTACTCAGTTGGTTTTGTCTGAGAATCAGATTGTTGGCGTGATTCCTGAGTATTTGTTTGAGCTTCCTTTGATGGTTCTTGATCTTGATTCGAATTTGTTAAACGGGTCGATTCCTGTTAAGTTATGGAAGTCGAGTAGTTTAATGGAATTATCGGCTGCTAATAACATGTTGGAAGGTAGTCTTGCTGAGGAGATTGGGAGTTTAGTTACTTTAGAAAGATTGATTCTTAGTAACAATAGGTTAAGTGGTGTGATTCCGAAAGCGATAGGGATGCTGTCTTCGCTTTCAGTTCTTAATTTAAACTCAAATCAGTTTTCTGGTTTGATTCCTGCTGAGATTGGGAACCTTGCTTCTCTTACAACACTGGATCTTGGTGGCAATAGATTAAATGGGTCGATTCCGGTTGAGGTAACGGGTTTGTCTGAGTTGCAGTGCTTGGTACTTTCGAATAATGATCTTTCGGGCTCTATTCCTTATTCGAAGAATTCAAGTTATTTTAGGGAGGTTAGTATACCTGACTCGAGTTTTGTTCAGCATCATGGGCTGTATGATCTGTCTAATAACCGGTTGACTGGTGAGATACCTGACGAGTTGGGAGACTGTTTGGTTGTGGTGGATCTTTTGCTTAATGGTAACATGCTGTCAGGGGAGTTGCCTAAGTCTTTAGCAAAGCTAACCAACCTAACGACATTAGATTTGTCTGGAAATTTGTTGTCTGGTGGTATACCAGCTGAGTTTGGTCAGTCTTTGAAGCTGCAAGGGCTGTATTTGGAGAACAATAACCTCACTGGGCACATACCTGTTGAATTAGGCCAACTTCATAGTCTGGTTAAGCTTAATTTGACTGGTAACCGACTCTCGGGCTCAATCCCTTCCACATTTGGGAAGTTAACGGGGTTGACTCATTTGGACTTAAGTCGTAATCTCCTCGATGGCGAACTTCCTTCAACACTTTTGAGCATGGCGAATCTTGTTGGGCTTTTTCTACAACAAAACAAAATATCGGGTTGTTTAGATGATTTCTTGGTTGGTTCCATGGAGTGGCGGATCGAGACAATGAATTTAAGTAATAATTTTTTCTCTGAAATGTTGCCTCGAGCTTTGGGTAATATGTCGTATTTGACCACGTTGGATCTGCACGGGAATGCGTTCACTGGTGAAATCCCATGGGGGATCGGGAATCTTATGGAGCTCGAGTTCTTAGATTTTTCAAACAATAAGTTATCGGGTCGAATTCCTGATAGTCTTTGCAGTGTTTCAAGTTTAAGTTACATGAATCTGGCTGGAAACAGATTAGAAGGCCCTGTTCCGAAGAATGGAATTTGCGGGAATACATCAAGAATCACGTTATCTGATAACAAAGCATTATGTGGTGGAGTTCTTGGTTTGCAATGTCCGGGTACAAGCTTTCGAAGAGGGTCAAAGTTTTTCAGCATCTGGTCGTTAGCTTCTATTGCCATCGGGACATTATTGATCACCGCTTTTATAACAATTGTGGCAATAAAACGTGTTCACAGAATCAAGAAAAGATCCGATTGTGAAGACCCTGGCGCGAATAACAGTAGTTCAGTTGATCATAATCTTTATCTTTTGAGTAGCAGCAGGTCAAAAGAGTCGTTAAGCATCAATGTAGCAATGTTTGAACAACCTCTTGTAAAGTTAACACTTTCTGACATTCTTGAAGCTACAAATAACTTTTGTAAAACCAAAATTGTTGGTGACGGTGGGTTTGGTACAGTCTACAAAGCCCAGTTGCCGAATGGAAAGACTGTTGCAGTCAAGAAACTGAACCAGTCAAAATCGCAGGGTCAACGTGAGTTCTTAGCTGAAATGGAAACCTTAGGAAAGGTTAAGCATCGGAATCTTGTGTCATTGCTCGGTTACTGCTCATTTGGTGAAGAAAAGCTGCTCGTTTATGATTATATGGCGAATGGAAGTTTGGACCATTGGTTAAGAACCTGTACGGAAGATATGGGAGTTTTGACTTGGGCTAAAAGATTCAGGATTGCGGTGGGTTCAGCTCGTGGGCTGGCCTTTTTACACCATGGATTCACTCCACATATTATTCACAGAGATATTAAAGCTAGTAACATTTTACTAAATGAAGATTTCGAGCCAAAAGTTGCTGATTTTGGGCTAGCAAGGTTGATAAGTGCATGTGAGACTCACGTGAGTACTGATCTAGCCGGAACATTTGGTTATATTCCACCCGAGTATGGTCAAAGCTGGCGGTCAACAACAAAGGGTGATGTTTATAGCTTTGGAGTGATACTTCTTGAATTGGTGACGGGGAAAGAGCCAACTGGATTAGAGTTCAAAGACGTTGAAGGTGGGAATCTGGTAGGGTGGGTTTGCTATAAGATCAAGAAAGGCCAAGCCGTTGATGTGCTTGATCCAACGATTGTTGATGCTTCTTCAAAGAAGGCGATGCTTCAGATGGTCCATATTGCTGCGATTTGTGTATCTGATAATCCAGCTAATCGGCCTTCTATGCTTAACGTGCTTAAGTTTCTAAAAGGAATCAAACATGAGCTGTGAAAATAGTAAGTTGTGGGTAGACTAATACATTCTTAGCTTGTAGTTGTAAGCAGTATGATTTTATTCAATGAAGTAAAGAATTTCGCTATATATTTTCGTGTTCCGTTTTATATTGGTTACTTTCTTGCAAAATACACCATGTTTGGTTACAAGCATGTTACTGCAAATTTTGTTAGCGTGTAACGAATGCAGTGTATTCAAGAAGTGACACTATTGCCACAACGCCCACAATTCGATTAACAAGTAAATATCATGATTATTGATAAAATGTCAATGGTAAAAGATGGTTTGGAAGTTTAGGCTGTGAGTGAATAATATGCATCATATTTGATATCTCTAGACTTCTAAAGGTGTTTGGATGAGCTTATTTGAAAGAGCTTAAGTGGTTCCGGAAAAACCTCAAAACAAACCTTTGCATAATTTAGACAATAAACATAAGCTCTATATTTGAAGCTTATTGTACATTAAAAGTGACATAAGACATTAAGCTTCTCAAATAAGGCAACTCGCCCTAAGTTTAACTAGGCAACTCGCATCAAAACAAAATAAGAGGAAGCAATGTGAAGATAAGAGGTAACGAAATAAAAGAATCAAACACAGTAATGCCCAACAATTCTACTCGCCAAACTAACTTTAATGAGAAAGTTGTATGTTAAATCTAAAATTGTTACACGTAGAGAACGTTAAAAAAAACATAAGCAAGCACAGCACAACACACAACATGTTGTGTCGGAACCATTTTGCTTTAATTAGAAGGCAAATTTTGGGTTGAAATTATAAAGATGTCAATGCTTTTAGTTTCTATCGATGTGGGACAAGTTATGGTTGAAGTTATAAGGATGTTATTGTTTTTAGTTTTTATCCATATGGGATAAGCTATGTAGATAAATTTAGCATAAGATTACAAGTAGATTAATAACTTGTTTGATTCCAAGGGAGTCGATTTTGGTAAAGCAGTATGACTTTCTTAATGAAGTGAAGATTTTCTCTATATTTTTGTGTTCCCTTTTGGAGAGTACTTGTTAGGGTGATAATACAAATCTTGTTAAGCAATATAAATTATGCTTATAGTTAGAATGATATAAGTTTTTGGTTTATACTTTAAGTTGATGTGTTACAAAAACAGAAGTCCATGTGGATACCGGAATCGTGCAATGAAAGCAAGAAAACAATACCATGGTAACGAGTATGAATATGCACCAACACAAGAAATAAGAGTGTATTCAATAAGTGACATTAATTATGGCCACATACACCCAGTTCGATTAGCTAGTAAATATCATTGTAACGAGTATGATAACACGACTAAAATTGATCAATGGTAAAAAAAAAAGTTTGTTTGGAAGTTTAAGGCCGTAAGGTACGTCTACCTTCACATGTTCTCTCCCTCATAAAACTTTGACCATCAAAGGTATCCTGCAAACCAGGACTTGCAAAAATTGTGCGCACTAGGTGTAGTAAGTGGAAGAGTCATCACTTTGTTGACATAAAAGCATCATAAGACGAGTTCACTATAATAACCAATGCTTGGGGAAATTCCCATAGCAATGAAACCAGAAAAACAATATTAACTAAATTTGAGTTGTTCACTCACAGACATTTGTGTTTAACGGCGAACTTGAGTCGTTCCTCATTATCTCTATTACGTACATGTTTTCTACTTCCTGGTGCAGGAACTTTCCACAACCAACAAGCTTTATCCCCCTGAATTAATGTACAACGTAATAGTAAGAAAAAGGAAAAGTAAATTTAATCCCACAGCAAGAAGTTGCATCATGTTCTCACATCATAATCCCAAGATGCCTTTATCTCGGTTATATCGGTTGCGTTTTGTTACTTAACTCAGAATTAGTTACAGAATCAAGCTAGCAAAAACAACTAAAGTGACTGCAATGACAAACCTTGTCCATGGAGCAGGATCATTATCAGAATGAACCGCCGATTGTATCCCTTTTAGAATCTAAATGTCAGCGAGTGTTTTAATGAATCCTATTGATTAATCTAAACTGATAGTGTGATATCATACTTGAATTCCAGGTTTCCTCCAGCATTTTCCAATCTTGTAAATCCCATCATACTGTACTCCTTGCTCAGGTGCATAAGCAGATCGTTTTTTGTTTGTGTGACCTGTCCATGTATATCGAGTATTGTCAGGTACAAAGGCTTACTAATTACCATATCATACACGTACATGGTGATTTGTGAATTAGGGCATCTAGCAAACTACAAGTCGATGCATCGAATCATGAGCAACTCAACTTGTAAAATATGCCACAAGACCATACCTCACGACACGTACCGGGTAGCCTTTTCTGCAATTAAAGCGTAAAGGTTTGTTGAATTTCTCAAACCTCTGATCAGATGACTGAGTCTTGTTGGTCCTTTTATTTCCACTCAAGTCTCTCCCACCACTGCCAATAACAAAAAGTTTGCAAATAAAGATACATGTCTTGGTGGAATAGAATTATTAAAAACAGAAGTTATAAGTTATACGATATTGATACAACAAAAAGTAAATAGGTTTCACAGTATAGCAAAAACCAAATTTACCAATCACTACCAAACAACAAATGGGCACTGCAACCTCGTTGTCAAGCAACATCGTTTAAAGTGGATCACGTACCTTTCAGTGTAGAGGAACCACTGTCCATGATCCTCATCATCTTCATATCTCCCGATAGTGCAACATATGGTGCACCATAATCAGACAGTCCAGATATCCCTGCAACATGAGGAAGATGAGCACCCCACTGTCTACATTCCATACGATCATTTTCTGACCAGAACTCCCGTTCCTCTCCTGGATCATTTTCTGCGAGAATAGGTCCAAAATGATCAGGAGCATCCGTCACAAATATCATTCCACTGCAAGCATTAGCCTTCCTGGTCAGTATGGCTTAGGTGGTCCAGAAGCAGCATTTGACTTTGTCATTTTTGACATTCTGATCGCAATTACAAGGGATGAGTTAATTCGAGGCTGACTGCCGTTTAGGAGGACTTGTAGCTTGACATATGGCACAAGTGCGTTTTCCCTGACCAACCCATTTCTCAAAACACTTAAAGCAGAAATTATGACCACAAGGTCTGTAACATAAACAGATATCTTTAAGTCAAACAAAATATGAAATAAACTTGTTCAATATGTAAAATATATCACATTACGCAACCATTTGAACTTCTTCTACGGCCCTTAAGCTGAAAACTAAATGGACTAATCTCTAATCATAATGGGTACCAGGTATATTTTGTGTCTCCATACTCACTTGATGACTATATAAATTCAACTCTGGAAAAAAAAATGTGCAAATTGTAGCAGTACTATATGCAAGTGAAGGTCAAACTGTGGTTGCTACATAATGCATAAGTCAGTGCTCCCTTTGGTTCCAACACCAACAACACAAAAAAGATTCCATTAATACATCACTCAAGCAATTTATACTTTATAGCTACTTATAGTACACAGATAGACCACTATATTACCAGAACTACACACGTTTCACTTTTCACCATTTTATAAAAAAGGAGGCCATCTGGTGGAAAGGCACCAACATTTTATCCATCAACGCAACCAATTCCAACGTGTTTCTACAGAATCATAAAGCATAAACATATCAAATAAGCTGAAGGACAGAAAAGTGTATTTTCAAGAATACAATCTGTAAAGAAACGAACATCATAATATTAGCGTATCCAAACAGCCAAAATTTTACATGTTTTGGCCAACAAACAAGAATATGCTCTGACTTAATGGTTGATCATCCACTCTACTCATTTTGTCACCTCCTGGCACGTGGAATAAGGCCACCAATATCTACTCTAAAACATTGTAATCCATCACATTTTGCCTAAATTCAGAACAGCAAAATAAACTAATAATCCCCAATTCCCCATTTACACATTTGGTCTCTTCTAACCAAGAATTTTGACCAAATCAAGACTACAAAGTACAAAGCAAGGAAAACAAACTCCTCAACACCCGGAATCTCAAAAATCTTCTTCAAAGCCTCTTCGCTCGGAGGTCATAACGTCGCTCGAAGGTCATAACATTTGTAAGTACCTGCAACGAAGGTCATAACATCAAAATGAATAACGTTGCAATGAACTTTTGAGAAAAAGAATTTCTCGACAGGTGTTTTTTTCTTTTGGGAAAAGACAGGCCAAAGAAGGATTACGTTAAAAGCTTGAAGCTGACAAGGTTTTAAAGGACTATAATTAGAAACCGTTTTTGTCGTTTGGTGAGAATTGACAATCTGTATATCATTCAATATATAAACTGCACATTTCTCATAATTGCGGGTATTTGTGACATTCAAGTCTCTAGACAAGAAATTTAGCTTTAAGGGTCTCTAAACACTGGAGCATTAAGTGGTAGTTCAATAGTGAAAAGATCAAGGGCAGCCTGCAAGAACTAAAAAATTTCGACCAGTTTACATAAAAATGGGTCAAATGTTTAAGTAAATAGGAAAGGCGGTCGAACATGTCAAAACTATCCCTCACTTCATTTCAGAGAAAAAATCTAGAACTTGCGGTAAAAAAAACATTGGCTCTGTACTCTACTACTCCTAACTAACACATTGATTACTAACAATGTATTTTTTAAAAAGTGGACAAAAAACCTGCCCGTTTCAACTGGTTACTTAGACCGACCAAACTATCCATATCACCAATTTACCACCCTCAGTAACAATAATTAACGCACAAGCTACCCATGTTTGCAATAAAATTGTTTTTGTAATCATAGTTAGCGCTTTACCTTTTTAAGAAATTGAAAAAGAAAATGGACGAAAGTGTTTTTGTAAAAAGATGCATACAAACTCTTTAATTTATGGCAGAATTACAAGTCAAGCTTTGAGTAGTATTACCTCAACAGAAACATTTGGTCGAGTGAGTACCAAATCATCATCATCATAAGAACCACTTTCAACCCTGGTGTACCTTAAAGACTGATTGTTGCTAAACACAAATGTGGCAATTGCTTGCTCGCTAAAGGGACAGCCCTCCAATATTAGCTTTCTTAGTTTTGGGCACCCTTTTGATAGCTCCAGAAGTCCTAAATCAGATTCTCCCGTATATCTTAGATATAGATGTCTTAGATTATTACCATACTTCCCAATGTATCCTAAACCCACATCCGTCACTCCCCCCAGCGTAAAATCCAGCCTCTCGAGTTTGCTGCAACCCATTAGCATAGCTCGAACCCCATTGTCTAGCGGTGAATCTGTTATGGCGTCTTTAATACCCAACCACATACGTAGATCACGCAGATTCTTCAAATGAGTTCCGACACACTCAAGAGCTTCATTTGAAATATCTAAGAGATGAACTTTTAAATATTCCAAATTAGGACAACCTTGTGCCAGAGCTATGAGTCCCAAGTGAGTCACCCACCCACGATGGTGAAGTTTGCGCAACTTTTTGCAAAACTGACCAATAACTTTCAATCCCTCGTCTCCACATGGATCCTTGGTAACTAGAACTTCCAAACTCGGACACCTCTCAAACAAGGAACATACGCAACAATGGGAATAGACATCCAATTCCCGTAGCTGATTGAGATAAGGGAGTAGAAACGGGTATGAAGCTGTGTTCAACTCCTCATCCTCAATACGTAAACCACGAATATTTGGCGGGAATTTAAAACCACTATAGTCCCAATCATTATCAATAATCCCGATGCCAAAATGATCGAGCTTCTTAGCATGCTTAAAAACTTCTCTAAAATCACCTAACCTTTGTGGAAAAATATTCAGAGACACTAACGACTTGCTACATTTTTTAGCAAGCCGTGCAACATCTTTCACATCATACCGCTCAAACTGGTTATGAAAACTTAACGACTCCATAACCGTGTTACACGAAGCCAACTCACTTAACCATTTCCCACTACGTCTGTCATAATTTTCTAACCAATTATGTTCTAAACGCAAACTTCTCAAATCAGTACAACACCTAACGACATCAATTACATCATCCTCCGAAAACATTTTACAGCCACAAATCTCTAAACTCCTTAAGTTAGCACCTCGGGTTTTCGCCAAGTGTTTGAGATCAGAAGGAGACACAATCATGTTCCGGATAGAAAGCGAGTTCAAACGCTCAAAATTAACAGCTATTTTAATCCACGGGGTGACCGAAATACGACATATTTTAGCGGTTTCATATCCACGGCCATGGGGGTCAGACTTAAGTGTTAAGGACTCGAGATTAGGGAATCTATGGCTTAAACGTTTAAGGTTAGGAAGGTAATGCACGTGGACAGTTACGTGTTTACGCGTTAATGAATCGATATCGAAATATTTCCTAGAGACTAATGAAACAGAATTAAGGACATCATTGTCTTGTATGTAAGGAATTACACAATCTAACACTAACTCCTCCATATCTTTAACTACAAGATCGAAAGACTTACCAGCCGCTGACCGGAATTTTGATTTTTAGGGTTTGTGTGGAAATGATTTGGGGGTAAATGAAATTGGGGTTTTTAAAAAAGAGAATTTCATATATATATAGCTGCAAAAGATCAAAATTGCGTATATATCCGGCTTAAACTTATAATTGCATATATATCCTTTCAAAAGCTTAAAAATTGCATATATATCCAACTTAACTTAATAATTGCATATATATCCTTTTAAAACCTTCATAATTACGTATATATCCTTCTAAACCTTTAATATATCATATATATCAAAATAATTATTTAATATAATTTTAAACTCCAAATTATGAAAATTGTAAGTTTGAAACTGCAACAACCACATTTGTTTTAAGATGTCTCGAGGTTCAAATGAACTAGATGACCAAAAACGTTATCTCAAGAGTTTAACTTCACGAAAAAAATCACCTTATCTCATATATAATACGAATACATGAAATAAACCCACTGAATATATCATGATTGTTATATATTATACATTACAAATAAAATATATTTACAATGAAAGCGTATATACTACTGCCAACAAATTTCTAAATAAAGAAAAAATAAATTTAAGAAATATTTTTTTATATAATTATAATTGTAATGTACTAGAGAGTTGCAAATCTAAATTAAATAGTTATTTGGATATATATGACATATTTAAGGTTTAAGAAGGATATATGTGTAATTATAAGTTTATGTTGGATATATATGCAATTTTTTAGCTTTTGAAAGGATATATATGCAATTAAAAGTTTAAGTTGGATATATACGTAATTTTGAGCTTTTGCAAGGACATATATGCAATTCCCCTCTTTTTAATGACTGTTTGGGTTTTTATATTTTTACTTTTTTGAAAATTTAAAACATCTTGTTTTTGTGAAGTGAGCCGAGTTGTTTGTGAGCTCGGCTCGTTAAAAGTTTGACTTGACTTAGCTCGAGTTAAACGAACTCGAGTCTGAATTCAAGCTTAACATAAAACTCATTAACTAAGTGAGCTCGAGAGTTTTAGACATCGAGTTCAGTTAGACTCGCGAGCCCTAAACAAGCTTTTACGATTATAACATATGTTAAATGTATTTTTTAGATAAATAAAGCGTTGCCCATTTTTGTATCAGGAGAGATCGTTTTACCCGTGCCGTTACGTGGCACAATGTTTTACGTGATTTTTTTTACGCTAACAATCCTTAAATTTAACTCAATTGTAGCTTCTGAAATTAATATATTTATATAATTTTTCATTACATAAATTGTTCTCTTCTTTAACCTAAGGATTGTGTTTGTAATGGCAAGTGTACGTTACATAAACAATTGATACTTTTAACCTATGGACTGTTTATGTAATCAACACGAGGGACCTTTTTTTTGCGAGTTAACTGACGTTTTTTGTAATTATTTGTTACACATATAGTCCTTAAATTTAACTCAAGGACTGTTTATGCAAGCGGTAGATACTTTTTTTTTGCAATTGTTCAAGGTCTATGTTTGTACTCGTAAGTAAACCGCAAGGACAATTTTTGCTAGATTTGTTTTATATTTACTATTTGGTGGCATGACCTGACTTGATTCGGTTTAACTATATCCCTAAACTCTAGCCCAACAGATAAATTAATCTCTTTAGTGAAAGGCTACCGCTCAAAATCGAGTTTGAGTTTGGCATGAGATAGTGTATCCCAACTCAGCTTTGAATAAATACTATTAAGCGAATTGTATATCATAATTTGTAATACTACCACACAATGCTTACTTTTATCGTATAGTTATCACATATGTATGTATACATAGAATTAAGGATATGTATATGAGTAAGCAAGCTTGAAGAAGGCTCCATGACCACATGGATAAACCTCAAGCAAGCGGGTTATCAATTTGCATAACATATATTTGATCTCTTATAAATTAATCTCTTTACGTTTTCGTTCGATTTTTTACGTTTTAGTGTCCGTTTTTTTCTACGTTTTAAATTTTTGTTTTTATGTTTTGATGCTGATTTTTTCACGTTTTACGTCCATTTTTACTTTTTCGTCCGTTTTTTTTACGTTTTTATTATTTTTTTTTTACTTTTCGTTTTTGTCCGTTTT
>OU343218.1:239701923-239850530 GCA_910596185.1 Chrysanthemum makinoi
TAAAACCCTAACTCTCTATAACCCTAAAACCGATTACTTACTCTCACGCCGGAGGATAATCGTGGGAGACAATCCCACGATAAGCCTAACGGTGTTTTCTGTTTATTAGTGCGCAGGTCTCAAGCAGCAAACAACCAATTAATACGAGAACCGGAGCACCAACTAGGAACGTCCAACTTTTGTATCAACAATCCTTATCATTTTTCCAAAACGGAATTTTCTTGCTTTGAAATTTATTACAACGTAATTTTATCATTGACTATGTTTAGAAAATTCTTAAAATTTGTTACGGTTAATTTTAGTATTAGTGCTTTGTATCTTTTTTTCATTAACTACAAAACATGATTACAGTTTATTCAACATTTTATTTTATACTCTTATCAACTATTTTATATTTTACCTTAGAGAAACTATACAATAAATAGGAAAAACAATCCAAAATAAAGCAATTAGCCATTCTGACTGTATATTCATTTCCACTCTCGGTATGAAACTTATTACGGCTATGTTTGCATACAAGATTATAGAGAGATTATGCTTATTTTTTCAAAAAATAAGCTATTTAAAAAATAATCTTTGTTTGGGAGACATAACTTATAAGAGATTATTAAAAAAAAATAAAAAATAAAAAAATAAATAAATCTATAATCTCTGAAAATAAAAGGTTACTTCATGTAGCTTATAAAAATAATCTCTTTTTATAATTTTTTAAGTAACAGCAACAGCACCAGCACCAGCATCAGCATCAGCACAATCTATTTTTACCAAACATACCCTACATCTCTTGTAAATTAACTATACGACACTATGGATCTATTTGGAAAGTACGTTAAAGGAATTGAAATATTTTGTTATAACAACATATGAACAAAAAAGTCATGATATGCTTTTTTTTTATTAAAGATCAGACAATGCGTTCATATATAGTTAAGCTTAATTATAAATTTGTTTCATTCAATAAATTTACTAACTTTTATTATTTAATTTGCTTCATTCAATAATAATTTTTCTAATTTACTAGACTTTAAAAAACTTATGATATATGAAAAATTAGTCTATGATAAATATCGCTTCAAAAATTAGTCTATAGTGTTGTATTTTATTGTTTAAGTTATTATTATTATTTTTATTTTTTTTTGAATTTTGTAAACCTATTTATAGAATAAGGGGGCTAAATATAAAAAACCAATAGAAAATCGGTTTGTAATCTAACTAATGAATGAAATGCGTTGATTAGGGGTCGCTCAACAGTCAACACCCACTAGTCACCTTACTAGCTCCGCCCCTTGATGCAAATGATGCTAATTAAGAGATTTGTTCGAAAATTTAAAGAAGCTTATATATATTATTGTATGACGAAAAAAGTGAAGTAATTAATGTCTTTTTCTTTCTCACGTTTTATATGTGTGACTAGTTAGTTTGGGTCGTAATGCTACAGTTAATGAATTTCATATAGAGTAGTAATTGGGAGGCCTAAAAGATATGCCTAAACTCATGCCTACATCTGCGTGGCATCATCCTGATGGCTGCAGTCAGGGGACTCACTTTTTCACAAACTATCAGAATCATGACACGTATGTTTAGGCATATCTTTAGACACATAATTAGGTCTTCAAATCATTTCCCTTTCATATATAGCTAGAAATATTTTTTTTTTCTAAGAATTACTTTGAATTCGATTTAGAAAAAGAGGAAAACAGTAATTAAGATGTTTCCATTCTTGGCCCTTCCCTTTCAATATATATAGGTCTCCATTTTCATATTCATATGCACCTTTTGCATGACTCATTCTAAAGTGTGTATTTTTGTTTAAAAGTTAGGAACAATTTTCCTTTCCCTAGAGATATTGTTAACCATTGTAGCTAGGTCGAGTTCTCTCCTTAAATATATCTTAATTCACTTTTTTGTAACATATTTTTTTCTGAAAATATTGCAATTACATGCACATGTTGGAAGTTAATTTGTCAGCATGATTCATTTATAAAGTTAGTAAAAATGATTTTTCAAGAACCAGTACTATATATATATATATATATATATATATATATATATATATATATATATATATATATATATATATATATATATATATATATATATATATATATATATATTTTTTATTTTTTTTTTTTTGCATTAGTCGACTATGACTATGCATTTTGTAAGTATTTTGTATTGAAATTTTTTATCTTGAGATTGAGATCAAAGAAAGACAGTAATTGTTCAAATATTGTTGATGATTTATCCTTATAATAAAATTATATTAATTTTTTGAGTTGTACAAGGCTTTGGTTTATATTTTTTGTTTCATTATAGTATAGAATGGGAGATTAAATTATAAGTTGTTAATTATAAAATCTTCAAGCTTAATCACCTTTTTTCTTACTATATTGATATTATTAAATTTTGTAATCATACATGATATATGATATTTATCATTATTATTTTTTTCTTTAGTATATGTAAATAAATAAGAACATGCTCACATGCTTCACTATATGTTAGTTATATTATTTTTTTTTCTAAAAGTTCTACTCCGTATCCTTCCCTAAATGAATAATTACATACATGTCATTTGTACTAGTTTTTTTATGCATAAAGTACAGTGCTTTTAATGCATTCAAATGATATATATGTAATTTTTAAAATAAGCAAGGACATATATGTTAAAGCTCATTTTATTTATTTGTTTATGAATTGTTTGGTTTTTAATATGCTTGTTTATTTCATTTAACTTTGGTCATGGTTTTGCACACAGAAGCCAAAGATAAAGATGGAGGCATTTGAAGGGTTTAACTCGACGTCGCAAAACATTGAGGGAAATGGTAATCATCAAGCCAGGGAAGAAGTACCTCCAAACACGTCAGGTGAAAACGTGTTAGATGTTGCATCAAGCGACGAACAAGATATCCATCCAGATGGCGCTTCTTCAAGTTCACGCAGGGGAACATAAAATCGTCTTACTCCTGATCAAATTCAAGAACTCGAAAAGTAATACCTATTTTTCTATATAATTTGTAATTGAACCACATTCTCTCTTTAAGTTTTGAAGTATATGCATATCATTAGTCTCTTATTTATTGTGTGTGTGGTAACTAATATAGTTGCTATATGGAGAACCCTCACCCTAATATGAGAGAAAAGGAGGCAATTGGAAGAAAACTCAACATCGATATAGAGAAAGTAAAATTTTGGTTCCAAAATAAAAGGAATAAATTGAAGGTAAGTTTCACTGTTTTTTTTTGTTACACTTGCATTTTATTATCGTAACAAATATAGTAAAGAAATACTTGTACTTAAAATGAATAGGTTGGAACTTTTTTTAAGTTAGCGCATATTTTGTATGCAAGTCTTGGGTAGTTGATTAGAACTAACATGTAATTAACCATTTACCACATTGGTTCAGAATCAAACGAAGCGACATGACAATGCCGTTCTTATGGCCGAGAATCAGAAACTGAGGAATGATAACATGGCGTTACAGGAAGAGCTTGACCGCTTGCGTCAATTGTTGGGTAGTTCTTCATCTTCGTCGAATAGTCCATTGCCACAACAAATGACGAGTGCCAGTGATGCAGGTCTTTATATTTTCTTTCACCGGTTATATATTTTCTGGCTATCTATGTGACTAACTAATACCGTACTAAACTTTGAACTCGCAGAAGGAAGAACCAATAATTTGGAAGAATCTAACGATATGCCCTTTCAAAGAAACGGATATCTAGAGCTGGCATTAAGTGCCATGGACGAGCTTGTTAAACTTGGGCAAGCCAATGCTCTACTTTGGAGCAGAAACAGAGAAGGCGGGGGAGAAACCCTTTGCTTAAACGAATATGCAAGGAGATTTCCTCCAATCCTTGGCCCAAAACCACTTCAATTTGTGTCCGAGTGTTCAAAGGCCACTGCTACGGTATCCATGAGTAGCTTAGACATTGTGGAAGCATTGCTCGATGCTGTAAGTTTCATTGTTTTAATTTTCTTCATTACTTAGTTCAAATTACCCATAGATTATATTAACTTACAATAAAACATGACTTCATATATAAAAGAACCGTTGGAAAGACATGTTTGTGGGCATGATCGGAAGCAGTACTACAACAGAAGTAATTTCTAGTGGTACAGGAGGTTCAAGAAATGGTGTTCTCCAACTTGCAAGTCTTCTTGTATATGTCTTTGGTTTTCATTAATCGTAATGAGTTAAAGCTAAAAGATCAAACTTCATGTAGATGAAAGCGGAGATTCAACTCATTTCGCCTTTGATACCGGTTAGGCGGTTAGAGTTGTGAACTTCCTTCGGTTCAGCAAACAACAAACTGAAAAGGTATGGATTGTGGTTGACTTGTCTGTGGATGCTGGGACCGATGGCCATATATCGAGAAGGCCTCCTTCTGGTTGTATTATACACGATATGAAAAACGGATCATCTAAGGTATATGTATATTGTTTTCTAAAAGTGTTAAATTTTGATACAATTATGACATTGTGTGCAGGTAACCTGGATTGAGCATACAGAATACGATGAAAGTCTGGTTCACAATCAGTATCGTTGGCTGATTAGCTCGGGTCTGGGCTTTGGTGCACCAAGGTGGATTTGTGCACTTTTACGCCATTGTGAGTGCTTAAAAGCCATCTCATCATCGTATGCCAACTCAAAGTTGCCACTAAGTACAAGACAATCCTTAAAAGGACTAGCACAACGCATGACTAGTCTCTTTTGTAATGGGGTTTGTTTGACTGGTGGTCAACAATGGGACTTGGTGGTAGATGGTCCAGGACAACCAAGGATCATGGCTCGCAAGTGCATAAGTGGTCTAGGTGAACCCAAAGGAATAGTCATGAGTGCATCCATCTCAGTCTGGATCCCAGCACCACATCGACGCTTGTTTGATTTGTTGTTGCATAAAGGCTTGAGGAGCGCGTGGGACGTGTGTTTCCGTGAGATAGCTACATCGTCCTTGATCCATTTCCCCATGGTCCTAGATGCTAATAGCATCTCGGTACTTAAATCCAATGTATGCACAAATTTAATATTTACATAATATCATAGCCATAATAAGTTAACAATGTCTTTTGCTAACTATTCAATGGTTTGTTGCATGTACAAGACTCCGGTAGATCAAAACTCAATGATGTTACTGCAAGAAGCTGCTAGCGACAAAACGAGATCACTCATAGTCTATGCAGCTGTGAACTATCCAACAATATCAATGGTGATGAGGGGCGGGGATGCTTCTTCTGCAGCTCTTATGCCATCAGGGTTATATATTGTCCCAAGCTACAGTGCACCGGGTGGTGAACGTGGATCTATGGTGACTTTGGGCTTCCTTATCATGGAAGAGCACATGACTACGACCAACCTCACAGTGGAGACGATCAAGGCATTAAATGGGCTGGTATCTAATACGGTACTAGGAATCAAGGATATTGTTCGATCCAGAGTGTGTAGACAGATAGTTGAATCATATATGTACTAGATTTTGTGTATTTTTGGTCTGGTGACAATAATTTTAAGACGGAATATTTATACAAAGTACTATAAACTGATTTAAGACTTTTTTTTTATTAAGAACACGTCACAATCACAAATTTTTGTTGGCCTAACGTTTTTTTATTACCGTGTAATGCGTACATAGAAGATTACAACATTCATGAAGAGCGCTCTACATATATTGCCTATTTCGAGTGATAAAATTAATATTCTCGAGTTTCATAGCCCTAATAGAACCTCTTCTTTCGGCCCCAATCATTCTATAACATTTCAACCATGCTCATATTTCTAGTTACAAAGATCATCAAAGCGCTTCGAGGGTAGCATGATCAGCCCACAAAGAGGTCCATCAAATCTATATCATTTTGACGTTTGGTAATCTATCTCTGTGTCGTATTTTATTTCATTGTCCATACACAAGTATATGTATTTTATTTCATTGTCCATACACAAGTATATGCAATCACGATTCTTACTCCTTAATATTTGTGTATGATTTTAATCTTAAACGATACGTCGTTGTTGCTAGTATAATCTTGATCAAATTCTTGGCATTTTTTGAAGAAATTTAAGTGATCTAAGAGTAAATCTTTACAAATTTGTGTAAGCATTTCATTTTCTGTAATTGACTAAAGTTCATAACTAGCATCAGTTATGTTACTAATAAAATATCTTCTTTTGATATTAATGCATTTTTTGTGGAATCATATATTGTATATGTATTTATATAAAATGGATATATGTAAAACCCGTGTTACATCAATATAAAATAAGAAATTAGAGCCTTCTATAAACCCACACTTATTGAGATACTAACATATTTAATCAGTTTTTAGTTGAGACTGTAAGATACTTGATTAGTCTATTGCTTTCAGCTTTGTTGGATAGTCACAAATTGTATTAGGGACATACTCTCTTAACTAAGATGGGAACATGACTCATTAAATCTTCCAACTACGAAAAATACATTTTCATGACGAGAATTTTTTATCTTTCAGTAGATGGACATTTCAATAAACTTTCGATTATTTTTCCTTTCGAGCTTTATTTTTTAGTGTTGAAAAAAAAATTCGCCCAAAAAAATCACATGTGATTAGTAAAATCACTTGTGATTAGTAAAATCACTTGTGATTTGTTATTTTAAAAATCACGTGAGATTTGTAAGATCACATACTTTTTTAATGTATCTTTCAGTAGACGGACACTTCGATATACTTTCGTAGATTTTTTCTTTCCGAGCTTTATTTTTTAGTGTTAGAAAATTTTCGCCAAGAAAAATCACATGTGATTTGTAAAATCACTTGTGATTTGTTATTTTAAAAATCACGTGTTATTTCACAAATCACGTGGTGATTGTAAGATCACATATTTTTTAATTTTAAAAATCACATGTAACTTCAAAATCACATATGATTTCTAAAATAACAAATCAACTATGATTTTACGAGTCACATGTGATTTTTCAGAGTGAAAATTTCATAAAAAAAAACTCGTAAAAGTTTGTCGAAAGTGTATAATAGTGCTCTTATATAGAAAGATGATTTAGTTTTCATCGTGATGATATAGTTTGTTTCGCGTAACGATTAACGGTTTGTGACATATTGAATTTTAAAAAGAATAATAAAAGTAGGTTTCTTTTTAATTCGATGAAAAAATAAATTGCCAAAATTTGTTCATTTTATCCTTAAAGAATTTGTGATCTATGTTGAACTTTTTTCATAAATCTAAGACTAAAATACACCGTTGGTCCCTAAACTTGTTACTGCGCTTCGCGTTGGGACAAACCTTGGCCTTTTCATCGTCGGGGGTCCATATTTCAAGTTTCTTACTCGTTACTGGTCCTTTGACCATATTGTCGTTAGTCAAGGACGTCAGATGGCGTTAGATTTGTCTTTAGTCCAAGGGCATAATTGTCAATTCCATATTTCAATTAAAAATTTCTTAATTATTGCCACATGTAATGTAACCCTCTTCCCGGCCCATAAACACATAGTTTGTATTATTTTTCGTCTCAGAACTTTCGTTACAAGAATTATCAGAATTCACAAACCCTAATTGCATGTCACAAAACCCCTGTTTATCAATCATAAAACCGAAACATGGACTTTACTCTATGGAAAGTAAGAAGACATCCAGGTTATCCAGTTGATGATACCGTCCTATACAACTCTGCTAAGAAGAAATACGGTACTATTTTATTTTTTTATTATTATAGTCATTGGAATTTGTAATTGGGGTATTTATTGTTTGCCAATTAAGTTTTTAGAATGCCCTAAACATATATTGACATGTTTTCAGGTGGTAGATCTAATATGTTTAGCATAAGGGTTCATCACAATGGTGTCTTTAAATACTGGCCTGGTAGAATATACGTTGGAGGTATTGAAACTTTAGTTGATTTGGTTGATGTTGATAGTGTGTCAGTTGAAGAGTTGGATGTTCTTATGTATGAATTGGGTTATGAGCTTGATTCAAAAAAATTACTATTACTTTGTTAAGCATGGTAGTAATTTAGATGATGGTTTGTATAGCTTAAGTGAGAGTGCTAATTTAGAAATATTGAAAGATCTTGTTGATGACCATAAGATGATAGAAGTTTATGTTAAAAATGGTAAGACAACATCGGATGTTGATCAAATGTCACCAAAGTCAATAAGGACAGTTATTGCTGATGTGGATGCAACAAAGAAAAAAGGCAGCTCTTCCTATTGTTCCATATTGCTCAAACAAATTGTTCTTAGAAAACGTTGTTAATAAATCTGTGGTAGAGGATATATGTCAGGTTACACATCAACCTTTGGAAGTCAATACTTTGGTACAATCTAGTCAGATGCCAGAAACAAACCCTTGTTTCCATCTCAGAGGTCTGTCAGATGAAGATGTTGTAGGTGATGTCAACCGAGCATATAGAACATGTTGAGCATATCCAAATAGAGAGTCCTGAAGAGGTATGTCAAAATGATCAAGAGTTAGGTCATCATGAGGAGGAAATACGTAATCCTGTGGAGCATATCCAAAAAGGTAAATCTGTACAGGTAAGTGAAATCGATGAAGATTTAAGTGAGGACAATGTGAGTGAGACAAACAGTTATATGAGTGATGATGATGATATTGAGAACAATCGTGATGGAAACACAGTTGTCGATGAGGCTAATACTTTTGAGGAGCCTGATTTTGATGTTAATCTGTTCAAAGTAACTGAGACTACAGAGTTACCATCTATAGGTGTAACACCCCCAAAATTTCACAGCGGAAGCGTTCGGGTCATGGGGTGCTACTAAATCAATATACACAACACAAGGTAATAAAGAATGGAAATTCTATTCCATTTTCAAAATATAGATTTATTTAAGAAAAAGTTTTACATTATTGTTTCAAAATGCGGAAGTAAAGCCCATAAAAATATATGTTGTCCCATTAAAAGTTGTATTAAAATGTTTGGAAACACTTCGGATGCCAGTCTTCAATGAATGCCTTTGCCATTGCCCACGCCAATAAGTAAACCTGAGAAAAAACATGCTAAAATGTCAACACAAAGGTTGGTGAGTTCATAGGTTTAGGTTTAAGAAATCAAGTTGGACCACAGTTGCACATATAGCATCTCCGTGAATGACACTATATGCAAAAAGGCTATTACGCTAATACCAAGTTCATGCGACCAAAACTACGACAGTGTGCATGCATCTAGAAGCATGATAAATAAAAGCCCAGCAAGTGTATTTCCAGGACACTCAATCAATACGATATGATATACGCCCGACGTTTGCCTATCCGGTCAAACTCGAACGGGGTGTCATCCCCAATAGATCTATTCATAACAATCGCGCCTCCCCACAGGGAACTAACGGTAGCATAGTTGGGATTCAAGGTTGTTTCACGTAATAGTGTTTTCGCCAGGTCCGAAAAGAGTTTTGCATGTTTCTCACCCCATAGTTTTATAAAGCAAGTAATAAAAGTAAAAGTGGGGCTATAAACTCAGCTTAGCAGTTCGGTGAATAAAGCACAAAGAGATCGAGTGTGATGAAGCAGTGGCTCCTACCCGGAACCTAAGAACGAGACGGCAAGACTGCAGTTTTGTGTACTCACGACTCGAAGTGTGAAAATAAATTTAAGTGTTTACAAGTGGTTGTGTTTAATGTTGCTTGTGTGGCAGAGTTTACGTTTAATTCGTTTGTGAAAAATCATGCGTTGTCGGTAAAATATAAATAAATACGACATTGAGTGATATGATATGTACATATATAAATGAATGTGTTTTTATGTATATATATGTAGAGTTAGTGAAAAATATTTTTATTACTTTTGTTTTAAATATTCCCTTGTCTTTTAGTCGGGTTTCAGTATTAAAACTAAATATGTTAATTTGATGAAATTACGAACAAGATGTGTCTGGAATAAATTGTTTTGTCATATTTATTATTAGTTATAAAATGTATAAGTTTGGGGTCCAAAAATAGTTGTTATAATGTAAAAGTATACAAAAAAAATGTCAAGTATTAAACTTGAGGGGTTAGAATTGTAAAGAGTTATATAAGTTATAAACTTTTATAGGTTTTAGAAAAAGTAACAACTCATTTAAATTTGGAGGGCTGAATTTGTCAAAGAGTGGAACTTGTAAAAATCACTAAAAATTACCAAAAAAAGCTTCCACCCAGATTCGGACCTGGGTGGTTTGTGTGACTTTTGAACGACCCAGCCAAAGGAGCCAAGGGATCTTCTTGTTTTTATTTGCAGTCTATTTATATTTAAGGGGATTATTACTGTGTTAAAGTTGTGTTATACTTTTACTCAGTATGCACTGAATTCGTTTAGCATGCATATATTTTTGTATTTCCTTCTTCCATTTCTGTTTGCCATAAGCTTTCAAATAAGAAATACAAGTTTGGTTTAACCATTCTCGTTTGTAATTATCGAGTGAGAACAAAGGTTTTGAGATCGTTTTCCTTTTTAACGAAGCATATATATAAATGTTTATAAATGAGTTTGCAAACAAAACTTGTTTAACAACAAATGATAAGTCACAAGATGAGTTCGAGTTACTTACGATGATAAGAAGGACGAACAAGAACCAAAGAAACCCGACACACTAGTTAGCTCCCAACGTAACCCAAAATGAACTTCTAAACTTATGAAAATGGAACCCGAAACCTTTCTTTTTCCTTTTCTTCCTTGACCCGTCTCCAAAGTGAGCGATTTATGTTTAGATGGAAGAATGTTTTGAGTGAGTGTAAGTGTGAGAGCTTGTGAATTCAACAAAAGGATCCTAGGAGTTTATATAGAGGAATATGGTATTGTTCACCCATAAGGTTCCAAGAAAAGAAAAGAGATAGAGTTTGTTTTGAGCTTGGAGCGTGTATGGTGAAGGTAGAGAGAGAGAGAAGCGACTTTGGAGGTGAAGAGTAGCAGGGGGCGTGGGTTTGTCTGGTTTTCACGTGGGATCACAGAAATACATGCACATGTGGTAGCATAATATTAGTAAAGTTGGTTGGGTTGCTTTTTTTGCTTGTACTCGTGACTGCATAAGGGAAAGGAAAACAAACTTGTTTCTTCTTTGAGCATATACACACGTTATTTTTGACCAAGAGTTGATACTTTATGCTTTGTTTCTTATACACACTCACGCATGCAACATGTGATCCAAGTTAGAGGTTTGAATTTTTGTTCTTGTGTTTCGCTTTGAGTCACAACAATGAAGGAACATGGAATATAACATTGCACTTGTCAACTTGTGTTAGTGTGATGTTTTGCTTGGTTCTTCGAAGGTCCACAGAAACAAAATACAAGTTTCAAGTCTACTTGCCAATTTTTATATTATAAGTTAGTATGGAGTGTGATTTGTTTTGCTTGGTTTGGTATATGACAGAACCACATAAACATGAAATCACTTTTCCAAGTATTAAGGATGTGTTGGTTTGACATTTGACCAAGGATTGATACTTTGTGTTTTTGCTTTTTGCATTTGACTGCCACAAGAAAAGAGGAAAAGACATGACAAACTTAGCTCCTCCTTTTACTACTCATACAAACACACACGCATGTGATGAAGACCAAAGGTTAGAATTTTGATTGGTGTTGCTTTTGGTTCGAGGGAGACAAGATACAAAAAAAATAATACTTGCATGGTTTTTGAGTTTGCTACTGCCACATAAACGAACAAGAAAAACAAGGTGTCAAAAATTGTTGTGACACAAATCGTTACTTGGGTTGGTTATGAAAAGAAAGGCTAGGCCCAATGGAGGAATTATGTTTGGGTTGGAGTTGTGAGTAAACGGGAGCCCAAGAGGATAAAATGAATTGGATTGGATCGGTTTGGGCTTAGAGGCCCGGTACGCGATAAAAATATAAAAGTTTATTTATATATACTTATTTTATAAAGTTTTTATTATCGAGGTCGAGGTGGAAAAATATCCCGTGACTTGTCGTGTTTAAAGTTCGGAACGAAAGAAGAAAAAGGAAAAAAAAATATAGCCGCGAAAAATCGGTAGGGAAATTCACGAGTGGTTACAGTACGTACCCCTTAAAAGAAACCACGTCCTCGTGGTTTACGATGCGAGAATCGTCGTGGTCGATACGGTGACGAGATGTGAGTATAAACTCTTAAAATGTGACGTGGGAAAAGAGGCTAGTCATTCAAGAAAGATTCGGTGACGTGAGGCGATAAGTGAACAACATATAAAGGATTCCCTAAACTGAATACAACGCGGTTTCATAAAAGAGTATGATAGTTGAGTTTAAAACAGAAAGAACAGAGTCATATGAGGTTACGAAGGATAAAGCATAAGAGTGCCATAAGAGATCGTGACCATTGACAGAGGCGGTTTAAATACGTGGGTGAAAAATAATATAGTCATGTAGTACGTTACATAAAGAAATAACGTAGAAGTAGTTATGGAAGCATATCATAGTGCGATATTGTAATAGTGGGCATTTTACGCAGTTTAACATAGAGGCATCAAGCATAAGCATTCGTAGTCTACTCTACACTCTCTTTAAGTTAATTATTCCTTAATTTCATTCAGTTTGTTACATCAACATTATTCTCATTAAAACTTCGCGACCCAATCAAACAAGAACAGCCTTAAAGTTTAAATGAGAACAGCTTATACACATTTAAACTTCGCGACCCAATCAAACAAGAACAGTCTTAAAGTTTAAATGTGAGTTAATTAAGAAACTTAATGACTTTGAGAAATAATTAATTTAATTCAAATAAGAGTTTATACGAACCTAAAATACAACAGTAACACATAGCACTACGCACTACATCGTGTAGCAAAGAGGCAAGGCATGGCGCACATTTGCAAAATGAAAGTGTTGAAGTGTTTTAGGAAAATTTGGTTATAGTTTATGTTTTGAAAAAAAATACCTAATTATCTATAACCTTGGCTCGAATACCAATCAGAACACCCCAAAATTTCACAGCGGAAGCGCTCGGGTCATGGGGTGCTACTAAATCAATATACACAACACAAGGTAATAAAGAATGGAAATTCTATTCCATTTTCAAAATATAGATTTATTTAAGAAATAGTTTTACATTATTGTTTCAAAGTGCGGAAGTAAAGCCCATAAAAATATATGTTGTCCCATTAAAAGTTGTATTAAAATGTTTGGAAAACACTTCGGATGCCGCCTTCAATGAATGCCTTTGCCATTGCCCACGCCAATAAGTAAACCCGAGAAAAACATGCTAAAATGTCAACACAAAGGTTGGTGAGTTCATAGGTTTAGGTTTAAGAAATCAAGTTGGACCACGCTTGCACATATAGCATCTCCGTGAATGACACTATATGCAAAAAGGCTATTACGCTAATACCAAGTTCATGCGATCGAAACTACTGACAGTGTGCATGCATCTAGAAGCATGATAAATAAAAGCCCAGCAAGTGTATTTCCAGGACACTCAATCAATACGATATGATATACGCCCGACGTTTGCCTATCCGGTCAAACTCGAACGGTGTCATCCCCAATAGATCTATTCATAACAATCGCGCCTCCCCAAAGGGAACTAATGGTAGCATAGTTGGGATTCAAGGTTGTTTCACGTAATAGTGTTTTCGTTTCGCCAGTCCGAAAAGAGTTTTGCATGTTTCTCACCCCATAGTTTTATAAAGCAAGTAATAAAAGTAAAAGTGGGGCTATAAACTCAGCTTAGCAGTTCGGTGAATAAAGCACAAAGAGATCGAGTGTGATGAAGCAGTGGCTCCTACCCGGAACCTAAGAACGAGACGGCAAGACTGCAGTTTTGTGTACTCACGACTCGAAGTGTGAAAATAAATTTAAGTGTTTACAAGTGGTTGTGTTTAATGTTGCTTATGTGGCAGAGTTTACGTTTAATTCGTTTGTGAAAAATCATGTTGTTCGGTAAAATATAAATAAATACAACATTGAGTGATATGATATGTACATATATAAATGAATGTGTTTTTATGTATATATATGTAGAGTTAGTGAAAAATATTTTTATTACTTTTGTTTTAAATATTCCCTTGTCTTTTAGTCGGGTTTCAGTATTAAAACTAAATATGTTAATTTGATGAAATTACGAACAAGATGTGTCAGGAATAAATTGTTTTGTCATATTTATTATTAGTTATAAAATGTATAAGTTTGGGGTCAAAAAATAGTTGTTATAATGTAAAACTATACAAAAAAAATGTCAAGTATTAAACTTGAGGGGTTAGAATTGTAAAGAGTTATATAAGTTATAAACTTTTATAGGTTTTAGAAAAAGTAACAACTCATTTAAATTTGGAGGGCTGAATTTGTCAAAGAGTGGAACTTGTAAAAATCACTAAAAATTACCAAAAAAAGCTTCCACCCAGATTCGGACCTGGGTGGTTTGTGTGACTTTTGAACGACCCAGCCAAAGGAGCCAAGGGATCTTCTTGTTTTTATTTGCAGTCTATTTATATTTAAGGGGATTATTACTGTGTTAAAGTTGTGTTATACTTTTACTCAGTATGCACTGAATTCGTTTAGCATGCATATATTTTTGTATTTCCTTCTTCCATTTCTGTTTGCCATAAGCTTTCAAATAAGAAATACAAGTTTGGTTTAACCATTCTCGTTTGTAATTATCGAGTGAGAACAAAGGTTTTGAGATCGTTTTCCTTTTTAACGAAGCATATATATAAATGTTTATAAATGAGTTTGCAAACAAAACTTGTTTAACAACAAATGATAAGTCACAAGATGAGTTCGAGTTACTTACGATGATAAGAAGGACGAACAAGAACCAAAGAAACCCGACACACTAGTTAGCTCCCAACGTAACCCAAAATGAACTTCTAAACTTATGAAAATGGAACCCGAAACCTTTCTTTTTCCTTTTCTTCCTTGACCCGTCTCCAAAGTGAGCGATTTATGTTTAGATGGAAGAATGTTTTGAGTGAGTGTAAGTGTGAGAGCTTGTGAATTCAACAAAAGGATCCTAGGAGTTTATATAGAGGAATATGGTATTGTTCACCCATAAGGTTCCAAGAAAAGAAAAGAGATAGAGTTTGTTTTGAGCTTGGAGCGTGTATGGTGAAGGTAGAGAGAGAAGAGACTTTGGAGTGAAGAGTAGCAGGGCGGGTTTGTCCGGTTTTCACGGGATCACAGAAATACATGCACATGTGGTAGCATAATATTAGTAAAGTTGGTTGGGTTGCTTTTTTTGCTTGTACTCGTGACTGCATAAGGGAAAGGAAAACAAACTTGTTTCTTCTTTGAGCATATACACACGTTATTTTTGACCAAGAGTTGATACTTTATGCTTTGTTTCTTATACACACTCATGCATGCAACATGTGATCCAAGTTAGAGGTTTGAATTTTTGTTCTTGTGTTTCGCTTTGAGTCACAACAATGAAGGAACATGGAATATAACATTGCACTTGTCAACTTGTGTTAGTGTGATGTTTTGCTTGGTTCTTCGAAGGTCCACAGAAACAAAATACAAGTTTCAAGTCTACTTGCCAATTTTTATATTATAAGTTAGTATGGAGTGTGATTTGTTTTGCTTGGTTTGGTATATGACAGAACCACATAAACATGAAATCACTTTTCCAAGTATTAAGGATGTGTTGGTTTGACATTTGACCAAGGATTGATACTTTGTGTTTTTGCTTTTTGCATTTGACTGCCACAAGAAAAGAGGAAAAGACATGACAAACTTAGCTCCTCCTTTTACTACTCATACAAACACACACGCATGTGATGAAGACCAAAGGTTGGAATTTTGATTGGTGTTGCTTTTGGTTCGAGGGAGACAAGATACAAAAAAAATAATACTTGCATGGTTTTTGAGTTTGCTACTGCCACATAAACGAACAAGAAAAACAAGGTGTCAAAAATTGTTGTGACACAAATCGTTACTTGGGTTGGTTATGAAAAGAAAGGCTAGGCCCAATGGAGGAATTATGTTTGGGTTGGAGTTGTGAGTAAACGGGAGCCCAAGAGGATAAAATGAATTGGATTGGATCGGTTTGGGCTTAGAGGCCCGGTACGCGATAAAAATATAAAAGTTTATTTATATATACTTATTTTATAAAGTTTTTATTATCGAGGTCGAGGTGGAAAAATATCCCGTGACTTGTCGTGTTTAAAGTTCGGAACGAAAGAAGAAAAAGGAAAAAAAAATATAGCCGCGAAAAATCGGTAGGGAAATTCACGAGTGGTTACAATAGGTACCACCAGCCATCTACCAGATGATTTTTTTAAGAAAAGTGAGTTGGATCTGTTATATGATAATGATTTTGCAAGTGGTTCCGAGAATGAGGATGAGTATGTTATTAGGAAGAAAAAAATGAGGGCATACAAGAAAAAAAGTTAAGTGAGGCAGCACAAACAGAGGATCGAAATATATTTTTATGTGGTCAAAGTTTTGTAATTGCAAAAGAAGTGAAAGATAGGATCTACCTGCTTTCAATAAAGACTAGGAGGAAATTGCAACTCATTAAGAATGACAAACAGAGAATAAGGGTTAGGTGTCTTGGAAAAATAAATTGCTTGTGGAATAACCGAAGGATCGGGGCTGGGAAAAGCCCCAAAGAGGAAAACTGGTCCAATAACTAGAGGCCTTGGAAGGGATGTATATTTTAACACGCAAGGAGCAAGCAAACAGGATTGCCCATGGTTTTTGTATGTAGCCAAAATACGCTAAAGATGTATGGATTGTTCGAACTTTCAGGGATGAACACAAATGTTTGCAATCAATAGAGATTAAAGCTTGTGACTACAAGTTTCTTTCGAAGCAAATAGTTGACCAAGTTCAAGTCAATCCAGGTATTCCAATCAAGGTTGTTCAAGATCGCTCAAGAACAGTTTGAAGTTCGTGTGTCTATGCAAAAGGCATTAAGGCAAAAAAACAAGGTGAAAATGAGATTAGGGTGATCATAGCAGCAATACACCCTTTTAAGAGACTATGTTGAAGAGTGCGAAAAACAAACCAGATACAACAGTTAGGATAAGTGTACAAACTGAAACAGATGCAACTAGTCCAACCAGAGTTTTCAAGAGAATGTATGTATGCTTAGGTTCTTTGAAGGAAGGATATAAAGCTTGTCAAAGAGAGTTGTTGGGGTTAGATGGTGCTTTTATGAGGGGTCCTTTTCATGGCCAACTTCTTACAGCTGGTATAGACAGCAAAAATGGAATATATCCTTTAGCCTACGCGGTTGCAGAAGCTGAAAGCAAAGACTCGTGGATTTGGTTTCTTGAATGTCTAAGAGATGATCTTGACTTGAAACCAACCTCAAACTACACTTTTATCAGCGACATGCAAAAGGTGATTTTACCATTTAGTTGATTGGATTCACTTGTATTTTCAATAAATGTAAGTTTTATTAGTAATGAATTGATGTTTATTTGTGTAGGGTATCATTCCAGCATTAGCAGAAGTATTCCCTAGTGCTGAACACATATATTGTTTGAAGCACATCCATGATAATATGAAATTGCAATGGAATGCTAAAGCATACAAGGAACATTTGTAAAGATGTGCAGCAGCAACAACTGTCCAACAATTTGAGGCAGCCATGCTGGCATTCAAGAGGTTTAGCGAACCTGCCATGCTTGGTTAAGTAAGATACCACCAACCCATTGGTCAAGGTCGCATTTTTCAGGTACCTAATCAAATCTATGTCTACCGTACATCTTTGTTCTACGACATTGTTCTACACTGTTGTTTGTATAAATCAAACATGTTGTATAAATGTGTAGGGAGGGCTCATTTTGATGTGTTACTTAATAACATGTGTGAGGTGTTCAATCGAAAACTATTGGGAGGTAGGCACCAACCAATCATTACTGCTTTGGAATACATTAGAGAATATTGTATGAAAAGAATAGTGAACGTTGTAAATGTGATTCACAAGTGTGCCGGACCATTAACACCAAAGGCAACACTCATGTTAGATGCAATCAAGAAAGAGGCTTATAAGTACACCGTTTTACGGGTTGAAGGAGAAAAGTATGAGGTCAGTGGATGGGGAGATAAGTGTTTTATGAATGTTGAAGCTAGGGCTTGTACATGTAGAAGATGGGAGCTTATAGGTATGCCATGTAAACATGTTGTTGCTACCCACCGGTGTATGAGGTTCAATGGAATGCAAGTAGGATCTGTTGAATCATGGGTTCATCCATGTTACTTGTTTAAGACTTGGGAAGAAACTTACAAACAAAGACATCCAACCAATAAATGGTTATGAGCATTGGTATAAGTCACAAGTGCCTACAGCCATTCTTCCACCTAAACATCATAAACCATTAGGTAGGCCATGAAAGAAAAGAACCGGGCATTTATGAAAATGATAATAGTGACAAAACTAGTAACTTGTCACATCTAGTAGAGAGTGTGGTTTGTGGTATTTGTGGCAATGCTTGACACAACAAGAAAACATGTCTTGGGCAAGGAGGTGTAACAGGAAGTCAAGGTAGTACACAACAGTCTCAAAAAACAGGTTCATCCCAGCCAAAAGTTACAACAAAGAAGAAGGCAAAGGTTATAGGTCACAACTTTGAAGGTAATGATCAACCAAGTGTGGTCCAGTCTCAACTGAAGTCAAGTTGATGCTGCTTCTGGTGGGTCTCCAAAACAATTTTGGACTAAGACCAAGATTATAGCAGAAAGCTTTCTTCACCACAAAAAAATGCTGGTTAAGCATATGAAAGCCAATGTTTTCCATCGAATATGTATTCCCCTAAGCATTTGAAAATATATCCATTTGCGTTATGTATGAAATCATGTCATGTTAGTCTATGGGTTAAATTGTGTTTTTATTGTATTGTTTTTATTGAGACTTCATTCGTTTGTGTTTTGAGTTGGATACTGTTATTCTATTATCACAAACAGTAATGAAGGATCAAAGATGGATGAACAACACCATATCAAGTTTATGTTGATACTCAGAAATGGTGTCGGTTCACCCATCCTTGAGATTTCATACGTATATGAATCTTGGATCTGTTGAACTTGGATCTATGTTTTGAGTTTGGTTACTGTTATTCTATTATCACAAATAGGAATGAATGATCAAAGATGGATGAACAACACCATATCAAGTTTATGTTGATACTCAAAAGTGGTTTCTGGTCATCCATCTTTGAGACTTCATATGTCTATGATTCTTGGATTTGTTGAACTTGGATCTGTGTTTTGAGTTTGGTTACTGTTATTCTATTATCACAAACATGAATGAAGGATCAAAGATGGATGAACAACACCATATCAAGTTTATGTTGATACTCAAAAGTGGTGTCTGTACATCCATCTTTGAGACTTCATATGTCTATGATTATTGGATCTGTTGAACTTGGATATGTGTTTTGAGTTTGGTTACTGTTATTCTATTATCACAAACAGGAATGAAGGATCAAAGATGGATGGACAACACCATATCAATTTTATGTTGATACTCAACAGGGTGTTGCTCATCCATCTCTGATCATTCATCCATCTTTGATACTTGTATCTGTGTTATGAGTTTGATCATTTTACTAAGGTGTGCTTTGAATTGGATAATATTTGTGTGGCAACTGATGTGGGTTTGATCATTTATAAGGGGTAGGAGAAAGTATTAAAGGCATAACACTCATAAGGACTAAAGCATAAAAGTAAAACTACTTATACTGTACAAGGACCAAAGTACATCAAAACATGACTTTTCACAAGTCAACCATCACCACAAGTCTACTTACAGAGACCGTACCACCGACTCAAAAGGCAAAAAACCACCGACATTGGAAACCCATTAGATAAACCATATACAGACGATAATGATGAGTATCCAGGAGAAAACACAGAAGTTCCTCAATCGACATAGTTTCTCCTTCTCAAGAAGGAGTTCAGCTAGGGTATCTTGTTGAGTAGCCTCTAGCTTATTGGCCCTGGCGACCGCTGCATACAACCTCCATGGTCTCGCCGATAAGGGCTTCTTGGCATTCTTGCAATGCCGCCTCATTTCGGTGGATGTGCCTCTGCAAGTAGAGGAACACCTCCCTTGCTCTAGTCGTCTGTGGTGGATCCAACCACCCATTGATGGGACACCTAGATCCCTAAAAAATCAAAAATCAAATGTTTGAGCACATGTTGGGATATGAAAGTGCTAAAGAATGACAAAGTACTGGAAAAGTCAAAGTACTGCTAAAGAATAAGTCAAAGTACTGCTGTAGAAGTCAAAGTACTGCAAGGCTAAAAGAACTGTTATATTCGTTTAAAGAAAGCTTTGTAATTCTAGAATATTCTTTATTAGATTACTTGTCGTACAAGGACACAAATTGTAAACCGACTAGGGTTATCCTTGAGCCTATAAAAGGACCCCTTGATTGGCATTAGATGTACGCGGTATTATTAGAGTTTTAGAGTTCGATATTATTAGAGTTGTTAAAGAAGTCTGCATAACAAGCAGAATTAGAGTTATTAATATAATCGTTGAAAGTTAAAAGTTATATTCTTCTTAGCTTTATTAAGTAAATTCCGCATACTTGATAAAGATTACTCAGTGTTTCATTGTTAATAACTTAGGATTTATCCGAGGTTATTAAACCTTAACAAGCTATTTAAGTTAGTTTGGTTAGAGTACATCGATCCAACAAGTGGTACTAGAGCTTGTGTGGAAACTCGACTAAGAAGAACTCAGGTTTAAACCTAGTTAAATAACAAAACCCTAAAGATGTCGACTGAAGCTGTTCCACCCCCTCCATCACTTCACTAAGGATTCCAGTCATTAAGAAAGGCGAATATGATCTATGGAGCATGAAGATGAGGCAAGATATTGCAATCAGACCATGCATTGTGGAATGTGATTGTCAATGGCAATGAAGTAGTTCCCGAACCTATAGAGGTTCCTGGACAACCTAAACCACCCAAACCAGTCTTACCAGCAGAAACACTAAGGAATCAGAAGCTCTCAACATCTTTTTGCCATTCCGGATGGACACCTACTCAAATTCCATGATGCTAAAGATGCCAAGCAACTCTGGGCTGCTCTCAAAACTAGATTTGGAGGTAATGATGCTTCCAAGAAGATGCACAGAAATCTGTTGAAGCAGCAATTTGAAACCTTTACTCTTGGAGAGAGAGAAAATCTTTAAGCTGCCTATGACAGATTCCAAAACCTTCTCAAGATCGGAGCTATACAAAGCAGATGTCTCAGTTGAAGATGCTAATCTTAAGTTCTTAAGGAGTTTACCATCAACATGGCATGTGATAGCTACAATGATCAGAGGACAACCTGGTCTGGACGTTATGGACTTTGATGATCTCTACAATCATCTGAAGGTGTATGAACATGAGATGGATGGCCAAACCACCAAAGTCTCATGTATTGCTTTTGTGTCATCTGAAAGGGGCAGTACTTCTACTAAAAGTACTTCTTCTCCTCAAAGTACAAGGTTGCTCAAAGTACCTTACGCTGTCTACACTCCCCTACTTATGCTCAGCAACCCACATCATCAAATACCATCCACTCAGATGAAGTTGTGTGCTCTTTCTTTGCACAGTAAGCTACTTTGCCTATTACCTATGAAGAAGATCTCTCACAGATTGAAGAGGATGCACTTGAAGAAATAGATATCAGATGGCAAGTTGCTATAATCACTGCTAGGATCAAGAAGTTTATGAAGAAGACTGGAAGAGGCATAGACTTCAAACCAAAACAAGGAATCACTTTTGACAAATCCAAAATTGAATGCTTCAATTGTCAAAAGACTGGACATTTTGCAAGGGAATGTAGGTTTGCTAAGTATCAAGCAAACAGGATGGCTGAGAAACCAAATCTAGAGTTGAAAGAAATCCCTATTACAGAAACAAAAGCTTTGGTTGCTCAAGAGAATCTATCGAGAGGTTATGGAGTGTCTGAATTTGATGATGAACCGGAACCATCAGTATGGTAGCTGTGGAAGATTCAGTGAAAGAATTTGATGGAGCATAGCTTTTGATGAGAACCCTGGACATGCCTGCTATGGAGTCTAAAGATGGTTTTGGAAGCTTTGACTGGAGCATGGAGAGTGAAGATGATCATGTTCTACTTGCTATGATGGCTACTTCACCAAGTTCACCCCTATCTCTGAGGTATGTTCCAATTGTCATGACTTTTATCAAAAAGTAATGAATAGTTATGTGGTGAAAGAGATAACTCAGTATAAAGGCTAGGTCTAAGGTAGCAAGTTATCAAATAACTTTAGAGTCTATGGAAGCCAAAATTATAACACATGAAAATAATGAAATGGCAAAAAGTATGAACAACAGGATTATCAGTTGAAATTAAGTGAATGGAAGTTAAACTGTAAGATCTCTGAAATTGAGAAATTAACTAAGGAGAGAGATGAATTACTAGAAAAGTTTAATGCTTGGGGACAATCAGGTCTTTCTCATGTCACTTATGTTGAAAAACATAGAAGAGCTTATATTAAAACTGGCTTAGGTTTTGGTATGGATTTTAATAACAGAGAAAACTCACCTAGTGATCAGGATGAATGTGATTTTGAGGATATAACCACTAGTGATGATGAACTCATTAATTATGTAGACACATCTAGTAATGATGAATCAGTTAGTGACACACCTCCTGAGTTTAAGAAAGATAATGCTTATCATGCAGTCCCTCATCCTACTGGTAGTCATCAACCTCCTAGGCCTGATGTTTCTCGTTTTGGAGTAGATAGCTTAGAGTTTAGGAAGAAACTTAAAGGTCAATCTAGGTCTGAAATCTCAAAAGAAACTGTTGAAACACCTAAGGTAGATAATGTTCAAAGTCAAGCAGTACTTTCACACCAAAGTACTGCTCCACCTCAAAGTACTGCTACACCTTCGCCAGCACCTTTAAGAAAACCTTTTCAACAGACTGCTAAACCTTTTTGGGATAATTTTGGTCAAAACAGTTTTCATCATTCACCTAGAAGACAGAATAGGTTTAGTCATACACATAGAAGAAGAAACTTTGGAATCACAGATCAAAAACTCTGTTTTGTTTGTTTTAGTCCTACTCATTTGATTAAGGACTGTAACTTACATTCAGAGTACTTAAGTAAGTTCCTAAGAACGAACAGACAACCAAAAACCAAAGGAACCTAGACCAACTTGGAATAATTCACATAGGGTTAATCATAGAAACTTCTCACCAGACTATAGGTACCCTCACCAGAGAAGACCCTTTTCAAAACCTCCAGTACCTTCAAATACTTTCCAAGGTACTGCTAAGCCAAGACCAGAACTTTCTCAAAGTACTCGCTCATTTTCACCAAACACCTCTTGGAATAGGAACCCTAGAAGATCTAACTACTATCAATCTAGAAGGCGTTACAACTCCAAGAAAGTATTTAGATCTAGAGACTCTTCACCAGAAATTAAAACTCAATGGGTTAAGAAAGAAAGTACTGATGATGAACAAACAAGACTTTCAACAAGTATCTGAAACAAGATGATTTTGATACGAGATGATCTTGTTGAAAATAAAAAGGAGGTTTTTGTTGGAAAAGAAACTTTTGCTGAAAATCCACCACAAGTTTTGAAACAAAAGATAATGCTTGATTCTCGTCTACAAAACTGTGGAAGATTACATACTCAAGGAATTTGAGTATGTTACTCCACAAGGGGAACACAAGTCAGGAATGGCTTGGGTTCCTAAAAGACACTAACTCTTTTATCTTTGTGCAGGGCAACCCGGAAGAGGAGCTTAAAGATCATCTTATTGTGGATAGTGGTTGCTCTGGAAGCATGACAGGAGACAAGGAGATTCTGTCAGATTTTAGGCCATATTGTGGAGGAAGAGTTGCATTTGGGAATGATGCTAGTGGAGGAAGAATTAGTGGAAAAGGAACTATCAAGACAGGAAGTATAGATTTTGAGAATGTTAGATATGTGAAAGAGCTTAAGTTCAACCTTTTGTCAGTCTCTCAAATCTGTGACAAAAAGCATCCTGTGTTATTCACTGACATAGAATGTCTCATACTTTCACCTGAATTCAAGCTTGATGATGATAATTTGGTGATACTCAAAGTACCAAGAACCAATGATGTGTACAGTTTGGATATGAAGAGTCTTCACTCTTCTGAAAGAGCTACATGTTTAGTAGCAAAGGAATCCCTTGAAGAAGCACATCAGTGGCATAGAAGACTGGGCCATGTGAATTATAAGAATATCAACAAATTGGTCAAAGGAAATTTAGTTAGAGGTTTACCTTCAAAGACTTACAAGAATGATCACTCCTTTTTGGCATGTAAGAAGGGTAAACAACACAAAGCTTCTTGCAAGAAGCTTGAGGAAAGGACTGTTAGAGAACCATTAGAGCTGTTACATATGGATCTATTTGGTCATGTATCTGTTACAAGTTTGAACAAGAAAAAGTACTGCTTAGTAGTGTGAGATGATTGCATAGATTCATTGGGTATTTTTGGGATTTAAGGATGATACTTTTGATGCTATTCATGATCTTATAATAGCACTTGAAAACCAACTGAGACCGAAAGTTAGAGGTATTAGATGTGACAATGGAACTGAATTCAAGAACAAGCTTATGGATGAATTTTGTGCTAACAAAGAAATCAAGAGGGAGTTCGGTTGCGAACACCACAAACGAGAATGGTGTTGCAGAGAGAAAGAATAGGACTTTGATAGAAGCGTAGAACAATGCTTGCAGACTCACACTTACCTATTCATTCTGGGTGAAGCGTAAGTACTGCTTGCTATGTATTTAACAGAGTGTCAGTCACCAAACCACAGATGAAGACACCTTATGAGTTGCTGATGGGAAACAAACCCAACATTCGATTTATGAAGCCTTTTGGATGCCCTCTCACTATTCTTAATACAATTGATAATCTGGGAAAATTTGATGGCAAGTCAGAAGAAGGCTATTTATTGGGCTACTGCACCAACAGCAAGGGATTTAGAGTATATGTTGGGATATGAAAGTGCTGAAGATTGACAAAGTACTGCAGAAAGATAAAGTACTGTAAACTACAAAGTACTGGAAAAAGTCAAAGAGTCAAAGTACTGCTAAAGATAAAGTCATAGTACTGCTGTTGAAGTCAAAGTACTGCAAGAACAAAGAATTGTTTTATTCGTTTATAGAAACTCTTGTAATTCTATAATATTCTTTATTAGATTACTTGTCGTACAAGGATACAAATTGTAAACCGACTAGGGATATCCTTGAGCCTATAAAAGGACCCCAAGATTGGCATTAGAGGTACAGTCTCAGAGTTCACAAGTTTACAGTATAATATCATTAGAGTTTTAGAGAAGTTCGATTTTATTAGAGTTGTTAAAAGGTCCTGCATAATAAGCGAGTTAGTGTTATTAATAAAATCATTTAGAGTTAAAGTTATTCTTCTTAGCTTTGTTAAGTAAATTCCGCATACTTAATAGAGTTTGCTCAGTGTTTCTTTGTTAATAACTTAGGATTTATCTGAGGTTATTAAACCTTAACAAGCTATTTAAGTTAGTTTGGTTAGAGTACATCGATCCAACAGTGTACAACAGAGTCACTAAGAAGGTTCAAGATTGTCTTCATGTTGAGTTTTTAGAAGATCAAGAAAATCAAAAGGGAAAAGGTCCTGATTGGATGTTTGATCTTGAAGTTTTGACTCCTTCAATGAATTATGTTCCTGTTAGAGAAGAGAATCAACCTGTACACAATGGAGAAGAAGTACAGTATGTTGTTCATGGAGTCCATATTAGACCGGATTTGTTCATGATGAAGAACCTAAACCTCACGGAGAGAGAAAAGTATCGATGAGCCAAAATCCTCATTGTATGCGAGGATCTATCTATTCAAGATGAACTTAATCAGATGCTTCTTCAAGATGTTTTAGCACATTCTTATACCGATGACCAAAGAAGAGCTTATGAAGAAGCAAAGAAGAAGAACAAGACTGCAGAGTACTCTCACAGTACTTTGGACAGTACTTTTGACCAAAGTACCGTTGCACCATTTCCAAAGCACTTTGGAAGATTTGGATGATCCTACAATGCCCGGATTAGAAGATACGATGATGAGTTTGAAGATGAAGGTATTTTCTCCGATTCCAATGAAGATGCTGATTTCACTAATTTGGATGATACTTATGGAGTTCCACAGTCTCCAAACTTAAGAATTCATAAGAATCATCCTACTGATCAAATCATTGGTCCTTCTACTTCTGGAGTGATGACTAGACACAGAGCTAAGAATTTTTCTAAACCTCATAATGCTTTACTTAGCTTTGTCTATAAACAAAACAGACTTAATCATAAGGACCATCAAACATGTCTGTTTACTTGTTTTATCTCTCAAGAAGAACCCAAGAATATTGCTCAAGCATTAACTAAAGTGAGTTGGGTTGAAGCTATGCAAGAAGAACTGCTACAATTCAGACTTCAAGAAGTTTGGGTATTATGTGATCTTCCTGATGGTAAGAAGGTCATTGGAACAAGATGGGTTTTCAGAGTCAAGAGAGATGAAAGAGGGAATGTCATAAAAAACAAAGCAAGGTTAGTTGCCCAAGGCTACAGACAAGAAGAAGGAGTTGATTATGATGAAGTGTTTGCTCCTCAGAGCAGGATTGAAGCAATTCGAATTTTCCTTGCTTTTGCATCTTATATGGGATTTCAGGTTTATCAAATGGATGTCAAAAGTGCCTTTTTATATGGCAAGATTACAGAGGAAGTATATGTCAAACAACCTCCTGCTTTTGAAGATCCTAAACATCCAAACAAATTCTACAAAGTTGTCAAAGCTTTTTATGGCTTACATCAAGCACCCAGAGCTTGGTATGAAAGGCTCTCTACCTTTTTATTGCAACATGGTTATAGGAGAGGAGCTATAGATAAGACCTTGTTTATCAATAGAGATAAGAAGGATATCATGCTAGTTCAAGTGTATGTAGATGATATCATCTTTGGAGCTACCAAACAATCTATGGTCAGGGAGTTTGAGAAGCTGATGCAGAATGAATTTCAAATGAGTTCAATGGGTGAGTTAACTTTCTTCTTGGGACTTCAAATTAAGCAGTCAAAGGAAGGAATTTTCATAAGTCAAGACAAGTATGTAACTGACATACTTAAGAAGTTCAATTTTGATGACATGAAGCCTGTTACTACACTTATTAAATCTATCAACTCATTGGGCAAGGATGAAGATGGACAACCAGTTGGAGTCAAGTTATACAGCATCCATGATTGGTGTCTTATGTATCTTATCGCATCAAGGCCGATATCATGTTTGCTGTTTGTTTATGTGCAAGATATCAAGTCTCACCCAAGGTCTCTCACATGAATGCAGTGAAGAGAAATTTTTGTTATTTGAAACAACAACCTAAGTTGGGGTTGTGGTATCCAAAGGATTCACCTTTTCACTTGGAAGCTTTTTCAGATAGTGATTATGCAGGTGACAACTATGACAGATGATCAACCACAGGTGGATACCAATATCTTGGAAGAAGATTAGTTTCATGGCAGTGTAAGAAGCAAACAATTGCAGCAACATCATCAACTGAAGCAGAATATGTAGCTGCTGCAAGTTGTTGTGGACAAGTGTTGTGGATACAGAATCAACTCTTGGATTATGGGTTCAATTTCAAGAATACTCCTATCAATATTGATAATGAGAGTACCATTTGCATTGTGAAGAATCCAGTTTATCATTCCAAGACCAAGCATATTCAGATTAGGCACCACTTCATCAGAGATTGTTATGAGCATAGGCTCATTAATGTTGTCAAGGTGCATACGGATGATAATGTAGCTGATTTACTCACCAAAGGATTTGATGTTTCAAGATTTACTCACTTGGTGGTGAGTATTGGCATGATTAATTACTGAGCTACATTTAAGGGGAGGACTATTAAGTGTAAGTATAGTCCTATGCATTGCTTGAGGGGAGGATATTCATGATTATTTGCTGTATTTGCTATTGTAAGGAAGAGAATGGAAAAGTACTGCTTTTTGATTTTATGTAAGTATTGCTTGGAAAGTACTGCACACGTGGAAAGTACTGTTTGTCTTATTAACGTACTGTTCCAACGGTAATATTGAGGAGTAACTACTACTAACGGTAACTTTGTTATTAATGGCTGTGATTTTTTAAATCTCGCCTATAAATAACTACTCTCCGAATTTCCCTCTCATATTGATATCTTCAAATCTTTTCCATATTTCTCTCACTTCCACATATATTATTCGTTCTATCTCTTACTATGATCATATAATCATCAATGGCGAATTGTAATATCGTTTCCAAACACAACATGGTGGCGAATTTAGACAAGACTGAAGCGAATGTAATCTTTCATGACATCATCGATTTTCTTACTGGGTCGCCAATTAGTTATGCACTTTTAGTATGACCAGATATCATTGAGCCCTGGATTCAACAATTTTGGAAAACTGCTAGGGTTATTATGGAGAATGGTGATTCGTATATTCAAGCTAAAGTTTCTGGGAGAATTGTGAAGATTACTGAAGCCTCTATTCGTGAAGACTTATTGTTTAATGATGAAGATGGGGCTATTCGTTTTGATAAGCAACTAATTTGGGATACTTTTAGGGACATTGGTTATGAAGGGTCCTTAACTGAACAGACATTCAAGAAACCCTTATTTTGTCCTCACTGGAAGTTTTTGGTTCATGTATTGCTTCATTGTATTAGTGCTAAAAGTACCTCTTGGGAGCAATTTGGGTCTAACATAGCATCTGCTATAGTGGGATTGGCTACAGATCGTATTTTCAACTTTCCAAGGCTAATTCTAGATGGAATGCTTTCACACATCACTCATGGTTCAAAATGGTTGATGTATCCAAGGTTTATTCAAGTGTTCCTAAATAAACAACTTTCAGATGTACCCAAGCCTACAAGTCTTTTACCTGTTGTGGTGCAACAAGCCAAGATTTTCACTTTCATGGCTAGGAAGAGTGATTTATTCACTGGGAGGGACACTCCATTAACTACTTCTATTATGGAAATTGTTCAGGCTATTAGAGATGAGGCTGCAGAAGGTGATGACAATGAAGGTACTGCTTCTACACAGGGTACTGCTTCTCAAAGTGCTGCATCACAAGGTACTGCATCTCCAAGTGCTGCATCACAACGTACTGCATCACAAAGTACTGAAGTTCAAGAAGATGTTGCAGTTTCACCTTCACTATCTCCACAAATATCCGTTCCGATTCTCAACCGTAAGAACATTCACCAATTAGAGGAGATGATCCAGCTACTATACCCCTGAAGGTTTGGTATTGATAATTATGTTCGACATGAGTTAGTCGATTGAAGAAAACAACTGAGGCTCAGGCTAAACAAATTAAGAAGATAAAGCTTAAGTTTAGAAGACTCAAGAATTTTGTCCGGCCATTGGTTCAACATCATCGTCTATGGGTCAAGTCTCAAAGAAAGGCAAGCCTCGTTAGGCAATTTAAGAAGACAACTAAAGGTAAGAAGGTTCAACAATCATCTTCTGTCTAATTGGGGAGGAATTTAGAAGAAAAGAATTTGAAAGAAGATGTTGTTAAGGAGAATGAACCTCAAGGTACTCAAGAATATGTTAATATTGAAAGTACTGAGGAAGAAAGGACAAGTTCAAGGTACAAATATTCAAACACATGATCTGAAGAACAAGTTATTGAAGGTACTTGAGCAAGTTATTGATGTTCAAGTTCAAAGTCTGATGATCAAGGTACTGCGATCAAAGTATCTTTTCCTGGAACTTACAGACAAGGGTTAATTTCACCAAGGTTGATAGATTTTGAAGAGGAAGCTGGTCCTTCAACTATTATACATGAAGAAGTTGCTGGTCCTTCAACTGTCATACCAGAAAAGGAAGCTGATACATCCAAACCTATACATACTGCAAGTGATGACGAAACTATTGTTGAGATCTTGCATGGTTTATCAAGGGCAAGGGGTGTTAACATTCCAGGAGTGCAAGAAGAAGAACAACCAAGAGCTTCTCAACCTGTTATTGATCCAAAGGATAAAGGAAAAGGTATATTGGTAGAAACAAAGAAGAAAAAGAAACCTACTTTAGCACAGATAAGGGCTGCTCAAATTGCTATGAATGAGGAAGCAGCTAGAAAGGTACAAGCTGAACTGAATGCTAAGGTTGCTAATGAAGAAGAAGCTTTGAATGAAGAAGCAGCTAGGAAATTACAAGAAGAATTGAATGCTGAAGCTGCTATACCATCACCACTTCCTATTTCTTCTCTACCAAGAAGACCAAATCTTGCTAAGGAAAGGAATGCAATGATGGCTTATCTAAAGAAGAAAGGATATGTTGGTTTGAACAAGCTGAATTACGTTAATATAAAAGAGTTATATGATGCTGTCAGAGAAGAATATAAGAGACAAGTTGATAGTATCAAAGATTATAAAGATGATGATGCTTACAAAGAAGAAGAAAGAAAAGAAAGCTTAAAAAGAAAAAGAATAACTGAAGTTAAAGATCATCAGCCATCAAAGAAAGTTGAATTAAGATCTAAAACAAATGAAGAGCTAAGGAATTACTTAAGAATAATAGATTTTGAGTATTCTAAAGATGATGCTGAATTGAAGATGAACAAATCTCCAATAATTACTTTTGAAGTTGTAGAGTCAAAAGATGGAAATTATCTGATGTTTCACAAAGAAGATGAAAGTTTCAAGGTGTTCAATATGCTATGGGATTTATTGCATATAATTGATAGAGTGGATTTATTCCATTTATATCATGTGGTGAAAGAATATTATGAACACAATCCATCAGAAGGATTTGGTTTAGTTTTACTTGGAGATCTCATAACCGCTTGGGAAACAAGAAACAAGTACTGAGATCCTGGAAAACCAAGAAGATTGGGAGATTACTTGCTGGAGATTCTTTGAAGAATCTGGAGTACATATTCTAGAGCTAGAAGATGGGACAATGATTCACATGTTAGGTGATAGAAGATATCCTCTTACATCAGATCTCATGAGGAGGATGCTGGAGCATTGAATGGAAGTTGAAGAAGACAATGAAACAGCACTTATGGTTATCAAATTGTTTATTAGATGGACATATATAACTGATGATGATGATGAATAACGGTATGAATCTTAATTGATTAAATTTTTGATATATCGATTACTTTATTCAAAGTATGCTGATCAAACAAGACTTTAATCAAAGTACAGTTTTGCTTTTAAACCATTCTGCTTTTTTGAAAACTTTTGTTAAGTAATAAATGTTTTGAAACAAAGGTTAAAAGAAATAAATGGTTTTTGAGATGGTAACACCAATAGGTTATCAATCCACCATGGTTACAAAAGGATTGGCTAATCCATGAGCAAACGGCTTTAGTAAAGATATCTCAAATCCGTTTTATAGTTGACAACTTGCTAATAAGTTGTATGGTAATCAACTCACCATATCAGTATTGTGAAGAGTTGGCTAGCCCACAAGAAAATGGCTTGTGGTAAAGGCTGTAGAAAAACCATTATATGGTAATTAGTTCACCATGATGAAAGAACTAACTAGTCCAAAAGGGTACAGCTTTTGGTAAAGACAACTCAAATCTGTTGATAGCTGATGATTTGCTAAAAATCATATGGTTATCAATGTACCATGATCTTACACATCAAAACATTTGGCTACTCCCGAGTTAATGGCTTTGGTAAAGAGACATTAAATCCATTAAAATTTTCAATGATTCACCTCTCACAGGAGTTTACACACCTGGAAGTGATGAGAATAGACTGGAACTTAACTGAATTAAATATACAAATTGTCTTATGTTGCTGAAAAGATGGAGTTTGCTGAATGTTGCAGAAAAGAAATAAAGTTGTTGTTTGATGCTGAAAAGAATAAATTCTAAAGAATACTTTGATAAATGATGATATAAGCATAGAGTCTACAAAGATACAATCTTTCTTTCAAAGATGGAGCTGTTAAAGATAAATTCACAAAGGAACTTGAAGTCAAGCAAGTAGAATTCAAGTTAGGGGAGGATTGTTGGGATATGAAAGTCCTGAAGAATGACAAAGTACTGGAAAAGTCAAAGTACTGCTAAAGAATAAGTCAAAGTACTGCTGTAGAAGTCAAAGTACTGCTAAAGAATAAGTCAAAGTACTGCTGTAGAAGTCAAAGTACTGCAAGGCTAAAAGAACTGTTATATTCGTTTAAAGAAAGCTTTGTAATTCTAGAATATCCTTTATTAGATTACTTGTCGTACAAGGACACAAATTGTAAACCGACTAGGGTTATCCTTGAGCCTATAAAAGGACCCCTAGATTGGCATTAGATGTACGTGTATTATTAGAGTTTTAGAGAGTTCGATATTATTAGAGTTGTTAAAGAAGTCTGCATAACAAGCAGAATTAGAGTTATTAATATAATCGTTGAAAGTTAAAAGTTATATTCTTCTTAGCTTTATTAAGTAAATTCCGCATACTTGATAAAGATTACTCAGTGTTTCATTGTTAATAACTTAGGATTTATCCGAGGTTATTAAACCTTAACAAGCTATTTAAGTTAGTTTGGTTAGAGTACATCGATCCAACAACACACTTAAAAGCTGACTATAAGATGAAACTATAAACATAACATGTTAAATTAAAAAAAATACAAGCATTATCATTTAAAGACTAGCCAACCTGAACAGGACAAGCATAGTAACGCCTGCCGGCGTTTACATTGTTCCAGCAGGTTTTAACTACCGCCAGCCTACCACAAGCACAACGCACCATTATTGTTAATACAAATAAGCCGTAAAAAGGTTTATTTATATTTTACGATCTTCTAATGTTTTGTCGATAACAAACGTAAAATCATTTTAACGAAACAAATAAAATACGTAAACTGTTTGAGCCAATAGTTTTCTAACACACTTATGTTTTCACATAAAACACTAAAACAAGTATAAGTGATTTTATGATTTAGTAACACATATGTACAACAACTAGTGTTTACATATTTGGGTAAAAATATACTTAAAGTAGTATATACTAAAATGGGTAAAAACTAACAAATGGTATTGACCTATAACCCATGGTTTTATCCAAACCATTTGACTAGGTACATTGAACTCTTGAGATACATTGTATCTAATAAGAAACCCATGGATCAACCCATAACCCATGACCCATGCCCCATAACCAAAATACCCATAGGTAAAGAGGAGCGTCCCACGGATCCCTAGCTTTACGCTATCCGGATCCCTTGTCGGAGGGATCCGTGGGATTCGGGGAACAGTGAACTTTCTCCTCTATAAATAGTGAGCCATTTCTTCCTTTTGGCTCACCACTTTCACACATACTTTCTCCAGGTATTGTACCTCTCTAACCACTGATCCTAAGGGATCTTTCTATGTAGTTTGTCTTTTGTTTTTGTGTGATTCTCTTGGTTCCTCTTAAATGCGAGATCACCACTTCTTGAAGTCGAGCAAGCTCAAGTCCATGAGTTGCCATACTTCATCATCATCAAGACAACTGAGGTTCTCTTGTTGACAGTTCTTTCTTCCTTCGTAGATGTTGTGTTGAAGGCATTAGTGAAGGATACCGAAAGAGTCAAGACGAAAGCATTAGTGAAAGGTGCTTAACGTCCGTGTCAAAAGCATTAGTGAAGAATGCTAAAGGTGTCAAGACGAAGGCATTAGTGAAAGGTGTCAAGCGTTGTGTCAAAGGCATTAGTGAAGGATGCCTAAGAATCAAATCAAGTGGCATTAGGGAAGAATGCCTAGGTTGTATAATCGATGAGGTGCATCGTTATACATATATGTATTTGTTTATTTCCAAGGATGGTGATATCCTTGATGGTGTTGTAACAAGGAGTGGATCTCCTTGAGATTAGGTGTTGTGTTGTGATGGGTAGTAGTTCCTCCATAGTAATGGAACTAGGTGCTTAGCCAAGTACCTAATAAAGGGTAGGCGACGTTGTGATAGGTGTGGTTCACCTTGGAGTTAAAGAACCCGGTGGTTAGCCTAGTTCCGGAAAAAGAGTAGTCGACGTTGTGAAGGCTTCTCCGCCATAAGGAGATTGGTGTCGTGTAGTGTTTACGAACTCTCGAGTAGGTGACTCGAGGAGTGGAGTAGGGCCAGGAAGGTGTCCTTGTAGCCGAACCACTATAAATACTCGTGTCGTGGTTATGTGCTTATTACTCTCTATCTTTCATTACACATTTATATATCTATCTATCAACGTCCAACATAAACAAACAAATAGATTGACATAAGTCGATCTAAATATTTTAAAACGAAGTTTTAATTGGTAAAACTATTCAACCTCCCCTTCTAGTTTTCCACAATTGGCATCAGAGCTTCGTTACCAAGTTTCTTAAAATATGTTGTACTTTAAAAGCTTGATACGATCCGTGTATGTTTGAAAACTACAAAGAAGGATTTTTCAAGTCATTTTTTTTAAATCATTTTATTGGACATTGATAGATCATTCTAACATTTTTTGTTTCAAGAAATCTTCATGCTAGGTCTCACCAAAACCTTCATTTCTATTCAAAGAATAATGAAGTCAACCTTCAAGAAAAGATCTAAAAGTAATCACAACTTACTTACGCCAAGTACAAAGGATTACTTTAAGAGCTCATGAAGTATTTCTGGTATTATGCCAAACCAAAAAGCATAGAGGTATGTTTTACTTTTCATTAGATAGCTTACATGAGTTTATTGATATCATAGTTCTCTTTGTTTAATAATTGCTAGTCTCTTTAAAAGTCTCTTTCGTCACTTTTCCGTCTTATTCATTATCGGGAATAGTATTCATTTTGATTCGTCAAACTAACGCCGTTGTCACACATGAACCCTCGATAAGTAACTTATCAAAACCCGTCGACCAAAAACATGCTTTCATTTGATACCTCTAAACTGCTTTTTAGTAAGCTAGCTTATAGCCTACTACAAAATAATGCCAAACAAACCTTTTTCTGTCTATAGTGGTCGGATCCCCCTAGTTGTACTAGCTGGATCCCACATACAAGGGATCCGGGGGAACCGTGGAACAGAACACAGCTATACGCATTCAAAATCACCACTGGTCTTTTTCCCTCTCCTCACATAACACAAAAAAAGACTAAACTACTGATTTCATCCTCATTGGACTCCATACCCTCAAGTATTCCTCTCTAGAACACCATTGTAAGTTTTTACACTAACTTGTTCTAATTTTCATCATCCTCATCCTAGGGTTTATGGTTTCACAATCTCTAATCAATTAATCTAATTAGGGTTTTCAAAATTAATCATTAAAAGGGGCTTTTTACATAATTAAGATCACATCGTGTTCACAACATTGTTAATACAAATCAAAACCATAAACCCATCTCAACTAATTTTACCTAATTAGAAAATTTGTGTTTCTAGGACCAACCATGCCTAAAGCCACTCAACAAGATCATCATGATACCGTCCATTACCTTACTCATTACTATCGAAATGAGGAATTCTCAAAAACCAACCGCAAGGTCTTCAAAAAGCTTGAAAAACGACTTATCCACGAAGGTCGTGTAATCAAGGAATGTTTCCTTGAGGATACCGACATTCGTCAAGCCTTCTCGGCAATCAATTTTGATTGTCTTCTTGACATTGATGAACAAATTTGTCCTGTCTTCATCTTTGAGTTTTATAAAAGCATTAGGATCATTTGAAACGCCGATGATAGCATTTTAATCGCCTTCATCATCAATAAACGAAACTTCATTCTCCCGCTCAACACCTTTGCTCAAATTCTTCGCATTCCTTGTGAAGAAATTTGTATGTACTCTCAAGATTGGTCAATTAACGCTCAAAACCTTGCACTTAATTCCAAACCTATCTACAATACTCATCTCGATGATCCCGAAACCATTCGAGATACTCTCTTCAAGGTTAGGACCGACCAATCCCGTTACAACCGAAACAAAAAGATCATTCACCGTGATCCTTTTCAAATGGAACTTTTCAAAATGCATCCCATATTTAAAAAATGGGAAGAAATCCTTAGGGAAAACGTCATAAGCCTAGTTGGTAACAAGGATCATCCAAACGCATGTCTTGTGCAAATGATCTATTATCTTATCCACCAAAAGCCATTTAATCTCGCCTATTACATGGTAAGGAGAATAGCCGGGGTATTCAAAGCTTCCAACATGGTACTTCCATATGGTATGCTCCTAACACGACTTTGTAAGTATGTTAGTGCATTGCAACCATCTCCTATCAACAATGATAATTTCTTTGCCGATCATGTAATGGTACCTCTTACAAAAATACCCTATAAACGCTTCATGGTCAATGGAAAGAAACCTAAAGCTCTTTCGGACTCCTCAGAAGGAGAAGAAGAAGAAAATGAAGAAGAAGAAGATATCGACCCCATAGCCAACATTGAATTGAAACCCTTTGATTACTACGAACAACTTCCAACCATTCCAAACGAGACCGCGGAATTCAAACAATTAAGGGGCATGATTCAAAATCTTGCTTGCCATCTGACAAAGTCGTCAAAAAGGAAAAGAAAGAATTGACGAAAGAGACAATAGGAATATGCTTATTTTTAACACTTGACTTATGTGTGGATGATTATGTTTTAGCACTTTTGTGGTATTTTGGATATTGTTGCTTCTACCATTATCAATGAGTGTTGTTATGTGATGACATGCTTGTACTTGGTGTTTAATTTAATGGTTAATTAGTGTGCAAAATTTGCATATTATTCTGTGGGGGTTCTGATCTGCAGATGACGGATCCCTAGGATTAGCCTAGACGGATCCCTCCCTTGAGGGAACCGTGGGATCCGTGGCATTAGATCAGCAATACAGCATCCCTTACATCAAGATAGCTTACTAGATAACATCACATTAGCTAAACATAAGATATTAGAACTCAACTAAGTCTACTTCAAGGATGAGAAAGCCTTAGACTCACTTATAGCTTACATTAGACCTTAGTCAAAACGTCTTTTAATTTATCAAATCGTCAAAACTCACCATATCTCCGCTTCAATACTCACAAATTGTTTTTCATCTTTCAAAACACTTAGGTGGACATATTGAACAATTTTAGGAAATTATTTCTAGTCATCTTTATCTCAATGTGGGTCAAAAATTAGTTTTTCAATTCTTGTGATTTTTAAGGATTTTTCAAATTCCATCTTAAGCTAAAATCTGATCTCTAGGATCATTTATTATGACTTGACACCACCAAAACTCTTAGTGTTATCCTTGAACAACCATTGGTAGTCATTTAGTCCCATTTTCCTTCCATAAAAAGCAATCATTTGCTATAACATTCATTATTCTTGATCATTCAAGTACACCCTCAACTTAGATACTTAGGAGGACTGAAACACTCAAAATGATATAGGTTTTAGCTCTTAGAAACTTCATTTCTAACCTTTCATAATTGCTGAGAGCCGGATCCCTCAAAGGAGGGAACCGTGGGATCCGGGTGACAGATTATGTCAAATCTAGCCAAAACAATCATTTCAAGCTCATCTTGCTTACTTAAACACTCCATCTCATCTTTATTAAGTTCCTAGATCAGTGAAATTCTAACCTTCAATCTTGTGCATGTTAATCATCACATTTTTAAGAATCTTAGTGGCTTAAGTCTTAAATGCACTTACCAAATTCTTCTCTTTATAAGTCATATTGCTAGAACACCTTAGTCATCAAACTCAACACAACTCTCAGCAATTGCAAACATATTCCTTAGTCATTTCATCATGAGAAAAGCTCCTAGTGCTAACTCATCCACCCAAGAACCACCCAAGAAATCTACTAGGGTCATACACGAAGTTTCCTCAACCGAATCATCTCCGGTTAAGTCCACAAATGCTAGGATTTCCCCTACACCAAATAAACCAATCAAACTAATCCCCAAGAGGATTGTTCCCACAAAGATATCACCACCAAACTCTTCTAAACCAAACATACCCTCTTCAACTCAACCAACATCATTGGTGCCTAGAGCCACCTCACAATCATCTCCACATTCTCACAACTTAGAGGACTTACCTCCCTGGCCATCTCGTCTTCCACCACTACCAACAAATTCACTTGAAAAGGTTGTGCAACAAAACCAAAGTGTTGAATCAACACTTGCACCAATATCAACCTCTCCTATTCCCCCAATAGTCCATTTTGGATTATGAAGAGACATCAAAGTCAACCACCCGAACACATGGAAGTTGACGCTTCCTTACCTTCACCCTCAAACATTGTTGAGCCACCACTTAATGAGCCTCCACCAATTCCTCCTTTTGAGGATCTTCAGCCTACTTCACTTGAACCTCCGCTTCAAGAAGCTCAAAACCATGACAAGGATTGCTATCATTGTCAACATGTTGAAAGGTTGATACATGAACTACGTGAAGAGCAACGTTTCATGTTTTATCACCTCCTCGAACGTTTCAAAGAGGTCAACAAGCCTAAACAACAATGAGCATCATAGTCACAAGCTCAAACTTAGAACGTTTAGGAAACCTATCTCATCCTTGATCATCATTAAGCTTTTAGTTGAATCTTGAGTTTGGGTAACTCATTAGCATTAGTAATACTTGTATAGCTAGATCATTCTCTTAGTTTTAGAGATTTGTTTGATTATCTCTTGTTTTTATTGAATGAATATCTATATGCCATGATTGTTTTGTGTTTTGTGCTTGCTAAATCATATACATATTTCACCTCTTCATAAGCATTGTTTGGCATATCTTCATTGCTGAAGAAACTGTCACCAGACAGCCGGATCCCTAGAAATGGCCTAGACGGATCCCTACATAAAGGGAACCGTGGGATCCGTGGTCCAGAAGCACAAATTACTACTAACTTGAGTTTTATTTGCAGGAAATTATGCACTATACTCTTGTTTTCTAACCTTTACTTTGTAGATTTTCAAAATACACATGAAGATTTTGACACCATAAAGCTAGGGGGAGCTTTGTGTCAAACCATACATTGCAAATCTATTTGCAACTTGATCCTTATTTGGATTACTCTTCATGACACCCCATTGCAAAGTTTCAATCTTCAAGGGGGAGCATTTTTCGTCACAAGGACGAACCAATTGCAAACATAATTGCAATACATTAGCTCACTTATTTTTATGTACTTGACGCCCTCACAAAGGGATGGACTCGTCAAGAGGGAGTTAAGACGAGAACCATTCCCGTCACTTACTCACTTTACATATTCTCTTTTTACATGCTTTTCTTAAAACTTTGTGTTAGTTTCTTTTCGACGCTCTTTTTGTTTCGACAAAAAGGAGGAGAAGAGAGTAAAAACTCCAATTCAAGCTTTTACGAATTTTAGTTTTTCCTTAAAATAATTTATGTTTTGTCATCAACAAAAAGGGGGAGATTGTTAATACAAATAAGCCGTAAAAACGTTTATTTATATTTTACGATCTTCTAATGTTTTGTCGATAACAAACGTAAAATCATTTTAACGAAACAAATAAAATACGTAAACTGTTTGAGCCAATAGTTTTCTAACACACTTACGTTTTCACATAAAACACTAAAACAAGTATAAGTGATTTTATGATTTAGTAATACATATGTACAACAACTAGTGTTTAAATATTTGGGGAAAAATATACTTAAAGTAGTATATACTAAAATGGGTAAAAACTAACAAATGGTATTGACCCATTACTCATGGTTTTATCCAAACCATTTGACTAGGTACATTGAACTCTTGAGATACATTGTATCTAATAAGAAACCCATGGATCAACCCATGACCCATGACCCATGACCCATGACCCATAACCAAAATACCCATGGGTAAAGAGGAGCGTCCCACGGATCCCTAGCTTTACGCTAGCCGGATCCCTTGTGGAAGGGATCCGTGGGATCCGGGGAACAGTGAACTTTCTCTTCTATAAATAGTGAGCCATTTCTTCCTTTTGGCTCACCACTTTCACACATACTTTCTCCAAGTATTGTACCTCTCTAACCACTGATCCTAAGGGATCTTTCTATGTAGTTTGTCCTTTGTTTTTGTGTGATTCTCTAGGTTCCTCTTAAAGGCGAGATCACCACTTCTTGAAGTCGAGCAAGCTCAAGTCCATGAGTTGCCATACTTCGTCATCATCAAGACAACTGAGGTTCTCTTGTTGATAGTTCTTTCTTCCTCCGTAGATGTTGTGTTGAAGGCATTAGTGAAGGATGCCGAAAGAGTCAAGATGAAAGCATTAGTGAAAGGTGCTTAACGTCCGTGTCAAAAGCATTAGTGAAGAATGCTAAAGGTGTCAAGACGAAGGCATTAGTGAAAGGTGCCAAGCGTTTTGTCAAAGGCATTAGTGAAGGATGCCTAAGAATCAAATCAAGTGGCATTAGGGAAGAATGCCTAGGTTGTATAATCGATGAGGTGCATCGTTATACATATATGTATTTGTTTATTTCCAAGGATGGTGATATCCTTGATGGTGTTGTAACAAGGAGTGGATCTCCTTGAGATTAGGTGTTGTGTTGTGATGGGTAGTAGTTTCTCCATAGTAATGGAACTAGGTGCTTAGCCTAGTACCTAATAAAGGGTAGGCGACGTTGTGATAGGTGTGGTTCACCTTGGAGTGAAAGAACCCGGTGGTTAGCCTAGTACCAGAAAAAGAGTAGGCGATGTTGTGAAGGCTTCTCCGCCATAAGGAGATTGGTGTCGTGTAGTGTTTACGAACTCTCGAGTAGGTGACTCGGGGAGTGGAGTAGGTCAAGGAAGGTGTCCTTGTAGCCGAACCACTATAAATACTCGTGTCGTGGTTATGTGCTTCTTACTCTCTATCTTTCATTACACGTTTATATATCTATCTATCAACGTCCAACATAAACAAACAAATAGATTGACATAAGTCGATCTAAATATTTTAAAACGAAGTTTTAATTGGTAAAACTATTCAACCCCCCCTTCTAGTTTTCCACAATTATTACAACTAGATCGGAAAAATTAAGGATAAGAATTTTTTTTTTGGAGAGGAGAGTTTAGGGATGATTGGTGAATATGAGTTGCTTTTATTTGGCACTAGTTACTGTAGCACCCTCAGAAAAGTGTATCGAACACGCTTAATTGAAATATGGAATTGACAATTATGCCCTTGGACTAAAGACAAATCTAACGCCATCTGACGTCCTTGACTAACGGCAATATGGTCAAAGGACCAGTAACGAGTAAGAAACTTGAAATAGGGACCTCCGACGATGAAAAGGCCCAGGTTTGTCCCAAAGGCGAAGCGCAGTGACAAGTTTAGGGACCAACGGTGTATTTTAGTCTAAATCTAATTAATATAAGTATGACAGGTATGAAATCTTCTAAGCTGATGTTACTTTTTAAATTTTGTTTTCATGTTATACATTGCAATTCAAAAAAATAAATTTCATGTTATACATGGTAATCATGATTATACGACATTACCACACACTTAATATATATTTTTTCAAACATTATGGAAGCAGTTTATTTTTAAAATTTAGAATATGTTGTGGTATATATTGTTAACAAAAAAATCCGGTTTAATATACTTTATGGAAATTTTATTTTTGGTAAGATAATTAATGTTAAATCACAGTAATTAAAAGAATGTGTTTAATAAGAAAACTAGCTAAAAGACCCGTGAAATTCACGGGTATTTTAAAAAGAAGTCGCAGTAATCGCAGTAATCTATGATGACTTGTTTATAATAAAGTAAGACGTTAAAAATAACCACATTAATATGCGCAATTGTAGATAAAAAGTTGGTAAAAATTAAAATATACTTTTTATAGCACAAAGTATTCAAATAACCCAAAGTGAACCTAAATTTTCATCATGACATATTATAGCATTTTTTATGAACATGCTTTTGTTGCTAAAATCTTATCGCGTGTTAATCAGTTTGTGGAAATCTTTTTAGCCGATTTTTAGTAATCAATTAGATACATGAACTTCCTGCGAATCAACTGACACACGTATAATGAATTTTGAAACTTGTAATATAAAAATATGTCATTATAAATAAATAAATAAAAAACAAAATGTAGGCAAAGAGTTGTGTACGTTTGGTTACCTGTCACGGATTTTGTAACACTTCTTTGTAAACCCTTTTTTTAACGACGATTTTAACTATCTCACAACATTTACACCACATATGTATCTCACATGTCCTAAGCAGGACTTGAACCAACAACCATTTAGTTCAGGAGCTTCTCACACAACATGGGACACTATTGGGACACAAGCCCTTTGGTACACTTCTTTGTAAACTACGTTTGTTCTCTTATTGGTGAGGTTGTCAACTTCGTCAAAAATAACATCTTCAACCTTTTGTTTGCTATCAATGTGATACACAACAACGTATAGATGGCCATGTGTGAGAACATGGTGTGGCAAATACAATCACTTGCCCAAGAGACTATCTTTGGCTTTTCTTGATCATCATAGCAAAGGATATGACACTATTTCCTTATGATACAGTAAATTTGAGGATGTTTGAGATAGCTTATTTAACTACTTAATTGATTATATATGAGAAAAATAATCTTCTTTGAATAATAACTTTGAACTACTTATTTTATATGAAATAAGCAATCCAAACACCCCTACATAAAAATCCCTGTGTTTGTTGTATGTTTTCGGCTTAAACTTTTACATTACTAAAAGTGAATTAAACACACCTAAAAATTCACAATAAACTAAGAAACAATCACATAAAAACAAATCTATTATCTATGTACCACCTACGTAATTTATAGTTCTTGGTAATCTTCTTCTCTCAAATTAGTTAACAAATCTACCTCTTCCCACCTACGTCCCCTATACAACCAAATAAAGGCTAGGAGAGTTTAGTAAGTCGCTTATAAAACCATTTATATCCTTATTGCATTTGATACCTTAGAGAGATAAATTTGTAAAAGGCTTTGGTATTGTTTATCCAAACTGCTTATCTAGTAAGTATTTTGTGAAATAAACGACAATGGAAATAGCATAACGCTCTTTTATCGGCATTGAACAACAAACTATTCATGAGTCAAGAAATTTGAGGCAAAAGATATCTTTGAAACTTTGTTAAAAGAGTTCTCTCTACCTAGGGGCGGAGCCAACCGGTGGCTACATGTGGCACGTGCCACATACGAATTCAATGTTCAAGCTTCATTTTCTTTTCAAATGTTAGTAATTCCTTTGTAGTCTTGAAATCATTCCATATTTTACCCCTGATCTTCACCATTATTTAGTAAATTGAGTTATTATTTTAAAACTTGCCTCCATTTACCCCTGTTTTTCTAATAACATGCTTTGTAGTTAATAATCCTCTCTTATTTTGCCCCCAAACTTTAGTTTCTTTTAAAGTTTGCCTTATAACTTGAAAATTTTATGTTATTTTACTAAGAAGCTCAATATTTGTAAAACTTTCTACAATACGACACACACAAATAAACCAAGCCGTAAATTGTGCTACATGCGATCCAAATCTCTAGATCCGCCACTGTCTCTACCGGCCCTGCATAAAAATCAAATGTTACCAAAAATACGTGTGAGTCTACATGTCACAAAGAGGATCCAAGTTACCCATATTTCTCTTTCAACTTGACGTGCCATGATATGTAAGATTGTAAGTCAACCATATCACAAAAGTTAGTGAAATTTTACTTGTACCCGAAAATCATTATTGTTGTTTGCCTATACTCGACTTAAATAACACTCTAATTCTACGATATTTAGTTTGCACTTTCTAATACAGGTATTATTAGTTTGCACTTTCTAATACTGGTATTATTCAAGTAAAAAGAGTTATTTTCTTTAGCATAAAAAGTTTAACATGCTTATACAAAACTTTTTGAAGTTTTGTTTTAGAAGCAAATGTAAAGAATTTGAATCTAACCAAAGTGGCCCGCATGAAACTAACCTATGATAATGGCCTATGTTTCCGACAACAATAAAGAAAACGTTTTACCGGCTAACGGCTATATTTTTTCATTTTGTTGTAATATTTTAGGGCAATATACTTGCTAACCTTTTTCAGTTAAATAACCATAATAATGGTAATTTTTTGACATGGTAATTAATTTTAGAACTAAAATCTAAGAATAAAAAAGATCAAAACATGGACATTGACACATCTTCCATAATTTTACATATCAACATGTAATTTTATAATGAAAAACTTTGTGTCTATACCCTAGTTTTAGCAAAGCCAAACAAATGCAGGATATATAAAGATATTTATTAATGCATTGGAATGGAGTTTAAACTTTTAAGTCAAACAGGTTTGATGCTTAACCAAACAAACAACATAACACGGGTTGCGTAGAATACGCATATCCGACAGTATTAGCACATATTTTAATTTTAAGGGCAAAAGTTAACATGTCTTTTAATTTTGAAGATTCACCAAGATGTCCACTTAGAGTGTTTATAGTATAAGAATGAAAGTACTTACCAAAATCACAAAAAAAGTATATCCTTATTCATGGTGTAGCAACAAAAATAAAAAAAATTAACTAAATGTGGTTGACAAACTTATAGAATTAAATACTATCAAGAGCACTAAAGTTAAAGTTTTAGGGTGATATTTTCAAAAAACATTTACTCCATTAAGTGACATGAATTCAAATTATTAAGTCGTTACAATATTTTACTAAATTACAATTGTTTATATATGTAAATACCTTAACTTAAAAAGTTGTTAAATTGGTGAAACGATGGAAAAATTCAGCGCGCTATAAGGGGTAAGTTGCTAAAAAGAAAAACCGAATATAAACTGAAACCGAACCGATTCAACAAAGAAAACCGAAATACAAAGCCCGAATAAACCAAAACTGAACGGATTGCCAATTTCGAAAACCGAAGTTTTGGGTTCGGAGTTTGTTTTTAACCGAAACCCGCCCCAAACCGCTCAATACTCACCCCTACGTGTCGTGACTATACAAAAAGATATTTAAGGAAAAACTTAAATGTGCTTTCTCAAAAACTCTATTTTATTATATAAAATAAAATAGATAGTAGATTATATTAAAAAAAAAAAAAAAAAAAAACAGATCTATAGGTACACGTATGGAAAGAAATAAATTACATTCATTTGAAAATCATGTTCCTATGTTATGAAACTCTATATGATAGAAAATCAAGCAAAATCAAGTATGATTTCACTGTGTAAAGACAACCTACCTTGCGTTTCTTGAGTTGAATAATCTTATTAGGAACAATGTTTGAAACTTCATGTTCAATGAGACTTTTAAGATAACTAACAAATAGACATACAATAAACAATCAAATGAACAAAAACCGATTATCATTATATCATGAAGAGAAAAAATTGAATGAATTTTGTTCATTGACTTACCTTATTGAGATGAGAGCATATTCATACCATTCTGTAACAAAATGAAGCACGGAACACGTCACAATCACCGATTGAATCCTATAAGAAATGAACACAAAAAACTATACATTAGCTACAAATATGTAAATCAACTTGAAAAGTAGGAATATAAAACAATAATTCTCCAATAAAACAACTTTGTATCACTTTCAACATGGTGAACAACATTAGAGCACACGGTGTGAGTCTTGTTATAGCTCGTCGTGCCACGTTGGCACCCTCTTCATGTCTCGTCGTGACACCGCCCCCTCGTTATACTTCGCCATTTCAACCCTCGTCGTCTGCACAGCGAGGGTAATTATTGTACGATTTGTTAGGGGCTTTTTTTTTTTTTTTTTTTTTTTTTTAATATGTAATGTTTTTATAAGTGGTGGGTCCCAAATGAGTAAGTTGAAGTTAGTTGTGAGTGAAGGAAATTTAGTCGTGGAGGTTTGTTATAGTTGCATCATCCAATCTCAGCAGAGATGTGAAACAATGAAAATCCAAATGCCAAAAAGGCATTGCTTCTTTTTATTATGTTTTGTATATTAAATACGCAAGAACCGTTCTTTTTGTAAGAAAGCAATTATCTAAATGACCTCATTCAATTAGGTCCGAAAATACATAGTTGATCCCATTTAAAATATTTACAAACTTATCAATATTAACAAAATTAAAAATGTTCAAATGCTTTACTACGTTTAATACTCAGAAACAATTTACCAGATGTTTGCCAAAGTTATCTTGCTTAAATTAATGCTATTTTTTTCCTTCCTTTTAATGTTTGTTGAAATTGCTTCTAAATTCACACTTATTTTTCAAATGTTCTTATTCAAAAGTATGGTGTACACGTGTCATATTGTGAGCCTTTAGTATATTTGAAAAAAATTGATGAAGAGGGATGTAAAAAAACTATGTTTTATTAGTTAGTATAGATTGTAGTAAATGACTTTTACTATTTAGAGGTAATAATACTAGGAAAATGATATAGGTGACTAATTTGTATGCCTAATAATGAGACTAATCCATACAAAATATGACAAGTGGATGATGCATTTTATTTCTCTTGATGATAACCTTTGATTATGCCATGTGTTTTGATCTCTTTGTTAGGCATGAAATTAGGCATGTCTTTTAGGCATGCCAATCACTTCTCATAATACTAAAGGTTTTCAAAATTAGTAAAAACATATTTTGATTAGCTTTTCAAAACTAGAAAAACATTAATTAAAACACTCATTATGTGAAAAATCACTTACTACAATTATTAGCTTGACAAATATTGAATTATGTATCCATTGACGTAGAATTTGACCAATGTATTATTTTTTCAGTATGCAATTTTTTCTTTCCTAAACAAGAGAAAACTTTATGCATATAATATTTGAGACTCAACTTGTAACCTCGAGAAAAAGTTTGTTACATATGTAGTGTTTAGCCTTACAAAATATCAACAATCCACACCTATTCTTGCAAGCGATTACAAATATTTACTGTATTAGTTTAGGATCAGAAGGAGTGTCATGATAATGTAATTCTAAAGCAAAAGATCAAAACTATGATTTGAGAATATAACACTAGAACGCGAATACGCGATGTAGATTTCGATTTTCAATATTTGTGAGGACCAAGCCAAACTTACACATAAAAATCGGTTTAACAACACGATATGCATGTTGAGCGTAAACGCACGATTACATGAAAACTTGTGTTCTTCCATCAATTTGTTCAGTAAATTCACTTACCCACCACATTGTTGTGACATAAGTTTCTATAACGCTTTTCAATGTTATATTTTATTGGCATATTTTCTCACTATATTGCTTGAGAATCGCATTATCATGTCACTTCGTTTGATCCTAAACCATTTTAATGAAAAAGTAGTTAATGTTCTACATAAATACATGGACTAAAAATGCAACTATTACATAAACCAAGGACCACAATAGTAATGTCATCTCCCCTTATAAGATTCCTTAAAATCAGAAAATGGGAAATTTTTTTATGATCGTTGTCGGAATAGGAATTTTGATAGTTCGGTAATCTTTTCATGTTTTATGACTTTATCTTGTCTTTTAAAACCAGCGGGATATCCAATCAATCCATAACACCTTTCTATAGTATGACCAATTATACCACAATGGTTACAAACCAAGTTATGATTATGACATCTAATATTGTCGTTCTTTTTATTAACCCTTTTGTTATAGTTATTATTAGCATTATTAGTTCTAACAACACAAGCAAAGATGATTAGCAGATAAACCACCAGGACCAAGGCTTCTATGAGACTCTTCCCAGGACACAATAGCAAAAGCATCCTTTACATCATGTAAAGGATCCCTTGCAAGCAGATTAGTTCTAACATGTTGATAAACATCATTCAGACCCATAAGAAACTACATAAGCCTAACAAGCTGGATATGCTTGACAGTACCCTCATGAGCAGCACAAGTACAAGTAAGAAGCAAATTGAGAATATCAAAGAGAGTTGAGTTTATGATAGTAATCAGGCACATACAGTTCACCTTATTTTAAATCATTTATTTTATGCACTCGATTAAAACTCGCAAATCCATCCATTTTATCATAAGTTTTCTCAAGTTCTTCCTAAACTTTAGCAACAATTTCATAATAGACTTGAGCCAAATACAACTCTTGAGACAAAGAACCCAAAATTCAACCAAGAACAATTGCATTACACCTTTCCCATTGTTGGGCTAAAACAGGACTAGTAACCGGTTTAACACAAGTACCATCAATAAAACCCATTTTAGTTTTCTCTTTAAGAGCAATTTTCATAGCAGTAGACCACATTTTATAGTTTTTAGACCTAGTTGATTTGAAATTAACAATACGAACAGTAGAATTATCATTAGCATGCAAAAACAAATGATTACTAGCATCCAAGCTGTTAATCAAAAATTCAGTCATGATAACCAAAAACAGCATAACAAATAACAAATATACAAGACCAATAACAGTAAAAAAAAACAAATAATCACCAGATAGGCAATCCAAGAACTGAGTCACAAAGTGGACCACAACCACAAACACCAGATATTAACAAGAACATGATTTCTTACTTCTTATAGAAGTAGGTCAAGTTTAAACCAAGATCTTAGGGTGTATGTGTTAGGTAACCAAAACAGTTGTAACATAATTCAAACAATCGCCTACACAACAATAAAAATTAATCCACTAATCAATCAACCAAACTTCTCAAAATATCCCAAACCTATCCACCAATATCTAAACAAAAAATTAAAGAACAAATAAAAGTAAATAGCGTGAGAGGTGTTATAGTGCACGCGCAGCGGAACAACACCAAAACCAGTCACAACCACTCTTGATTCACTTAGTCAAGAGATTATTGTGACTCAAGAACAATCCCAAACGAACCAAGAATCACCAGAATACGAAAGCCACAAAAGCATCCTTTACATCATGTAAAGGATCCCTTGCAAGCAGATTAGTTCTAACATGTTGATAAACATCATTCAGACCCATAAGAAACTGCATAAGCCTAACAAGCTGGATATGCTTGACAGTACCCTCATGAGCAGCACAAGTACAAGTAGGAAGCAAATTGAGAATATCAAAGAGAGTTGAGCGTATGATAGTAATCAGGCATATACAGTTCACCTTATTTTAAATCATTTATTTTATGCACTAGATTAAAACTCGCAAATCTATCCATTTTATCATAAGTTTTCTCAAGTTCTTCCTAAACTTTAGCAACAATTTCATAATAGACTTGAGCCAAATACAACTCTTAAGACAAAGAACCCAAAATTCAACCAAGAACAATTGCATTACACCTTTCCCATTGTTGAGCTAAAACAGGACTAGTAACCGGTTTAACACAAGTACTATCAATAAAGCCCATTTTAGTTTTCTCTTTAAAAGCAATTTTCATAGCAGTAGACCACATTTTATAGTTTTTAGACCTAGTTGATTTGAAATTAACAATACGAACAGTAGAATTATCATTAGCATGCAAAAACAAATGATTACTAGCATCCAAGCTGTTAATTAAAACTTCAGTCATGATAACCAAAAATAGCACAACAAATAACAAATATACAAGACCAATAAACAGTAAAAAACAAATAATCACCAGAAAGGCAATCCAAGAACTGAGTCACAAAGTGGACCACAACCACAAACACCAGATATTAACAAGAACATGATTTCTTACTTCTTATAGAAGTAGGTCAAGTTTAAACCAAGATCTTAGGGTGTATGTGTTAGGTAACCAAAACAGTTGTAACATAATTCAAACAATCGCCTACACGACAATAAAAATTAATCCACCGATCAATCAACCAAACTTCTCAAAATATCCCAAACCTATCCACCAATTTCTAAACATAAAATTAAAGAACAGATAAAAGTAAATAGTGTGAGAGGTGTTACAGTGCACGCGCAGCGGAACAACACCATAACTAGTCAAAACCACTCTTGATTCACTTAGTCAAGAGATTATTGTGACTCAAGAACAATCCCAATCGAACCAAGAATCATTAGAATACGAAAGCCACAAATTACCACAAACTATGGTTTCGAGATGAAAACCCTAATTTTTCATATCTAATTAATTAGCCAACAAAAAAAATCAATTCAACTTCCAAGAACACTAATCTAACCACATCTGTCACCAGAACAAAAAACCTTCAAATATTTTGAAACCCTAAAAAACCAGAAATCATTAATTAACCACCAGGAAATCAAGAACCACTAATTTGAGCGATTGTTGGCTCTGATACCATTTAAAAACTAATGATCTCAAATCATAACACTCAATTTGCACTCAACCAACCTCCTCACGTGCTTTTTATTACTTTTAGAATCATATGTGTTATCCTCAAACGAGTGTAACACGCACAATACAAAAGAAAGAAAATCGTCCCTAAGAATGGATGTGACTGTAACTACATAATCACTTTTACACAAAACCTCGATACAAACACTCAAGTAATACCATACAGAATACCCGAAAACCGATCAAGATGATTAATCGAGAGAGAGTATGAACATGAGAGAGAATATGACAAAGTGTGTGAAATAAGACTGAGTGAATAATGCCCTAGATCTGCGATTGAGGAGTATATATTAGCCAATGTTACACTTCAGTCCCTGCACAATAGAAAGAGACAAACAAAGAACAAAATTGTGTAAAGTTTATAAACTATACATTATTAGACCTTGTTAGTTATTAACATAACGATTTTGCATTATAACATATATTTCAACAGTTATACATAAACATATGATTGACAAACATCTTTTTAAACAAAGTGATGATATACCTTTTCACAACATCAAAACCTAAACTCCTTATCTCAATATATACCTCAAGCTTAAGACTAATAGTCCAATACTAACAAGTTCAACCCAACATAGGAAGCCCATCTCCAAACCAAGACAGATTAAGCAATGATAATGATAATAATAATCTTGGCCTACATGAAAGTTTTAGTCACCACAACATATAGGCAAATGAATACCTTGTCAAAACCACGTAAGATGAAGTAAATGTTTATTATGTAACTTATTATTTTGATATTTCAACTTAGGCCGAGATCTTTATGTCGTATCTTTTTCTTATGCTATCGTATACCGCGTCCACATAAGATTATAGCCTCTACGGAAAACACTCTATATATTGGATCGAACCTAAACACAAAAACTTCGAGTCTCGTCACCCTAAAAACTAAACTACCTCCACCGTCGTCCAATCAATAATATTCATTATACAATAGTTTTTTTTATATGACCGAGTTTCTTTTTCTTGCCACAAACATGATCAAAGCTTTTGGTGAGCCAAACAAAGACCATGTCTCAACCCTTCTCAGATCCACATGGTTTCTCACGGTGCAACACTCGTACCTATCCCACATTCAGGTTATCAATATGTTTTCATATAGGGACTTTCAAACATGTGTCATGGTGGCACAAGCTTTAAGCCATTAAATAGTGAAATTATCATATTTACATGTTAATTGATATTAATAGTGTCTTAAATTAACAATGTTTACCAAATTTATCATTGTTTTATAAAGTTTTTTGAAGGAATAAATGTGTTTATTTAATGATTTAAACGTGTGCCACCATGGCACGACAATTTCAAAATCAATGATTAATTACTCGATCACTAGCCCACATATGACATACTAATATATGGGCATGTTCTGATGAAAATGAACCACATACATAAAAGCTTCAAATAAGTCATTATAGAATTGATCATTTCTTAGGCCTTAAATCGTATATCTTGTACTTTAAGTTTCATGAGCTATTTTTTTCTGCTTTATTATAACGACTTGTTCTATCAATTTACTATAATTTTCCTGTATACTTATTGTTGTTCCATATATCTTATCCATCAAGCTTATGGATCTTAAGTCTTGATGTTGATAAATTTATGTTGTTGTAGTCGCTGTTACGTTTAACCTATTTGAATAGAATTACAACATGTTATATTCTTCTTAATGAAATCTAGATCTTACAAACAAAGCATAATTTCATGTATATCCTTGTAAATTTTAAAAATTACATATATATCCTTTTTACCAGTTTTTTATGCATAAAGTACAATGCTTTTAATGCATCAAAAGGATATATATGTAATTTTTGAATTTTGCAAGGATATATATGTAAATGCCCTTTTGTTTATATGTGAAGTTTTATAATATTGTTTTATAGCCTTGCATTATTCTTGTAATTTTTATATATATAGTAACTAAATTTGTCTCATAATTTTTTGTAGGTTTTGCTAAGCATTATTTCTTAAAATATTATAATATAAACAAATATCCAATGTATTTAATATTTTTCTTCTAAGTAAAAATGTTTAATATTGTGTTATCATATCTTGTAATTAATGAAAAAAGAAAAAGATATAGAAGGTTTTATATATTTATAATTCTTCTAAATATGAATTTCATTATTAAAAATCTTTTAACTTTTCTAAATTGTTAAATTTTGTTTTTAAGCTTTATCTTTATCATTTTTCCAAATATGAATTTTCTTACTTTGATATTTATTAGAATGTAATTTTATCATTTGACTATGTTTAGAAAATTCCTAAAGTTTGTTAGGGTTATCTTTAGCATAAAATTAGCGCTTTATATCTTTTTTCATTAACCACAATGCATGATAGCAGATTATTCAATATTTTATTTTGTACACTTATCGGCTATTTTATATTTTACTTTAGAGAAACTATACAATAAATATAAAAAACAATCCTAAATAAAACAATTAGCCATTTTCAGTGTATATTCATTCCACTCTCGATATAAAAATTATTACATCTCTTGTAAATAAACTAAGATATTGTTGATCTATTTGGAAAGTACGTTCAAGGAATTTTAATATTTTGTTACAACTACATATGAACAAAAAAGTCACGATATGCTTTTTTATTACAAATCAAATAATGCTTTCATATGTAGTTAAAAATTAAATTATAAGTTTGTTTCATTCAATAAATTTAATTAATTTTATAATTTAATTTGCTTCTATATATCTATAAGAAATTTTCTAATTTAGTATACTTTAAAAAACTTATAATATATGAAAACCGATTTAAGGAATTCTTGTCATTATTATCCTTCCAGTTTTGAATTTAATTATTAAGTTCTTAATTTATTACATTTTGACATTAAATATTATTTTTAATATTTTACCATTTAGCTTTAGCATTTATTACATAATAAGTAATACTTAGAACGTGACATAACCTAATTAGTCAAGTAAATAAAAGTATAAAAAAATGTAGATAAATTACCTTGTTTTCTTATAGAAGTAAAATAATGTCACTGATGCTAATTAAGAGATTTATTTGAAAATTTATACAAGTAAAATAATGGCTACTGACAAGTTAGTTTTGGTCGTAATTTAGAAAATGAAATTAATATTTTGTGTTTCATAGCTAGAAATATGTATAAAAAAAATACATTGAATTCGATTTAAAAAAAGAGGAAAATAGTAAACTTTAAGATGAAATCAATATTTTGTGTTTCATAGCTAGAAAATCGTAATGTTCACATTTCTAGTTTCCAAGAAGATCAAACTGCTTTGTGGGTGGCATGATGAGCCCACAAAGAGGTCCATCAAATCTATATCTTTTTGACGTTTGGTAATCTATCTATGTGCCATATTTTATTTCATTGTCCATACACAAGTATATGCAATCACGATTCTTACTCCTTAACATTTGCATATGATTTTAATCTTAAACGATACTTCATTGTTGTTAGTATAATCATGATCAAATTCTTGGCATTTTTGGAAGAAATTGAAGTGATCTAAGAGTAAATCTTTACAAAATTGTGTAAGCATTTCATTTTATGTAACTGACTAAAGTTCATTACTAACATCAATTTATTTTGCTAATAAAATGTCTTCTTTTGATATTTATGTATTTTTTGGAATCATATATTGTGCATGTATTTATATACAATGGATATATGTAACACCCGTTTTACATTAGTTTAAAATAAGAAATTAAAGCCTCTATAAACTAGGCTTTATTGAGATATATACTAACATCTTCCACCATGTTTTTAGTTCAAATTGTAATAGGGTAAAAGCCATAAAATAACAATGTACTTTCTCAAATTTACCGAGTTGAAACACATACTTTTTTATTAACATATATACGTCTTTCAATTTTGTTCCGACTTCACCCATATGACCGATTTATATTAATATAATATTATATTAAATAATATTATTTTATTACAATATGGGTAAAGTCGAAACAAAATTTGAAAGTACATAATGTATATGTTAATAAAAAGTATGTGTTTCAACTCGGTAAATTTGAGAAAGTACGTTGTTATTTTATGGCTTTCACCCATTGTAATATACCTGAGTAGTTTATTACTTTCAGCTTCGTTGGATTGTCACAAATTGTATTAGAGACATATGCTCTTAGACTATGAAGTGTAAGTAATTCAAGCATCTTCTAAGGTACGGATTTAATTATTTAAGTATGATGGTATGAAATATTATAAGTTGATGTAATTTTTAATTTTTAGTTTTCATGTTATACTTTGCCTTTCATAAAAGTAATTTCATGTTATGAATTGTAAGCATGATGATACCACATTACCACTCACTTAATATATATTTATTATGAAAACATTTTATTTTTAAAGTTAAAATATGTTGGGTATTCATTGTTAACAAAAAAAACGGTTTAACATACTTTATGTAATTTCATTTTGGTATGATAATTAATGTTAAATCACAATAATTAAGAACATGTTTAATTAGAAATTTGTAGTAAATGACTTTTACTATTTACGGGTAATAATACTATATGTTTTGAAAATTAGTGAAAATATATCTTGATTAGTTTTTCAAAACTAGAAAACATTAATTAAAACATTCAGTATATGAAAAAATCACTTACTACAATTATTAGCTGGAAATATATTAAATTTTGTATCTATAAACGTAGAATTTGACCAAACAGATGCATTTTTTTCTTTATGCAATTTTTTCATTCCTAAATAAAAGAAAACTTTATGCATATAATAGTCGAGATTCAACTTGTAACCTCGAGAAAAAGTTGTTACATATATAGTGTTTAGCCTTATGAAATATCAACAATCCACACCTATTCTTGCGAGCGATTATGGATATTTACTTGTATTAGTTTAGGATCAGATAGAGTGTCATGATAATGTAATTCTAAAGCAAGAGAATCAAAAACTATACTTTGAGAATATAACATCAGAGCCCGATGTAGAGTGGCTAACAGGCTAAGCCAAACTTACACATAAAAATCCATTGAACAACACACTTTGTTGATCATAAACGCGTGATTAACAAAATAACTTGTGTTCTTCCATCGATTTGTTCAATAAAGTTGTTTACCCACCACATTGTTGTGAAATAAGTTTCCATAATGCTTTTCAATGTCATATTTTCTCACTGTATTGCTCGAGAATCGCATTATCATGTCGCTTCGTTTGATCCTAAACCAATATTGGGACCCATTTTATTTCAAAATCAACCAAATCGTTTTTCTTTTTTCAGTCATTTTTTTCCTCCTTAAGTGATAATCAAGGACATGAGTTAGGATCAAATAAGAAGGGCGAGAAAAAACTACAACCACATATTTTAGATGCACATACAAAAATATATGCATCTCCCTTTAAAATTCTCCTTGTATTTGAAATATGTAGTTAAAAATCTTTCTCATTCTTCTCATTTTAGTTTTTCCTTTTTACTGGATCACTTCCCGAACATGACCTTTTCTTTGTTTCACTTTATTTTCTTTACTTTTATTCTTTATGCTCAGTTGTCAAATTTTTTTTTAGTAAAGAAAAGAAAGAAAAAAAAAATCGGAGGTAAACATTTTCAGCCCAGTTTTGGGAGAAAACATTTACTTCAAAATCAACCAAATCACACTTATTTTTCAGTCATTTTCCTTTTCTTTTACTCCTTAAGTGATTCTCGATAACATAACTTTTTTATTTCACCTCATTTTCTTTACTTTCCTAGTTTCATTCCTTAAGTGATACTCGAAAACACAGTGTTAAGTGATACTCGAAAACGCAGTACGTAAATGCATGGACTAAAAATGCTAATGTTACATAAACCAAGGACCACAATATTAGTAACATCTCACCTTATAAGATTCCTTAAAACCCGGAAAACGGGAACCTTTTTTTATGTCGGAATAGGAATCTCGTAAGCCGGTAATCATTTCTTGCTATGCCTTATTTTTTTCATTTGTTCTAATGTATACTTGTTAAACTAGATTATTCAGTTTGTTTGTAATTTGCTAGATAAAATAGGTGCCCAATTGATAATTATCTCCTAACTTTTCCTATATAGGGGGTGTTTGTTTAGGCTTATATAGCCGGCTTATGACTTACTTGGTTTCTAGCTTATGTGAAACTTTTCGGCTTATATAAGCTTATTACGTCATAATAAACTTATATAAGCCGAAAAGTTTCAAAATAAAACACAAAAAGTGAGCTTATGAAACATAAGCCCAAAACCAAATAAGCCATAAGAAGGCTATATAAGCCTAAACAAACACCCCCCCTATGATATAGAAAATTGAGCTCATGAAACATAAGCCGAAATGAGATAAGCTCGTAAGCCCAAAAATAAGCTTTAAACAAACACCCCACAATCCGTTCGTCTGTACCAAAAAATTTTTTTTTTCCTTTTTTATTGAATGTATAAGCTTATACCTGTCTTGTTGTGTGTATTCTTAACCACCACCAAATGACCTAGTGGTAAGGTCCTTGGTTTCCACACAAGAGTTAAGGGTCCAAACCTCGGTAGGTGTGTAATTTGGGGGTGGGCAGGGAAGGACTGGAAACGGTCCCGGGATTAACCCTATGAGGCCGCGTATATCTGAGTCAAAAAGGCTTGCCCTTGAATAGGGAAAACTTCCTCCGTTTACCCGTTGTGTGTATCCTTACCGGTAAAGTTCGATACTTGTAAATGACCCGTGATGATAGACACTGTTAAATAGGAAAAAATATTATACAGGACAAAAGACAACGTGTCAAGTTGGATACATTTTATTTTTTCTGAACTTATAATTACTTTTTTACAAGCATATTTAACTTAAAACCTTTTAAAAACTAGTTAATTAAGCATATCAAAACACCATTTCCAAAAGTGCGTATTTTAAGCAGCTTTTAACTACTAGTAATTATTAAGTGGAAACATGAGGAGAAATAATAAGCAATCCCAAACACCCCCATAGTTTGCTTATATTGAATTGTGTCCCATTATGCACTATATCATATCAAAGTGACAGTTATGAATTAGAGCAATGTTAAACATATGGCTAAAGAATCCTACATGGCATTGCTAAAGAAGATACGTTGTGTATGATTAGGCATATCTTTAGCTGTACGTGTAGGCCTGCCAATCAGTTATCTCATGAAATATCTTTATAACATCCGGTATTCCCTGTATAATTGGTTCAAGTTGCCAGATATTGTTCTCACTTTTCATACATAATGGGATCATTTCCAAAAAAAGATTTGACGGCTGAGAATGAAACTCCCAACTAAGAGATTGTAAAGTGAAGACCCAAATTCTTCATGACATGGTAATAGGTGGCAAAATGGGCTGGTCGGGCGGGCTCGGGTCCTAATGGGCACGGGTCAAACGGGCAAAGTTGAAATATGGGCCAAACGGGCATGGGCCGGCCTTAAAAATTGGTTGTCGTTTAGAAAAGAATGATCTCATGTTCATTTATTAACCATAACTAATAAACTAAACTTTATTGCTAAATTTACGTTACAAAAAATAAGTTTAAAAAATTAAAACGAGCAAAAAAGGTCTATGTCTATATATATACATATATACGCTTTACAAAGTTTTAAAACATTGATTAAACAAAAGGGAAAACTAAAACAAAATAAAAATTAGAATTTAGTTTCTAGTTTCTGCATGTAATTGATTGATTGTCGGTTAGAACAGATTAGAATTTAAGAGACTTGTTATTAGGATTGTAAATAGCCCTTTGTATAGCTAAGTACTGTAATGAACAGTATATTAACCCATGGGAATTCATTGTTCAATGACTATTTGGTTGATGTCTTCTAGCCTTGTTGTGGACCTTGTGATTTTGTCAATTGGAAGAGTTGTGATAGCTTTACACTGGTTAAAAATAAGGACGTATGCATAGGTTTGGTTGTGGTTCATTGTGGAATCTGTGATGTGTGTTATATTTGTAGTCCTTTGCTTTTTATCGTTCACCTTACACCCTTTCGCCTCAGTCAACTTCAATTACATGTCAGCTTGTACGGTTATACCTTATATTTCCTTGAATTTCAGTGATTGGGTCTAAAGGTGTTTAGTACTTTTTTCAGCAAACCATCATACAAACAATTAGAACAACATCACTGCATTTCTTCTTAAATATGTATTACATAAATAAACTGACAAAAAAAAAAACGTATTGCAAAGAAATTACTATAAGAAAATGCAATATGAAAACTATAAACCAATGGTTTTATTGTTTTATTAGGACTTCAGAGTGTATGCAGAGTATGCGTATGGGATTTAGTTATCTTCTTCGTGCGGCATTTTCTCGTTGAGCATTGAAGTAGAGAACAGCAACTGGTAACCCCAAGTCATTTTCTTGAGAGAACATTCTAGTGTTGAAATGATCTCTGGAACTAGGTGGCCTCACTGATTGCCTTGCTTTTTGCTTGAACAATAAGAACACATATCGGTGGATTCCTATTGCTGGTTTTGGTTTTTCATAGCTCACAATCTCCCGTCCTGTTACATATCCAGAGTTTTTTTATTAGTTCAGCATACATAACTTTCTTACAGTACAAGTGAATCAGAACATTGTCCATGCATGGCATACCAAAAGTAGCATCAGTTGTACCAGGAATGTCTGTGACGATCCTGAAATGTAGAGTTTAGTTAGTTAATGTTTATAGAATTCTCTTGTCAGAATAAACTAATGATAGCTAACTGATACTTCTAGCAATTATACATCACATACAAACTGTAACCCGAATGATGTTTAACTGTGACAAGAACAAAATGAAAAAAAGAGACTGCAGCTTCAATTGGTGCTCACCAATGGAGATGCTCTCTCAAGTAAGGATCACTTGGACTGGGAGCATCCGGGTCGGTCAAGATCTTCATGTAAAAAATGAAGACACTGTTAATACATGCATATACATAGATATGTTTGAGTGTACAGAGAAAGAGAATTACAATAGTATAAGAAGATCTCATGTCAACACCACCAATCTGAACATGAGGTTTAGAGGTGATGATATTAGGCATCAGCTCATGACCGTTAACGACGCTGTAATGGGAATTGTAGGTTATGTTCATCGTCACACTCGGCGTGAATTGGTCGATAACATCTCCTATCACCCTCCCTATTGCAAGCGACATTTTGACTCTCAGAGTGTAAATGTGACTTTAGTCTATCTGAGATATAACTTCGTATTAAGTATGTATGTATATGAAATAATGTGTGAGGTCCTTTTTATAGACACAAAAACCGTGGGAGGGACAGATGCATGAAATCTAAGAGTTGGGTGGCTTAATCAGAAGTGTTAAAGAGATTCACTACCATATTCGTGTTTGTTTTAATCATCCTTGTTTTTTGCTAAATCAGGAAATTATTATGTCAAAGACTTATTGGCTTACAAAGAATACATTGCAAATCAAGAATAAAGGTCTGGCCTTTTCGTGCCCCATTCCGTTTTCTGACTTCAATATATCTTCATTATGTTCTAGGCAAATTAGAATTCTTCTTTTTGTGTTTTAGTTAGAAAGTGTTGATTATCGATCAATTTACTCATCTAGAAGATATACACGGATAAATTTGTCCTAAAAATGTCAGTTTTGATCTTTATGTAAGTCGATAGGATTCACACTTAGATATTTTTCATATCTGATATTAACGGATTCAATAAATGAAATTGAGGTAATGGTTACAAAGAATATAAGCTGATGATTGTAATAGATTCCAAAGAAAGCATATGCAAATTTGTGTCTCTATGGGATCATTTAGAGCCAAGTGGAGCGCTTTATGCAGGACATGTAAGGGAATTATAAAATAAATCAAGTTCGTAAGCTATATAATGCATTTTAGCTGGTCCATCATCGATCTTGTCTTATTCTTTTTCTCTTTTATTTTCTTTAATTAATACACGTGAGCCTACACAAAGAAGTGTGACAAGTGTCTAGGTCCGAATGAATGATCTCGAAAGTATTGCAATCAAGTTCTAGAGTTACCAAATGATACAGATAGATAACTTTTAACTCTGAAATCTTGATCAAGTGCAGACTGAGTTTTACAGGAAAATATCTTGATTTCCGAAAGGAACAGTCAGATTAACTAGACAAGAGTTCGAACATTTTTAGGATAGATCACTAGTTTGGACTTTTTTATTGTGGATTTATGAATACAGGAAACCAAGACCAGCGCAGCATAATATTGTGTAATCAAGGCCTGTTGACTAAGTTTGAAATACCATTTATGATAATCATTAGTTATGATCCTAAATGACCTTTTAGGCCAGCTTCGCGAAAAAATAAGCATTTACCCATTTCCGTATTTAAGCTGTTTTCTAATGTTGCACCACTGCAATTATAAGTACATAACGAGTGTTATTCTTTTTAGGACCTTAGAAGCATCAAGAATGGGCCATTATTATCTCAACTCTAGCAGCCCTTCTTTCTAAGCTAGGCAAGCGTCTCTTTCTTCACACCACTCTTGTAAAGTTGTGGCTGCTAATTGTATATATTTACTGGACAAAATAAAAATGACGGAAAATACCTTTTGATAGTAACAAACTGTATCTCTCCATTTCATAACTGTATGTAAAGATGCATTAGGTCTTGTTAGTTCTGGATTTTTTTTTATGTAACTTTAATATTCATTCTTTTAAATAAGTTACTTCTTTTCGCCTTTTGGAATATTTACTAACTTGTCATAAGCTTCGTTTTGCTTTAACTGTGTCCTTCTCTAGATACACGTACGTGTCTAATTTGGAGTGATTCACATTATGTAGCAACCTTTTAGGCAAATCCATAACTCCACGATGCTCCTTGTGGCTTTGTCATCTGATTCTTAAAATCGTCCCACTTGTAGATAAAGTAGATTCTTAGGTACAAGCTTCGACAAGTAGCAACTCAATGGCCATTTAGGATTAGCAACTAGCACCCTGTATTCATCTAAATGTGGTTGAGCTTTGGTTATTTTTTCTAGAAATTTTTTTGTAGTGATTCATTTGAATGGTCACTTTTTATCACTCCATTCATCCGATAGGATCCTCACCAAAAACCTCCTCTCTAAGTTCTTATATTGATGGAGATATGATCTTGCTGTGCATTTGTGGGTGTATTTAAGCGTTGGGACCAAGGGAAATGAATATGATCGGTTAGATACTTAATCGGAGGCTACTTTAATGATTCTAAGTTGGCCAGACACGAAGTATGGCGCACCATATATTTAAACTGCCGTACTTTTGGCATTTAAATGATTTTTGGTGAAAAGTGCGCCACAAAATTTATTAAGTACGGCGTACTTTGAGCATTTTCAGCATTTGGCACCAAAACGAAAGTTGTAGATAATTTTTTTCCTCTTTCACTAGCCACTTGAAGTTCATATTGGAGTTTGACGAAGAGTCAAACTCCACACCCCCCCCCCCCCCTCTTTATCTTTTTGGGTCGGTAGACGAAACAAACAACCCTAAGAGCTATGTTTTTCGTCTTTTGTCATTATTACCCCTTTAATATTTATCTAGGATAAATATTGGACTTTGGGTAATAACCGTTTAACTATTAAATGAAAATAACGCCGTATTTTCATTTTCTCTCTTATCCTCATTTCATTTCAGTAAACTCATTTTTATTTCCACTTGCATTGTTCGTTTAGTGTCCATGGTGTGACCTTTCGGCATTTCTGTGAAGGCAAGTGTGAAAGCCGTTGTGTTGTTTGCACACAAACCCTTCAATTTTACCAGTCGATCGCCGTATCCCAGCTTTGGGGATACGGCGTATTGTACCGATAAGCCCATACAACGTATTCCAATCAGGGAATACGACATATCGACACAATAGTTTCAAAAAAAATGTCTAGCTTGTGCGTTTCAATAACGATCTTAACGTTTTAAATAATTCTTCGTTATTCGACGACCTTATTGATGACAAAGCCCCTGTTTCTCCGTTTCAAGTAAATGAAGTTATGTATGAAAAAGGGCAGTACCTAGAGGATGGGATTTACCCACAGTGGGCAACTTTTGTTAAATCATATATGGTGGCATGAAACGAGAAACATGGACACTTTAAGAGGCGTCAAGAAGGTGTACGAAAAGATGTTGAATGAGCTTTTGGTGTCCTCCAAGGACGTTAGCGAATTATACAACAACCGGCGCGTGCTTGGACTATCAACAAGCTACGAAAAATCATGTACACGTGCATCATATTGCATAACATGATTTTGAAAGATCAAAATTTTGTGATAAGTGAACTCCACAAGTTGTATATTAGTTTGCAACCAAATATACAACGTATTTGGATCGAAAGATGCGAAGTTCAACGGAGAAAAGCCAAAGAATTACATGATAAACGTACATACAAAAGTCTTCAACGAGATCTCATGGAGCATTTTTGGCAACGATATTAACCATGAAATTAGTTTATTGATAATTTGATGTATTTTAATATTTTTGTATTTTTTTAATTTTCTTTTTTTTGTAATTTTCGTATGTTTTTTTATTTTGTATTTTACTTTGAATGAATGAAAAATTAGTTTATTTGAAAAAATAGAAAGTAAAATAAAATTGTGAGGCCCAAAAGTTGAAAATGGCTTGAGCCATTAGTAAAGTGGTATTTTGGTGTGAAATATGAAAACACGAGGAAATAAATTTGAAAATACAATCAAAGGTCTTTGGCCTTAACCGTATGTGACTCTTCTTTAAACTAAGGGTGCGTTTGGTTTATTATTTGGAACCGCAATAAGTATAGGTTTAAATAATGTGTGGTATGATAGTGAGTATATTAATCCTATTGTTGTTTGGTTTGATGATTTTGTTATAAGTTCATAGCTCACCAACTAACAAATAAAGTTAAAAACAACGTGAATGCTAGTGGGTCCTATAGGAATACTATCATAAACTACCTTTTAGAGTGGTATGGATCTATTCCCATGAATCTAAATATTTATATATCAATTTGTAACCAAACACTTGCAATGGATGTCATGGGCATAGCTTGATTCCGAAACCCATGAACCAAACGTTTCCTAAGATGTTATGAGTTCAGGTTTTAACGAGGACATAATGCAATGAATGTCATAGGCATAGCTTGATTCCGAAACCCATGAACCAAACGTTTCCTAAGATGTTATGCGCAAGTGTTTGAAAATGTGATTTTCGGGGCAAAACATTAAAAAATGTCTTTTTAAAACCCAGCAGGCTTAGTCTTGGGCTTGCTCTGGGCCTTAACCAGCCTTTTTTACTCTGATTTATTTCCATAGTGTTTCAGCCCACTTTTGCATTACTAATTGCATGCTGTAGCTGTAGAAACTAGAAAGCATCGAGTTTTCTCAAAGCCAAGGTCTTTGATGATAGCTATTCTGAAAGACATTGGAGACTATCAAAGCGGAGTAGATAGTTGCCTGTAACTTGGTAATCGGTCATTCTATTATACCAAACCAACTACGTCAACTTGATCGCTCTAGCTCTCAACAAAGCATCTCCAAAACATTTGACCTAGGCAAAAAATTCGGCATTTTCTAGTAATATTTTCAGAGTTTAGACATATATAATAGTAAGGTCGATATGGAACTTGCACTTGCAAAGAAATTATGAAACTACATTTGGCTGCAACCTATTATAATTAGTGAAATAATGCGTTATATTTTTCACTATTTGTAGCGTATGGTGACCGTTGGCTTCTTAAGTCTTACGACACCGAACACGACATAGCGAGTTTACTGGAAACAGTTAGATCCATCCTAGTTTTATGAATAATACTTAAGGTCCTTTTCATGTTTAAGCTCCACAAAATTCAAGGTTGCAAAAATCGTGAATCGGTAGTCAGGCGGTCGACCACATTGTAGCTTGTAATCGGTCTACGCATGATTAATCGGATTGGCATTTTTGGCAAATTTTAGATATTTTTGCCAAGTTTTGTGTATTTCTGGCGAGTTTTATGTATTTCCGGCAAGATTATTCTCAAAAACGGCTTTTAATAGATTTAAAGAGTTACTATAAGTGATCAAAATAAGTTTACGGTGAGTTTTGGGTACTTCCGGCAAGAGTTGTAGGTATTTGGCAAGTTTGACCACCATTGACCACCGTTGACCATGGTTGACCTATTTGTTTGACCGAGTTACATAAATCGGCAAGGTTGGTGGCCCTGTAACGCCTAGACGGTGATTAATCGACCTTGTAGACCTTTTTTTACGACACTGACAAAATTTAAGTACTTGTACTATTATGTTAGGGGGATTTACATACATCCTTATATCTCAACCAATATTTACATATTTCCCCAAACACAAGTTTTTAATGCATGATGTACAATGCTCCTAAAGCAAGGTTTGGGGAAATATGTAAATATTGGTTGAAATATGGGGATGTATGTAAATGCCCCATTATGTTAAATATAGACATCTAGCCTAACATTTTTAACATCTGAATTCCAAGAATACGGCCTATAAACTTTTTCCATATCATATTCATAACCTAAAAACATAGGCTATTCAAAACTTTCATTACAACAATCATCAATACACATAGCAGTAAGTTGGTGAAAGAGTACAAGTAAACTATGTACAATAATTGAATGTAGGATACAATAAATTATACAAGCTCCTCAACCACCTTCTATTTCTACTACAGTACTATATTTACTGTTATAAAATGTTACAGCAGTAAAATAAAAAATTAGAAAAAGAATATTGGCAAAAGATATGTGATGTAACTTTGCATATTTAAAGCAAAAAAACTGTAGCTTTCTGACCCTTCAGTGTATTATTGCTGTTACTACACGTTATCTTTCAATTTTACTGAGCAGGTGAAAGGACTAGCTTTACATGTTTTTCCAAACACCACTTCAAAAATTTCTGGAAAGTTGATAAGATTTTTACTGTTCTTTTATATAACGTCCAAAGCTCACTCTAATGAAAGATTCTAGGTTTTGGTCTAAAGTTGTAAGGTGTAACCAATTGGATTAGACCACACTATAAAAAAGTGTAGCATGTTTATTCGTATAGTATTGATTCTCTAGATTTATTCCAATTCTAAAATACTCGTATAAAATTTAACTAGTAGCATAATTTGGTTAACTTTGTACGAAACAATCAATCATTTTTTTTTAGGTAAAGGGCTTTCACCCGATAAATATATTACTTCAAAAAACAGTTAAGTACAATGGAATGTGGTTGAGATACCACATTAACCTTAAGCAACCATTTGAATAACCACTAAATCATTCATGACAGGCCATAAATGATCCAACTAGCTACATACAACTAGAAAACCAAAACAAAACCGCCACTGTAAATGCTAATCACCGCCACCGCCATCAATCATGGTCTTGGAATTGTGTAATGGTGCGCTACATGTGGTGAGGCTCATTCCCATGTTGTTGGATGCATTGCCTTGGCTAGTCTTATGATTCAGTGTATGAATTATAATGATTAAATAGAAAGACATGATTTTAGTTTGTTTAAATACTAGATAATTTATGGTTTTATATCATTGTATGAATCTAATTAAGTTTTACTTATATTTTTTTGTTTACATAACATAGGTGAAGTGAAAGGAAACAAATATAAGAATTGGGGGAAAAGAGTATGGATTCTACATTTCTACTCCTGTTTTGCTAGTGGTATTCATAACTCCTCGAGTTTAGTGATTGATTTAAGCTTTGTCATTTCTTCCTAGCATGACATATTTCCTCAATTTCATTGAACTTATTAATTTTGTTATCCCCATTCGTTCTTAAGTTCCATTTTGGTCTAATTCAACACTAGCCCATTATCTTTTAGGGTGCGTTTGGTATGTTGTCATTAATGACAATGAGTATGTGTTTGATAGTAGTGGTGGATCCCTCACCAATGAAAGATCTATTCTTACATCTTTAGATGTATATGGAGTATAGATTATATCTATCATTCATTACGATAGTGGTTGACCCCCTCATCTTAAACATACATCTTTAATCACTTTCATAGTCATAGTGTCATTCTCATAGTGGAATACCAAACACAACCTTAATGTTGCTTGATCAAGGACGTAATCAAAACCAAATATAATCAGGTGCACAAATTTTTTGGAACTTTAATATAGAAACAAATTTCGATGGACATGGTGCATTTTAGATACATTTAGGAAAAATTGATGTTTTTTTTTCAAAAATTAACACTACATCGAAAAAATCAATAAGGGTCTCGGGCACCCGCGGAAACCCCTTGGTTTCGTCCCTGTGCTTGACCCTATAAAGATTCACTACAAGAAATAAGGCTTTAGGGACAACAGGAAAATCGTCACTAACAAGAAAAGTTCGTCACTAAACAGGTTTAGTCACAAAAATCAAGGTCTCCACTTGTCGTCACTATGGCCTCGTCACAAAGTTAAATAGTGACGAAATTGAAATGTGACACTAAATTAATGATGAGCTAAAGTTGTCACTCCCATTTAGTCACTAAAAGTGGTTAAAGTCGTCACTTTGATGAGATTAGTGACATAAGAAAGGCGTTATAGTTTGACCGAACCTAACAGGGCCTTAATGTTCGATACTCTAATCATAACAATTGAACAATTTATAGGAAAGGGGTGAGGTACGCTATGTGCTCGAAACTTGGAGTCCACTTCCGAGATTGGTATGTCATATTTTCAAACTTCTCGTCTTAGAATATCACTTTTATAATAGTGATCATATGTTGCTTCAAAAACAGATTTGCTCGGTTTTAGGCTCTGTTTCATATACTTAATAGCACTATAGAAAGATTTGATTTTGTACGCTTATTTGTTAAGTTATTTTTGAGATTATGCAAAATGGTATGGAAATTCCGTGCGGTATATTAATTTAATATGCTTTAATGGCACTTCACGTGTTACACCTCAGGTTGCTTTGAGAATCTTAGTACTTTAGACACAATACGATACTTTTATACTTTTAGTTTTACCATCTAAGGGTTCAGTAGTATTTTAAAACAGAATGGTCAGTTTGGTTTGGGTAACGAGTCAAAAGGGTTTGGGTAAGATTGGGTCCATAATCATAGTTCGTTATACTTATATAGTGATCATGATAGTAAGTCGTTTTCAAGTTTTTGTGGTTTATTATTAAATTGTAAGTATTGTTTATTATCAGTCATATAGTGAGTAAGTTTCAAAAGTTATAATTCTAAATGTTACTAGAGAGCTCAAGAGTATAACTATATAATTAAGATAGATGTTGATTTCCTCATCTACCATAAGAAGTTCAAAGACATTTTGATTCTATCTAGAGAATATGATGTTTGAGCATATTGGGTATTGTGGTTTGAGCATTACGAATGTGTCATCGGTGTCTTGATGACAATGAAAAAAGTCGTGGGTGGGGGGCATCCATTCCTTTTGGTTGATGTAATAGTATATACTTGTTATAAGTTTGAATCATAGAATATTGTGTTATGCGTATGTAATTAGTTTTATGGATTTTTATTATCATTAAATAGTAGTTCAAATCTACTAGCAATAGAAATTTTAGCAGAATTTGGTTGTCATTTGTAATTTTTTATGCAATGATCCCGTTTCTCGTCACTAAACGTTAATAATAGTGACCATTTTATCGTGACTATACTAACATAGATTAAGGCCCCGTTAGGTTCAGTCAAACAATGACACATTTCTTTTTTCACTTATCTCATCAAATAGTGACGAATTTAACCACTTTAGTGACAAAACTAAGTGACGAAATAAGTTGTCACACACCCTTAAGTGACGACTTTAGCTCATCACTAAGTTAGTGTCAAATTTCAATTTCGTTACTATTTAACTTTGTGACGGAGCTATAGTGACGACCTTGATTTTCGTGACTAAACCAGTTAATTTGCCTAGTCCTCCTAGTCAAGCACTCAACAACTTTAGTACTCCCTCCGTCCCAAATTTATTGTCCACTATTGACTTTTTTAGTCTATCTTCTTCAACTTTGACAATTATTATTTTTATTTGTGTTATATAATACTTGATGAAAAATATATGAATGTATTAGATTTTAAATGTATTTTCAGTTGGTATAAGTTTCATCAAGTATTATATAACACAAATAAATATATTAATGGTCAAAGTTAAACAAGAAAGACTGGTCAAAGTCAAAGTGGACAATAAAAATGGGACGGAGGGAGTACTATATTTATTCCCAAGCTACTAGAGAAACAAATTCTAGTGGTGGTTCGTGAAACTTGTAATAATTTGCTGGTTAATGTTCACATACCACTTTATTTCTTAGGTACGGGTCTTAACGAAAGTATTTTAGCTTAGCGGTATCAAGATGTGACATAATGTGTAAATCTTCGAAGTAATCGATGGTTGAATTCCCACTTGATCAAATGCATCAATTTATAAGTGAAATTTTACATTTCTAAAAGTTAATTTAATTAAGACTATATTGTTTTTGAAATAGGCAAAGATATTATAAAAAGGAAAACGCAAAAAGCGGCAAACAAAAGACAGCTCTAAGCAAGAGCCAAAAAAATGAAAAAAAATATATATATATATATATATATATATATATATATATATATATATACACACATATATACATATATATATATACAACCAAGCATCAACACTACACTAAGATGAAACAACAAAACATTAACACCAAGCTAATACGAAACTATCTATAAATTAGACATTTCTCCAAGAGCTCTAATCTAATGGCACCAGGTAAAGTGACATTTAGAGGCACAGGTTTATGTCCACAGCACAACTAACCTTTGAATCGCTAGAAATATGTCCTCGTGTTGAGTCGAATCGGCCTCTTCTTCTGACGAAGCATGCAAAATTTTATTCCTCCATTTTCACACATACCAAATACGAGACAAGCAGACAACATAAAATAGCTTCATTGTCTACTTATCTTGGGTGAAATCAAAATTTCTTTTAAGGATGTCAATCAAAGAGAACCGCGAAGGAACTTTCCACCAACTCCAAAATTTCAACCACACTACTTTTACTTTAGGACATAAGAAGAAACAATGATCCCGACATTCATCAGACAACCCGCGAAATAAACATACCGACGTAGGAAGATTAATACCACGTTGGCATGAGTTCAACCTGGTTGGGAGTCGATCTAGAGTGACGCGCCAAGCACAAAAGTTAAAGGTGGAGCAAAAACATCATTAAGATTCACTCTTAAATAATAGCACAACACAAAGAGGAGACTAAAAACTTGCGAGAAGAGGTCAAGGCCCACTTCTATCTATCATATTGAGCTTCATCAAAAGTAAGCCATTTAAGTTAGTCACTAGCTTTGTAATATCTCCGTTAGCTCGCCAACTAGGTTGCCTAATCCAAGCCCAGTTACCTTGCGAGACACATTCTTCTAAAACCCATCTAAAACAAAGTTTTAGTTTTACGGTATATTTTTCTAACCATAAGATTATGGATAGATTTATTAAGAACACCTAATTGTTCAATCCTATTACAAGAACCCACAATATTAGTCCATGTGCTACTTTTTCTAGACCCGACCAAGGCAAAACCACCACTTGAACCATGAATTAAGACTAGGAGTTATGCTATTTAGACCTACAACACAAACCTAAATGTATACCTAATGCATAAATCACTTGTATAATTGCATTAAATACTTTCTCTCTCTAAATTCACACAAATCAATTTTTTAAATCAACCAATCAAATCATTAAGTTCATTTTGGCATTAAGCTCATTTGTAGGCATGATTGGATGAGAAAAATACTTTCGTGATTATAATATGCATTTAAGTAAGATATGTAGATTTCTTGGGTTAAGAAAAAACATGTACATACATACAACTTGGGTTTCCCATTGTCCAAAAGACGCATTAGTGAAGTGATCTCCACCATTGAGCTATTAACCACGATAATTAACAATGAAAATTAGCATTTTTAGAAGACAAAAATATATATTTTATAAAAACATTTTAAATAGTATCTACGCCGTTGGTGGGTTCCCCGCATACCTGGCAAACGGCAATCACATGTTTTAGAATTTTGTTACATAAAAGACAAATTACTTATATTCTTAGACAAAATTATACAAGTGTTCTTTTCTGTCTCGCATGTTTTTTCTGATTTACCATGGAGTATATGTTTTGAAAGAGTTTCATTTATATTTGACCACTGGATACAAAATTTTGTCACATGTTTTAGAATTTGTAACACAATTCAGAGTTATGTTTGTACCAAATATCTTGTAGTTTAGTGGTAACGATTATCAATATTTTAAAAACTGTTTTCTTAGTTGATCCGGCCGAGCCATCATGTTACAGTTCAAGTGGTTTAACCAGGGTTTCTATTCAAAACCGCCTTCCGGCACATGGCTGGTTCTGTGGTTCAACCGGACGGGGCAACCCGGGTTTTAAAATAGGGCAAATCGCATAAAAAGGTATTCATCTTATGCAATTTCATTAAATTATTCTTTTTTTCTCAATTTTCACGATTTAGGTTTCTAACTTTAACTATTTCGTTAGTAAATTACATGTTTGGTCCTTGAGTTTGTCAATCCTTTTCACATTTTCAAAAATATTTTCAAAATAAATTTTTTCAAAAAAATTTCGAAATATTTTTCCAAATTTTTTCAAAAACAATTTTTCAAATATTTTTTCCAAATTTTTTCAAAAACTTTTCGAAATATTTCAAAAAAAATTAAAAATATTTTCGTCCGCTTTTGCACTAAAAAAATTTTGAAAAAATATTTCAAAATTTTGTTTGAAAAAATATTTCAAAAATATTTTTGAAAAAATTTGGAAAAATATTTCAAAAATTGTTTTTGAAAAATTTGGAAAAAATATTTGAAAAGTTTTTTGAAAAATTTTATTTTGAAAAATATTTTGAAAATGTGCAAAACGGATCGAAGGACCAAACATGTAATGCCTATACAAACTCAAGGACCAAACATGTAATTTACTAACTAAATAGTTAACTAAGTTAGAAAAACCTAAATCGGCTCAAAAAAAAAGTGCACTTAAATTGAAAAAAGAATCTTTAATGAAATCGACAAGATGAGACTTTTATGCGATTTGCCCTTTAAAATAATGCCGATAATATGCTCACAGTTTTGATCAAACTAACGAGATATCTGTAAAAGATAGTCCATCATTCATTTCATCAAAAAAATACGATTTTCTTTTTTTTTGTTAGTTTGAACATCCCTCAAATGCTATTTTCTGTAATACATCATCAAAAAAAATTATGTTACTGAATTCTGCTTAGAGCATTGAGTATCGTGGAGAAGGGCTCGCCGAATCCAACGTGAAGGCTCACCTCTCGCCACAACCCAGCCACCACACTACGAGTGATCGCCGTTTGCAAGCTCGCCGAGTATTCGACGAAGAAAACGACAAAATTTTAAAATGTTACCGCATTTTCAAACGGTTATGTTAATAATTCAATTATATGATAAAATTAAACTCCCACCCTACAAATAAACCTCATTTTACTAATTTTTTTCACAACCAACTTCTTTATAAACTTTCACACACACAAAACTTCTTTTTAATTACTCCCAACTGTCACAAACGGGGTGCGACGAATGATTCTTATACGACTATGGAGAGAACTAGCACTGGAGGTCACACTGGCGAACAATTTGCTGACCGAGTTGACACGGTATTTTGAGAGAACGCGTAGCCGTGATCTAGAAATGATGAGGGTGCATTCATTGCCACTCGACTAGCCCATTTACAGTTACTGTTTGCATACGCTTCTAATGATAACTGAAAGGGATGTGCTAGTTACAACCCACTGGCGGGCAGCTCGAGAGGCACCCGTAAGACCCAAATGACATTGTTGAAACTTGTTATGATACTCAATGCTCTTAAAATCTAATATGCTTGACTCTTTTTAGTTACAAAAGTTATGTACTCTCTCAGTAAAACTTTTAGTTTTAGCCAATCAAAAATAAGTTTAGTGATAAAGATGATATATGATTTGTTAAAAAAAATGTGTTAGTTTCTTTTATGATGAAGGAGTAATTAGTTTCTTTTTACTCAAAATAGCATTTTGATTGATAACTCGTGTGTACAATTGACCTATCATAAATTACTATGCACAAAGATAATAACAAAGGTACATACATCTGCCAAGTATTTAATCACTAATTAATTGTTTTGATGTAATTGCACATACAATAAAACCTCATAAACACTAGGATAGAACCATCACTAATCACTTTCCATTTAAAGCAAGTTACACGTGAGTTCCCACTTTTAGCACACACATATATTTAGCAAAAACAAAGAAGGGTTCTTATGATATGTCAAATGACACCAATACCCATTGTGTATTTTCAACTATCTTTCATTTTTAGGGCTATTATTGTCAAATCAACTTATTAATTTTACACCCATTTTTGTTTGACGGTCAACTTTCCGGCGCCACGTCATCTTCAAAGTACACATTTTGTTGCCAAAACGACATCGTTTCAAGTCACAAAACACAAGACAAATACTTGGGTTCTTAACTTCAAACTCTTTCATCTTCCCCAAACAAAAACACATACAATCTCTTAGTCTTTCACATACATAATCAATGAATCTTTACATAATAAAGTGAAATGGGCATGTAGAAAATCACCTCTTTTTTATATAAAGTTCCAATCTTTATACTTATTTGACACAAAATGACTACCAAGCTCAAGTTTTTACACCTTGTAACAACCATACTATTACACTTTTTCATCATCACAAGTGCCACTATTCTTGATCAAAACCAAGATAAACAAAGCTTAGTGTCATTCAAGAACTCACTTTTGAACCCAAAAATGCTCACAAAATGGAACCTTGACACACCACATTGTGAATGGGAAGGTGTTACTTGCCAAAATGACCGAGTTACATCACTCATTCTGTCAACTCAGTCACTCAAAGGCTCACTACCCAACTCACTATTCTCACTCACCAATCTCATAACCCTTGACCTATCCAAAAACCAATTCTCAGGCCATCTTTCTACCAAAATATCCAATCTCAGAAACCTCAAGTCCCTAAACCTGGGTGAAAACGAGTTATCAGGTGAGTTACCGAGTCAACTCGGTGAGTTGACTCAGTTGCAAACCCTTGAACTCGGTCCCAACTTTTTCACAGGAAAAATCCCACCTTCCATTGGAAAGCTTGCATCTTTACAGTCTTTAGACCTTTCCTCAAATACCCTCGTCGGAAAAATCCCACCGGAGATCGGAGAGTTGACAAGTCTCCGGTCACTTGGACTCGGTAACAATTTTTTATCCGGTGAAATTTACCCTTCTTTTTTTACCAAGCTTCAAGATTTAGTCTTTTTAGACATTGCAAACAACACCCTTGAAGGAACCATCCCCTCTGAAATTGGCTACTTAACTAACTTGACTGATCTTTTCATCGGAATAAACCAGTTTTCCGGCCAAATTCCGCCGGAAATTGGAAAGTTAAAAAAGTTGGTAAATTTTTTTTCACCGTCTTGTAAAATTTCAGGGCCATTACCAGATACCCTTTTAAATCTTGTGTCGTTATCTAAGTTGGATTTGTCTTATAACCCTTTAAAATGCTCAATCCCAAAAGCATTGGGTCAGTTAAAAAATTTGACTATAGTAAACTTAGTGTATGCCGAACTTAACGGTTCGATACCTAGTGAACTAGGAAACTGTAGGAATTTGAAGACGTTGGTTTTGTCTTTTAATTCGTTATCTGGGTCGTTACCTGAAGAGTTGTCGAATTTGCCCTTGTTGTCGTTTTCGGCTGAGAATAATGAACTTTCGGGTGATTTGCCGAAATGGGTTGGTAAATGGGGTGAAATTAACTCGCTTTTGTTGGCGGGGAATAGGTTTACGGGTCGGGTGCCTAAGGAGATAGGGAACTTGACAATGCTGAATAGTTTGGGGTTGAGTAATAACTTGTTGACTGGTTTTGTGCCTAGGGAGATATGTAATGCGGTTTCGTTAAGTGAGCTTGATTTAGAAAGTAATATGCTTTCGGGCTCGATTGGGGATACTTTTATGGGGTGTAGGAATCTTACTCAGTTGGTTTTGTCTGAGAATCAGATTGTTGGCTTGATTCCTGAGTATTTGTTTGAGCTTCCTTTGATGGTTCTTGATCTTGATTCGAATTTGTTAAACGGGTCGATTCCTGTTAAGTTATGGAAGTCGAGTAGTTTAATGGAATTTTCAGCTGCTAATAACATGTTAGAAGGTGGTCTTGTTGAGGAGATTGGGAGTTTAGCTACGTTAGAAAGATTGATTCTTAGTAACAATAGGTTAAGTGGTGTGATTCCGAAAGCGTTAGGGATGCTGTCTTCGCTTTCAGTTCTTAATTTGAATTCAAATCAGTTTTCTGGTTTGATTCCTGCTGAGATTGGGAGCCTTGCTTCTCTTACAACACTGGATCTTGGTAGCAATAGATTAAATGGGTCGATTCCGGTTGAGGTAACGGGTTTGTCTGAGTTGCAGTGCTTGGTACTTTCGAATAATGATCTTTCGGGCTCTATTCCTTATTCGAAGAATTCAAGTTATTTTAGGGAGGTTAGTATACCTGACTCGAGTTTTGTTCAGCATCATGGGTTGTATGATCTGTCTAATAACCGGTTGACTGGTGAGATACCTGACGAGTTGGGAGACTGTTTGGTTGTGGTGGATCTTTTGCTTAATGGTAACATGCTGTCAGGGGAGTTGCCTAAGTCTTTAGCAAAGCTAACCAACCTAACGACATTAGATTTATCTGGAAATTTGTTGTCTGGTGGTATACCAGCTGAGTTTGGTCAGTCTTTGAAGCTGCAAGGGCTGTATTTGGAGAACAATAACCTCACTGGGCACATACCTGTTGAATTAGGCCAACTTCATAGTCTGGTTAAGCTTAATTTGACTGGTAACCGACTCTCGGGCTCAATCCCTTCCACATTTGGGAAGTTAACGGGGTTGACTCATTTGGACTTAAGTCGTAATCTCCTCGATGGCGAACTTCCTTCAACACTTTCGAGCATGGCGAATCTTGTTGGGCTTTTTCTACAACAAAACAAAATATCGGGTTGTTTAGATGATTTCTTGATTGGTTCCATGGAGTGGCGGATCGAGACAATGAATTTAAGTAATAATTTGTTCTCTGAAATGTTGCCTCGAGCTTTGGGTAATATGTCGTATTTGACCACGTTGGATCTGCACGGGAATGCGTTCACTGGTGAAATCCCATGGGGGATCGGGAATCTTATGGAGCTCGAGTTCTTAGATTTTTCAAACAATAAGTTATCGGGTCGAATTCCTGATAGTCTTTGCAGTGTTTCAAGTTTAAGTTACATGAATCTGGCTGGAAACAGATTAGAAGGCCCTGTTCCGAAGAATGGAATTTGCGGGAATACATCAAGAATCACGTTATCTGATAACAAAGCATTATGTGGTGGAGTTCTTGGTTTGCAATGTCCGGGTACAAGCTTTCGAAGAGGGTCAAAGTTTTTCAGCATCTGGTCGTTAGCTTCTATTGCCATCGGGACATTATTGATCACCGCTTTTATAACAATTGTGGCAATAAAACGTGTTCACAGAATCAAGAAAAGATCCGATTGTGAAGACCCTGGCGCGAATAACAGTAGTTCAGTTGATCATAATCTTTATCTTTTGAGTAGCAGCAGGTCAAAAGAGTCGTTAAGCATCAATGTAGCAATGTTTGAACAACCTCTTGTAAAGTTAACACTTTCTGACATTCTTGAAGCTACAAATAACTTTTGTAAAACCAAAATTGTTGGTGACGGTGGGTTTGGTACAGTCTACAAAGCCCAGTTGCCGAATGGAAAGACTGTTGCAGTCAAGAAACTGAACCAGTCAAAATCGCAGGGTCAACGTGAGTTCTTAGCTGAAATGGAAACCTTAGGAAAGGTTAAGCATCGGAATCTTGTATCATTGCTCGGTTACTGCTCATTTGGTGAAGAAAAGCTGCTCGTTTATGATTATATGGCGAATGGAAGTTTGGACCATTGGTTAAGAACCTGTACGGAAGATATGGGAGTTTTGACTTGGGCTAAAAGATTCAGGATTGCGGTGGGTTCAGCTCGTGGGCTGGCCTTTTTACACCATGGATTCACTCCACATATTATTCACAGAGATATTAAAGCTAGTAACATTTTACTAAATGAAGATTTCGAGCCAAAAGTTGCTGATTTTGGGCTAGCAAGGTTGATAAGTGCATGTGAGACTCACGTGAGTACTGATCTAGCCGGAACATTTGGTTATATTCCACCCGAGTATGGTCAAAGCTGGCGGTCAACAACAAAGGGTGATGTTTATAGCTTTGGAGTGATACTTCTTGAATTGGTGACGGGGAAAGAGCCAACTGGATTAGAGTTCAAAGACGTTGAAGGTGGGAATCTGGTAGGGTGGGTTTGCTATAAGATCAAGAAAGGCCAAGCCGTTGATGTGCTTGATCCAACGATTGTTGATGCTTCTTCAAAGAAGGCGATGCTTCAGATGGTCCATATTGCTGCGATTTGTGTATCTGATAATCCAGCTAATCGGCCTTCTATGCTTAATGTGCTTAAGTTTCTAAAAGGAATCAAACATGAGCTGTGAAAATAGTAAGTTGTGGGTAGACTAATACACTCTTAGCTTGTAGTTGTAAGCAGTATGATTTTATTCAATGAAGTAAAGAATTTCGCTATATATTTTCGTGTTCCGTTTTATATTGGTTACTTTCTTGCAAAATACACCATGTTTGGTTACAAGCATGTTACTGCAAATTTTGTTAGCGTGTAACGAGTACGAGTGTATTCAAGAAGTGACACTATTGCCACAACGCCCACAATTTGATTAACAAGTAAATATCACGATTATTGATAAAATGTCAATGGTAAAAGATGGTTTGGAAGTTTAGGCTGTGAGTGAATAATATGCATCATATTTGATATCTCTAGACTTCTAAAGGTGTTTGGATGAGCTTATTTGAAAGAGCTTAAGTGGTTCCGGAAAAACCTCAAAACAAACCTTTGCATAATTTAGACAATAAACATAAGCTCTATATTTGAAGCTTATTGTACATTAAAAGTGAGGCAACTCGCCCTAAGTTTAACTAGGCAACTCGCATCAAAACAAAATAAGAGGAAGCAATGTGAAGATAAGAGGTAACAAAATAAAAGAATCAAACACAGTAATGCCCAACAATTCTACTCGCCAAACTAACTTTAATGAGAAGGTTTTTTTTTTTTGAAAAGAGAATTTCATTCAAAAAACGACCAACCGGTCCTCAAAGCAAGGGACCTAAGTCACAAACCACCACTACAACATGTACAAAGGGGAACGAACCCAATCTTCCCAAAATAACCTATTACAATTAGATCTATTCTTCAACCATAAAAAGGATAGCGATTTTATTTTCAAGAACTATATCCCCTAACGTTAGGCTTTTTCCCATTGAAAATCGTGTCGTTCCTCGCAACCCATAAACTCCACAAAGTGACCATGATCAACCCGTGAACAATCTTTCTTCTCATCTTGTCTCCCTTCACTGTCTTGTACACTCCCAAAAAGTCCTTGATCTCGAAAGCATAAATCGGATCCAAACCACACCAACTACTTATTCTATCCCAAACATTGGAAGCAATAACACAATCTGCCAAAACGTGTATGGTAGTTTCCTCGCAATGGTCACACCACTAACACAATGTATTCGTAATAACCACATTCCTCTTGACCAGTTCCATTTTGGTTGGCAACCTATTCATTTCCGCCCTCCAAACCATAATAGAGCACTTTAATGGAACCCACGAGACCCACTTTAAAACAAAATTCGAGCCATAATCTACGCCATCTTGAATCACCTTTCGAACAGATTGAGTCGAAAACGGCTTATTATTTTCCCCAACCCAAACCCATTTATCAACCATATTCGGAAAGTCCATACGTTCAACACAAACAGATAGCTGCAACCAAGCTTCAAACTCATCTACTGTAGATATGTCGCTTAACCAATCCGCTTCCAGCACCCAACAGCCATTCCGAAATGTGACCCTATCCGCAATAGAACAGTTCTTGTTCGATTCTAACCGGTATAATAGAGGCCACCTATTTTTTAACGCGCCCTCTCCCAGCCATATGTCTAACCAAAACGAACCAAGACCCTATACCAACCTTGGCCCGAATGTGTGCAGTATGTCATTCACCTTTAAGGAACCTCCGACTTTGACTATAGATTTCAAAGCAACCTGCATATTTATTAACAGGCAAAACTTCCCACATGTTGTTGTTTTTATGACACACTTCCACCACCCTACGCCACATCGAATTAGGATTGGTACGGAACCTCCAAACCCACTTAAACGTAGCCATTGATCTCCTTCAACCTTTTTATCCCCAAACCACCTAATTTCTTTGGAGTAGTCACTCTATTCCAATTAACCCAATGTATTTTATTAGAATCACTCGAGCCGACCATAAAACCGTTTCATAATACGCTCAAGGGTATCATAAACCTTCCCGGGGCTTTATACAACGAGAAATAATATATCTAAGGCTTTCAAGCACCGCTTTAATGAGAATTACACGTCCACCAATCGACAAGAGGGTCGCCTTCCATGAAGCTAGTCGCGCTTCAAACACTTCTATCACTCTTCCAATTACCTATTCATATTAGCTCCCACCAGATACCCAAATAGTCAAAAGGCATGACACCTCGTTGACAACCCAAAGACAACGCCGTATTTTCCGTTTCTATATCACATGTATCAATCCCATAAATATTTGACTTATTAACATTTATTTTCAACCTAACACGCGTAAAAGCACCTCAAAATTCTCGCCATCTTAGTCACATTAAGATCTGACCACTCGCCTAGAATAAGAGCATCATCGGCATAGAAAAGATGAGAAATGACCATACCATCCGTATCCATGCTAACTCCTTTGAACTCTCCTATCCGAGTAGCTTTATTAATAATGCAAGAGAGGGCTTCCATGACCACCAAGAACAAGAAAGGAGACAATGGATCACCTTGTCTAAGACCTTTTCGACAATTGAACTCAAACGAAGGTGACCCATTGACTAATAATTTAACGAGCCGACCTCAAAATCCCCAACACCCACATACACCATCTACTCTGGGAAGCGATTTGCTCTAAAATGGAGATCAAAACTTCCAATTAACATTATCATACGCTTTTTCAAGTCTATCTTCAATAAAATGCCTTCTTGGACTTCCTTTTCAACCACTCTAAAACCTCATTAAGAACTAGCGGGCCATCCAAAATGTACCTATCTTTAATGAATGCCGATTGTGACTCCGAAATTACATCGTCCATAACCTTCTTAATTCTATTCGCCAAAATCTTCGATATCACCTTACTGATCATTCCAATAAGGTTAATGGGCCTGTAATCCTTCATATTAACTGGGTTTTTACACTTTGGGATCAAAGTAATGAATGAAGTACTACACTCCGGACTAATGAAGCCCGTATCATAGAACTCGGTAAGAACATCATAAAAATCCCCTTCTAAATCTTCCCAAAATTTCAACTCGTCACGTTTGAACGTTAAAAAAATTAAAGCAAGCAGAGCACAACACACAACATGTTGTGTCGGAACCCTTTTGCTTCAATTAAAAGGCAAATTTTGGGTTGAAGTTATAAAGATGTCAATGCTTTTAGTTTCTATCGATGTGGGACAAGTTATGGTTGAAGTTATAAGGATGTTATTGTTTTTAGTTTTTATCCATATGGGATAAGCTATGTAGATAAATTTAGCATAAGATTACAAGTAGATTAATAACTTGTTTGATTCTAAGGGAGTCGATTTTGGTAAAGCAGTATGACTTTCTTAATGAAGTGAAGATTTTCTCTATATATTTTTGTGTTCCCTTTTGGAGAGTATTTGTTAGGGTGATAATACAAATCTTGTTAAGCAATATAAATTATGCTTATAGTTAGAATGATATAAGTTTTTGGTTTATACTTTAAGTTGATGTGTTACAAAAACAGAAGTCCATGTGGATACCGGAATCGTGCAATGAAAGCAAGAAAACAATACCATGGTAACGAGTATGAATATGCACCAACACAAGAAATAAGAGTGTATTCAATAAGTGACATTAATTATGGCCACATACACCCAGTTCGATTAGCTAGTAAATATCATTGTAACGAGTATGATAACACGACTAAAATTGATCAATGGTAAAAATAAAGTTTGTTTGGAAGTTTAAGGCCGTAAGGTACGTCTACCTTCACATGTTCTCTCCCTCATAAAACTTTGACCGTCAAAGGTATCCTGCAAACCAGGACTTGCAAAAATTGTGCGCACAAGGTGTAGTAAGTGGAAGAGTCATCACTTTGTTGACATAAAAGCATCATAAGACGAGTTCACTATAATAACCAATGCTTGGGGAAATTCCCATAGCAATGAAACCAGAAAAACAATATTAACTAAACTTGAGTTGTTCACTCACAGACATTTGTGTTTAACGGCGAACTTGAGTCGTTCCTCATTATCTCTATTACGTACATGTTTTCTACTTCCTGGTGCAGGAACTTTCCACAACCAACAAGCTTTATCCCCCTGAATTAATGTACAACGTAATAGTAAGAAAAAGGAAAAGTAAATTTAATCCCACAGCAAGAAGTTGCATCATGTTCTCACATCATAATCCCAAGATGCCTTTATCTCGGTTATATCGGTTGCGTTTTGTTACTTAACTCAGAATTAGTTACAGAATCAAGCTAGCAAAAACAACTAAAGTGACTGCAATGACAAACCTTGTCCATGGAGCAGGATCATTATCAGAATGAACCACCGATTGTATCCCTTTTAGAATCTAAATGTCAACGAGTGTTTTAATGAATCCTATTGATTAATCTAAACTGATAGTGTGATATCATACTTGAATTCCAGGTTTCCTCCAGCATTTTCCAATCCTGTAGTAAATCCCATCATACCGTACTCCTTGCTCAGGTGCATAAGCAGATCGTTTTTTGTTTGTGTGACCTGTCCATGTATATAGAGTATTTTTAGGTACAAAGGCTTACTAATTACCATATCACACGCACATGGTGATTTGTGAATTAGGGCATCTAGCAAACTACAAGTCGATGCATCGAATCATGAGCAACTCAACTTGTAAAATATGCCACAAGACCATACCTCACGACACGTACCAGGTAGCCTTTTCTGCAATTAAAGCGTAAAGGTTTGTTGAATTTCTCAAACCTCTGATCAGATGACTGAGTCTTGTTAGTCCTTTATTTCCACTCAAGTCTCTCCCACCACTGCCAATAACAAAAAGTTTGCAAATAAAGATACATGTCTTGGTGGAATAGAATTATTTAAAACAAAAGTTATAAGTTATACGATATTGATACAACAAAAAGTAAATATGTTTCACAGTATAGCAAAAACCAAATTTACCAATCATTACCAAACAACAAATGGGCACTGCAACCTGGTTGTCAAGCAACATCGTTTAAAGTGGATCACGTACCTTTCAGTGTAGAGGAACCACTGTCCATGATCCTCATCATCTTCATATCTCCCGATAGTGCAACATATGGTGCACCATAATCAGACAGTCCAGATATCCCTGCAACATGAGGAAGATGAGCACCCCACTGTCTACATTCCATACGATCATTTTCTGACCAGAACTCCCGTTCCTCTCCTGGATCATTTTCTGCGAGAATAGGTCCAAAATGATCAGGAGCATCCGTCACAAATATCATTCCACTGCAAGCATTAGCCTTCCTGGTCAGTATGGCTTAGGTGGTCCAGAAGCAGCATTTGACTTTGTCATTTTTGACATTCTGATCGCAATTACAAGGGATGAGTTAATTCGAGGCTGACTCGCCATTTTAGGAGGACTTGTAGCTCGACATATGGCACAAGTGCGTTTTCCCTGACCAACCCATTTCTCAAAACACTTAAAGCAGAAATTATGACCACAAGGTCTGTAACATAAACAGATATCTTTAAGTCAAACAAAATATGAAATAAACTTGTTCAATATGTAAAATATATCACATTACGCAACCATTTGAACTTCTTCTACGGCCCTTAAGCTGAAAACTAAATGGACTAATCTCTAATCATAATGGGTACCAGGTATATTTTGTGTCTCCATACTCACTTGATTATGACTATATAAATTCAACTCTGGAAAAAGAAAATATGTGCAAATTGTAGCAGAAGTACTATATGCAAGTGAAGGTCAAACTGTGGTTGCTACATAATGCATAAGTCAGTGCTCCCTTTGGTTCCAACACCAACAACACAAAAAAGATTCCATTAATACATCACTCAAGCAATTTATAGCTACTTATAGTACACAGATAGACCACTATATTACCAGAAGTCCAGAACTACACACATTTCACTTTTCACCATTTTATTCCAGGAGATAAAAAATGAGGCCGTCTGGTGGAAAGGCACCAACATTTTATCCATCAACGCAACCAATTCCAACGTGTTTCTACAGAATCGTAAAGCATAAACATATCAAATAAGCTGAAGGACAGAAAAGTGTGTTTTCAAGCATACAATCTGTAAAGAAACAAACATCATAATATTAGCGTATCCAAACAGCCAAAATTCTACATGTTTTGGCCAACAAACAAGAATATGCTGACTTAATAGTTGATCATCCACTCTACTCATTTTGTCACCTCCTGGCACGTGGAATAAGGCCACCAATATCTACTCTAAAACATTGTAATCCATCACATTTTGCCTAAATTCAGAACAGCAAAATAAACTAATAATCCCCATTTACACATTTGGTCTCTTCTAACCAAGAATTTTGACCAAATCAAGACTACAAAGTACAAAGCAAGGAAAACAAACTCCTCAACACCCGGAATCTCAAAAATCTTCTTCAAAGCCTCTTCACTCAGGTCATAACGTCGCTCGAAGGTCATAACATTTGTAAGTACCTGCAACGAAGGTCATAACATCAAAATGAATAACGTTGCCATGAACTTTTGAGAAAAAGAATTTCTCGACAGGTGTTTTTTTCTTTTGGGAAAAGACAGGCCAAAGAAGAATTACGTTAAAAGCTTGAAGCTGACAAGGTTTTAAAGGACTATAATTAGAAACCGTTTTTGTGGTTTGGTGAGAATTGACAATCTGTATATGATTGAATATATAAACTGCACATTTCTCATAATTGCGGGTATTTGTGACATTCAAGTCTCTAGACAAGAAATTTAGCTTTAAGGGTCTCTAAACACTGGAGCATTTAGTGGCAGTTCTATAGAGAAAAGATCAAGGGCAGCCTGCAAGAGCTCAACAATTTCAACCAGTTTACATAAAAATGGGTCAAATGTTTAAGTAAAAAGGAAAGGCGGTCGAACATGTCAAAATTATCCCTCACTTCATTTCAGAGAAAAAAACTAGAACTTGCAGTAAAAAAACAATTGGCTCTGTACTCTACTACTCCTAACTAACGCATTGATTACTAACAATGTATTTTTTTAAAAGTGGACAAAAAACCGACCCGTTTCAACCGGTTACTTAGACCGACCAAATTATCCATATCACCAATTCACCACCCTCAGTAACAATAATTAACGCACAAGCTACCCATGTTTGCAATAAAATTGTTTTTATAATCATAGTTAGCGCTTTACCTTTTTAAGAAATTGAAAAAGAAAATGGACGAAAGTGTTTTTGTAAAAAGATGCATACAAACTCTTTAATTTATGGCAGAATTACAAGTCAAGCTTTGAGTAGTATTACCTCAACAGAAACATTTGGTCGAGTGAGTACCAAATCATCATCATCATAAGAACCACTTTCAACCCTGATGTACCTTAAAGACTGATTGTTGCTAAACACAAATGTGGCAATTGCTTGCTCGCTAAAGGGACAGCCCTCCAATATTAGCTTTCTTAGTTTTGGGCACCCTTTTGATAGCTCCAGAAGTCCTAAATCAGATTCTCCCGTATATCTTAGATATAGATGTCTTAGATTATTACCATACTTCCCAATGTATCCTAAACCCACATCCGTCACTCCCCCCAGCGTAAAATCCAGCCTCTCGAGTTTGCTGCAACCCATTAGCATAGCTCGAACCCCATTGTCTAGCGGTGAATCTGTTATGGCGTCTTTAATACCCAACCACATACGTAGATCACGCAGATTCTTCAAATGAGTTCCGACACACTCAAGAGCTTCATTTGAAATATCTAAGAGATGAACTTTTAAATATTCCAAATTAGGACAACCTTGTGCCAGAGCTATGAGTCCCAAGTGAGTCACCCACCCACGATGGTGAAGTTTGCGCAACTTTTTGCAAAACTGACCAATAACTTTCAATCCCTCGTCTCCACATGGATCCTTGGTAACTAGAACTTCCAAATTGGGACACCTCTCAAACAAGGAACATACGCAACAATGGGAATAGACATCCAATTCCCGAAGCTGATTGAGATAAGGCAGTAGAAAAGGGTATGAAGCTGTGTTCAACTCCTCATCCTCAATACGTAAACCACGAATATTTGGGGGGAATTCAAAACCACTATAGTCCCAATCTTTATCAATAATCCCGATGCCAAAATGATCGAGCTTCTTAGCATGCTTAAAAACTTCTCTAAAATCACCTAACCTTTGTGGAAAAATATTCAGAGACACTAACGACTTGCTACATTTTTTAGCAAGCCGTGCAACATCTTTCACATCATACCGCTCAAACTGGTTATGAAAACTTAACGACTCCATAACCGTGTTACACGAAGCCAACTCACTTAACCATTTCCCACTACGTCTGTCATAATTTTCTAACCAATTATGTTCTAAACGCAAACTTCTCAAATCAGTACAACACCTAACGACATCAATTACATCATCCTCCGAAAACATTTTACAGCCACAAATCTCTAAACTCCTTAAGTTAGCACCTCGGGTTTTCGCCAAGTGTTTGAGATCAGAAGGAGACACAATCATGTTCCGGATAGAAAACGAGCTCAAACGCTCAAAATTAACAGCTATTTTAATCCACGGGGTGACCGAAATACGACATTTTTTAGCGGTTTCATATCCACGGCCATGGGGGTCAGACTTAAGTGTTAAGGACTCGAGATTACGGAATCTATGGCTTAAACGTTTAAGGTTAGGAAGGTAATGCACGTGGACAGTTACGTGTTTACGCGTTAATGAATCGATATCAAGATATTTCCTAGAGACTAATGAAACAGAATTAAGGACATCATTGTCTTGTATGTAAGGAATTACACAATCTAACACTAACTCCTCCATATCTTTAACTACAAGATCGAAAGACTTACCAGCCGCTGACCGGAATTTTGATTTTTAGGGTTTGTGTGGAAATGATTTGGGGGGAAATGAAATTTGGGGTTTTTTTTTTTTTTTTAAAAAGAGAATTGCATATATATATATATGGCTGCAAAAGATCAAAATTGCGTATATATCCGGCTTAAACTTATAATTGCATATATATTCTTTCAAAAGTTTTAAAAATCGCATATATATCCAACTTAACTTAATAATCGCGCATATATATCCTTTTAAAACCTTCATAATTACGTATATATCCTTCTAAACCTTTAATATATCATATATATCAAAATAATTATTTAATATAATTTTAAACTCCAAATTATGAAAATTGTAAGTTTGAAACTGCAACAACCACATTTGTTTTAAGATGTCCCGAGGTTCAAATGAACTAGATGACCAAAAACGTTATCTCAAGAGTTTAACTTCACGAAAAAATCACCTTATCTCATATATAATACGAATACATGAAATAAACTCACTGAATATATCATGATTGTTATATATTATACATTACAAATAAAATATATTTACAATGAAAGCGTATATACTACTGCCAACAAATTTATAAATAAAGAAAAAATAAATTTAAGAAATATTTTTTTATATAATTATAATTGTAATGTACTAGAGAGTTGCAAATCTAAATTAAATAGTTATTTGGATATATATGACATATTTAAGGTTTAAGAAGGATATATGTGTAATTATAAGTTTATGTTGGATATATATGTAATTTTTTAGTTTTTGGAATGATATATATGCAATTAAAAGTTTAAGTTGGATATATACGTAATTTTGAGCTTTTGCAAGGACATATATGCAATTCCCCCCCTTTTTTTTAATGACTGTTTGGGTTTTTATATTTTTACTTTTTGTTTTTACTTTTTTGAAAATTTAAAACATCTTGTTTTTGTGAAGTGAGCCGAGTTGTTTGTGAGCTCGGCTCGTTAAAAGTTTGACTTGACTTAGCTCGAGTTAAACGAACTCGAGTCTGAATTCAAGCTTAACATAAAACTCATTAACTAAGTGAGCTCGAGAGTTTTAGACATCGAGTTCAGTTAGACTCGCGAGCCCTAAACAAGCTTTTACGATTATAACATATGTTAAATGTATTTTTTAGATAAATAAAGCGTTGCCCATTTTTGTATCAGGAGAGATCGTTTTTTACCCGTGCTTCGTTACGTGGCACAATGTTTTACGTGATTTTTTTTACGCTAACAATCCTTAAATTTAACTCAATTGTAGCTTCTGAAATTAATATATTTATATAATTTTTCATTACATAAATTGTTCTCTTCTTTAACCTAAGGATTGTGTTTGTAATGGCAAGTGTACGTTACATAAACAATTGATACTTTTAACCTACGGACTGTTTATGTAATCAACACGAGGGACCTTTTTTTTTGCGAGTTAACTGACGTTTTTTGTAATTATTTGTTACACATATAGTCCTTAAATTTAACTCAACTATTGTTTATGCAAGCGGTAGTAAATGGTAGATACTTTTTTTTTGCAATTGTTCAAGGACTATGTTTGTACTCGTAAGTAACTCGCAAGGACAATTTTTGTTAGATTTGTTTTATATTTACTGTTTGGTGACATGACCTGACTTGATTCGGTTTAACTATACCCCTAAACTCTAGCCCAACAGATAAATTAATCTCTTTAGTGAAAGGCTACCGCTGAAAATCAAGTTTGAGTTTGGCATGAGATAGTGTATCCCAACTCAGTTTTGAAAAAATATTATTAAGTGAATTGTATATCATATATAATTTGTGATACTACCACACAATGCTTACTTTTATCGTATAGTTATTACATATGTATGTATACAACTATACATAGAATCAAGGATATGTATATGAGTAAGCAAGCTTGAAGAAGGCTCCATGAACACATGGATAAACCTCAAGCAAGCGGTTTATCAATTTGCATAACATATATTTGATCTCTTACAAATTTGATTCTAGTAGATATGATCTTATATTCTATCTCTTACAAATTTGATTCTATTAGATTTTATTGTACCATATTAAAGAGCCTAGGGCAGGTATGATATCTATTCAAGGACATCAATATCTCTCAATCTCTATTACATTCTAATGTATACACTATCTATGCTCAATACCGACTTGATCGTCGGAGGGGGTTCCCCCAGGCTCATCCCAAAGACCTTTCTAACGGTCTTCTTTTTGTCTTTTCAGTACTGTTACCGAAGACCCGAAAGTCAAGGTCAAAGCGAGTCAGACGACCAAGTCATCACCTTGACGACCATGCGGATTTTGGTTGCATCATTTGGTTCCATTCGTGAGACCGAGCAAAACACTTGCCTCCTCACTGTTAGTTGTCACTAACTTATGGCTGGCTGTAAGTATGATTAATTTTATTGAAGTGAATAGACATTAGTTTAGAGGTACCTAGGATTCATCAAAGGTCTCTAATAATATGAACAAATCAACTATAAAGCATGATAAGGTCTGCTCTAACTGCCATTATCTAATTGTTTTTCAAACTGTGTTTCACTTAAATGAGATTTACTATATATATAAAAATTTGCAGTAGAGTCCAGACTCGAAGCAACATATTGAAAGGTTTTATGGATATTTAAATATATGTATGTCCGGATTCGAACTCGAGACTTCGGGATTGCACACATTACGTATGAGAGTTGATGTTAATAATTAATATATAAAATGTTATTATTAATTATTAGTCACGAAATAAAACATAACGATAGTTAAATATTTAACGAGGTTTAGTTAACGGTCGTTAAATGTAAACTACGAGGACTAAGAATGAAACTAGTGGACAAGAAGGATCTAGAATCCCTTTGGGGAAGCTTGGCGGCGTGGGTTACCCAACCCAGGAGGTGGGATTTCTTGTCAAGTTTTGAGAATGTATATATACAAACCTTATGTATTCATTATTCTCCTAACCTTCGATCACCAATAATCTAATTTCTCCTCTCTCTCTTTCTTTTTGCGGCCGATCGAACACCCCTCACCATAAGGATTTTCGATTTGTTTAACTAAAGAATAAGTGTTTGGTTTTATTTGTGATTCAAGAAACTAAATTTTCACATCAAATCGCTAATAATGCGCTGTAAAGAACGAAGGACAAGCACGCTTGAGCTTATAATCTTGGTGGTCGCCTTTTGGTTGGGTCGAATTTAATAAACCCTAAAGTTAGGGTTTTGGGTTTTGGTTCTTGTTCTAATTACCGCTTGATTCTTGAATTGCTAAAAGGTGCGTATTTTCTTATTAGGTTAATTACTTACATATATTATTCCTATTTACTCATGCGACGCTTTGATGATGTTATTTGATTTTATATAATTGTTATGAGTATTAAATCCCAACAATGGCATCACGAGCCGTTAATATGATGTAATTAATTACCGAAACACATAAAAATTGAATCTTTATGATTATATGCATGCTTTTATGGTTTCTAGGGTTTTGAATTCGAAACCCTAATTTTATTTATTATGGGTCGATTACCCTTATTTTATTTAATTAGGTTTTAATTTTGTAAAACTTGTAGAAACCCTAGGATTTCATGCTAATTTTATGTGGTTAATTAATGAATAATTGTTATGTGTTATGTAATATGCGTATCTTGGGTGATAATTGTTATGCGGAATCCATGGTGGAACATGCATGTTTTGCCATGGAGTATTGTTTGTTATAAATTGTTTAGTTGATACACACATGTTCTATTTATTTAATAATTATTGAATTGGGAAGACCTCAATTATAACTAATAAAAATTCGTTACGTGCTAATTGGTATATTATTAACTTTGGCTTACGCAATTGACTTGTCGATGCATGTGGCTCATCTACCTTGTAAGTGAAAGCCCTAGTTAATGTATGCATTTATTTAAGCCTAGAATTGTTTATTAGAGTTTATTGAAATAATTATGCATGTGGCTAATTGTTTTTACATATGTTAAATTGTTTAGTTATATGTTTATATTATTTGAGTGTGTTTAATTTTTTATTAAAGTGCATTTTTGTTTATATATTGTTTGACATGTTAGTAAGCAAAAAGAGTTTTTTGAATAGAAAAATTAAATAGACTAAATAATGGCGAAACTGATTTGTTATCTAAGAATTATTCTTGAACTTTTGACGCTGTACTAAATGGTTAGAACGGCCACCCACTAGAACAAACTATAAAGGGGTTAATTAAGTCAAGATCGCACTGAATAGATGTCTGGTTATGCACTTACTGGCCTCGCCCCTTGTGATATAACAACCGCAAAATTTCAGGTCATTACTCAACCTTAAGCTCGAATAATTAATTTTCTAAGTTTACATGTTTATGTTAATGCACGATTTCAAAGTTAGACTCACACGCCACGCTTAAGACAACCAAAATCTAATAAACGTTTTATTAAGGCTTCTTTGAAATTTCGTGGAATACTAGTCGAGTTTACACTTATTTTTTCGGAAAAACTATTTTAAACGTAATGGTTCGAATTTCGAGTCCGAGATCGGTCGTGATCGAGCCCGAATGGGTCCCACTCCATAATATTACAAATGATTATTAACTTTTCAAATATTACCCTTCCTTTTATTTTCTCATTCGCCCCCTTCTTTACCTTGTTGGCAAATATGGTCCCTCCTAGCATATAAAAGAAAGATTTTAGGGTTTTATCCCATATGATACTACACCTCACCGGAATCCATAATTCCGGCGCCTTTACACTTTTTCCGGCCAATTTCCGGCGACACAAGATTTTCATCCCAATCGTAGATCAAGACTAGTAGACTATTTCTGGAGTGTTTGGTGTCTCGTAGAGGACGTTTGGGGTCGTGTTTGATATATACCGCCGTTCACCATCACCACTCTCTTTTAGTTTGTTCTCGTTTGGTAAGCACGCACCACCATCCCGTTTATTCCTTTCATTTTGATTAAAACCCTAATCGGTCCTTATATAACTAAACGATTTTGAAGCTAAACTGGTAAAACTAATGTTTTTTGGTTAAAACCTTGCGTTTTAGAGTCAAAACCGTGTGGATTCAATTTCTTTTCATCAAACTCGTTTGACTCACTACTGAGTCAACTCGACTCGTCCGAGTCGACTCACTAGTTGAGTTGACTCGTGACCATGCCCATTCGTTTCAGAGTTTATTCTATTTATTTTGTACTCGGTTGATATATCTCAGCTTCTGCTCGTTCTTGTTTAGTTATTTTTCGTTCAGAAGGTTTAGTTGTGTTTAATTGATAGCTGTTTACTAAGTAGCCTCGTTGGTGGTTGAGTAGTGACTCAAGGGAGTCATGACTAGTGGTACTTGTGTCATCAGGACCATGGTGGGCCTGTTTGTGTCATTGGTGGGTAACCAGATTGTTTATGATTCGAATTAGTTTGAACCGCGACTCCCAATGTTGGTATTGTTTTGTTTGCGCCTTTTGGTTAACAGATTTTATATAGTGCAATATAAGAGTAAGTCGTGACTCAAGGGGAGTCACAGCCAACGTAATTAAAATCTTATGTATTGTGCATGGTTTGGTCTCGGTTGTTTGAAGGTCAAAGCGACACACCAAGGCGGTGTGCTCGCGATGTGTACCACGACACACGAAGTGTCGTGGGGACTTGATTTGTACATTTGGATTAGCCATATATCATTAGAGTCAACCTCGAGTTTGTCCTAGCCGTGTTGGCAATTTTTTTTTTAAATAAACTAAGACTAGTATAATTTGTATCGAAATTGTGTTGTGTCGGATTGGGCCTTAGGTTGCCAGATGGGCTAAGGAAGCCCATAAGGTGGTTATTGGTTAAACTTGGGCCCGTAAGCCCAAGTGAGTGTGTTGGGTTTAAATTACTTTCATTTTTGCTAACTATTTCATTTTACTCGTTACTAACTTAACTTATATTTTGTTTTGTCGAGGGTGTTTCGGTTGCTATTTGGGAATACTTGGTCATCGATATGGATTTTGGAATATGTGTTACTATCACCTAAGCTTGACTAATATGGATGTTCGTTATTGGATTTACGGTATTAGCCGAAGGACTTATGGACGATTTTGGACACAAAATAGTCGATAAACTCGACACTAATATATACGCGAATGATAACGACGAAGTAAATAATAAAACTTGTAAAAATTGAATCAAATTAGTGAAACTTAATAAATAAAACTTTTTATTCAAAAGCCGTAACGACTTGGAAATGTTTATAAATGGACGCATCATGTCCAAACTTTTATAAAAACCATTTTTATAACTTAACCATTACAAATTTGTAAACATTATAAACTATTTTATTTTCTTAATTATTAACATAATACACTTTTCATAAGATGTGCAATTCTTTCTAAAACCTCAACATTTTATAAACTATTTGGGTTATGGGGTAAACACCGAAACTTGACATCGACGGGTCCTTTTGTTGTCTTTTATTCTTTCTTATTCGTTATTCCTTCTTGTCGCCCTTTCGTTACTCATTGAGTTCTTTATTTTGGCGCGAGTTATTTTGAGCCTATTTGTTTTCCTAAAAACCACACGAGCTTCGATACTAGACTTTTTACAAATAACTATTCGAGTCATCCACGAAAACTAAAATACGTTAATTTTGAAAACTATTGTACATTACACTATTTTGAGATATATTCCGAGATAATCAATGGTTATTAGGTTGTGCCGGGTACGTTGTGCCTTGCTTCTTGACACTGTTTACATTGCCTAAGTTACTATTCATTGCTATCTACTGAGGTGAGTTTTTGTAGCCCCTTTTTTTCATTATATTTTTCCTTGGGGGAAAATGGTACTCAATGCTTTTCAAATGTTTGTATGCTGTGACTTACTTTTACATGATTTTTGGACATATATGTGTGATGATGCGATTATGTGCTATGAAACATTTTGCTTGTTGACTCCTTGATCAAGAATGTTAACTCTACGGAGGGCCCACTTGATGATAGATCTATCGGGGTAGCTCCCCACACATATTGGTTACATGTATGATAATGCACTATAGGTTCAGTTGGCGCGATACTATTACTGTTTTCATATCCATGCTTGTAATTTGTTATCATTCACACTATTGTCCTACTTTACATTATTCACAGCTTAACGGTTTACTTTCAAACCTACGAGCTCACCAACTTTATGTTGACATTTTCGAGTATCCATTTTCAGGTGCTAAAATCGAGTTTCTAGAAGGTTGAGTATTGGCCTAGCTTAGCGAGACTTAGACAAGACCCTCCCGGGTTGTATCCCGTGGAGTTGCTTATGTGACTTTTCCTTATGAATGTAGTTTGACTTAAGACTTATATTTGGATTTCTGGTTTATGTACTTATCCCGGTTGTGGGAGTTTGCGACTATGATTTATCGGATGTTATGCACTTTTAGTATTTCTCTATGTAGACGCCTTGTGTTCTTGATCATGAAGTCATGCCCTGTAAATGTCTTTCCGCTGCGCCATTTTTGGGGTGTGACATGTGAGTTCGATTGGAGCTACCTAGTATAACCATTCAATGTACGAAGCATCTTAGTGCAAAGTTGTAAGTTTCTCAACGCATCGATTAAAACTTTGTAGAATTCAATCTTAGCGATTAAAATCTCATGTAAGTTTTTCGAAAATTTTATGCTATAAAGTTGTATGCATGCTTCTTTATACATAAGTTTTGATTACACGTCAAAAATTGTACCCTTTAAATTTAAGTTTATGCCATCTAATGATATGAAACACTTGAAGTTGTAATTTAGTTATGTGAGACCTTGATCTAGATTACAATAACAAGGTGAATTATTTTGTTGTGTGAGACCTCAGCTTAATTATTTGCAGTTTCTAAATTAGACAACTTAATTAAGTTAGTTAGTGAGACCTATGACTTAAGGCGTAAGATGGGATAAAACATGCTTACGTTTTGCATTAATTGTTTTGGCAAAATTGTAAATCCCATAACTTTTGGAATTGAAAACTTGTTTGTCAATTAATGTTTTTCAACAATTACCTATTCTATACTTTCACCACTAGCAGATCAACTGATGTGGTGAAACTATGATAATGAGGATCCAAAATTCAAGGAAAATTCTATGGTTAATATGAATATTGACCAAAGGGTATTTTATTTTCTTGAATGTTTACTTATCGAAAGTACTAACTTTTGAACTTTTATTTCTGTAGAAATGGCTCAAGCTGAATCTACTGCACTAGCCTCGTCGTTCAAATCTATGTTTTATCGAGAGAAATTGACCGTAGCGAATTTCAATGATTGGTATCGGCAACTCAGAATTGTCTTGAGGGTTGCCAAAAGACTAGATTATTTGACTACGCCTTGTCCTCCTGAACCTGCAGCTGATGCTACTGCTGAAGCACGAGATGCATGGCAATCTGAGTATGACAAGTATAATGAGGTCGCATGCATTATGCTCGGGAGTATGAACTCAAACTTGCAAAAGCAGTTTGAGAACTACTTCCCTAATCTCATGCTTGAAGAATTGCAAAGGTTGTTTGAAAAGCCTTGTGATGTAGAGCTGTATGATCCGATAGATGCTCTTCATAGTTGCAAGCAAGGAGAAGGGAAACCGTTTCACTACACGGAAATGATGAGTTACATGGACCACCGGGCGCTCTTAACTATGTCTACCCCAATGACATACAAATTGGCCTTATCACGCATCCCTTAACAAGGAGTTTGATGGTTTCGTGCGCAATTATAATATGCATTGCACGGGAAGACAAATGGTGAGGTACATGCAATGCTCATTGATTACGAGAAAGGTTTGCCCAAGAAGGCCCCTACACCTGCGGTTTTGACCATCCGTATGGTAGGATTTCTAAGCCTAATAAGCCGCTAGCTTAACAAGAAAGGGAAAGGTAAGGGTAAAGTTGATAAGGGAAAACAAGTTATTACTTATCAACAAGAACCCAAGAAGTACCCTCCCAAAAAGCGAAGAAGGATATGGCTTGTCATCACCGCACGAGGTAGGACACTGGAAGAGGAATTGTCCACTCTACCTTGATGAGTTGCGCAATAATAGGTATAAAAATACTGGCGCTGTGGCCAGACTTCAGGTACTCTTTTGATGATAGAATTATTTGCTTTTCCTCATAAAATAAATTCCGGGTATATGATACCTGGATGTGGTATTCACATTTGTAATACACTGCAGGACTTAGAGAGCAAGGAAGCTTGCCTATGGACACAATACCGCACGTGGGTAATGGAGCACATGCAGTCGTTGAAGCTATAGGAACGTTTGATTTAGTTTTACCTTCGGTTTAGTAATCGTCATTAAACGATTGTCATTACGCACCTTCCATTGTTAGGGTGTCGTTTCTGTTTCCTTGTTAAAAGATATTGGTTTCGTTTATACATTTACTGATTATGGAATTTCAGTTTCTTTAAATGGTGTTTTTTACTTTAATGTTATTCCAAAGAAATGGTGTGTTTGAAATTGATTTGCATGATAATATGATTGATAAAAATAATTCTGTCTTTAGCATCAATAATAAAAGAATCAAAGGTGATTTGGATTCTTCATTTCTTTGGCATTGTAGACTTGCTCATATAGGCCAGAAACGCATGCAACAAATGCAACACGATGGGCTTTTGCAAGACATCAATGATGAATCATTTGATAAATGCGAATCTTGCATATCCGGGAAGATGACCAAGAAACCTTTTACAAATAGTTTAGAAAGGGCTTCTGATCTTCTTGGTGTGATACATACCGACGTATGTGGACCACTAAGACATGTGTCAAGAAAGGGTGCTAGCTACTTCTTAACCTTTACCGATGATTTCAGTCGTTATGGTTATGTTTATTTACTTAAACATAAACATGAAGTCTTTGAAACATTTAAGGTTTTAAGAGTGAAGTAGAACTGCAACTAGGAAAGAAGATTAAAGCTCTTCGATCCGATAGAGGTGGTGAATATTTAAGCCAAGAGTTTAAAGATTATCTTGATGAGTGTGGTATCGTCCAAAGAACTCACATCTCCATATACTCCACAACAAAATGGTGTATCTCGGAGAAGGAATCGAACATTGTTAGACATGGTGCGATCAATGTTTAATCTTACAACTCTTCCCTTATCCTTTTTGGGATTATGCTTTAGAAACTGCTGTTCGCATATTGAATATGGTTCCAACTAAGAAGGTTGATAAGACTCCTTATGAAGTGTGGTATTGGAAAGATCCCAACTTGTCTTACTTAAAGGTCTGGGGTTGTGAGGCGTTTGTTAAACGTGACTCTGCTGATAAGCTACAACAAAGATCTGTTAAGTGTATCTTCGTAGGATACCCAAAGGAAACTATGGGTTACTACTTTTACTTTCCACCCGAAAACAAAGTAATTGTTGCTAGGTATGGAGAATTCCTTGAAAGGGATCTCATATCTCATGAATTCAGTGGGAGAGTTTATGATCTGGAATATGATCTAGAAGATACAACACCTTCGAAACACTAGCCAACCTCAAGTAGAACCCGAAAGTCAGGGCGTTCCACCGAAGTTGAAGTGGTTCCCATTCATAGATCCGCAAGGACTACGCGTGCACCTGAGCGTCTATGTCTCAACGTAGAAGCGAGGAAAATATGTTAGGGATCTTGGTGAACCTCGCTAACTATAAAGCTGCCATGATGAGTCCCTGAAAAGGAAAAATGGCGAAGTTGCAATGAATGGGAAATGCAATCCATGAAAGATAACGAAGTTTGGATAGAGGTTGACTTACCTCCAAATGCTAAGGTAGTTGGAAGTAAGCGGCTCTATAAGATAAAACGACATGGATGACAATGCACACACCTATAAAGCTCGTCTTGTAGCTCAAGGTTATACTCAAACCTTTGGGATAGACTACGAGGAGACATTTTCTCCTGTAGCACACATTAGAGCTATTAGGATTCTTATAGCCATAGCTGCGTACTATGACTATGAGATATAACAAATGGATGTCAAACGCCTTCTTAAACGGCCGCCTAGATGAGGACATCTATATGGCGCACCAAGGGTTTGTGAATCCAAAGTTTCCGAAGCGTGTATGCAAACTTCAAAGATCCATTTATGGGTTGAAGCAAGCATCAAGGCAATGGAACAAGAAGTTTGATGAAGAAATCAAGAAATTTGGTTTCACTCAAAATCTTGATGAGCCATGTGTGTATCACAAAGCTAGTGGGAGTAATGTTATTTTCCTTATCTTATATGTCGATGACATATTGATCATGGGAAAAGATATTCCAAGTTTGCAAGATGTAAAGTATTATCTTGGAAAGTGCTTTTCTATGAAGGACTTAGGGGAAGAAGCATTTATTCTGGGAATCAAGATCTACCGAGATAGATCAAGGCGGTTAATTGGACTAAACCAAAGTGCTTACATTGATAAAATATTGAAGAGATTCAGTATGCAAAATTCCAAGAAGGGATATTTGCCGATGCAAGTTGAACATGGCTTAAGTAATAAACTATGCGCGTCAACACCTGAAGAGGTGGCACACATGAAGAAGGTTCCTTATGCTTCGGCTGTAGGATCTATCATGTATGCTGTGAGATGTACAAGGCCTGATGTGGCGTTTGCACAGAATATCACCAGTCGGTATCAACATAACCAGTGTGAAACACCGGCAAGTCTGTTAAGAACATTCTTAAGTATCTAAGGGCTACTAAAGAAATGTTTCTAGTGTATGGAGGAAATCCAGATGCAGAACTTGATGTTACAGGTTTTTGCGATGCGTCATTCCAAACCGATAAAGATGATACGAAGTCTCCGACGGGTTATGTCTTTGTCATTAATGGAGGAGCAGTAGACTGGAAGAGCAAGAAGCAAACAACGTTCGCGATGTCTATTACGAAGCTGAGTACATAGCGCCGCGCAATGGAAGTGTTTGGATTAGGAAATTCATTTCGGGACTCGGAGTAATGCCCTCAATCGAATTACCTTTAAATGTGGATTGTGACAACTCTGCAAGCAATAACATTTGCCAATGAGCCTCGAGTCATGAAGGGCGCCAGACATTTTCCTCTTCGATATCACTATGTTCGAGAACAAGTCGAAATAGGTGAAATCAATCTACTCAAAGTTCATACAGATGAAAATCTAGCTGATCCCTTTACGAAGCCTTTGCCAAAAGAAAAGCTTATTGACTATGCTGATGGGATAGGACTTCGTTCAGCTAGTAGTTTCATGCAGATCTGTGATTAGTATTTGGATAAAGGATATTATGAACAAATATTACTTTAATGAAATAAAATAGTTGTTTATGTTTATTTTTCATTTTCTTAATATTATATCCTATATTTGCATGTTTAATCCGCGAATAACTTATGTTATTCTAAATAGTCCGTTGTCGATCAATGATGTGGGAATGTCATTGAATTAAGACAAATATGAGTTTTGGTAGAATATACTTTTAAAGTATATTGATGCGTGGGACATACGAGATTCACATGATATTCAATGAATTGGATATAGGACTCATCCCAACTTTACATGATGATACTTTATGGATTTTTGTCATTAAGTATATCATGAAGTGTTTATCCTCAGACTTGAGATACCAGATAACTGATATGAATGTAGTGCATTTGTGTAAGATAGTCTAACGCTATCCGTAACTGGTAGTTATAAGGGCTATTTTCGGAAGTGTTGCAAAGTTCATGAGTTATGTTTGTAGTAAAGAGAATTTGTTCCTTTGAATTTGTTTCAAAGCATAATACTATATTTGGGCCCCTCGTAGGGTTGACAAGATGTTTGTATGGCCATACCCAAGATCTATCTGGAATACGATCAGATGATTTGGTAATCTTGTTTCAATCGAATACAACAAGAAACAGAATATTAACTTATGAAATGACTTGATCCATATTCATAGTTAATGTAGTATTAGTAACAAAAGGATAAGTAAAAATGATGAATCATTTAATGGTTTTTTCCAGGAAACCATACTCGATTTGATCTGGGGGCATTGGCGTGTTAAAGCTAGACTAACCAATGTCATTACTATATTTAGTAATATCCAAGTGGGAGCTGAAAGGTTTTATGGATATTTAAATATATGTATGTCCGGATTCGAACTCGAGACTTTGGGATTGCACACATTACGCGTATGAGAGTTGATGTTAATAATTAATATATAAAATGTTATTATTAATTATTAGTCACGAAATAAAACATAACGATAGTTAAATATTTAACGAGGTTTAGTTAACGGTCGTTAAATATAAACTACGAGGACTAAGAATGAAATTAGTGGACAAGAAGGATCTAGAATCCCCTTGGGGATGCTTGGCCGGGCGTGGGCTACCCAACCCAAGGAGGTGGGATTTCTTGGTCACCAAGTTTTGAGAATGTATATATACAAACCTTATGTATTCATTATTCTCCTAACCTTGGATCACCAATAGACCTAATTTCTCCTCTTCTCTTCTCTTTCTTTTGTGGCCGATCGAACACCCCTCACCATAAGGATTTTCGATTTGTTTAACTAAAGAATAAGTGTTTGGTTTTATTTGTGATTCAAGAAACTAGCTTTTCACGTCAATTCGCTAATAGTACGTGTGTACAAGAACGAAGGACAAGCACGCTTGAGCTTGTAATCTTGGTGGTCGACTTTTGGTTGGGTCGAATTTAATAAACCCTAAAGTTAGGGTTTTGGGTTTTGGTTCTTGTTCTAATTACCGTTTGATTCTTGAATTGCTAAAAGGTACGTGTTTTCTTATTCGGTTAATTACTTACACATATTGTTCATATTTACTTCCGCTGCATGCTTTGATGATGTTATTTGATTTTATATAATTGTTATGAGTATTAAATCCCAACACATATGTTGTTATCATTTTAGACCATTGAATTTTGACCAGAAAAACGCAATTTGGATACTCCCTGGTATTGTCACTAAATGTAAGAAAAGATGTACACATTTATTAAGATACCCGACTTTTTTTTGGCCAATTTAGATTTTTTTCTAACATTCATTAACCATTTCGTTAATAAATTACATGTTTGGTCCTTGAGTTTGTATATGCATTTCATGTTTGGTCCATTTTTCGTTCGTTTTTCATCCGTTTTTACACGTTTCCATCCATTTTTACACATTTCCGTCTGTTTTTGCACGTTTCCATCTGTTTTTACACTTTTTTGTCAGTTTTTGCACCTTTCGGTCCGTTTTTACACGTTTCCATCCTTTTTACACGTTTATGCATTTTTGCACGTTTTTGCTGTTTAGATGTTTGGCCGTTTTGCACGTTTCCATCCTTTTTTCCACGTTTTCGTCTATTTTTACACGTTTTTGTCTGTTCTCGACGTTTCATACGTTTTCGTCTATTTTCGACGTTTCGTCCATTTTTACCCTAAAACGGACAAAAACGGACGAAACGTGTAAAAACGTGCAAAACGGACGAAAACGTGTAAAAACTGACGAAAACATGTAAAAACAGACGAATACGTGCAAAATGGATGAAACGTAAAAAACAAACGAAAACGTGTAAAAACAGACGAAAACGTGCAAAAACAGACGAAAATGTGTCAAACAGACGGAAACGTGTAAAACGAACGAAAACGTGTAAAAACGGACGGAAACGTGCAAAAACATACGGAAGCGTGAAAAAACGGACGAAAACGTGTAAAAACGGCGCAAAACGCAAGCGAAAAACGTGTAAAACCGGACAAAGACGTGTAAAAACGGACGAAAACGTATGCAAACGTATGAAAACGGATGAAGATGGACCAAACATGAAATGTCTATACAAACTCAAGGACCAAACATGTAATTTACTAACAAAATGGTTAGCGGAAGTTAAAAAAAACCTAAATCGGGCACAAAAAAAAAGTCTGATATCTTAAATTGAGAAAAAAAAGTAGTACCTTTAATTGAAATTGAACATAATATGAGTATCTTTTTATATAATTTGCCCTTATATAAATTTGTTATAATTAAAACAGATTTACATATCTTATAATTGCACAAAACGATTATGTAAAACTTGTTCACTAAGTTTATATCTAATATATGAGAACCTTTTTATACAATTTGCCCTTATATAAATTTGTTATAATTAAAACAGATTTACATATCTTATAATTGCACAAAACGATTATTTAAAACTTGTTGACTAAGTTTATATCTATTCCTAAAATAGATTTATATAGAATTTGAAAATTAAGAACCCGAATCTGCAGCAAAAAAATATGCGCCACAGGTCGCGCGGGCTCACATGAGTTCACAAGTTTAGATCCCATTTTGGCCCAAAAAACCGAAATCTGCACACCCATGCGCGCGCTTACTTAGGTATTGGAGTAAAAACCAACAAATCAATTTGAAGGTCAATACCAAGATTTCTATATAAACAACATTTCACTGCATGTTTTGGGTGATGTGAGATACTCTCCTTTTTCCAAATTTTGTGCTTCAAGTACCTCACACAATATCTCATTCATAATAACTCCATTTTGGACACACTTTAGCTCGTTGCGAAGCTCTCTTAAAGGAGAACGCAAAGTTACCAACCAATATAAACATATATAACATATACATTTATTAATGGTGTCCAAAATTTGTAAAAAATCATTTTGCAAACTCATTTTCCAAAACTAAACACTTGCTCTCTATACTCTCTTGTATGCTCACTATATCACCGCCTTTCATCGTTAATTTGCTTACTGCAGAGAGTAGTCATATGCAGAGCATAGCAAAGCGAGTTCTATTACAGGTCCTAAAAAGTCATAAGACTTCAGCCACAAGTTGACATTGAAAAGAAAGAGAGAGAGAACAAGGAAGAAACAGGGCATGATTTTCTCAATCAATTATCTTTCTTTTGCATACTTAATTCATGAGTGTAAGTTGGAGGAAACATCGCTCATCCATGCAAGATGCCTGACTATTGTTCCAACGAACAAGATATGGTGAAATCAATCAACGCTATGGCACACCTAAACTTGGAATGAGGCACACCTACTCAGACTACCTAGCACGACCTACCTAAAAATTTGCAGAGTATGCTGAACACATGACACAACCCGTTGATTTCAGTCTTGCAAAAACAAAAAGAACCGCGCAGAACTCACGACCTATGTCTTTGTGAGGTATTTATGAGGTGTTCAAATCTCTTTCAAACACCCCAACCTAACCCACTTAAAAAGTGTGGGGGTAATCATTTTTGGCTTGTTGATGATCAAATATTCGTTGAGTCCAGCCCTCCACAAAGGTAATCATCTATCACTTTTTGTGAACTTTATTCAATTGATCAATGTGTGGGCTCTAGGTTATGAAAATATCATCTTGTTGGGTTTACATACGATTTATACATTTGACCTGATTTATTGCATGAAAGCATACATAAATTTATGTGCATAGATAACCCAACTCAAATTTACGTGCGTACCAACTGCAAAAACATGGAGTACATGTTCATACTACTTTACTAGTTACTAATATAGTTATAACACTTTTAGTAAATAAAACAAAAGTGTTAAAGAACTTATTAGCTCTTACAGAAAAGCTTGTACTCAATTGATCACTTACTGAATGCACTGCAATGATCTTTGATGCCTTTAGTATGTCAAACTAAAAAAGAAAGAAAAAACATGGAAAATGGTGATTCACTTTTTACACCTCACACAATGCTTACTCTTGCTGTATAGTTATTACATATGTATGTGTTAATACAAATAAGCCGTAAAAACGTTTATTTATATTTTACGATCTTCTAATGTTTTGTCGATAACAAACGTAAAATCATTTTAACGAAACAAATAAAATACGTAAATGGTTTGAACTAATAGTTTCTAACATATTCACATTTTCACATAAAACACTAAAACAAGTATAAGTGATTTTATGATTTAATATTACATATGTACAACAACTAGTGTTTACATATTTGGGTAAAATATACACATAACTAGTATGTAGTATATTGGGTAATATAAATGGGTAGAAACTTAAGTATCATAACCCATTGGGCAAATACATTGAATGTAGTTGGGTACAACCCAAAGCCCATGACCCATGGAACTTGACCCATAACCCATTGCATGACATCATGCTTATATCATATATGGATAATATCCATAACCCATGGTATTGACCCATACCCAATGTCTAGATACATTGAACCCTTGGCAAGCACTCAAGAGAATGTCTAGATACATTGAACCCTTGGTGAGCACTCAAGAGATACATTGTATCTAGCTAAAGACCCATGGTTCAACCCATGACCCATGACCCATAACCAAAATACCCATGGGTAAAAGGGAGCATTCCACGGATCCCTGGCTTTGTGCTAGCCGGATCCCTTGTGGGAGGGATCCGTGGGATCCGGGAAACAGTAGAGAATTTCCTATATAAATAGAGAACCATTTCTTCCTTTCTACTCATCACTTTACACACATACTTCCCCCAAGTATTATAACCTTCTAACCTCAGATCCAAGTGATCTATGTAGTTTGTCTTTTGTTTTTGTGTGATCTTCTAGGTTCCTCTTAAAGGAGAGATCACCACTTCTTGAAGACGTGCAAGCTCAAGTCCATGAGTTGCCAAGCTTCGTCATCATCAAGACAACTAAGGTTCTCTTGTTGATAGTTCTTCCTGTCTCCATAGATGTTGGATTGAAGGCATTAGTGAAGAATGCCGAAAGTGTCAAGATGAAAGCATTAGTGAAAGATGTTCATTATCCGTGTCTAAGAATTATTGAAGAATGCTAAAGGTGTCAAGACGAAGGCATTAGTGAAGGGTGCCAAGCGTTGTGTCAAAGGCATTAGGGAAGGATGCCAAAGAATCAAATCAAGTAGCATTTGTGAAGAATGCCTAGGCCGTATAATCGATGAGGTGCATCGTTATACATATAAGTATTTGTGTATTTACAAGGATGGAGATATCCTTGATGGTGTTGTAACAAGGAGTAGATCTCCTTGAGATTAGGTGTTGTGTTGTGAAGGGTAGTAGTTCCTCCATAGTAATGGAACTAGGTGCTTAGCCTAGTACCTAATAAAGGGTAGGCGACGTTGTGATAGGATTAGTTCTCCTTGGAGTGAAAGAACTCGGTGGTTAGCCTAGCACCGTATAAAGGGTAGGCGACGTTGTGTTAGGTGTGGTTCGCCTTGGTGTGAAAGAACTCGGTATTTAGCTTTGTACCGGAAAAAGGTTAAGCGGCGTTGTGAAGGCTTCTCCGCCATAAGGAGATTGGTGTAGTGCTTACAAACTCTCGAGTAGGTGACTTGGGGAGTGGAGTAGGGCAAGGAAGGTGTCCTTGTATCCGAACCACTATAAATAACTTGTGTCGTGGTGATGTGCTTCTTACTCTTTATTTTTCATTACACGCTTATATATCTATCTATCAACGCCCAACATAAACAACCAAATAGATTGACATATGTCGATCTAAATATTTAAAATGAAGTTTTAAATTGGTAAAACTATTCAACCCCCCTTCTAGTTTTCCACAATTGGCATCAGAGCTTCGTTACCAAGTTTTTTTTAGTATATTGTACTTTGAAAACTTGATACGATCCGTGTATGTTTGAAAACTACAAAGAAGGGAATTTCTTAAAACAAAAAATCATGTTTTTAGAAATCATCATATGTTGGATAGTGATAGATCATTCTAACATTTTCCTTTGAGAAGTCTTCATACTAGGATTGGGTATCTTAGAAGATCATGAAGTATTTCGCGTCTATGGTTTCTAAAACCATAAAAAGGAAATATAGCAAAGGATTGGGGTATCTTAGAAGATCATGAAGTATTTCGCGTCTATGGTTTCTAAAACCATAAAAAGGGGATATAGCAAATGTATATTTTCTTAGTTACAATTTTTTGTCAAAAACGTGCTAAATTGCTTGTGGACAAAATGGTGATATATGCTTCTATCTTATAATAAGCATAATATGAAAAGTGTTTTAGTGATTTTTTTTCTTTGAAGTTTTGTTGTTAGATATCTTGTTAATCAAGCTTGAATAAAGGAAAAAATGGGTAATATAACTTCACTAAAAAGTCTACAAAGACTAAACCTTTTCGTCGGGTCAAAACGTACATTTTTGTAATTCTGTGTCAGATCCGCGGATCCCTCAAGCAAGGGATCCGTGTAAGTAAGACAGGTTTTTGTCTCAATTTCAAAAATTCATAACTTTTTAACCGTAAGTCGTTAGAAGTCGTGGCACCTATCGTTTTAAAGGTATTTGAGTGTACTTTCATTTAAAAATGATTTCATAAACTGACTCAAAACAATAATTTACAGAATCATTGATTTATAATAGAAAGTCATTTTTTGGTCATAACTTTTGCACAAACTTTTGATCTAATTGGAGACGGATGTTTTCGCTTTTGAATAACAATGTGTCCTCTATTGAAATTAAGGTTTTGATCATATTTATAAATATAAAAGAAACTAATCAAGCTTGGTATACATGTTTATATTTAACACAAAGCGATGAAAAGAACTTTCGTATGCTATGCTAAATGATAAATTGTCTTCTTTGCATTACTTGATTATTTGCTTATCTCAAATAGCTTTTGTGCTTGTTTGATTGAATAACATATGTGGTTTCCTTACCTTGCTATTCATTCTCTTGTTTGTCGATTTAGTAATATTTGACTAATCAATGTGCTATTTGAAGGAGTGTTTGGGATAACATCTAGTTGTGTCGAAAATGTTAGTTTAGATACTTAGATAAGTCATATAGGTTGAAAAATGTTTAAAACATATAACACACTGAATGGATTTTTGATTGAGTTTGTCATGTGTGCAACATAAATGTTTTATGTTCTTATATGATTTCCTTTGTTCTTGTATCGTTTTCTAAAAACAACAAGAATGTACATCGGATCATAACCTACACTTGTGTTGATGATGTACTCTCCCATTTTCCTTTTCATGATCACTCTCCAAGCTTCATAGTAGGATTGACAACTTGATTATTTCATCCGATATACTCAAGTAAATTATTTTGCAACGCAAATATAATTGTTCATATCCGAAAGTCCAAACTCAAAGCTTTCCAACAACATATGTTGAACTAGCTCATCCAACCATTTTTTGTTGTTTACCATATGGACAACTCTTAAACTTATTTTTAACATGACGCCTTTGTCACCTTAGTTGTCTCAAGTATAATATTAAACGAAGCAAAGTATCATCATTGTTATTCTTCGATAGGCCATTGTAGGAATATAAATTTTCCTAACTTGAGAATGAATACTGGAGAACTTATTGCACTAGAAACTCAATTTGACCTAACGGTTTAATTGCTTCCTTGATAAAAGTTGGGTATGTGGAATCACCCGTAAAAATGGTCGTGTTTAGCCATAATTGAGCACCGCTAGTAACAGTCTCATATTCATTCTCTCACTTGGGAAATTTATACTCCTATGTTTTCCTAAAGTAAGTTTACAATGGAAATACTTTGCATTGTCTTAGGATTACTAATCAAACAAGTTGTAAAATTAATTTTTCTTTTAGTTAATCACAACCACTTGCCTCATCAAGCGATTATCTTGCTTTGATCGAGAAGAGCTACATGACTTCATGGACAAAGTTCATTGTATGCTAATCACCATCCGTAATGACTATACATAGTTCATTGCTTCCGTTGGCCAAAACAACCCTATTGTCTTGAACACCATCATCTACTCTGCACGCCATTGTTAATACAAACGATTTACTAATCTAGATCGTAAATCTATTTTGAGCTTCTTGAATAGCGGTTGTTAAGATTGATAAAACCATGTGTTATTTGTGAGCTAGATCTCATTTAATTGCTTATGTGCTATTTCTACATGCTCTTAGTATGTTCTACTTGTATACATGTATGCTTACTATAGAGATCATTAGCTTCTAAGTTCGATACTTAGAACAAACGCCATGTTAAGTAAAAGCTGTCCCGATGTCGGATCCCTAGTTTGTAACTATCCGGATACCTCAAGTGAAGGATCCGTGGGATCCGGGCAAATAGAAGTGGAGTTTCAATCCTTTACACCTCAAACCATGTTCCTAGACTACTTCACACTAGCTGAACTTAATACCTTAGGATCTCTTAAGTCCTTCTCAAGCTTAGTAAGCTTCACACTCACTCATAGCTCATTAAGGATCACACTCAAAGTGCTTTTCGATCTATCGTTTCACCTAAACTCATTACTCTTCCGCTCTCTAGATCACTCATTATTTCTCACATGATCCCTCACATCTAGATTTAGAAATCTTTTGATTATGGCAAAATTGATCATAATCATCCTTACCTCAAAATTGGTCGAAATGGATCAAATTCTAGTTCTTCCACCTTAAAACCTTTAGGATCTTCTCCAAGACATTATCCTAAGTCACAACCTGATCTCTAGGATCATTTAGCTTCAATTAACACTCTCATATTTAGTGTCATCCTTGCTCATCCATTGGTACTCTTGAAAGTCCCAAATCCTTCCATAAAAGATAATCATTAGCTACATCACTCATTACCTTCAAGTACTTAAGCAACCCTTCATTCAAGTTTTTATTTAAAATCATTTTTTTTATTCAAGTTTTTTTTTGCTTTCATATGTTTTCATCTGTATTCATACGTTTTCATCCGTGTTCATATGTTTTCGTCCTTTTTTTTACGTTTTCATCTGATTTCAAACGTTTTCGTCTGTTTTCATCCGTTTTCGTACGTTTACATCCGTTTTCTGACGTTTTCCGCGTTTTCCGAACGCTTTTGTATGTTTTCATACGTTTATATACGTTTTCATATGTTTTAGACGCGTTTTTGTCCGTTTTCGTCCGTTTTTACGTTTTCGTCCATTTTTAGACATTTTTGTCTGTTTTCAGACGTTTTCGTCCATTTTTATACTTTTTCGTCTGTCTTCATACGTTTTCATCTGTTTTCTTACGTTTTCGCCCGTTTACGTACGTTTTCATATGTTTTCGTCCGTTTTCTTACGTTTTCGTTTGTTTTCATACGTTTTTGTCTATTTTCTTACGTTTTCGTTCGTTTTCATATGTTTTCGTCCATTTTACATACGTTTTCAGACGTGTTTTATGCTTTCATACGTTTTCGTCTGTTTTCTTACATTTTCGTCCGTTTTCTTATGTTTTAGGCCATTTTCATCCATTTTCATACGTTTTAGTATGTTTTTTAGCTTTTAATGTATTTTTGTCCGTTTAGACGTTTTCGTCTGTATTTTTACGTTTTCATGTATTTTCGTCCGTTTTCAGACATTTTCATACGTTGTCACCCGTTTTTTTTATGTTTTCATCCAGTTTTAGACGTTTTCGTCTGTTTTTAGACGTGTTCATCCGTTTTTATACGTTTTCATCCATTTTAATACATTTTTATCCCTTTTTATATGTTTTTGTCCGTTTTCAGACGTTTTTGTCCGTTTTCATACGCTTTTATACATTTTTTATTTGATTTAGTACGTTTTTGTTCATTTTCAGACATTTTCATTTTGATATTTGTAAGTGACACTTATTTATCTCTTGTGATATAACATTGTAAGGAAGATGAAAAGTATTACATTTGATAAGGTTTTAAAATGTACCTTTTTGAGGGGTCGTTTAAGCCCTTATTTGATCACTTTTGTATTCGTTATTACTTAATATCGTTCCTTTTCACTTTTTAGGTATCTTGAAGGCAAAATGCTGGAATGACACTTATTCGGACGAAAAGACGCGAATATAAGAAGAAAATTGTCAAAGTCAAGAATCGAGACACTCAGCTGAACTGAAGGGGACGGCGTCTGTGTTAACTGCGACGCCGTCGCATCACTTTTGTGACGGCTCGGCCAAATTGATTATTTACAAGTGACGGTGTCAGCTTTAAAAGAGTAGGCCGTCGCAACTCAGACGGCCTAGATTTGATCCAGAGACTAAAGGGGACGGGTCACAAGCATAAGGTGACGTCGTCGCAAGACTAGCGTGCCAAGACGAAACCATAATGACCGGCGCAAATCAAATGTGACGCCGCGAATGTAATCTTATATATAGAATCCGAATTTTTTAGTTTTCAGTGTGTAGTCTTTTGGAGTAAAACCTAAACCGAACCAAGGCTGTCTTGTACAGTATTTTAGGGTTCTAAACCCTATCTTACATCAAGATAAGTGTTTTACTTCATTAATTTAATTATGTCTTCAATTACTTGTGTGGATGCTTGCATGTTCTCCATGTCCGGCTAATTTACTTGTGTGTTTGCTTAGGAATATGAAACTTAATTATTGAATATTGATTGGTTGTCTCTTATCTTAATTGTTAATGATCTAGTAATGCGATAGGTCATCCGTTGTGTAGTTAATGCTTGATTAATCTTTGTGAACCTTAGTTTATAGCACCTAGAGTTGTTGTAGGCTAAACCATCAGAAGAGTACCTTAGAGTTAAAGTTTATAAATTCTAGAGACTTTGTAGGCGATAACCTTTGGTAGTTTCAAAGAGTTAGGGACAAACAAATACCCTACGACCTTAGACACACAACGCGATTAAGAATAAGGACGTGACAATTCAACCATCAATAGGAGATAATTAAGGAGTAGTAAAACTAAAGTAAACACATCTTTAAACCATCATACGAGCACATAATAATTAGACATAGAATACCCTCACTTTAGTTAATTAGATAATTAGATAGTAGAAGTAATCGGTAGAAATACCAACCCCCCAAATCCAAACCCCGAGATTCGTACATTTCCATTTCCTAAAAAATATAAAAAGATAAAAAATAATCTTCCTCAACCCCAACCTTAGCGTAGTAACCTCTCACTAGCATTCCTATTCCCCTAGAGAACGATATTAATTCCCGTGGCTTACCCTAATACTACATTACAATGATTAGGTTCACTGCCTAAGGTGTTGAAAAACTTGCTCGACGAAAAGGAAGTTCCTTTGACCCCGAATGCGCTGCGTAAGCGTATCAAGTTTTTGGCGCCGCTGCCGGGGAATAGAATAGCTATTTAGGAGTCCACCTCGTTTAGGTTTCTTTGCTTGATTCCTATCAAGTAAATTTTTCTCAATTTTTAGCTTCCTCGTAGTCTATCCCCCTTCTTCGTGACCTTTGTTCGTAAAACCCATCACTCACCATGATACATGTCTTCCGCCAAAGATTCTTCACACTACCCGTTCCCAATCCCGAAATTGAGAACGCAATCCCACAAAACCCTTCACCCGTTCACCATTTTGGAAATCACCTAAGGCATAATGAGATAAATTGGCAACAACAAAGTCCTTTCTATGACTCAGATTCCGATGAGGAATTTGATTATGGTGAAGCACTTGACAACGGGGAGGTCATCGATGAAGTTAGTTTTGAAATGGAAGAAGACCCCCCCCCCTAATGTTTTGACCCTAGGTGTAGAATTGAGAAAGATGGTCCCTTTAACATGCAATTCCCTTGCAAAATAGGATTAGAAGGGTTCGATGCTTACTTGAATTCATTCTTGCCTTTGAACTTAATCTCAAGGGACCTATGCAATAAAATCAAGATCAATGAGTTAACTTATCAAAGGAACAATGTTGTTGAAGCAGTCACTCATTTGCACGTGTTTGTTGGAAGTTTTGCTTATTTGGTAGAGTTCATGGTCTTAGAAGACTTAGGAGAATTTATTGATAAGGACCTCACTCAAGTAATTTTTGGAAAACCTTTCAAAAGAATGACTAGGTTGAAGGAACGGATGATTGATGGTCTAATTACATTCTCTGATGAAGTTGAAGACTTTATCTACCAAATGCCATGTGCCCATCCTAGGTTTAAACACAAGGAAATTGAGGCGTGTAATAGAATGACCCCTATTCCATTACTTAGTGAAAGGGATAAGCAAAGTGGACTTAGGTACCCATATAAGAAAACTAAGAGGTATTACAAAAAATGCCTAGAGTTAGGAGATGATTACAAAAAGAATGAGAGAACATTGGAATGGCTTAAGTATGAGCACGTAAGCGTGCACGAGACAACGTAAGGGCACGACTACCAGTCTAGCTACAAGACTCATAAATAAAGAAAAGCGCTTCGTGGGAGGCAACCCATGCTTAATTGTTTGCTTGTTTGTGTCATATATCTTATATTGATTGCTTATTCTCATGTTTAAATTTGTAAAAATGCTTTATTTTGTTTTTAACCTCGTCTTAATTACATATAAAGGTATTTTACATAAATGATAAGTGTAGGGAGGATTACACACATTTTCAAAAGAAACGTAAACATGAGAATTTCACTTAATTTAAAGATATACATGTGTGTTTGTTCGAGTCAAATGCTTGTATCGAGTCATAATGGATGTTTTGCAGAACATTTTTCCAGATTCTAAAGATGTAAATTTTCCGAATTTTTCCAAAAATCGCAGACCAGTTTTTGTCAGGATAACCTGACGGCGTCAGGATCGCAACCTGACAACGTCAGGAAGGAGCAAAAACAACTGATTACTTTTTCTCGTTTTCTGAGATACTTATAATTTTTTGGAATTTTTCAGGTCTTAATTTTCCAGAAATTCTGTAAACATCCGTTCCACAAGCATTATATCCTTGTTTAGTAGAGTCTTATATATATTATTACCGCCGATTTTACGCGAAGGTTTCGTTTGTTTTCTTCAAGTGTGCAGGTTTAATTTATCAAGAAGGAGATACATAGGATGAGAAGGAGCTTTTCACGCAAACGTTCTTCTTGAAGAAAAATATAACCACCACTTTAAACGGATCCTACCGAGCTAATCACGGGGGTATTAGTTTCTTTCATCTTTTATTACCTTATATTATCACAACTTTGATACTTTCGGGGAACATTGGGGACAATGTTCAGTTTAAGTGTAGGGAGGGAAAATAAAACGGGAACTTTGAAACTATGCTTATCATTGATTATTTGCTTTGTCCAATTGCATTTGTGTAATAAACCATGAGAAAATGTCGGTTAGGGTAATTTTGGCACAAAATTTAAAATTTTTCATGACATATAGGAGTGGGCCATTAGTCTTAACAAAAGCGTCTCACGGATAGGAAGTTATATGACTAGCACAAAAAACCCTTTACCACTTAAATTCCACCCAAAATGTGAGGATCGCCCTTAGATTAGTAGGAATTGAAGCATTCATCTTTAATGCTTAGTGTGTGAACCGGTAGTATAATAGATTCTAGAACTTGTTTTGTGATGCATCCCGAGATCGCTAGTAAGACTACACTTGTGTAGTTAGGAATAACTAAATGATAAGAGGCATTAGAATAACCCTTGTTTGATACCCGTAATATAATTACTTCTTCCACATCGGTTGAGTAATTCCCCCACACCTTTGCGTTGTACTCATCTTTAGTACACGATACCCCTAGTTAACCCCTCAGAGCCTATCCTTTTCGCGGTTCTCGTGATGTTTCGGTTTTCTGGAATATCAATGAAAAGCATTGTTTACACCCCACCCCCAAATGTACACCTAAATCGCCTTAGCCTACCTTGTATGCACTCACTTTTAGTGCATTATTGTTATCACCCTAACAACCCTTAGTTCAATTATCTAGTTGCTTGCATAAGTTGCTAAGTCGAGTCATATACTTTGTACACAGTTTTGGGACGATTGGGACTCATGGGAAAAGTTAAAGTTTATGAAATGACGGGAAGGGAACGTTAAATTCAAATTCCCTTTATTTGCGTAATAATGTACTCCAAGTGTTTTGATCTTTTCAATTCGGGTCAAATTAGTGTTAGAATAATAAAAACTCAAGTGTAGGGATGTGCCTATAAATCCCTATCATTTTGATGTTACCGTAGAGGATGGTAGAGTAAAAGTATATGAAAAAAAAATCGAAAAAAATAGAAAACGAGAAAAAGAAAAAAATAGAGTGTTAAAAAAAAAACATACGGGCTACCATCCTACATCTATCTTTAATTTATGTTTGTTTGTTTCAATTATCTAGAGTCTAGAGTGTCGAGTCTTGGCTTAGCAACACCATTCTTCGCATGCTTGTAACATAAAGATTTTTGACTTGCCACCACTAAATAGCCTATCCCACCAAACCCTTTGTTTCCCTACCGTAAGCCTAACATTACAACCCTTTAAAAGACCTCTTTGATAGTCTTTCCTAGGTGCTTACGCCAAAGCGATGGAGGTTTGATCTAGTCTCAAGCCTATGGCAATCTATGTACTAGGACCAGTTAATGAGTGTTTATCTTCCATTTCCAACTTGTTATATTTCATATACAACCGAGAGATGTGAGTATCCAAACACCCCATGTGAGGTGCTAGTATGTAATTTCCGTGCTTGTTATGACTTTTGCGGGGCTTATATGTGTTGTGGATTGTTTTAAACGAATGCTTCATGACCCATAACTTATAAATTAATTGGCTAAAAGCACATTTGCTTGAGGACAAGCAAATACCAAGTGTAGGGATATTTGATAAGGTTTTAAAATGTACCTTTTTGAGGGGTCGTTTAAGCCCTTATTTGATCACTTTTGTATCCGTTATTACTTAATATCGTTCCTTTTCACTTTTTAGGTATCTTGAAGGCAAAATGCTGGAATGACACTTATTCGGACGAAAAGGCGCGAATATACGAAGAAAATTGTCAAAGTCAAGAATCGAGACACTCAGGCTGCTGGAACTGAAGGGGACGGCATCAGGTGTTAACTGCGACGCCGTCGCATCACTTTTGTGACGGCTCAGTAGCCAAATTGCTTATTTACAAGTGACGGTGTCACGCTTTAAAAGAGTAGGTCGTCGCAACTCAGACTGCCTAGATTTGATCCAGACGGCGTCAGAGACTGAAGGGGACGGCGTCACAAGCATAAGGTGACGCCGTCGCAAGACTAACGTGGCCAAGACGAAACCCTAATGACGGCGACTCGACGGCGTCACAAATCAAAGGGTGACGCCGTCGCGAATGTAATCTTATATATAGAATCCGAATTTTTTAGTTTTCAGAGAGTAGTCTTTTGGAGTAAAAACCTAAACCGAACCAAGGCTGTCTTGTACAGTATTTTAGGGTTCTAAACCCTATCTTACATCAAGATAAGTGTTTTACTTCATTAATTTAATTATGTCTTCAATTACTTGTGTGTATACTTGCATGTTCTCCATGTCCGGCTAATTTACTTGTGTGTTTGATTAGGGAATATGAAACTTAATTATTGAATATTGATTGGTTGTCTCTTATCTTAATTGTTAATGATCTAGTAATGCGATAGGTCATCCGTTGTGTAGTTAATGCTTGATTAATCTTTGTGAACCTTAGTTTATAGCACCTAGAGTTGTTGTAGGCTAAACCATCCGAAGAGTACCTTAGAGTTAAAGTTTATAAATCCTAGAGACTTTTGGTAGTTTCAAAGAGTTAGGGACAAACGCATACCCTACGACCTTAGACACACAACGCGATTAAGAATAAGGACGTGACAATTCAACCATCAATAGGAGATAATTAAGGAGTAGTAAAACCAAAGTAAACACATCTTTAAACCATCATACGAGCACACAATAATTAGACATAGACTACCCTCATCTTAGTTAATTAGATAATTAGATAGTAAAAGTAATCGGTAGAAATACCAACCCCCCAAGTCCAAACCCCGAGATTCGTACCTTTCCATTTCCTAAAAAATATAAAAAGATAAAAAATAATCTTCCTCAACCCCAACCTTAGCGTAGTAACCTCTCACTAGCCTTCCTATTCCCCTAGAGAACGATATCAATTCCCGTGGCTTACCCTAATACTACACTACAACGATTAGGTTCACTGCCTAGGGTGTTGAAAAACTTGCTCGACGAAAAGGAAGTTCCTTTGACCCCGAATGCGCTGCGTAAGCGTATCAACATTCTTCATCATGTATGTGTTATCAGTTGTGATACTCAACTAAGAATGTGATGGTTATGTTTTTGAAAATATTTAGAAAGATTTTTGTGTTTTATGATATTATGAAATATTAGAAAAGTTTTTCAACTGAAAAAAAAGATGTTATGATACTTTTGTTAGACTTGTGGTGGATTTTTCTATTTAATGGATACATTGTGCATGTTTCGATAGGTTTTATAGCAGGATTTGAAAATATCTATGGTTGAATCAGCAAACTAAATAAGCTATGGTTGAAGATAGCACACATCTTTATAAACAAACTGAGGAAGCTCAAACACTTATGATATCACCTCACTTGTGATATCATGTGTGATAACACCGTTGATATCACCTGTGATATCATGTGTGATATTACCGGTGATAGCATGTGTGATATTATAGTTTATATCACTTGTGATATCACCTGTGATATTACCTATGATATCACCTGTGATATCATGTGATATCACAAGTGAGGTGATATCACATGTCTTTGAGCTTACTCAGTTTGTTTATAAAGATGTGTGCTTTCTTCAACCATAACTTCTTTAGTTTGCTGATTCAACCATAGTTATTTTTAAATTTCGCTATAATACCTATCGAAACATGCACAATGTATCCATTAAATAGAAAAATTCACCACAAGTCTAACAAAAGTTTCATAACATATCTTGTTTTCAGTTAAACACCTTTTCTAATATTTCATATTATCATAAAACACAAAAATCTTCCTAAATATTTTTAAAAACACAAATAAGAAAAATGAACAGAATCATCACAGTAATATAATAAGTGATGTTTATTTTCATTTCTTTCATATATACTTGGTAAAATACTAAATTCTTATCACATTTGGTATGAATTTAATATTTCACATTCTTAGTTGAGTATCACAACTGATAACACATATATGATGAAGAGTGTGATACTCTTCATCTTTCTTACAATGTTATATCACCAGAGATAAATAAGTGTCACTTAAAAATATCAAAATGAATAAAAATGAAGCAAACTATGAAAATAAAGACTTGATATATTCTCAAAATCAAACAAGTGTTGCATTAAATTAACATTTTTTTGAACAAAATAAGAATGCACCTAAAGAGACTTTAACCCTTTTATTTCTACTAACAAGATAATATCACAAGTGATAGATAACATTGGTTGCATTAAAAAATATGCACTTGTCAATTCGATGAAAGTCATAAAAACTATCTTGTAATCGAAAATTATAAAATATTAGAAAACACATATGTGATAATATATAAAAATATACAGAGCAATGAAATATCTCAGGTGATATTAAAGGTTAAAAAATATACTTATTTGTTTATGAAATATCACAAGTGATATTAGACATTAACTTTTTTATAATAAAATATCACAATTGATATTAGACATGTAATATAATAAAGTTTAATAATAAGCATTAAAACACATGAAAATAAACAAAAACGTATAAAAACTGCAAAAAACGGACGAAAACGGACAAAAGCGTATAAAAACGAATGAAAAGCGTATAAAAACGTATGAAAACGGAAAAAAAGCGTCTGAAAACGGACGAAAATATAAAAACGGAGTAAAATGGATGAAAACGTATGAAAATGGACGAAATCGTCTGAAAACAGACGAAAGCGTCTAAAAATGGACGAAAACGTAAAAAAACAGACGAAAGCGTATATAAACCTATGAAAACCGATGAAAACGTAAGAAAACGTACAAAAACGTAAGAAAACACACGAAAATGTATTAAAACGGACGAAAACGTAAGAAAACAGACGAAAAGGTATGAAAACGTAAGAAAACAAACGAAAACATAGGAAAACGGACGGAAATGTAAGAAAACAGGCGAAAACGTAAGAAAACGAACGAAAATGTATGAAAACGGACAAAAACGTAAGAAAACGAATGAAAACGTATGAAAACGGACGAAAACGTAAGAAAACGGACGAAAACGTAAGAAAACAGAAGAAAAGGTAAGAAAACAGACGAAAACGAACAAAAACATAAGAAAACAGACAAAAACATATGAAAATGTAAGAAAGCAGACGAAAACGTATGAAAACGGACGAAAACGTATGAAAACGTAAGAAAATGGACGAAAACGAATGTAAACGGACGAAAACGTATGAAAACGGACAAAAACGGACGAAAACGTAAGAAAACAGACGAAAACGTACCAAGACTGACGAAAACGTAACAAAACGAACGAAAACGGACGAAAACAGACGAAAACGGAAGAAAACGGACAAAAACGTAAAAAAACAGACAAAAACGTAAGAGAACGGACGAAAACGTATGAAAACGGACGAAAACGCATGAAAACAGACGAAAACGTATAAAAAGCGGAAAAAACGGACAAAAACGTATGAAAAGTGACCGAAAAAAAAAAAAACGTGTAATTAGAAAAAGTGATAAAAAAAAAATATAAATAATGAGAAAACAAATAAGAAAGATAAAAAGAAAAGAAAAAGACAAGAAAAAACATGAAAACAAATAAGAAAGATAAAAAGAAAAGAAAAAGACAAGAAAAAACATGGACTTAGGTTTAGACATATAAATCTTAGGTTAATTACTACCATTAGATCAAACTAGATGAAAGGTGGGGATTTATCCCTTAGTATGGAAGAATTTTTGAGTATGCAAAATAAAGTGCCTCAGGTATATAAACCTTTTTTATTTGTTATGTGTTGTTGTTGTTGTTATAATCATACCACCATTCAAATTATGTAATGGTTTTCAATTGTTGTTATTGATTATAAATTCTAGGGGGAATTGCATATATATCCTTTCAAAGCTCAACAATTGCATATATATCCAAGCCAAAATCATAATTACATATATATCCTTTCAAAGATTTCAAAATAGCATATATATCCTAATAATTAAATTATGTATATCTAAAGCAAAGAATAAATGACAATTATCACTTAATTTTGGTTTTCACCATTATACCCTTACTTTTGTTATCTTTCTTTGTGAGCAAAACTCATATGTTTTTCCAGTAAAATCAAACCTCCATTATTGTATTATCACACAACAAATACAATAATTTTTAATTGACTAACAATATTAAGATGAGAACTGAGTTTTGTTTTCAGGAGAAAATATATCATAGAAGCAGCCATGTTCTTGTTGATGTCGGAAATGTCAGCAACGACAAAGAAGAAAGAACAATGCATTGACAAAATTTACAACAAATCAAACTAATATAGTATTTGATCTAAAAGAAAAAAGAAGTAGTAAAAAAGGAGGGTAACTGAAGATTGTTGGCAACTCATCGTGAGTCTGTCAATGTCAATGTTTAAGATAAGAAGGGAAGATGGGTTTTAGTAAAAAAGAAGGGTATAATGGACAATTTGTAATAAAATGAGTTTTTGTATGTATAATTTACTTATTTGGATATGTATGATATATTTTGAGGTCTAGAAGGATATATATGTAATTATGATTTTCACTTGGATATATATGCAATTGTTGAGCTTTGGAGGAATATATATGCAATTCCCCCTAAATTCTATAAATCTATGATTATCGTCATTAGCATCGCATTTTTTATATCCTTTTTTTACCAATTGAAGAAGTAACCTTTATCAACTCTTTTAAAGCAGGGTAATATACATTTTAAAGCAGGGTATTATTGTCGTAGTAAAATTAGTATGGTGATGCGTTGGTGGAATGACAAAAGCTTAGTGAAAGTTACCCTATTCAAGTCGTGGACCACGAGTTCAAGTCCAAGTTGATTGCTCAAATATGCGCAGAATCTTTGTGGTAACTTAATATGCGCATGTTCGCAACGAGAGACTGTCACACCCCCAAATTACCTGTTTTGCAGCGGAATGGAATTCCTGGGGGATGACTGTCATAGCACCACAATCACAGTTATATCGAACGACCTAAAGTGTCGTTTGAAAAGAACATCGTTTGATATATTAAAAACATTCAGAGTTACAAAGATAGGTCCCAAATGAAAATCAACATGTGCGGAAAATAAGTTTGGTACAAGTCAAACGATGTTTTAAAAATGTATAAATCCATGTGTGACGCGTCGTCACCGCGACTCTATGATAAGTCCTCATGCATGCCATGATGAATATGCCTTAGTTACCTGAAAATACATTGCTAAAAGTGTCAACACAAAGGTTGAGTGAGTTCATAGAGTTCTTGAAAATGTTTAATACGAATACCACAAGTATAGGCCATGTATGACATTTAAGTCGCATAAAATGTTACAATTGCTTAAGCACATGACACCGAAGCTTGACTGATGTTCGCCCCAACAGAGTGTTTTTCCAAACAACTCAAATAATGATAATGAAATGAAATGCATCCGTCCGGTTGGAATCCACCAACCCGGATGAAGGTGTCACCCTCGATAGATCTATCCACTCACCCTCGCTTCTATGAAATTAACGGTTCATGATTATGAAATGGGGACATTTAACTGTCAATGAGGTAACTTAAGCAATGTAATGAATTTGATATACTTGGTATCGTAATAAAAATGATGTGCAATGTATTCTCCCCCGTAGGTTTGAAATAAAGTAAATACTTGAATAAATCGGGCTCAAAACTCACCTGTTGCAATGATAATAATGATGATATAATGGCAATACTGAAATGAGGCGCAACCTCGATCTGTGACCTATTATAAATGATATGTTCTAATGTAAATCATGAAACAATGTCGTGCATGCAAATCCACATGTAATCTATACCACTTGTACGTTTTTGAAAATAGAATTTATCGTCGAAATATATGTTTATGACATCTCGTCATGTTATAAAATACTTTACAAGTATTTACGTTGAAATGATATCTTACGATAATCATTTAATGATTTATTATGAAATTATAACTTTTCGTCGTAAAATAATGTCGTTGAAAATTTCATGAAAGTGACTAAATAGCCTTAAAAAGCTAGGCATAAAATGGTGCACGTCGAGTGTTAGGAAATGAACTCAACGGTTTTGGGAAGCTTGTATCATTATCTCAAAGTTTTAGCATTTAAGTTTTCATCATAGAGGTCTCGATCATGGAGAAAAATATAGGTAAAGTATGGTATTTGTGTCCAAAATATCGTTTAAGGGTGGTTTTCGGCAAAATTTAAGTGACCGTATTTTATTCGTTACAACTCCGTTTGACGAACGGTTGGACATTTTGGAAAATATGCTTGGCGAACTTACTTTTATTAGAAGACATCACTTTATAAAAAGTATTACATCAATGTTAAAAACGACCCTCAACATGGTCTCTTGTTGCCGTAAGGTTTGGCTAATAGAAATATATTAGTTTTTCTTATATAATAAAGTTACGGCAACTTTGTGTAAACGTGTGTAATTTAATCGTTACAAGTCCGTTTTCTACGTTTTATATGTCCTTAGTTTCGTATCAAAGTATACTAATATATTTTTGATAAGTCGACACAATTTATAACGCCTAAGCCTCATTTTTGACTCGTAAAAAGTAGACGTAACATGCTGAATTTTCCAGAATTTTATAGTTTTCGTCGTCTAACTTGAAAAATTCATAACTTCTTCGTTATAACTCCGTTTTAACCCGTTCAAGCGGCCACGTTTTCGTTTTAAAGTATATTTTCTGAATATCTAGCCCAAAATATTTTACAAACTGTCGAAATTTCCAGATTTCAAAAATATGGACAGACCCTTATGTAAACTTGTCGAAATGAGTTTTTCTCGCGCCAAACCTATTCTAACAAATTCAAAACAACTCCGAAGCTATTCAAATCCTACCATACACCTTCTTAGGGTGTCATGGGTTCCTACACATCACCAAAAGTGATATGTTACAAGGGATAATTTATAGGATGATTATAACTAATAATATGTAATAAAAACATTAAAAGTGGTATAAATTCATATGTAACATGCATGTTTTCTTGCAAAAATGATGAAATAACATAAAGATAAATATGAAAGAGTTATGAAGACCATGAAATGCTTACTTGAATGATTATGTGAAAGAAAGTGATGAAAACCTTATTAATCTATAGGTTTTTATTTCAAAACCTTAACATAGATCACTATATGAACTTGATTAATACTTGAACTTGAAAAATTAATGGATTTCCTCTTGTGTTCTTGGGTTGGCCGGTTATCAACAAGAAGGGAGGAGAGGAAATTGATCTTGTTTCACCTTTGAATGTGATATGTATGTGTTTAACAAAATATCTAGTAAAAATCAAGCCTTGTCATCTAATTATATGTATATATTAAGGCAAGATATTTTATAAACTTGGGTGAGTCATGGGGAGGGGGGGGGGGAAAGGTGGCCGACCATGGGGTATTTGGGGGGTTTGATGTATTTTTTGTAGTAAAATGAATTATTTGTTATATATAATGTGTAATTTGTAAATATAATTAGGTATTAATTGTAGCGTTAACTAAAAATAGATTTTAACGGAACAAAATAAAATGTATTGAAGTCATAAAAATTATAAAAATACATTTCTCACAAGTATTGAGTGAATAAATATTTATCGTGTTGAATTTACGAAAACCGTCGTAATTATTTATATATAACAATTTATATACAAAATAAATTGAAAACATCGGGTAAAATAATAATATAATTTTTATAGTCTTAAAATGAGTATAAAAATATATTAGGAATATTTTTGGAAGTGTCGGATCAATGTTTCAAAATACTGCTTACGCGATAGCGTTTATTTAATAGGAAAATAAACGTTTAATGAAAAATGCAAACCCATGCATAATATTGATATGAAATGATGTTATTGATGATATGTAGACTAAATCTAGCCTATATGAAATGTCCTCAATGATTTTCCATGAATACGCAGCTTAACCCTCCAGGTTACGCGTATTTGATACTCGTAAACCTAGTTTACGAAAAATGATGAATAATGACCCATGAATAGTGATTTTCTCCGGGAATGAATAGTGTTTCGTGAATAGTAAAATTTTGAAATACGTTCTCAGAATATTACTTCGGCTCCGAAAATGATGAATAGTAACAGGTGAATAGTAAATTCCCGAGATGAATAGTGAAATTTTCAAATTTTGTAAAATGACCTGAAATTACGCGTTGTCACAAAGACTCTTTGTGTATGCACATATTATTATTATAGCATAACTAACATAGGGGTGTGGGTTGCTCTGGTGGCTAAAGCTTGTTCCTTCGCACTTTAAAAACTCGTAGGCCATGAGTTCGAGTCACGTGTGTAGCCTACTCCTTTTTTTTTACCATACATAATACTAGTACAAATCTTTCATTTGTTTTTTGTTACAAATAAGGCATATGAGTTTGTCTTTCATTACAAATATAATTTACGAAGACCTGAAAGTCAAGGTCAAAGCGAGTCAGACGGCCAAGTCATCACCTTGATGACCATGCGGATTTTGGTAGCATCAGCATGACAACTTCAACCATGTCTTTACCGCATGTTCTTGATGCATATCAAAAGTTTTGGTTCACGACACTCTTATAAAATCATAACCTTGGCTAACACAAATTTACGAGCTGTTAAATTATGTTTTTGGGGGAGCTAGTATTGGATGGACCTTGAGTCTACACCCATAAAAAGAAATTGCGAACACCAATAAACAAGACACCGTTATACGCGAGGAATGTAGATAATTATATCTTTTTTAAATAAAAATGAAAAACTTAGTAAGTTAATGAGCCAAGAAAGCCCTTATGATCGTCAGTGCTCGAAATTTCCTCCCCCGATACTGCACTTTCCTCCATTTCTTTGGTCTGCCTCGGTAGTGATTCAATCACACTCATCAATTCTCTATTCACCTGCCTATATAATAAACGGTGATGCTTACTAGATTATTAAACTCAAACAAAATATATTAGAGTGCCATGTCACGCATAAATATCATTTACCTGTGGACTCGGCAGGTAATCAGAAATGTCGTTAGAGCATGACAGACATTTCATGATGTTCTTCTTTGCCCGCAATGTACGTCTACCTTCACATTTTCTCTCCCACATGAAAGTTTGACCCTCAAAGGTATCCTGCATACAGGACTTGCAAAAATTGTGTGCACAAGGTGTATTAACTGGAAGAGTCATCACTTTTGTGGCAGATGAGACAGCAGAACAGAAGTATGCATATACATCATCTAGTTAGCATTTTTCTAATGTAAGCGGTGTTCAGAACAAAATTATAGCACTTAGAGATCGGGGTAGGTTTTACGCCAAACCTTTCACCCATCTTGTCACCTCTACTATCACTTAACATAAACTGTTGGAAATGTATATATTTATAAATACGTGAATGTCCGGATTCGAATTCGTGACCATGGGATTGCACACATTAGCGAATGAGAATTAAAGTTAATAATTAATGTTAATGATTACGATTAATTATTACACATTAAGTCCGTCTAACGATCGTTAAATATTTAACGGAAATGACTAACGACCGTTAAATGTAATAAAAGGAGAGAATATATGGTGAATATCTTAAACTTGGAAAAGATTCAGGTTCCCTCTTTTCTCCTCCATGATGGCCGCCAAGGGGGCATTCCAAGCCCAAAACCCTAAATTTTCCTACAAGTTTTACATTCACTATATATACAAAGGCTAGGGTTAAGGTTTTTCATAACTTTGTGCATTGAATTAACCCTAGATCTTTCCCTCTCCTCTTTCTTGCGTTCTTCGGCCTAACCCCCCTCCTAAGGGTGTTTTGGTTTTGTTTTTCATAAAACAAGGACTTGTGTTAGATCTAGCAATCGCTTTGATTCGTGGTTAATTCGTGTGTACAAAACAGTGGTTGTAAGACACTATTCATACACCAATTGGTTTGAGTTGTAAAACGGTAAGGGACAACTCTTTAAAACACTTCATCACATTCATTGAAGAGATCTAACCATTTGCAAGAGGTACGTTACGCATTCTTCAGTTAATTATTTATTTGTTATGATTCTTAGTCTTCCGCTGTGTACTCTGTGATGTCTATATGTTTTATTGTATATATATATTATAAGCTCAACAGTGGCATCACGAGCCTTGTATAACAAGTAATTAATTACTGAAACACATAAATAAAATAAACATGATTGTGTTATTATTTGTATGCGTAGATCTTGGGTTTGCGAAACCTAAACCCTAATTTTTTTTGGGGGGGGGGGACGTTTTTTTGGTGCCCTAATTAGGGTTTTGTAAACTTGAGTTTTAATTGGATTAGAAACCCTAGGATGCATGCAATTTAATGTGTATTGCGTAACTCTGTTTAATTGCATTAATTGTTAAGTGTGATTTATATCCATGATAATTACATGCATGTTTTATCATGGATCTGTTTTTTATTGTATGTTCTACTTCGTTAAGTGATATACACTAAATACTATGATAGATCTAAAATTGGGGAAGACCTCAATTATTATTATTTAATCAATTATGTGCTATGTGGTATATGTTTAATTTTGACTTACGTAATCGATGAATCGATGCATGTGGCTCACCTTGTACATAGCTGAAAACGGGTGAAAGTCTTAATTAAATATATACATATTGACAGATCTAGAATTGATTATTAATAGGATTTATCAAAAGGTTTGCATGTGGCTATTTGATATGAATGACTTATTATTAGGTTATGCATTCATTGTTTATTTGTTTATTTTTTAAATACTTGCTTGTTTGTTATGTGTAACAAGGGTATTTTATAAGAAAAATAAACTGACCTAAACAATGGTGAAACATGTATTTTTAAGCATAGTAATCATAATCGTTTAATTGATTGATTTTTTGCACAAAATAGTTAGAACGACTCACCCATTAATGACAAACTGTGTGATGGGTATAAGGTTGGTACGCATTAAATTGTGACCTTAAAGATGAGAGTATGTAATATGCTTCGCGCTGACCTAATTCTCCGCTCGTTTGTGCGTCTTAAAGGAGTTACCAAGTATTCCTATATAATGTGCATAAAATCTTAAGGGTGAATTGACCTTAAATTCTACACGCCACTTTTGTGGTAATTATCCGAATAACTTGGGTCTTATGACTCATGCAGAAGTAGGATATAGTGGTAATTAAAGGTAATTCTTTAATTGGTGTAACCAATACCTCGATTAAAGTTTGATGATGAAAAGCTTAAACATTAAAACAATGATATGACTGTTTTAATAAAACCTTATGCTACGAAGATGAATGCATGACATCTTTGTACATATTTGATTTGACACCAAAATCAAATTTATTACCCTTAATTTAAGTTGTATGCCATCCAATGAAACGAAAACACCTGAGATTACCTTTTATTTGCGTGAGAACGTGATTTAGATCGTAATCAAAGGGTTAAATATCCACGTGACGTGAGAACGGGCATGGATGATTTTTCAGTTTCTTAAATTGGACAACTTAATTGAGTTTTGCGGTGAGAACTGGCAACTCAAGGCATAAGATGGGGATAAAACATGTTTACATGGCAATTGAAATTGGGTAAATGTAAATCCCATAAATCTAGGAGTTGCAATTTGAAAATTAGCAATTGAGGTTCGACTCGTACCATTTTGAATACTTTCATTACTAGCAGATCAACTGATGTGATGAAAATATGTCAATTTGGATCCTAGTTTTCAATGAAAATTAAATGGTTATATGTTTATGAACCATGGGTATTTAATTTTCTTGAAAAGGTTAATTATCGAAAATACTAAAATTGAATTTTGTAATTCTTTTGAATGTATAAATGCAACATTTAACCGTAAACATGGTTTAGTCTTTGATTAGTAAATTGATCAATTCTGCTTTCAGACAAATGTTTGATCGAAAATAATTTACCGAAAAGACAAACGAAGTCTCTTTTCTATGGGAAAAGCATGAGACTCAATCCTATTCCTTTTCATGAATGAGAAAGGTATAATAGGAACATTTGAATTGTCTAAATTCTAATGTAACTCATAGCAATGAATTGCACATCATATTTTCCATAAAGATTTCATTACCCTCATTTGGTGAATGAATCCTTTTGTAACAACATGAATGTTGGTTAACTGGAAAACATGTATATGAGTTACTAAACTAGAAGTTAGACTATTTACGCTGAAAATTGGTAAAAGGCAAACTAGCATTATTTAACTAGTTGTTTTGCTTTAACCTTCAAAGGTGCTACATACCTTTATGGAAATGGTAGGCCTGTTAAAGAAGAAATTGCATACCCAATTTTTCGAGTTAATAACATTGATGGATAACCCATCATTCATATAGTAGAATACACCTTTTAGTACCTTAGTAATGATTACGTATGGTTCTTCAAAGGTGTAGGAAAGTAAAAAGCAAGCAAGTTGTTTTCACTGGTTATGAAAAACTTACAATGTTGTCAAATTCAGTGGGAGCATTTGTGTTGCATTACTGAATAAGAAGTTGTTGAAATGATTTCTAATTCAGTGGGAGCTACAAGCCTTATTTGCTGTGTAGTAATCAAAATTATCTCTTGAATATCATGTAGATAATTACTTTCCAATTGTAGGCACTTATTTTTTTTAAGGATTGTCATGTGCGTTTCCTTATTAATCAATATAGTCCTATATCTACTAGTTATAACTATGACACAAATCATATTAATCAAATAAACGAACGTGTATCGTGTTGTTTATATGCTACATGATGTTGTTCCATGCACAAGTGGGAGAAATCTTTATTGTGTGCAAGGTACAACACATATTAGTATGATTTAAATAGATTCTCTTCACTGTAAAGTAAGAGAATAACGTCCTAATAGGAAGTATACATTTAAATATGTATGATTGCCCTATTAAGAACATGTGTCAAGATGATAACAAAGACTACTTTATTTTAAATATTTATGTCATTCAATATTTAAGAAACACTTGTAGTTACAATTTATGTTACGTGAGAACGTGAACTAGATGATAGCCCAAGGTAAAATATCCACGTGTCGTGAGAACGAGCATGGATGATTTTGCAGTTTCTTACGTTGAACTTTTCATGGAATGACATAATTAAATGAAGTAATCTAATACTACTTTGAATTTAAGTATTCGTTGAATGACTTAAATATATGTAGTAAATATTAACTTGAAATATTAATTGAAACCCGAGGTGGTGTTCATAATTACTTTAATTATAAATGTTTATGATTTTGTAAAGTCACAAACATGAAGTCTTTTAATAAATGACAATTATCACTTTATTTTGGTTTTCACCATTATACCCTTACTTTTGTTATCTTTCTTTGTGAGCAAAACTCATATGTTTTTCCAGTAAAATCAAACCTCCATTATTGTATTATCACATAACAAATACAATAATTTTTAATTGACTAACAATATTAAGATGAGAACTGAGTTTTGTTTTCGTGAGAAAATATATCATAGAAGCGACCATGTTCTTGTTGATGTCGGAAATGTCAAGAACGACAAAGAAGAAAGAACAATGCATTGACAAAATTTACAACAAATCAAACCAATATAGTATTTGATCTAAAAGAAAAAAGAAGTAGTAAAAAAGGAGGGTAACTGAAGATTGTTGGCAACTCATCGGTGAGTCTCCAATGTCAATGTTTAAGATAAGAAGGGAAGATGGGTTTTAGTAAAAAAGAAGGGTATAATGGACAATTTGTAATAAAATGAGTTTTTGTATGTATAATTTACTTATTTGGATATGTATGATATATTTTGAGGTCTAGAAGGATATATATGTAATTATGATTTTCACTTGGATATATATGCAATTGTTGAGCTTTGGAGGGATATATATATGCAATTCCCCCTAAATTCTATAAATCTATGATTATCGTCATTAGCATCGCATTTTTTATATCCTTTTTTTACCAATTGAAGAAGTAACCTTTATCAACTCTTTTAAAGCAGGGTAATATACATTTTAAAGCAGGGTATTATTGTCGTAGTAAAATTAGTATGGTGATGCGTTGGTGGAATGCAAAAGCTTAGTGAAAGTTACCCTATTCAAGTCGTGGACCACGAGTTCAAGTCCAAGTTGATTGCTCAAATATGCGCAGGATCTTTGTGGTAACTTAATATGCGCATGTTCGCAACGAGAGACTGTCACACCCCCAAATTACCTGTTTTGCACGAATGGAATTCGGGGATGACTGTCATAGCACCACAATCACGATATATCGAAACGACCTAAAGTGTCGTTTGAAAAGAACATCGTTTGATATATTAAAACATTCAGAGTTACAAAGATAGGTCCCAAATGAAAATCAACATGTGCGGAAAATAAGTTTGGTACAAGTCAAACGATGTTTTAAAAATGTATAAATCCATGTGTGACGCGTCGTCACCGCGACTCTATGATAAGTCCTCATGCATGCCATGATGAATATGCCTTAGTTACCTGAAAATACATTGCTAAAAGTGTCAACACAAAGGTTGAGTGAGTTCATAGAGTTCTTGAAAATGTTTAATACGAATACCACAAGTATAGGCCATGTATGACATTTAAGTCGCATAAAATGTTACAATTGCTTAAGCACATGACACCGAAGCTTGACTGATGTTCGCCCCAACAGAGTGTTTTGCCAAACAACTCAAATAATGATAATGAAATGAAATTCATCCGTCCGGTTGGAATCCACCAACCCGATGGAGGGTCATACCCCGCGATAGATCTATCCACTCACCCTCGCTTCTATGAAATTAACGGTTCATGATTATGAAATGGGGACATTTAACTGGCAATGAGGTAACTTAAGAAATGTAATGAATTTGATATACTTGGTATCGTAATAAAATGATGTGCAATGTATTCTCCCCGTAGGTTTGAAATAAAGTAAAAACTTGAATAAATGGGGCTATGAAAACTCACATGTTGCAATGATAATGATGATATAATGGCATACTGAAATGAGCGCAACCTGACTGTGACCTATTATAAATGATATGTTCTAATGTAAATCATGAAACAATGTCGTGCATGCAAATCCATAAGTAATCTATACCACTTTGCGTTTTGAAAATAGAACTTTATCGTCGAAATATATGTTTATGACATCTCGTCATGTTATAAAATACTTTACAAGTATTTACGTTGAAATGATATCTTACGATAATCATTTAATGATTTATTATGAAATTATAACTTTTGGTCGTAAAATAATGTCGTTGAAAATTTCATGAAAGTGACTAAATAGCCTTAAAAAGCTAGGCATAAAATGGTGCACGCAGTGTTAGGAAATGAACTCAACGGTTTTGGGAAGCTTGTATCATTATCTCAAAGTTTTAGCATTTAAGTTTTCATCATAGAGGTCTCGATCATGGAGAAAATATAGGTAAAGTATGGTATTTGTGTCCAAAATATCGTTTAAGGGTGGTTTTCGGCAAAGTTTAAGTGACCGTATATTTTATTCGTTACAACTCCGCTTGACAAACGGTTGGACATTTTGGAAAATATGCTTGGCGAACTTACTTTTACTAGAAGACATCACTTTATAAAAAGTATTACATCAATGTTAAAAACGACCCTCAACATGGTCTCTTGTTGCCGTAAGGTTTGGCTAATAGAAATATATTAGTTTTTCTTATATAATAAAGTTACGGCAACTTTGTGTAAACGTGTGTAATTTAATCGTTACAAATCCTTTTTCTACGTTTTATATGTCCTTAGTTTCGTATCAAAGTATACTAATATATTTTTGATAAGCCGACACAATTTATAACGCCTAAGCCTCATTTTTGACTCGTAAAAAGAGGACGTAACATGCTGAATTTTCCAGAATTTTATAGTTTTAGGTAGATCTAACTTGAAAAATTCATAACTTCTTCGTCGTATAACTCCGTTTTAACCCGTTCAATCTGACCCGCGTTTTCGTTTAAAAGTATATTTTCTGAATATCTAGCCCAAAATATTTTTACAAACTGTCGAAATTTCCAGATTTCAAAAATATGGACAGACCCTTATGTAAACTTGCGAAATGATTTTTTCCTCGCGCCAAACCTATTCTAACAAATTCAAACAACTCGAAGCTATTCAAATCCTACCATACACCTTCTTAGGGTGTCATGGGTTCCTACACATCACCAAAAGTGATATGTTACAAGGGATAATTTATAGGATGATTATAACTAATAATATTTAATGAAAACATTAAAAGTGTATACAAATTCATATGTAACATGCATGTTTTCTTGCAAAAATATGAAATAACATAAGATAAATATGCCAGAGTTATATGAAGACCCTTAAATACTTACTTGAAATGATTATGTGAAGACCGTGATGAAAACCTTATAATCTATAGTTTTTTTATTTCAAAACCTTAACTAATCACTATATGAACTTGATTAATACTTTAACTTGAAAACTTAATGGATTTCCTCTTGTGTTCTTCCGGTTGGCGGTTTGGGGGGGATTGATCACAATGATATGGGAGGAGTAGGGATATTTTATAAACTTGTTTCACCTGTATGAATGTGAATTATAGTATGTTTTTAAATAAATATAGGTAGTCAAATAAAGCCAAATTGTAACATTTCTCAATATATTTATATATTTAAAAGCAAGTATATTATAATACTTGAGAAATGAAGGCCACCAAGGGTATTTGGGGGGTTTGATGTATTTTTTTGTAGTAAAATGAATTATTTGTTATATATAATGTGTAATTTGTAAATAATATAATTAGGTATTAATTGTAGCGTTAACTAAAAATAGATTTTAACGAGACAAAATAAAATGTATTGAAGTCATAAAATTATAAAAATACATTTCTCACAAGTATTGAGTGAATAAATATTTATCAGTTGAATTTAATAAAACCGTCAGAAATATTTATATATAACAATTTATATACAAAATAAATTGAAAACATCGGGTAAAATAATAATATAATTTTTATAGTCTTAAAATGAGTATAAAAATATATTAGGAATATTTTTGGAAGTGTCGGATAAATGTTTCAAAATATCAAGATAATGGATAGCGTTTATTTAATAGGAAAATAAACGTTTAATGAAAAATGCAAACCCATGCATAATATTGATATGAAATGATGTTATTGATGATATGTAGACTAAATCTAGCCTATATGAAATGTCCACAATGATTTTTCATGAATACGCAGCTTAACCCTCCAGTTACGCCAGATTGATACTCGAAACCTAGTTTACGAAAAATGATGAATAGTGACCCATGAATAGTGATTTTCTCCGGAATGAATAGTGTTTCGTGAATAGTAAAATTTTGAAATACGCCTTTAATATTACTCTAGCCCTAAATGATGAATAGTAAAATTTTGAATAAAGAACCTGAATAGTAAATTCTCGGAGATGAATAGTGAAATTTTCAAATTTTGTAAAATGACTGAATTACGCGTTGTCACAAAGACTTTTGTGTATGCACATATTATTATTATAGCATAATCCAATATAGGTGGGTTGCTCGTATAAAGCTTGTTCCTTCAAGACTTTAAAACTCTCAGGCCATGAGTTCGAGTACCGTGTAGCCTACTCCTTTTTTTACCATACATAATACTAGTACAAATCTTTCATTTGTTTTTTGTTACAAATAAGGCATATGAGTTTGTCTTTCATTACAAATATAATTTACTTAAGACCAAAGTCAAGGTCAAAGCGAGTCAGACGGCCAAGTCATCACCTTGACGACCATGCGGATTTTGGTAGCATCAAAGATGACAACTTCAACCATGTCTTTACCGCATGTTCTTGATGCATATCAAAAGTTTTGGTTCACGACACTCTTATAAAATCATAACCTTGGCTAACACAAATTTACGAAATGTAAATTATGTTTTTTGGGAGCTACTATTGGATGGACCTTGAGTCTACACCCATAAAAAGAAATTGCGAACACCAATAAACAAGACACAAGTATATCGCAGGAATGTAGATAATTATATCTTTTTTAAATAAAAATGAAAAACTTAGTAAGTTAATGAGCCAAGAAAGCCCCTTATGATCGCCGCTACTGAATTTTCCTCCCCCGATACTGAACTTTCCTCCATTTCTTTGGTCTGCCTCTGAAGTGATTCAATCACACTCATCAATTCTCTGTTCACCTGCCGATATAAAAGTTGATGCTTATTAGATTATTAAACTCAAACAAAATATATTAGAGTGCCATGTCACGCATAAATATCATTTAATTGTGGACTCTAAGCAGGTAATCGAAATGTCGTTAGAGCATGACGCACATTTCATGATGTTCTTCTTTGCCCGCAATGTACGTCTACCTTCACATTTTCTCTCCCACATGAAAGTTTGACCTCAAAGGTATCCCGCACAGGACTTTGCAAAAATTGTGCTTACAAGGTGTATTAATCAAAGAGTCATCACTTTTGTGGCATTAGACAGCAGAACGTAAGTATGCATATACATCATCTAGTTAGCATTTTTCTAATGTAAGCGGGTTCGAACAAAATTATAGCACTTAGAGACGGGGATAGGTTTACGCCAAACCTTTCACCCATCTTGTCACCTCTACTATCACTTAACATAAACTGTTGGAAATGTATATATTTATAAATACGTGAATGTCCGGATTCACTGCGGACCACGGATTGCACACATTAGCGAATGAGAATTAAAGTTAATAATTAATGTTAATGATTACGATTAATTATTACACATTAAGTCCGTCTAACGATCGTTAAATATTTAACGGAAATGACTAACGACCGTTAAATGTAATAAAAGGAGAGAATATATGGTGAATATCTTAAACTTGGAAAAGATTCGGTTCCCCTTTTCTCCTCCATGATGGCCGCCAAGGGGGCATTCCAAGCCCAAAACCCTAAATTTTCCTACAAGTTTTACATTCACTATATATACAAGGGATAGGGTTAAGGTTTTTCATAACTTTGTGCATTGAATTAACCCTAGATCTTTCCCTCTCCTCTCTTGCATTCTTCGCCTAACCCTCCCTAAGGGTGTTTTGGTTTTGTTTTTCATAAACAGGACTTGTGTTAGATCTAGCAATCGCTTGATTCGTGGTTAATTCGTGTGTACAAAACAAAGGGTTGTAAGACACTATTCATACACCAATTGGTTTGAGTTGTAAACTAAGGGACAACTCTTTAAACCACTTCATTACATTCATTGAAGAGATCTAACAATTTGCAAGAGGTACGCTATTTATCTTCGTTAATTATTTATTTGTTATGATTCTTAGTCTTCCGCTGGTACTGTGATGTCTATATGTTTTATTGTATATATATATTATAAGCTCAACAGTGGCATCACGAGCCTTGTATAACAAGTAATTAATTAATGAAACACATAAATAAAATAAACATGATTGTGTTATTATTTGTATGCGTAGATCTAGGGTTTGCAAAACCTAAACCCTAATTTTTTTTTGGGGGGGGTGCTTTTTGGTGCCCTAATTAGGGTTTTGTAAACTTGAGTTTTAATTGGATTAGAAACCCTAGGATGCATGCAATTTAATGTATATGTAACTCGTTTAATTGCATTAATTGTTATAGATTTATATCCATGATAATTACATGCATGTTTTATCATGGATCTGTTTTTATTGTATGTTCTACTTGGTTAAGTGATATACACTAAATATTATGATAGATCTAAAATTGGGGAAGACCTCAATTATTATTATTTAATCAATTATGTGCTATGTGGTATATGTTTAATTTTGACTTACGCAATCGATGAATCGATGCATGTGGCTCACCTTGTACATAGCTGAAAACGGGTGAAAGTCTTAATTAAATATATACATATTGACAGATCTAGAATTGATTATTAATAGGATTTATCAAAAGGTTTGCATGTGGCTATTTGATATGAATGACTTATTATTAGGTTATGCATTCATTGTTTATTTGTTTATTTTTTAAATACTTGCTTGTTTGTTATGTGTAACAAGGGTATTTTTATAAGAAAAATAAACTGACCTAAACAATGGTGAAACATGTATTTTTTAAAGCATAGTAATCGTAATCGCTTAATTGATTGATTTTTTGCACAAAATAGTTAGAACGGCTCACCCATTAATGACAAACTGTGTGATGGATATAAGGTTGGTACGCATTAAATTGTACCTAAAGATGAGAGTATGTAATATGCTTCATACGACCTAATTCTCCTCTTGTTGGCGTCTTAAAGGAGTTACCAAGTATTCCTATATAATGTGCATAAAATCTTAAGGGTGAATTGACCTTAAATTCCCACGCCACTTTTGTGGTAATTATCCGAATAACTTGGGTCTTATGACTCATGCAGAAGTAGGATATAGTGGTAATTAAAGGTAATTCTTTAATTGGTGTAACCAATACCTCGATTAAAGGTTGATGATGAAAAGCTTAAACATTAAAACAATGATATAACTGTTTTAATAAAACCTTATGCTACTAAGATGAATGCATGACATCTTTGTACATATTTGATTTGACACCAAAATCAAATTTATTACCCTTAATTTAAGTTGTATGCCATCCAATGAAACGAAAACACCTAAGATTACCTTTTATTTGTGAGAACGGATTTAGATCGAATCAAAGGGTAAAATATCCACGCGGACGTGAGAGAACGCATGGATGATTTTTCAGCTTCTTAAATTGGACAACTTAATTGAGTTTTTAGTGAGAACTGGCAACTCAAGGCATAAGATGGGGATAAAACATGTTTACATGGCAATTGAAATTGGCTAAATGTAAATCCCATAAATCTAGGAGTTGCAATTTGAAAATTAGCAATTGAGGTTCGACTCGTACCATTTTGAATACTTTCATTACTAGCAGATCAACTGATGTGATGAAAATATGTCAATTTGGATCCTAGTTTTCAATGAAAATTAAATGGTTATATGTTTATGAACCATGGGTATTTAATTTTCTTGAAAAGGTTAATTATCGAAAATACTAAAATTGAATTTTGTAATTCTTTTGAATGTATAAATGCAACATTTAACCGTAAACATGGTTTAGTCTTTGATTAGTAAATTGATCAATTCTGCTTTCAAACAAATGTTTGATCGAGAATAATTTACCGAAAAGACAAACGAAGTCTCTTTTCTATGGGAAAAGCATGAGACTCAATCCTATTCCTTTTCATGAATGAGAAAGGTATAATAGGAACATTTGAATTGTCTAAATTCTAATGTAAATCATAGCAATGAATTGCACATCATATTTTCCATAAAGATTTCATTACCCTCATTTGGTGAATGAATCTTTTGTAACAAACATGAATGTTGGTTAACCGGAAAACATGTATATGAGTTACTAAATTAGAAGTTAGACTATTTACCGCGAAAATTGGTGAAAGGCAAACTAGCATTATTTATCTAGTTGTTTTGCTTTAACCTTAAAGGTGCTACATACCTTATGGGCATGGTAGGCCTGTTAGGAAGAAATTGCATACCCAATTTTTCGAGTTAATAACATTGATGGATAACCCATCATTCATAGTAGAATACACCTTTTAGTACCTTAGTAATGATTACGTATGGTTCTTCAAAGGTGTAGGAAAGTAAAAGCAAGCAAGTTGTTTTCACTGGTTATGAAACACTTACAATGTTGTCAAATTCAGTGAGAGCATTTGTGTTGCATTACTGAATAAGAAGTTGTTGAAATGATTTCTAATTCAGTGGGAGCTACAAGCCTTATTTGCTGTGTAGTAATCAAAATTATCTCTTGAATATCATGTAGATAATTACTTTCCAATTGTAGGCACTTATATTTTTTAAGGATTGTCATGCGCGCTTATTAATCAATATAGTCCTATATCTACTAGTTTATCTATGACACAAATCATATTAATCAAATAAACGAACGTGTATCGTGTTGTTTATATGCTACATGATGTTGTTCCATGCACAAGTGGGAGAAATCTTTATTGTGTGCAAGGTACAACACATATTAGTATGATTTAAATAGATTCTCTTCACTGTAAAGTAAGAGAATAACGTCCTAATAGGAAGTATACATTTAAATATGTATGATTGCCCTATTAAGAACATGTGTCAAGATGATAACAAAAACTACTTTATTTTAAATATTTATGTCATTCAATATTTAAGAAACACTTGTAGTTACAATTTATGTTACGTGAGAACGTGAACTAGATTATAGCCAAAGGTAAAATATCCACGTGTGTGAAAACGAGCATGGATGATTTTGCGCTTACGTTGAACTTTTCATGGAATGACATAATTAAATGAAGTAATCTAATACTACTTTGAATTTAAGTATTCGTTGAATGACTTAAATATATGTAGTAAATATTAACTTGAAATATTAATTGAAACCCGAGGTGGTGTTCATAATTACTTTAATTATAAATGTTTATGATTTTGTAAAGTCACAAACATGAAGTCTTTTAATACAAGACTTACAATATAAAGTAAGACGTTAACTTGCCATATTTTAAGACATATGCATGAAGTCAATGAGTTGATCAATGACTTATAACGTATAGTGGGATTATAACTGATATGTCTTTTGACTTGGTCAAAAATACTTAAGTTATAATGCATGCAATTGACTTGGTAATTCTATTGTACCATTAAGTTTTGCTTTGTTGGTAAATAGGTAAGCCAAAGAGTAGATGGTTATCTTAAATATTGTTAGATTATCTTACAATATTAATTCTAATGAAATACCATAGTTTTATGGTATGTTCAGCTAGAAGAATCAAAATCTATTGGCATGTTTGATTCAAGATAACTATAGTTTCTTTCACATGTTATCAAGGTTAGTAGATTGAGTATAGATTGAATATACTCCATAAGACTCCAACCTAGAAGATTGATAAGACACCATTTGTTTATGGAATGTGATGAATCATATTAAGTCTTATAAATGAAGTTCTAAATTTGTTAAACTACTTGTAGAGTGAGTTATAACAAACTAATGTCGGAACTGTAATGTTTTTTGTAATATCCTAAAAGAGAACAATGTATTGTTGCTCTACTTGCTAAACTATTTAAAGGTAATCTTTAAATTTTTAAAGGCAAGTGGGAGTTTTGTTTAGATCTTGAAAGATTGAATTACAAAATACATAATCTTCTAAAATGAACTAGCAAATATCATGATGAGGCTAAACATGTAAATGATAGACCTTAATAGATGGAATTGTCATTCATAGATCCGTAGGATATCTCATATTTAATATGCCGAGGAATATGAGTTACGGATCATGGTGCGTGTTGATCATAATCATGAATTTACCAAATGTTAAATTGTGGTAAATCAATCGTACTATGAATGTAGAGATGTTGTCCATAAAGATAATCAACTTTAGATACTTGGTTTATCTAAATGAAGATGATTTTCTTCAAAGGATGAAAACTCTAGTGGTTTAAATCTTTGTGTAGAAATCATATGGACAAAATTGTACATGTATTTAATGTATGTCTAGTGATAATGATATTAATCATACTTAAGCTATTAACTATGATTGAATAGTTTTTCCTAAATACATTAAATAGAAGTATAAAGATTATAATTGTCATACTTAGTTTCATTGATATGAAATTTTGACAATGAATATCAAAACTCTTTGTTCTGGAATTACTTTTGTGAGGACGATAACTAATGCATAAGAGTTTTTTATGAATTCAAATAATCTTTGAATATGTACAGACTGCAAGAATCCATGAATGGATATATGCATGCATCTAGGAGATGATTCTTATGTTTAATATTAAATCTATGTTTGATTTAATAATTAAAACAAGATTGCTCATAAGTATTCCTGAAAGCTAGTGGGAGTATTGTTTTTCATTTTCTTAAATCTTATATGTTGTATGGGCAACTACATTCCATCTAAATTAAGTTTTAGTTGGGAATGAAACTTCGTTTGTAAGATTTGGAAATAAGACATACAACCTTGGAATATATGTTTATTACTATAAAAATATGCGGTAAAATAAATGAGTCTAATAGAACATGATGGATATATATAATGAGATCTTAAAGTCTAACTTAAAGATTTATCATGTACATCATGTTGTAAGATTGTTGTGTAATGCTTGATTACATGATGATTTGACAATATTGAAAGTTGTTAGTGTAATAAATATTTTAAAGGAATATGTTTGGATTTAGAATCACATTCCACAGTCTGGAGATGCTCCTAGATTCTATGGATGAAAATATGGCAATTGTTTCATAATTGTCATTGCCGACAAACTTGAGTTTTGGTAGGCACCAACATTACACTATAACTGTTCAAAGTTTACGGATGTTTAAAGAGCATATTGTTGGTTGTACACAATGATGCTAGAATAATTGAGATGACACTCAATTCTAGTCACGGTATCCTTGATGATGACTAGTTATGCTCAACTAATAACATAGTTGCATTATATATTAAAGAATAAAGAATACTTTTAAACTTTAAAGTTTTGAAAGATGATTGTCATCAAGGTGGTTCTGGTTATCACGCACCTTATGGAATGATATGACAATATCAAAATATGTGTAAACACATACAAGAAATTCACTTATTGAATTCTTGAAATAAATATTCTCAAAATTCCTATAGATCAAAGTTAGTTGAAATTATGCCCTGTCAACAAGTATGATTATCATGACTTAAGGCAAAATTCATTAACTAAGAATTATCATGCATTGATCTATTTAGTATTTGGATAAAGGATGTTAAACAATTATTATTTATAATGAATTAAAGTACGGTATACGTTTAATTTCATTTATAATGTTATCCTGTATTTGCATGTTTAAATCCTTGAATAACTTAAGTTATTCTAAATAGTCTGTTGTCAATCAATAACATGGGAGTGATATTGAATTAAGACAAATCTGAATATTAGTTAGAATATACTTGAAAGTATATTGATGCGTAGCATGACTAATTCCAGATGATATTCAATGGATTGAGTATAGGACTTATCCCACCCACATGATTTATACTCTTTACATCTTCATAAGTATATCATGAATATTTATCCTCCTGACTTGAGATACCGAGATATTTCATGGATGTAGTGCATTTGTGAAGCAATCTAATGCTATAACGAATCGTAGTTATAAGGGTTGTTTTCGAAGTGTTGCAAATTTATGAATTCTCGCTTGTAGTCAAAACAGATTTGTTTCCTTCAAATTTATTTTGAAGTATAATACTGTTGGGCCCCTCGTAGAGTTGTCAAGATGTTTGCATGGCCATGCCCAAGGTCTTCTGGAATATGTTCAGAAGAATTGGTAATCTTGATCAATCACATAAAGCGAGAAACATAATAGTTAATTAAGAAATGAGTAAGATCCATATTCTTATTAACATGGTATTAGAAACAAAAGGATGAATATGATGATGAATCATCGAAACTTGGTTTTTCTCGAGAAAATCATACACGAGTTGTAACGGGGGCATTGACGTGTTGCTAGACGCTAACCAATGTCATTTCACGTTTTGTAAACATATCCAAGTGAGAGCTGTTGGAAATGTATATATTTATAAATACGTGAATGTCCGGATTCAACTCTCGTGACTGGGATTGCACACATTAGCGAATGAGAATTAAAGTTAATAATTAATGTTAATGATTACGATTAATTATTACAAATTAAGTCCTCTAACGATCGTAAATATTTAACGGAAATGACTAACGACCGTTAAATGTAATAAAAGGAGAGAATATATGGTGAATATCTTAAACTTGGAAAAGATTCGGGTTCCTCTTTTCCTCCATGATGGCCACCAAGGGGGTTCCAAGCCCAAAACCCTAACTTTTCCTACAAGTTTTACATTCACTATATATACAAAGGCTAGGTTTTCATAACTTTATGCATTGAATTAACCCTAGATCTTTCCCTCCTCTTTCTTGCATTCTTCTCGCCGAACCCCTCCTAAGGGTGTTTGGTTTTGTTTTTCATAAAACAAGGACTTGTGTTAGATCTAGCAATCGCTTTGATTCGTGGTTAATTCGTGTGTACAAAACTTTGGTTGTAAGACAATATTTTTACACCAATTGGTTTGAGTTGTAAAACGGTAAGGGACAACTCTTTAAACCACTTCATCACATTCATTGAAGAGATCTAACCATTTGCAAGAGGTACGTTACGCATTCTTCAGTTAATTATTTATTTGTTATGATTTTTAGTCTTCCGCTGTGTACTCTGTGGTGTCTATATGTTTTATTGTATATATATATATTATAAACTCAACATAAACAAAGGACAAACCTTTCCGGAGCCGTTCACTCACAGACATTTGTGTTTTACGCCAAACTATTCTTTTACTGTTGACATCCTCGGTATCTCTATTACATACATGTTTTCTACTTCCTGGTGCAAGAACTTTCCACAACCAACGAGCTTTCTCCCCCTGAACAAATTAATGTACAACCTAATAACCAAGTCCTGGAACTGTCATAGTAAGAAAAAGAAAAAGTACTTATTTGTGCAAATTGTAGCAGAGTTACTATATACAAGTGGAGGTCAAACTATGGTTGCTACATAATGCATAGGTTAGTGCTCCCTTTGGTTCTAACACCAAAAAACTTTGTGACAAAAGATTCCAACAACACAAAAAAAGTACACCAAACATTCCATTAATTCACTTCTCACCATTTTATTCCTGGACGTGCACAGGAGATAAAAAAGGAGGTCGTCTGGTGGAAAGCTAGGCGCTATCATGTTAAGTTATAAAACATTTAGAAGTCATTTTATCCATTAACGCAACCAATTCCAACGTGTTTCTACAGAAATTATATATATAAAGCATAAACATATCAAATAAGCTGAAGGACAGAAAAGTGTATTTTCAAGCATACAATCTGTAAAGAAACAAACATTATAATATTAGCGTATCAAAACAGCCAAAATTCTACATGTTTTGGCCAACAAACAAGAATATGCTCTAAATTGATAATCGATCATCCACTCTACTCATTTTGTCACCTCCTGGCACTTGGAATAAGGCCACCAACGTCTACTCTAAAGCTTTCAAATTCATCACTTTGCCCAAATTCTGGAAACCAAAAGAAACTAAATAATTCCCGTTACCGTATTTGGCCTCTTGTCACCAAGAATTTTGACCAAATCAAGACAACAAAGCAAGGAAAACAAACTCCTTAACCGCCGGAATCTCAACAATCTTGTCCAAAGCCTCTTTGCTCGGTTTCTCATCAACAGCAATCACCATGACCGCTTGTTTTCTTGGCGCGGCCCTGGCGACACTCATAGAGATGATATTCACATTCTCTTCACCCAATATACTTGTAACACGACTAATGGTATTGGGCTCATCAACTTGTCGACAAAGTAAGATATGCCCGTCCAATCTCACATCCACCTCAAAAGCACCTAATTTCGTCAAATGTGGGACCCCATCTTTCACCCTCCCTTGCAATTTTATTTCCCCGCACTTGGATACTGCAATTGCAAAACGTGATTTGACTTGAGCAATTTGAACTATAATTTCGAGTGGCTTCTCAGATGACCCGTCTAAAATTAACCGTTCTTCATTCCAGATACCTTTGGCAACCAAATTCCGGACTAACGGGGTGTCGATAGTATCTGTTGCTCTTGCTCTTGAGGATGTGTATGTTATCTTTACAGATTCAGCACCAATTCCATCCTCTACCAATTGTAGAGCTAACCTATGGAGTTTTTCAACGAGGGTAAGCACCTGCAACGAAGGTAATAACATCAAAATGGATAACGTCGCCATAAACTTTGCAAAGAAAGAATTTCTCGAAAGGTTTTAAAGGTCTAAAATTAGAAACCGTTTTTATGGTTTGGTGAGAATTGACAATTTCTGTAATATCTAGACGAGAAGTTTAGCTTTAAGGGTCTCTCAGCCCTGGAACATTTAGTAGAAGTTCTATAGTGAAAAGATCAAAGGCAGTCTGCAAGTACTCAACAGTTTCAACCAATTTACATAAAAATGGGTCTTTTGAGTTGGGTGTATCTCAAATGGGTCAAATGTTTAGGTAAAAAGGAAAGGCGGTCGAACATGTCAAAACTATTCCTCACTTCATTTCATAGAAAAAATCTAGAACTTTAGGTAAAAACATTCTCTTTGTACTTCTAACGTGGACAAAAAACTGGACCGTGTCAACCGGTTACTTAGACCGACCAAACTATCTATATCACCAATTCACCACCCTCAGTAACAATAATTAACACACAATAAATTTGTTTTTGTAATCATAGGTAGCACTTTACCTTTTGTAAGGAATTGAAAAAGAAAATGGATGAAAGTGTTTTTGGAAAAAGATGCATACAACCTCTTTAATCTAATAATTTACAAGTCAAGCTTTGAGTACTATTACCTCAGCAGAAACCATTCGACGAGTGAGTACCAAACCACGATCAATACAAATATATCTTAACGAATGATTGATGTTAAACACAAAAGTGACAACTGCTAGATCGCTAAAGGGACAACCCCTCAGTCTTAGCTTTCTTAATTTTGGGCACCCTTTTGATAACTCCAAAAGTCCTACATCAGATTCTCCTGTATTGCATAGAGAGAGATATTTCAAATTACAACCATACTTCCCTATGTATCCTAAACCCACATCCGTCAATCCACCAGAACAAAGCCTGATATCCAGCCTCTCAAGTTTGCTGCAACCCATTAGCATAGCTCGAACCCCATTGTCTAGAGGCACATCTGTTATACCGTCTTCAATACCCAACCATATACGTAAATCACGCAGATTCTTCAAATGAGTTCCTACACACTCGAGAGCTTCATCTGAAATATCTAAGAGATAAACGTCTAAATTATTCAAATTAGGACAACCTTGTGCCAGAGCTATGAGTCCCAATTGAGTCGTCCGCCCACAATGGGTAAGTTTGCGCAATTTCTTGCAAAACTGACCAATAACTTGCAATCCCTCGTCTCCACATGGATCCCCGGTAACTAGAACTTCCAAACTGGGACACCTCTCAAACAAGAAACATTGGAAATCATGTTTGCGATCATTATAATAGAGATACAATTCCCTTAGCTGATTCAGATAAGGGAGTAGAAAAGGGAATGAAGCTTCGCGCAAATCCCGAATACATAAACCACGAATACTTGGGGGAAATTTAAAACCACTATAGTCCCAATCTTCATCAATAATCCCGTAACAAAAATCATCGAGCTTCTTAGCATGCTTAAAGACTTTTCTGAAATCACTTAAAGATCGTGGGTTAATATTCAGAGTTACTAACGACTTGCTACATTTCTTTGCAAGACGTGTAACATCTTTCATATCATATGTATCAAAGGGGTTATGAAAATCTAACGACTCCATAACCGTGTTACACAAAGCCAACTCATGTAACCATTTCCCATTTGGCATGTAATCCTTTTCTACCGAGTTACGATCTAAACACAAACGTCTCAAATCAGTACAATACCTAGCGATATCAATTAAACCATCTTATGAAAACATATTACACCCCGAAATCTCTAAACTTCTTAAATTAGCACCTCGGGTTTTCGCCAAGTGCTTGAGATCAGAAGGAGACACAGTCATGTTCCGAATACGTAGTGAATTCAAACGCGTAAACTTAATAGATATTTCTTGAATCCATGGGGTGACCGGAATATGACATTTATGAGCAGAATGAAATACATCGGAATAAGACTTAAGAGTTAAGGACTCGAGATTAGGGAATCTTAGACTTAAACGTTCGGGGTCAGGGAGGTAATGCACGTGGACAGTTACGTGTTTACGTGTTAATGAATCGATATCACGACATCTCGTGGAAACTAATGAGACAGAATTAAGGACATCGTTGTCTTGTATGTAAGGAATTACACAATCTAACACTAACTCCACCATAATTTTAACTATAAAAATAACTAAATTCAGAAGCAACAAGAACGAGAGCCTTACCCAATTCACGCCGTGTTTCAGAAGGTGTTCTCATTGGAAAAGTGTTCTCGTTGATATATATATAGGGATAAGAATAAATTACATCTTTAGTCCTTGTTGTTTGGGCTGACCAACAAGGTTCGACCTTTGACCAAAACAAATGCACCTTTCATCCTCAACTGCAAAACGTTATCTATAGTTCGTCCTTCCGTTTAAAATCCCTCACTCATGCTCGTTAAGTGTACACATATGACGGCATCATGGGCGGAGATAAAGGGAGGTCACAAGGGGCAAGTGCCCCCCTAGCGAAAAAAACTGTAATGTAAATTTTCGAAAATATGTGTCTTTTTTCGTAATTTCAAACCCCCCCGCCTCCCAAGTAACAATTTATAGTGTAGCTTCTAAAATTTATCAAAATGTACCCCTCAGCAAAAAATTTCTGGCTCCGCCCCTCGACGGCATATAAGTCTTTTTTTTACTCCGTAAGATCTTTTTCCTCACTCTCTTTTATATCTTCGTCTCTAACAATATTTTGTAATTCTCTTTCATTATCCATATTCAAACCGGTTCCTTTTTTTTTTCTATGCACCGACACAAGGGAATATGAGTTTATTCAAAAAGTGACATTATGACCACATACCCACAGTTCGATTAGCGAGTAAATATCATTGTAACGAGCATGTATATGCTAACACCACTAAAATTGATTAGTGGTAAAAATAAGTTGGTTTGGAAGTTTAAGCAGTGAATAACAACATCATATAGATGCATTCATTTTGTTTGTATTTTAATTATAGGGTTAATTCCATATATACTCAATATAAACCCCTAAATGTCATATTGACCCAAGTAAAATTCAAAATGTCATATATACCCAATTTTAATACCATATTTGTCATATCTACCCATTTTGTTACTAAACTAGTTAATACTAAATTTACATTATTAAAAACCCGTCATACCCTTAACACAAACACAAAGTCTCCATACACACAGTCGGCACCAAAACAAAAAACAACAACACCAAAACAAAAAAACAAAAAAACTACTCAGTGAACCAAAAACACAGGTAACCATGTCTAACTCGATAGATACCGCTGCATATTACTTTATTCTTAAAAGAAGTATTTCTTTATTATACAACTAAGTGTTTAAAAACCAACCAATAGGGGAACAACCATAGACGGAAGTTGAACATTTTTTTCGGGGGGGCCGAATTTATTTTGGGAGGGCCAAATCGGAGATTTGTTTGTAACCCCAACTAAATTACCACTAAAACCTATAATATTTACACTAGCTGCCGCAAATTTTGGGGGGGCCGGGGCCCTCCTCGGTCTCCATTAAGGTCCATCCTTGGGAACAACTAAATGCAACACTTTACATACAATTAAAATAGCACACCGTTTACAAATTAAATGTAGGGCCAAGAGCCCAGAAGTATCAAGAGTTAGGATTGTACTATGTTTTGCGTATATGAGTCTTTAGAGCATGAGGTATCGTGTCTTAGCCACTTCTCTTCACTTGGGTCTCACATGTGCTACATCACTTTAACACACCCACTTAAAAATACCCCTTATTCACAACTAACTTAAACCAAATGTCAATAACCAAATGTAGCCATTTTGACCCATTCATCCACACACACACACACACACACCCACACACACACACATAAAGTTCGGATTTTCTTAGCCACAGGGTTGCATAAATCTTTATGGTTTCTCACCTGTCCTTGTTTGAGACACAGTGAGTTTCGGGATATAGCAGCATGTAGTACTTGAAGAATTCTATTTGTCAGTAATTATTATTATCCAATATCTTTTCCCAAGGATATAGCAGAACCTAGTACTGGAGTTATCTATAGCTAGTTCGATTTTATTTTCAAAAATCATGATGATACTTGAGCAATGTGTGGAAAACTAGAAGGGGGTTGAATAGTTTTACCGATTAAAACTCCGTTTTAAAATATTTAGATCAACTTATGTTAATCTATTTAGATGTGTATGTTGGACGTTGATAGATAGATATGTAAGTATGTAATGTAAAGGTAAAGAGTACGAAACTCAAAACACTGACACAAGTATTTATAGTGGTCAGCTACAAGACACTTTCCTTTGCACCCACTCCACTCCGAAGTCACTTACTCGGAGTTTGTAATCACTACACCACACAACTCCTTATGCGGAGAAGCCTTCACAACGTCGCCTACTTTTTCCGGTACAAGGCTAGACACCGTTCTTCCCCAAGGTAGATACACACCTATCACAACGTCACCTACACTTTATCCAAGACAAGGCTAGATACCGAGTTCCATTGCAAAGGAGGAACTGCTACCCAACACTACACAACACCTATCCCAAAAGGAGACCCACTTCTTATTACAACATCATCAAGGATATCAATATCCTTGGATACGACCTATCTCTATTTGTACATAGATACACCATATCGATTGTACACCCTTGGCATCCTTCACTAATGCCCTTGACACGGACGTTAAGCACCTTTCACCAATGCCATCGTCTTGACTCTTTCGGCATCCTTCACTAATGCCTTTGACATGTACGTTAAACACCTTTCACTAATGCCATCGTCTTGACTTTTTCGGCATCCTTCACTAATGCCTTTGACACGGACGTAAAGCACCTTTCACTAATGCCTTCGTCTTGAATCTTTCGACACCTTCACTAATGCCTTTGACACAACACTTCTAGGGAGGAAGGAAGAACTTATCAATAAGAGAACCTCAGTAGTCTTGATGATGACGAAGCATGACAACTCATGGACTTGAGCTTGCTTGACTTCAAGAGGTGGTGATCTCGCCTTTAAGAGGAACCTAGAGAATCACACAAAAGCAAACACAAACTACATAGAGAGATCCTTTGGATTTGAGGTTAGAAAGTTTACAATACTAGGTGAAAGTATGTGTAGAAGTGGTAACTAAAAATGAAGAAATGACTCACTATATATAGAAGAAAATAATCTACTGTTCCAAGGATTCCACGGATCCCTTACGCGAGGGATCCGTCCAGTGTAAACTGGGGAACTGTGGATGCCTTTGCCCATGGGTTTTGGGTCATGGGTCATGGGTCCTAGACTTTGGACCGTGGGTATCCAAGTAGATACAATGTATCTAGTAGATACAATGTATCTAGTAGGTGCAATGCATATAGTAGGTGCAATGCATCTAGTCCATGGGTCATGGGTTAAATCCATGGGTCATGGATAATTCCCATTTATGACTTATGCATGATGTCATGCAATGGGTTATGGGTTATGCTCCATGGGTATGTGTCATGGACTTTGGGTTAAACCCAACTACATTCAATGTATTTGGTCAATGGGTCAAATACTTAAACTTCTACCCATTATATTACCCATTATAATACCTACTAGTTATGTATATACCTACTCAATATGTAAACACTAGTTGTTGTATATATGTATTACTAAATCATGAAAATACTATTACTTGTTTGGTGTTTCATGTGAAAACGTAAGTGTGTTAGTAAACTATTGGCTCAAACCATTTACGTATATTATTTATTTCGTTAAAATGATTTTATGTTTGTTATCGACAAAACATTTAGAAGATCGTAAAATATAAATAAATGTTTTTACGGCTTATTTGTATTAACAATCTCCCCCTTTTTGTTGATGACAAAACATAAAATTATTTTAAGAAAAAACTAAACTTTGTAAAAGTTTGAATTGAGTTTTACTCTTTTCTCTCCCCTTTTTCGAAACAAAAAGAGGTCTAAAAGAAAACTAACACCCTTGTTTTAAGAAAAGCATGTGAAATAAAAATATGAAAATAGAGAGTAAGTGAGGAGAAGAATTCTCGACTTAGCTCCCCCTTGACGAGTCCATCCTTTTATGATGGCGTCAAGTAAGATGAAATACTAAACTAATGCATTGCAACTATGTTTGCAAATGGTTTCGTCTTTGTGACGAATATGCTCCCCCTTGATGATTGCACCTTTTTAAGGAGAACATCAAGTAATGTAACCCTATGAGAATGGTATCGCAAATATTTTTGCAGTGTTTTCCTTTTTGACAAGAAGCTCCCATAGCTAAGTGTGTCAAAGTTTTCATGTGTATATTGAAAATCTACAAAACAAAGTTTAGAAAACAAGTATATAATACATAATTTCCTGCAAATAAGACTCAAGTTAGTAGTAAAATGTGTCTTTGTAGCGGATCCCACCTTCCTCTTTTGGAGGATCCGCCAGCGCAAACGAGAGGATCCGTCGGTCGAAGTTTAAGAAAGCCATGGTGATGTGAACAAATGATGTCAACATAAAAAATGAGATATGTAATAAGGGACCAAACATACACTCAAGACAATATGACATAAAACATGTAATCTCATTCAATAAAACATACGAGAAATGATCTACAAATCTTTAAAAATTAAGAGAATGATACAAACATGTAATACATTTTCTACTAATACTAATAAGTAACGAAGACCTAAAAAGCATCAAAGTGCTTGAGTCTAAGGATGAGTAGACTTGTTGATTTGGTCTAATCATTCAAGGAGATGATTAAACATGAAATCTCATTTCTTACTTCTTGAACAAGTCCTTGGGTGATTTGACAACTAGAGCAATTGTTGTCATGACTAGGAGTTGAAGAGGCATGTTTGAGGAGGCTCCACAAAGGATGGGGAACTTGGTGTGAGGTGAGTTGAGTGATGGTGTGGTTCTACCACGAATGAAGGTGATGATGTATGAGTTGGTGGTGGAGATGGGAAGTCCTCTAAGTGATTGGGTCTTTGGTGGTTCCTTGTCTCCAAAGATGGACTACTTGATGATGAGGGAGGCTCTCTATTTAATGAGGTGGGCGAGTGAAGTTCTTGGTTGAGCTTTCTAATGAGTAAAGATTTGGATGGGAGAGGGTGTCTGAAGGAATGTAGTCTAGGTTCAAATGAATGCTTGGGTGTTTTGATAGAACTAGGTGTTGGCAAGTTTAGTGCTTGATGAAGGTCTTTCCAAATCAAAAGGTTGAATGCTAATCCTAGCGTTCTTCTAGCTTTGGTTGGTTGAGGTTGGTGGGGGATTCTAGTATTTGGACTTTATGGGCGATGATTCTAGAGATGAAATCTCATGAACCAAATGAGCATTCTTTTTGGATGAACCATTAGTTGAAGAGTTCTTGCTAGATGCTTTAGTCATGGTGAGGGTGTAGTAGAGGTCTTTAACTACTGATTTTAGGATGGTGGTAAGAATGGTGACTTAAGCCCTTGGTGTTTGGTTTTATAAAGGATGAATTTGAGGTCTTTAACTACTAATTTTAGGATGGTGGTAAGAATGGTGACTAAGAAAGTTTGGCATGCACCAAGGTCAACTATGGTGTTGTTCAGCTCTAGGTAATCATTAAATGGTAAGCAAAAGTGTTTAGATTACCAAAGATGGTTTGAATTTTGAGAGAAAAGATGATTAAAAGTTGTAGACACCCATCCCACGGATCCTTTCACTAGGATCCGTCTGGTTATAAAACCGTGCGGATCCGGCCTCAGATAGAAAAATGGTGAAGTGATTATGCTCTTGTAAGGTCTAGTACCTATAAAACTTGAGGGTTTGACTTTCCTTAGATGTCTTGAGTGATAAAGACTTAAATGTCCAACCATGGAGTGATGATACTAAATGATGGTATCAAGTGAATGTGGACCTTTTTGAGAGTGTAACTAAGTGTTTAAGGATGATGCTCATTGATTTAAGAATGAAAAATGATGGCAATTTATCCTAGAGATCAGATGATGACTTTATAGAAATTTGAAAAATCTTAAAAATAAAGAAAAATGAAAAACTAGTTTTAAGCCTATTTTTATGAAATGATGACTAAAATCAATTTGCTAAAATTGATTGAAATATCAAGTTAAGTGTTTTGAGATGAAGAACAATGTGGAGCATTGGAGCGAAATATGGTGAAGTTATGGTGAATTGAAAAATAAAAACACTTTAATTGGATC